>JAPTYO010000010.1:10090633-11290633 GCA_036873135.1 Clarkia xantiana subsp. parviflora | reverse complement strand
TTCTCGGTCTTTGCCGAATACAGTGTTGTGATTCTTGCTGAGATCTTGGGAATTGATAAATAGTTGTGTTATGAGAGTGTTGTGAAAGTATGTTGAAATTCTGAGAATTGAGAAATATTAATGTTGCGAATGTTGAGCAAGCGTCGGTCTCCAGATACAGATCCTCGTGCCCCACTTTTTGTGTACTAGATCGTGTCTCACCGTTAAGATCTTGACATTTGTTATGTGTATAATTAATTTTGTACTTTTTTTTTTCTAAAATACTATTGAGATTGGTGAACCTTAGAAGGAAAATATTAAATTTAAGGACACGTGTCAAAATTTTAACTGTGAGATACGATCCGGAGAACAAAGAGTATGATAGGAGATCTAAATCCCCGTTCTCCTAATATGGTCCTACAAGGCTAGAACTACCCCAGAGGAAAAAAAAAAAACAATAATTTGAACCATAATTTTCTTTTATGAAATTCAAACAAATAACCTGCAATTAAACCCACAAATACTCAATTAATAAGATTAGATAAATTCTGATAACAAATTTCGATAAATTTTAATGTCAAATTGGACGGTGTTACCTAATTGATCATTTACAGATGTATGATTACCTATTTAGTTTAAAAAAATGTTCAGCCAGATAATTATGTTTTTCTCTTTACGGTAAAGTTCAACTAGCTATTTGGTATATGTACATTTTCAGAGAATCAGATATGGAGATTTAAACCGGTGGCCGGACCGTGAACCGGAGGTCAAACATGATTAACCGGTCCGGCTCTGATAACAGTACATTCTTCTCCCTTTCTTGTTTCTTCTTGGACTTGTTGAAAGTAGGAAATTGGGAGAGTGTGGTTTCGCCAGTCAGAAACAGCGAAGAATCGAGGAGGATGCAGCAGATGAAGGAGACGCCAGCTTCCAATGGCTTCTACATGCCTGCGGAGTGGGCGCCGCACTCTCAAACTTGGTTGGGTTGGCCTGTAAGTATCATTTAAAGTCACAACCTCAATTCTCTGTAACCGATCTCGCATCAGTTAGAGATTCTTAGAGTTCTATGTAGGATTAACACGTCTTGTTCGGTCTGTATCTTCTACTCACTATGCGTCTAGTTCTCGAGTTTGGATTCGAGATAATAAACCAATTTTCTGGATTTATGATGTGAAAACCTAAAGTTGGGATTTTTCGGTGAAGGAACGGCCAGATAACTGGAGAGATAATGGAGTGCACGGCCAACGTGCATTTGCAAAGGTAGCAGCTGCTATTGCAAAGTTTGAGCCTGTGACAGTATGTGCCAGTTCCAATCAGGTAATTGGATATTACTGCATAACTGGTGATACAGTTTATGCTTTAAATGAGACTTGATGCATTTTCTTGATTTGGTTGGTGTTCAGTGGGAAAATGCCCGTCAAATGTTGCCTGAAAATGTCAGGGTTATTGAGATGAGTATGAATGATTCGTGGTTGAGGGACACCGGACCTACCGTGAGTTACTGTCTTATGGAATTTTCTTCGGATAAGTTTCTTCTTATTCTAGTTTGTTAATTTGATTTCTGATGCCAATATTTGATTGCAGTTTGTTGTCAGTAACTGTGGCGAAAAGGTTGCTGGGATCGATTGGAACTTTAACAGTTACGGAGGTAAATTATGCTCAACACCACTGGTTTCTTCTCCAATGGATATTGGACTGCTAATGTTGCAACAATATTTGATGTGTATGAGATAACATATTGTATTAACCAATTCAGATGTTACTCAATAAAATTAAGAATTTTCTCAGAATACTTCTGCAAATTAGACAATTATATCTAAAATTTATCCGATTAAGCTATTTTTTTTTTTTTTTTCACTGTTAATTGACCAAATCTTTAACAAATAAGACTATCATTTGACTGGGAAGTTGAGATTTGGATGATCAATGTTCTTGATCCCTTTGAACCAAGCTGTAGTTATATGCCTAGATTCTCAAAGACGGAATTTAAACCTAACCGCATTCTCCTCTTTACCACCTTGATGTCACCGTGCAAAGGGGATTAGACAGGGGTTGTCAATAAATGGATAGTGCCAACTAATTCCTACCTACCTGCACATATATATAAGGTCCAAGAACCTAAACACAGTTTCAACTATATGATATGCTGCTAATCACCGTCCCAGATTTAAAATGTTGATATTCGGTGTCTCAACTATCAAATTGGTTGATTTCCACTATTTTCTCTTAAATTGACAAAACATAAACATGTTTCTTAAGTATCAAACAAGCCTAAACCATGAGCAACAAATTTGATAATTCGGGAAAGTGGAAATCAACATGTTTTTGTTGCTTAAAACGCCAATTTTAATGCCAAAATCAGTATAAAAAAAAAAAGTGGAAAGCAACAAATTTGATAGTTGGGACATCAGATATCAATATCTAAATCTGGAACATTGATTAGCGACATGACTTATAATTGTGACTGTTTTTAGGTTCTTAACCCTAAATAATCCGGCCAATTAATGTTGTGTGTTTAATCCTACCATCCTGCCGAAATTGTAGGTATTGAAGAAGGTTGTTACAGTGATTGGAGTCTTGACATTCTTCTAGCAAAGAAGGTAAAGATAACAGACCAGAGTCTAGTTATGTTGTTTAGTCTGAATTGAATGTTTCATTAACTAATCTGTCTGTAACATTTATGCATCCTTTAATCCTCTTCATGCTAACTAAAGGGGCAGCTCTGCGTTTTCCTTTAAAATATTTCTTTTTCATAATGCTCTTAGATTCTTGAAGTTGAGAGGATTCCAAGGTTTCCTCAAAATATAATCCTTGAAGGGGGAAGCATCCACGTAGATGGAGAAGGTATGAATCGAATTAGTTACATCCAAGACTCTGAAAAATTCACCTCTATGCGTAAAATTAGAGGATGTTAAAACTATTAAGTGCTTGTTTCAGGGACTTGCCTCACAACAGAGGAGTGTCTCTTAAACAAAAATAGGAACCCGCATCTAACACGAGAACAAATAGAAGACGAGCTGAAGGCATATCTCGGTGTGAAGAAGATAATATGGCTGCCTCGAGGACTTCATGGTACGTAATAACTCTTCATCACTTATCAAAAATCATTTTATTGAAATTCACTTTCAATTGTGTTTTGCCATATTGCAACCGGTGACATTGTTCTGCATGTTTTTTGTTTTGTATTTTGGCAGGTGATGATGATACAAATGGTCACATAGACAATATGTGCTGTTTTGCAAAGCCGGGTGTGGTTCTGCTATCGTGGACTGATGACGTAACTGATCCTCAGTATGTTAGATCAATAGAAGCCTATCAAATTCTTTCGAGTGCCACTGATGCCAATGGTCGCAAATTTGAAATAATTAAGCTTCATGTACCCGGACCACTTTATATGACCCCTGAAGAGGCTGCTGGATTAGTTCAGGTATGTCCAACACAGATTCATAGGTTAATCGCTGTCCCAACTAGCAGGTTGGTTTTTTACTTTTTTCTCCAAAATTGACGGAATAAAAACATATTGTTTAAGCAATAAATAAGTCTAAATCATGAGCAACAATACTTGGGAAAAGTGGGAAAAAAATCTGTTTTTGTTGCTTAAAATGCTAATTTTAACGCCAAAATCAATCGAAGAAAGTGGAACGCAACAAATCTGATAGTTGGGATAGTGAATATCAACATTTTAAATCCGTGGCAATGATTAGCAACGTGGCCTATAGTTGGAACTGTTTTTAAGTTCTTAACCCTAATTCATTGATTGATTTCTGTAAGAAGTGGATCTTCTTTTGCCTGCTAAGTATTTGTACATCATTTCGTGTATTCATAACATGACAGGATGGAGAGGCTGTCCCTAGAGTTGCCGGGACAAGGCTAGCAGCATCGTATATCAACTTTTACATTGCAAACGGAGGAATCATAGTACCACAATTTGGGGACAAGAAATGGGACGATGAAGCTGTATGTGTTCTATCTGGTGCTTTTCCAGGCTACAAGGTAAACAATTTGGAAGGAACTGTGTCCTTTGTATATTATTAATGGCTTTGTATATATATAAGGGTTAAGAACCTAAAAACAGTCCTAACTATATGCCATGATGATGATCGGTGTCCCTAATTTATAACGTTGATATTCGCTGTCCCAACTATTAGATTTATTGCTTTCCACTTTTTTCACTTAAATTAGACGAAACAAAAACATGTTTTTTAAGCATCAAATAATACTAATCCATGAGCAACTATATGATACTTTGGAAAATTGGAAAACTTGTTTTTGTTACTTGAAACGCCAATTTAAACGCTAAAACCGGTTGAAAAAGAGTGGACAGCAACAAATCTGACAGTTGAGATACTTAATATCAACATTTTAAATCTGGGACGGACATTAGCAACATAATAACCTATAGTTTGAACTGTTTTCAGGTTGTTAACCATATATATAATGTATGTGCTTCTTTTCTTCAATATTTGAATGAAGAGAGGAAGTGAATGAAAGTGATGTGTTATATGTGTTGGGATGGATCAGATTGTGTCAGTTGAAGGGATGCGAGAGATTGTGTTGGGAGGTGGAAATATTCACTGCATCACACAACAGCAGCCAGCCGTTCCGACCAAGCGTCACTGATTCTTATTTAGCGCAATGTTGCAAATTAGTAAGGCACTTGTTCATTCCATATGGCAGCTCAACTTTTTGGATTTTTTGTTGTATACACAGGAAGATGACTAAATTGGCAACAGTTTGCCTCCTTTAAATAATTTTTTTTTTTTTTTTTAAAGGGTCACCTTTTTTTCCCCACAAAAATGAATGAGTTAGTAGTGACGATTTTATACTCATCTAGTTACGTAATGTTCTTCTCCTATCCATAGTCTGGGGATTAGTCTTGTATAATTAAGAGACCGGTATGTTAAGTTTAGTCGTATTCTGTATCTTCTTATACATGATGTATTGGGCCATGCTCTTTGATGTTCAAAGTATGTGGTTCAATCTAGTATATATATAGTCAAAAGATTGGTCTTATTAAGACCATTTGTACTCACTCGTTTTATGTCTAACGCGATATGTGAGTCAGACAATATTTGATTTTTATTGCAAGGTGACTCTAGGTTTCGAACTTGAAATTTCAAACTTAGACACATAGAATTAAACGTTATTAACTGTTAGACCACTATGTTGATGGTAAAGTTTACTAATAAAAATATCGTATGACTAGTATAATTTTTTTTCTTGGGCTAAAATTTAAAATGGTTTTTTTTATGAAGAAAGTTAAAACTATTATTATCATTAGAATATATGAACTTTTTTTAAAGAAGTAACCGAAAGCGTTGGGCCAAATAGAAGGGACTATGGAGTAGTGTGTTTTTTTATTTTACTAGATGATTTCTCATTTCAGTGTATCAAGTTGTAGTATACTCATTTTATAATTATATTAATTTTTCATATCAGGTCAGTTCATAAGTGTAAAATATTATTAATGTAACAAAAAAAATCTAAATTATGTATATTTTTCGATATAATGGTGATGTGACCATATATGGTCGGACAAGGACTTATTTTGATATGCGCACTCCTAACTTCACTATTGCCAAACATCCGTCTGGTTCTCTACAATGGATCAATCAATAGCCAAATAAATGTGTGCACGAAATCGGGAGTCCCATGTGGTATAGACCAATAAATATAAAGAAATCATATCAGTAGATCCCGATGCTCGTTGACATGAAATCGTGAACCCGATAAAGGAAAAGCCAGATGCTTGTTTAGAGATCGATCGATCGATCTTGAAGTGAAACTCCACCATCTGTTGAATCCGCAATGAGAAACTGAGGATTGCACCTCCAGACATACACCGACAGTGCGAGACTGCGAGTGCAAGTAAGGGTTGAGTGATTTCCGACGGACGAAGAATAAGAAGAAGATGGGCTGCACATTTTCTGGATTGAATGCGCTCTACGACGCCGCAAATGGGGGAGGCGATGTGTGGATCAACGAAAACAGGTTCAAGATCTTGAGGCAGCTCGGTGAAGGTGGCTTCGCGTATGTGTATTTGGTCAAGGAAGTGGTCTCCTCCGATACATCCTCTGTTGCTTCTGCAGGTCTGGCCAGGAAAGTCAAGGATCCATCTCATCTCTCAGGTAGTCTCAATTTTTAAATATTCTATTTGTTTGATCATTTGGTTTGTATTATTTCCCCAGCTGGATTCTCTGATCTGGGTTAGCTAGCATCCTTTATATGGTCTTGTTGTTTGCCAAATGCTATGTTATTGATGATTGATCTGCTTCATGCAAAAACAGCTTGACTTGCTGATGCTGCCAAAATTCAACATATTTAATATGTAAGATTTGATTTCCGCGTGTTGTTGTATTATGGAGAATCAATCATTTGAACTGGATTCTTTTGTGTATGTAAGTAATGTTTCTGCTGATCCCAATTTGAAACTAGTATCATTGATTGATATTTGTGTTTCACTGGTTTGCTGCTGCTTTTACATGATTATTCCTATTGTGATTTTTTTGGCCAAAGGGCTGCTTTGGCTTGATTGATTACATGTTTGAACTATACAGACTAACTAAGCTGAATCAAGAAATACAATTGTTTGTACTCTTCGGAAGAATCTTAGTATTTATGCTGAAATGCCAGACTGTACTTTCGAGTTTCTTGAATTATTCTGGTACAGTGGTCTCCATTATTGTTCCTGTTCACATCCCATATTTATCTTGTTTCGGTGTGATTGGTCTATGGCTAATGAAGTTTCTAGTGGAAACGAAATCATGAATCTCATCTTTTGTTGGTCCTAAACAAATGCATTAGTGTGATGCTATAGGGATTTATTCAACCTCAGTAAAGTTATTTTGATCCTGACATGATATGGATCGCAGATGATGGCACATATGCAATGAAGAAAGTTCTGATTCAGAGTAATGAGCAGTTGGAGCTGGTGAGAGAGGAGATTCGTGTTTCATCCCTATTTAATCATCCAAATTTGCTGCCACTTCTCGATCATGCTATCATTGCCGTTAAGGTAAATCATAGTTGGGTAACTTTTTTGTTAAGTTGTCACTGCCATATTCTTCGAATACCTGGGATTTCACTTATTCTTTAATAGTTACTGATCTCAAGCACTAGTGTTGAAAAAAAATAAAAGCATGAAAATGTTTAACAATAAAGTTTTGTTTTAATTACAAGGCTGCAAAAATTGATGAATTTTGCAATTTGGAGCTATGTTAATCATAAATCACGATCTGTATTTGGACGATCTCCTATACGTTTTTTTGCTTTGTAGGGTGCGCAAGAAGGGTCTTGGAACCACGAAGCATATTTGTTATTTCCAGTTCATTTGGATGGAACTTTGGTGGATAATGCAATAGCTATGCAAGCCAAGAAAGAATTCTTTTCAACCTCAGATGTTCTTCAAATCTTTCGGCAAGTAAGCATTTTTTTAATTACTTCTCTCTGGAACAGCTTTCCCTTCGAATGATACAGATCCATATTGGATTCGTAATGAATTTTATGTGTTCCCCTGTTCTTCAGCTTTGTGCAGGGCTGAAGCATATGCATAGCTTGGAGCCTCCATATGCACATAATGATGTCAAACCCGGTAATGTTCTGATAACACATAGAAAGGGAAAATCTCCTCTTGTAACTCTCATGGACTTTGGGAGCGTACGACCTGCAAGGAAACAGATTCGCTCTCGCTCTGAAGCACTCCAGTTACAGGTTTTTTTTTTTCTTTCAAATATTGTATTGTGAAGTTTTTGTCCTTTTTTTAAGGGTTAATAAACTAAAAACAGTGTACAACTATAGATCATGTTGTTAACTGTTGTAACAGATTTAAAATGTTGATATTTGGTGTCTGAGCTATCAGATTAGTTAATTTCAACTTTTTTCTCTTAAAATTGACGGAACAAGAGCATATTTTTGAAGTATCAAATAAGCCTGAAACGTGATCAACAAATCTGATACTTCGGAAAAGTGTAAAACAATATATTTGTGTTGCTTAAAACGCCAATTTTGACGCCAAAATCAGTCGAAAAAAGTGGAAAACAACAAATCTGATAGTTAAGATACTGAATATCAACATTTTAAATCTGGGACAACGATTAACATGTGTCATAGTTGGGACTGTTGTTCTTAACCATAAGTTTTTTCCTCATTTCTTTTTGGGGTGATTGTTGGTTAGGAGTGGGCATCCGAACATTGTTCAGCACCTTTCCGAGCACCTGAATTGTGGGATTGCCCGAGCCATGCCGACATTGATGAAAGGACCGACATTTGGTCATTGGGCTGCACTCTCTATGCAATAATGTAACTTCTTCTCTACTCTGTTAACTGCCAATATTGCTGGTATCTCTACTTAGACACTCATTTTGTATTAAAGAAATGATCTTGATTGTCTCTATTGAAATACATCATTCAAAAAGTCATCTTTTCAATAGAGAACCCTAAACCCATAAAATCTTTTTAGGGTTTAACTCATCATTCAAACCCTAAACCCTAATTACAGGTATGGGGTGTCACCTTTCGAGTATGCACTGGGCGAGTCGGGTGGGAGTCTGCAGCTAGCAATTATGAATGCACAGATAAAGTGGCCTGCAGCAACACCAAAGACTTCATATCCAGCAGCTCTGCACCAATTTGTGACATGGATGCTGCAGCCACAGGCGACGATCCGACCACGCATCGATGATGTTCTAATTCATGTCGAGAAATTGATCGCCAAGTTCTCCCAGTGAGGAGTGAAGTGAAGAATTTTAAATCAATATGAACGAACCCTAGAATCTATGTTTTAAATGCATTTGTTGTTTGAGATTGCCATAGTTGATTTCGGCTTATATTAAAAGGTGGTTACAGCATCAGGTTAATAATGTATTGCTTTTGACTTGTTACATTATACTATTTATATGTATACTATATATATACTCTATTATATAATTGAAATTCTTTTGGCAGCTCTATCTATTATAACATGTATTTATAGGATATTTGAACCTAAAATTAAAAGTATTTCTCTGTAAATTTTTTTAATTTTTTAGCGAATTTGTTTTGGATACCCATCAGAAGACCTTATGTAGCCGGAACATGTTTAATTTAACGTAAATTGTAATATATGTAATAATTTGTTTGAAAATTAAAAATTCAAGTAACTAATTTTATAACTCGATCTAAAAATGGAGTAAGTGTTCCAAATTCTATTTTTCTTCTAAAAATCTATTATTCTTGATGAATTATATGAGGAAAAATGAAATTTCTTAAAGAGCAAAACATAGATGTACCAGATTCTGAATGTGAAATAGTTGCACACGAAGAACGGTAGCCAAACTCGAACTTGTTGGCTCATGGGGAACAAATGTTTTATTTATTATGATAATTGATGTCCATATATATTAATTAATATGCCACCCAAGCCCAACTAAGAGAATCTTCTGTGTTTCTAGATTCTGAAATAAATGGATCATTTAATTTTGGGCAAATCGAGTAACTTATGAGCTGTGAAAAAGGTGGTGGTGGTTCTTCAACGGTGAAAAATGGTGGGAGAAGTTAATTCAGGAGGTTATCTGTCTGATCAACATTAATTTACTTGCTCGTATCTACCTTCCCCAAAATATTTACTAAGGATATTCAAATAATATATTATAAAAAACAAACAAAAAATGTGATATAAAAAAATGTTTGAGATCATACACTTATAGTATATATATATGATCTATTTTAAATCCATATATATATATATATGCTAGCTGGTCCTATGAGCATAGATCCATAATAATCCATTACAGCTCATCAGTTCGTTTGTATTAGAAGGTAGAGAATTAAGCATTGTTCACATATGTTGCAAACAGAGAAGAATGTTCTTAATTACCTAAAAAGAAGCAAGAAAACATTGAGAGGAATATTGTATTATACATGTCCAGTTGTAATGGTCTTTTTATTCGACTATTATGACAAAAAAAAATCATATTTCAGTGGTATGTAAACTGTATTATACATACCTGATTAATACAAGAATCAACCATTAAGAACCTAAATTTTTTACTAATCATTATTATTCATATTGGATCCTTTCATTTCGAGAAATAACAAAATATAAAGAAAAATATGGGTAATAAATTGTATATTCAGCGTCAGTTTGTGGACTAAGCTCGATTAGGGGCATTATTAGCAATGTAACATGCTATTTGTTCCACGTATAGAATAATCTCCATTCAGAATGTAAAAATAAGGTTTTACCATAAATATATTTAGATTTTCAAAACTCTGACGTGTTTAAACTTAAAACATTTATTAATAGATGGATAAGCCATAAAGTATTAAAATACTAGAGCAAATTGAATTTACCATGTGCGTGAGCAGGAATATAAATGAATAAATCCAATCGGCAGTAATAAAAAATAAAAATTAAAATAGATAGGTAGGAGGCAGAAAGAAACTCCAGTTGGATATGATCTTCTGGTTTGTCACATGGGAAAAAGGCTAGGAGTGGTCCTTGCTCTGGTCAGTACTTCTCCGACAGACCAAGAAATTTAATTAATGGTCATGTGAAATCAACCTAAATCAGGCAGTAAATACGTCTCTTTCCCAACCCATTTTTAACCCATCCCCTCCCCACCCTATTAATTAATTATTAACTACTATTAATTAAACCACACACATTACATACTCCCAATCCCAATTCATTCTCTTCCATTACCAAGTTTACCACTACTAAGTAACTAACTAACTAACTAAATTAAGGCTGATATTTAATAAGCGAAATCTACTTTTATTATGATAACCGTGATTTGTACCGCTTTAAAGTTTAAACGGGAATAATAAATTATTTGAATCTCGTATAAGCAATATTTTGAGAATCAGGCCAGATTTTGAACCGGTCTAATCGGTCGGAACATGTTTAACTCGGTTGGCCAGTTTCAATAAAATGCAGCTTAATCCAATATTTATTTCTAAACATTTTAAGTCCGAATCGGTTCAGATATTTTTGTCAACTGACATCAGTTAATCTGGACCAACTCGCCATAACCCGACTTTCACCCGTCAAGCCGGGTTCATTATGTATTTTAATCTTTTACTAGAATTGGACCGCTAATGTGATCAATTCATAATTCGAGCCAGTCAAATTTTCTAAACATTGCATATATAATAATAATAATAAGTAATAAATGCACATAAAGACAAATTAGATCAATCATCATAGTTTGACTAGTTAGCTAGGATAGTCATTCGCCTTTTACACATGAGTCATGATATTTACACTGATATTTGGTATGTATAATATGCAACGATATAATAGATTTTTGATACATTTGACCAGTAATCTTGGTTATTATCTAAAAAATAATATTTTTTTTCGGATAGAATCTTTGATCATGATATAATCTTTGCTCATACTACATAAATCTGTCGTGACACTTTATCAAATTTGAAGGTTAATTCACAAACTTAAAGTTACTAGTTACTACAGGTTAATTCACAAACTTAAAGTTACTAGTTACTACTACGTTAGGCTTACGCTTACAAGAGGTGGTAATGTTTTTTTTTTTTTTTGCTCGGTAAACAAGAGGTGGTGATGTGACGTAACTGTAATGTAGTTTAAGTTCACGCCGAAGTTTGTTGATCATGGCATACTGAACGCAAATATATTACGAAGTGTTGTCTCTATTTATTGTATTTCTAGAGTATGTTTAAGTGTATCTCGAAAATTTCCATTCGATCACAAATTCAAGTTTATTAAACATATGGTTAAGATGTACGTCTTATTTCTATATATCAAATCAAAATATTCATATTAAAATCCTATTAAAAAAACATATCATGAAAGTCTTAGACGGTCGGGCCTGAAGCTCATAATTATAAACCAAGTAATGACTCTAATATAAATTGTTGTTCGTAAATATCAATTTAATGGAGTGTATTAAAGTATGATTAAAATTATACTAAAAACTTTACTCACAATTTAGAATGAGACAGCTAATTAGGAGGTATGTCTTCTAGTTACTAGCTATCATATTAATTGTATTTGCAATCGTAATAGTAGTTATAAACTAAATGGGAGAATGTGAATCATATATACATTCACTAGGTTCTACTGAATTAGAATTTGCTTTTTTCATATTATTAATTATTAATTAATGTTTGGAGCAGCTTTCTTAGAGTTTTTTTTCCCTTTATTTATGGTGTTTTAAGTTTACTTATCAAGAGAACAACAATATTAGATTGTATCCTACTTTCTTCCTGCTTAGAATAATTTCCGATTTTTCCGAAATTAATTCGTAAAGAATAAATTATTAGTAATGAATATTTTTAATTCTCACACTTCCTGCATATTTAAACTTAAAGTCGCTAATTAATATATAAAAAATTTCCGGACATGTTTAAACTTAAATTCTCTACTGAATATATAGACTTTTTTTGGCCAATACTTAAGTGTTGAAAAATTACACTATTACTTAGTTAATTAATGCTGTCAAAGAGTTATATTGTGAATATCCTCACTTGTGAAACCCAATAATGAACCACCATGTCCTATCAAATTCAACTCAATTTTGTTCTTTAAAATAAGAAAAAATTCATTGAATGAAAAAGCATACGTTTGGATCCCTTTCTTTGACAGCTTCTCTAGCTGTCATCTTCTGTCTTCACAGTCAGAGAATTGAATGGGTTATTTAGATATGAGCCAGGTGGTTGGATTTGTCCTCTTCGCCCCCGTTAGATTATAATCAAATACCTGTCTCTCTTTTTTTTCTTTTTTTTTACGTTTTTAATTTAATGTTTTTTTATTTTCCGTTTTGTTCAAAATTTAGAATAATTTTTAGTATTAGTTTATGATAAATAAAATGATGGTTATGAATATTAATTTTTTAAATTTAAGCTTGAATACAAAACTTCTGGTTATAAAAATAAACGTTGAACGATTACGTCATCTTATAATATTAGTTAGATTAATATTTCGTTATAAGAGGTTGTTTTTAATGAGAGCATCACTTGTTGCATTCTTGCTCCACCTAGAATAAGTAAGTATTGATCATAAATATTTAAAAAAAAAAAAGGTTTAATTTTCAAGCTCGAGTACGAGATTTATGGTTAATGGAATAAACGTTGAGCCGTTACACGATCTCTTGACACTATTTTTTTAATTAATGTTATTTTTTAATAATAGGTACTAAAGACCTAAAAAAACAACACTCATATAATATTTGTCTACTCTATACTTATAATAATCTCCATTTCTATAAGCGTCGCCTCATAATAATTAATAAGTAATCATAAATATTTTTCAATTTCATATTCATAAAACTCTAATAAAATTTAATTATTTTATAAAACTCCAACAAAATATAATTTTTTTAGTTAAATTTTAATGATAAAATGGTAATCTCTCCGTTATATTAGATGAATATATTTTATAAATTTAATAATTAATGTTGCTGTCTGAGATATGATAAAGCCGGGTATGTCTGTTACTCAGTTACCTCTGGGGAATGCTTTTCCCTGTCAGAAAATAAAAAATAATAAAATAAAAAATTGAGCAAATTCAGTATTATTTGTTTTCCACCATAAAAGAGTTTCCTATTTAAGAAGCATTTCTCTTATATTATCTCTCTAGGTTTACTCTCTAATGGAAGAAGCTAATATGGAAGAATGCCACAGCAGTGAGTCCGGGTGGACAATGTACTTAGGGTCTCCGACCGCCGGCGACGACGACAACGACGGAGGCTCTAAGTCGAGTCGCGACGGAGAAGGTGGTCGGGGCAAAAACAGAGACAGCTGCCGTGAAGATGACAGCGACGACTCCATGGCCTCCGACGCATCCTCCGGCCCGAGTTACCGTGAGCTGCATGGGACACGTGGCGCCGGCGAAGAAGGCGGCGGAAGGGTAGTTCTCCATGACTGCAAGGATGATGAAGCAAAATTAGGGAGGAGAAAAATGGAAGAGAAGAAGAAGAAGAAGGTGGGTGATGAGGAAGATGAGAAAAGCAAGCTGGTGATGAAGATGATGATGAAGAAGAAGAGCGTCAACTTGGTCAAGGGAAAGAGGAATTAATAATAATATTAATTAGTGGGACTTTGTTTTGTGTAAGTGAAAATATTGCTAGCTAGCTAGTTAATTAGTTAGGGGTGATATATATGTTTAGAAATTCATGGGGTTTAATTTAAATTAGGGTAATTTTGTATCTACTTTGAATATTATGTCGCTTTTAGTGCTTCTATAATAAAATAGTGGGTTGAAAAGGATAAAGAATAAGATGGGGAATGTTCAAGAAAGTTTTATTTAATGCAATAAAAAGAAGGGTCCAATGAATCTTTAGATCCAACAATATTCAATGCATTGACAAATGCTCACCAAGATTCAACTTAATGTGCATTTAGTTTACTAGTTGTCCACTATATCTAGTACCCTCTTTTTGAAAGTGATTTGGCTAAAATATATACAAGTGATTTTTCAACTAATAGCAAGATTTGTTAGAACAACTGGTAAAACGAATTGTGTTTATAGGGGCGGTTTGGGGTCGAATCTCACTGTAGACGCCACCTTGGAAAACACTTTAACTTTAACGCTCTCGGCCCGAAATTCCAGAAGCAACTATATATATATAAAAAAAAAGAATTGTGAGGGATAATGTATTCTAGAGATGAAAAAGAAAAAAAAAAATTTACCCAAATTACAATGTGTATTATCCAACGGTTAAGAATTCGAGCTGAAATAAGCATAAGTGTATTATTGAAGTGGGCTGATCAGGTTGGAGCGATGCACAACATATTGGGTCGGTTAGGGGGGTCAAGAGGTGGCTAGGGTTAGCTACAAGTCAAAAGAGAGAGTTGGATGGAAGTGGGGTGAAATGGAACAAAGCGAATTTTAAGAAAACGAAATTAAACCGGTTCGAATCCTGTAGATGGGAACGGACAATAAAACATCCTCATCCTGTCGTCTCTTCTCTGCTAGCTAGCTAGCATCATATCATAGGTTATTGTCTTGTCTGCACGTGAGCGTGGGGTTCATACTTCATATATACTTGGGAATACGATGGGGTGAAAAATAACTCTGTAATACAATATAGTATCCCGGTCGACGATTCATCATTTACAATCTATTTACAAGAGTTAAAAATCTATATACAATCTCATGTTGTGATTTAATGTTTTAGGATTAAAATGTTAATATGGACAGTCTTAGATTTTATTTTGGTTATTTTTTGGTGTCTCGATGTGATTACTTTAGAAAGTCAATCCTAATTAAACGGACTATCAAATTGGAACTAGGGATGGCAACGGGGCGGGTCGGGGCGGGTTTTTGCAGCCCCGGACCCGCCCCGCGGGTCGGCCTGGCTGACCCGGCCCCTGCCAAATGGGCCTTTCGGGTCGGGTCGGGTCAACAATCCCGCGTGTCGACCCGCGGGGCCCCGACCCGCCCAGTCATATGAACAATTTTTTTTTTTTTTTTTTTTTTTAACTTTTCAATATTAAATACAATTTTTTTGGGTCAAAATATTACATTATATATAAATTCAAAACATAAATCTAACATCAATCAAATATAAACAACAAACACATCAAATTCATTACAAATACAAATTTAAATCCAAACACCAAATTAACAAATCCTAATAATCTAAATATAAATCTATTTGGTCCATGTTATTTATATAGGTACTATATTAACCATATTTTTTTATTAAATGTTAGATCATATTAACATAAAAAAATTAAAAAAAAATTTATATACATATGGATTTCGGGGCGGGTCTACGGGGCCCCGGGTCTCTAGACCCGGACCCGAGCCCGACCCGCCCCGGACCCGAGACCCGCGGGTCGGCGGGTCAAAACCGGGTCGGGGCCCCGCGGGTCAGCAGGGCCCCGAGACCCGTTGCTATCCCTAATTGGAACTCTCATGCACGCTCCATTTCCCGTTACCTTTCCGGGACCGTCATCTGAGAATTTGGTATCCGCGTCAGTAAATCCCGCTCCGTCGTCACTAGAAATCGTTCCACACCACTTTGCTGGAAAACAAAAAAAACAAACATGGGATGGGAATAGGAAATCTTAATTATTCCGTGAAACAATCATGTCGTTAGTATATTTTGTTAATTTTAAAAACGAAATGGAATCCTAGCTAATATTTTGAAACACAAGACCGAGTCGGACCGTAATCTGGCACAATGGTGGTCCGGTTCTAAAAAAGACACAAAATGCATAGTGAATTTGAAAACCAGATAATATTGGGGCGACTCACCGGTTCAAATTACAAAAAAATCTAGATTGGGCCAGTCCTGAGGTTTAGCAAGAAAGATTGGACCAGGTTATTTTTTTATGAAACCAACTGGACCGAGTTGAACCGACTCGAATCGATATGACATGGACCGGCCACCTTACCAATTCAAACTTCGATCCGATTTTCAATGTTTTTTTCTTTTTCAGGTGGTCCTAGAGAGCCTTCATTAGATCGACATAACTTATAGAATATATAATAATTACTCATCACATCAACTAATCCTCACTTGTATCGAACCAATCAAATTTTCAAAACATTGACCAGTGTAAATAATTATATTATTCAATAACTAGTACAGTAATAGCCAACCGTGTAATATAGTGTGGCGGTTCAGTGCTTCATTCTTTAACTAAAAGTTAAGTGTTCAATCCCACTAATGACTATGAAAATTAAAAAATATTCATAACCAGAGCTTATTTCTTACGGACTGACCCGGTGCGCTACGGATACTGCAATTCTGATAGGGTTCATCTAGACCACGAAAAAAACTGTAAAATGCTTGATTGTGGAATGTGGATCCAACGGCTAGGCCTTAAAGGCCCGTTAGAGAGGCCTATCCGCCCAATAATTGGGCGAACATGTCTGCGAAATTTCAGCTATACACCCGGTCCATGGGCCTACACCGAAGTATTTTCGCCACGCAAGCACGGCACCCGCCAGCAATCGCCGGAAAGGGACTGACGATGACGGTTTCTCCCATCTCTATTCTACTTTCTTCGCCGGAGTTTATTGCGTCAATGGCCGTTCATTCCGTTAGTAGTCAGAGAGATGTGGAAGTTTCTTCAATCTTCCAAGAGAACACTCCCCGCTCTCCTCCGCCGGAAGCCGATCCTTGCATACTCTCACCTCTCCGCCGTTCCAGTCAAATGCCAATCATCGCCTGCTTCTTCCGCCCCTAGAGCTACATTTCTGCTGCATTTGGTTAGTATCTCCAGTCGAGAATTATCTACTCGAGCATTTGATGACTCCTCGCCGACGATCACGACCCTAGGGCAAGGCCAAGCAGATGGAAGTAAGGAACCTGCTGTGGAGGATGATGTTGGAAATAAGGAGTATCCGAGTGGTGAATTTGAGTACGAGGAGTTCGGAGCTTGGAAGAAACTTGGCGTCAAATTTAAGATGTTCACTGCATTGCCTTGGAATCGCGTCCGCCAGGGCAGTGTCTTGACTGTGAAGTTGCGTGGCCAGGTTCCATCTCGATCTTTGTTATGAACGATGAATCTTTCGATTTAGTGTCTTTGTGGAATGTAAAATAGTGAAGTTGGCCAGTCATAGATATACATATACTGATAGGTTGGTTGGGTTTCTATGGGGATTACTGGACTAGTTATTATATTACGAAATTTATTGATAAGAATGATTTTTGGGGCTAGATTTTGTGAACCCTATATTTGGATCTGTGGCTATATGTAGCAGTGTAGCTTCCATAAGAAAAACTGTGGATTAAGTCTTAGACCTGATGCACTATTGGCAGATCAATTGTCTAGGAGGAAGGTGGTTTTGATCATTAGTTTACTTGATAGTGTAAACTGATCATCCAGTCAATGTATTTGATTAGGTTCGGGTAATGCTAATACCAATCAAACATACCAGTATTGTTTGGATTGTAAAAGCATCAGGCTTGCTATTGGCAACAGACAATAGTATGTTTGGAAAACAGATAGTGCTCCATTTACTAATCCAACTTTGTTCTTGGAGCATTTAAGAAGTTTCGGTTGAACATGAATTCAGATGTTATCACACTTCAGTTCTGCACATGTAAGTTTTTGTTTTGGTTCCCGATAGAGAAGCTACGTTTAGATGTACCTTATGTCAGTGTCCATAGTGAACTTGATGGTTGACTTCATACGTTGAGTTTCCATGGACTAAACATACCTTGATTGTTACTACCTACGCAGTTGGAAGAAAGTATTCAATATCCTCTATCTTGTATTCCATTAATTAATCTGTGGCGCCTGTTTCTTCCATGATTTTATCTTGCTTAGATACTATAGCCATTTCCTACTATACATCCTAATATCCTATAATTGAGGTTTCTCCTCATTAAAATGAACAGATAACTGATCAGCTTTTGAGCCGCTTCTCTTCAGTGCTCTCTCTTCCTCAAATTTGTGAGAATTTTACGAAGGCAGCTTATGATCCGCGTATTTCTGGTGTGTATCTCCACATTGAGTCATTAAATTGTGGCTGGGCTAAAGTTGAAGAGATCCGCAGGCATATATTGAATTTCAAGAAATCAGGTATGACTTGATTAGAGATTTTACTGTATCGGTAATTTTGTTGGCCGTGATATGCATGCGACATGGAGGCCTAGTTCTTCTAAGGGGACTACTATTAGCTTGTAGTTTAGCGGCTGAGCCCCCCCAAAACTTAAACCCATGTATGTTAACTATTTAGGTTGTATATCCTTAAAGCAAAAAAAGGCATTAATTACCAGTTTGACTTGCATCGCAGATGATTATTACAAATAAATTGCACATTCAGAAATCTTTAGCTTTATTCCATTGATTTTACAAATCTCTTCCCCTCTCTCAGGAACCGACTTAATTATTATTTTAACTCATTTTTATATTTGTTTTATTTTACTCAGCTAACAAGATTCTTAAAATTAAGTTGTTCTCTGACAGATAATTTCTTTGGTCCTTTGAGCTTTGATTGCTGCTATACTTGCAGGTAAGTTCATAGTGGGATATCTCCCCACATTCCGAGAGAAAGAGTATTATCTTGCCTGTGCGTGTGAAGAGCTCTATGCCCCTCCAAGTGTCTACTTTTCCTTGCATGGTTTGACAGCTCAAGCCTCGTTTGTTGGAGGTAATGTGGTTTGTCATTTTCTGTTAGTGCAGTTGAGAGGGGCGGCTACAAATTAGGAAGGTCATATAGAGTAATAAAGAAAAATGCTACTGCAAAGATAGTCTTGGTTTGCTTGCAGTTAGTAGATTCTTTGAAAAAAAAAATTCTAAATTGAAAATTTAATTTCAAATGAGTTCAAAAAACATTCAACTAGAACTTGACCACTGCTCACTTGATACATTGGTATTTTCCAATGCTGGTGTCTTCAATGTTTCGCAGGTGTATTGGAAAAAGTGGGAGTTGATCCGCAAATTCAAAGGATTGGTAAATACAAAAGTGCTGGGGACCAATTGACACGTAAAACAATGTCTGAAGAAAATCGTGAGATGTTAACTTCAATAGTTGATAACATCTATGAAAATTGGTTGGATGTTGTTGCTTCGAGTAGAGGTGATAACAATGGGTCTTTGATCAGCCTGCTTACACCCAATTTCAATAATTTTACGCTGAAATGTGATTTTGTGCAAACAGGAAAGACAAGAGGAGAGCTTGAGAACTTCATTAACGATGGAGTTTACCAGGTAGAAAGGCTCAAAGACGAGGGTTGGATAACCAACATATGTTATGATGATGAGGTGAGATTGATGTGTCAGACACAAGAAAGTATGGAATACACATGGAAGAACTGACATTTGGTAGTTGATACTGGCAGATATATAACTTAGATGGCAGATATCTTGGTCCAAGTTTGGGTTCTGGTCTACTTCTAGGATAGTGAAAGTGGAAGATAGAAAAATAAAGTACAGTCAAACAACAATCAAATTTCTTAAACCTTTTGAACTTGACTTAGCGGTAGATGAGCAAGAATTGATGTGCGATAAAAGCACATCTAACAATTCAAATTTGCTGCTGCCGTACTGTAAACATGTTGGTCGTCACCCAGGCTTAAGCATTTGCCTTGACCAGTCTATGGGGTTCGTGGTGTATTTTGTAGACCTGGGGTTTGCTTGCCTAAGGTTTTTTTCCTCATTATTTAAATAAATAAATACCTAAACCCTTTAATTCCTCTCTATGTTCATTATTATTTTAGTAAATGGCATGAACTTAGGAACAGGATTCTATATTAAATGTTAATCTCTTCCATGTTAGTTAGCTTAGTTTGTTGCTTTGAATTTTAATTTGGCATTTCTGGAAGTGCAATGACTTCCTTGTTGATTTTCTCTACTGATGATCCATCTAAGACTTTAGGTTACTTTTTATACCAGTGTTTGTTTATGGTAAAGGCCAATTCCCCTGCAGGTCATATCGATGTTAAAGGAGAAACTCGGAGTGGAAAAAGACAAGAAACTTCTCATGACTGACTACAAGTAATTCTATTTTCTTGTAGGCTCGAATATCCATTCTGGTGTTAACAGTTAGCTGCTGCTGCAATGTTGTAGGAATCTTGTGTAATGAAATTAGTCATAATGGTCTCTGGAGGCAAAAACCTTATTTTTATGAAAACTTCAGACATTTGACAACATATGCTTGGAATCTCTTGCCGGCTAAGTATAGTAGTTCTAGTTGAGCCAATCCTCTCTTAGGACCACATTTATCTTGACAACACCTGCAGGAAATATTCTAAAGTAGGTAAACGGACTATTGGTTTATCTGGTGGA
The DNA here is from genome assembly GCA_036873135.1 of Clarkia xantiana subsp. parviflora. Taxonomy (NCBI): domain Eukaryota; kingdom Viridiplantae; phylum Streptophyta; class Magnoliopsida; order Myrtales; family Onagraceae; genus Clarkia; species Clarkia xantiana. The sequence continues at coordinate 11,269,948 of JAPTYO010000010.1, read as the reverse complement.
AAAGATCTAATAGCTATAATCAGAGCCTCTGGCAGCATAAGGCGTGTTAGGAGTCCTCTGAGCTCTCGCACATCAGGTATTATAGGGGAGCAAATCATTGAAAGGATCCGTCATGTTAAAGGTATGATCTCCTGAACGTGTGTGCTTATTCTTACTGGTTGATATGCATTTTTCTTTTTCATAATAGTGAATCTCTGTAGTATATATCTGATAGAGCTCATTGATAATATCCCAGTTATAGAGATCAATGGATTATGGATGTGATATGGTAGAACTTTGCTTACTGTGGCTGTTTGTTCATGATGATTTCAACAACAATGAGATTCACTAGTTACCTTTGTAGTTCAATACATAATTTCCTACCTAGTAGCTACCGCTATTGGGGGGGGGGGGGGTAAGAAGACATGGTTGTAAATATTCTACTGGGTCTCAAATTTTCAAATGAAAATATGAATGTCAGTAGTATTCCATTTTAGCATGAAACATAATAGTAGGAGATGGAGATGATTATTATTTGCTAGAATAAAGAATCAGACTTGATTATAGTTTGAGGCTTTGAGTCATCCTTACAATTGGAAAAACTGTGAAAAGCCTTAATAATACACATGCTAGCAGAATTTGCATTCATGTGCGGTCTCTTTTATCTGTATACTTACCGAAAAGCTCATCTTATTATTTTTATTTGATCAGTGTAGATGCTGATGGAAAGTGACCTTTATTTAATTCTAATCATTTATCCAGAGTCAAAAAAATATAAAGCTGCTATCATCAGAATTGATAGTCCTGGAGGGGATGCTCTAGCGTCTGATCTGTAAGTGCAGTTGTCGAATGGACTCATCAGTTATTTTTTTACCCTGAAGCACTTTATGGCCATTCCATTGATTTTAAGAATGTTGATATATTTTTCTGTTTTTTCAATGAACCTGATAAAATTCCAGAATGTGGAGAGAAATTAGACTTTTGGCCAAATCAATACCAGTTGTTGCATCGATGGCTGATGTTGCCGGAAGTGGAGGATACTACATGGCTATGGGAGCAGGAACCATTGTTGCAGAAGGCCTCACGCTCACTGGTTCCATTGGAGTTGTTACTGGTGATCTATACTTCTAAGTGATTGATATTGCTTTGCACACTTAACAAAACACAGATAGACCTGGGTGTCTTCTGAATAATTGTTATATATGCTCTCTAAATATATAAACTTGGATTTATCAGAACTTGAACAGAATCTTCTGTTAAACTGAGACATTATTCCCCCAAATAATTCCTCATGCAAGTTCAAGCAAGAGATCTGATTCCAAGTATTTCTGTTGTAGGAAAGCTTAACTTGGGAAACCTGTATGAAAAAATTGGCTTCAACAAGGAGATCATATCTCGTGGCAGATATGCTGAGCTCCTTGCAGCTGAACAGCGCCCTTTCAGGCATATACTCTAATTAACATACAATGCCTGATCTTGGAAGAAGTTGGAAGTATAAGATATCATATTTGCTCGAAATGTTAATGCATCTGACATACAAGGAAGAACATAGTGTCTGCTCTTGTCATTAAAGTTCTCAGTTTGACTGAAATTGCCAATTATATGTGACTGACAAGCTTAACTAAAATGTGACTCTCAGGCCAGATGAAGCAGAACTCTTTGCCAAGTCTGCACAAAATGCCTACCAGCAATTCCGTGACAAGGCAGCATTTTCGAGAACAATGCATGTACGATTCAAATTCAAAACCCAATCACTGATTGACATTGAGACAGTAATATTTCACTTGCATAACTGAATGTCTGTATCTCTTCTTTATGAAGGTTGATAAGATGGAAGAATATGCACAAGGGAGAGTATGGATTGGAAATGATGCAGTTTCACGAGGCTTAGTTGATGCAATTGGCGGATTTTCTCGTGCTGTTGCTATTGCAAAGCAGAAGGCAAATATACCTGAACATAGACGGGTGAGTAATTGGATTTTTCCTGTGGTACACCCTTTGATGTAGTACATCTAAGTGGCGCTCGATTTAATAAAAGTTAATTGTTCTCAAATAAACTTGGAGAAAAGTTTTTTATGTTTATTTTATCAAATCACGACCCTTAGTATAAGTGGAGTTTCTCGACACATCAAGGAAAAGATCCATCAGTATAATTTGACATCGGATCACTTCTCTACAATGGGGATTAATTTTGTACGTGCTTGATGTGGTCAGGTAACACTGGTTGAGCTCTCAAGGATATCTCCTTCGTTGCAAGAGGTAATAAGAGGGATTGGGAGTTCTGCTGTTGGAGCAGACAGTGCTTTGAAAGAACTACTGCAAGAGTTAACCGTTTGCGACGGCGTTCAAGCTAGAATGGATGGCATAATGTTGCAAAGCTTAGATGATTCTTCTTCTTCGAATCCGATATTGTCATTGATCCGTGATTATCTCATCTCTCTTTGACAAAAGTAGCAGTTTCATGTTCATGATTCTGTCAACAATCTCATTTTTCAACCCAATTTAATAAGATCGTCATCTCCTCCATGGAAGCATGCCAGGGCAGGAGAATCATTTGTAAGAATATTGGAGGTACATATTTCCATCCTTACTGGCCTGCTTATATATGTCTTCCTAGAACTGCAGCCAAATTCAGATATATTTTAAAGCAAAAAGTAAGAAAGACAAGTGGTTGAGTTTATGCTTTAGCTGTTGCTCGAAATTGCTACTATACGCTGTTTCTGCTTTCTGCTATCTATCTGGTTCGATAATACGCATAAAAGAGGTACGGATGTTTGCTGTACATTCCTGTACAGATATGCCTATAGCCTGTACAGATGTTTTTATATCACGATGCTTATAGTATGTACTAGCTAATCAGAAGCATCTAGAGATGAAAATGGTGAGCAAGGAAATGGCATAAATCACCCAAGTGGAATATGTAAGCCACAAAGGATAGGGAGCCGTGGTGGCAAGAACAAAAGCAGCTGACACGAATAAGATGCTAATCCGATCAAGCACCCGACCTATGATCCAGAACTTAGGGTTGATGAAGTTGCTGACAAACAGAGAGCAGAAGGCAAAGAAGACTGAGATGTTAAACAAGTGTATCAATGTAGGGAGGTGATGTGGGCCTTTCTGAGCTGAGAAGAGGGCCACTTCAATTGTTGAAGTAAGGCAGAATGTCACCACTGTCTTTTCCCAGGAAACGCGGTGATGGTGGTGAGGGTTCGGTTTCAAGTTCAACTCTGGTGTAGTGGATTCATCGGGGCGGTCTATCCCTTTCTCAAGGTCAAGAAAGCTAGCTGGTGGTTCTGTGGTTTGTTGATCTGTCTGAGATTTGTAAAGGTGGTGTAGCATTCGGGAAAAGGATTCGGAGGAGCAAAGTGAATGGAGAAAGTTGGGCATGGTATGTAAGAAGATGAAGATCATGTTGCTAATGCCATGTGTTTGTAAAGAGAAGACCAGTGTGTGTCTGGTCTCTGCTTCTTTGGTAATGGGGGAAAGAGATGGTATTTATAAGTTAAGTGGTCAGGGGGAATTATCCAGGAAAAATAGTGTCTCTCTAAATGGAGTGATTATGGATATGAATCTGAATCATCATCCTAGGAGCCTCATCTTTATCTTGCTGCTAAGCTTCTTCGAAATTCATACTTTTCCTGGACGGTCACAGACCACAACTCTCGGTGGGGCATATTTCTAGACTAATGTACTTTAGGGTTATAGGCATTTTTTGAAAATCGGACCGGACCGTAGTTTACGCGCGGTTTAGTTTTGGTAAAATAGTGGGATTTAAATCAAATTGGTACCTGAGTTAACAGCCCAAAACGAATTGGTACCTCCACTAAATTTTGTGACAAATTGGTACCGGAGTTAACCTGGGTGTTGCAGCGTTAGAATTTCTGGTTAAAACTAACGGAATCTCATTTTTGGCGCATGAAAAGACTAAAATACCCTTATTGCAGAATAGATACGTAATAACAATTCAAAACTTTGGAACCCAATATCTCACTCATTTCTTCATCTTTTAAGACGATTTTTTTTTGAAACGACATAATTTTTCGAGATCTATGCAACCAAATAGCCGTTAAGTGATTTTCCCAGTTTTTTTTTTTCAATAAATATCGTTTTTCATGTTAATTCATTCTTTTTTGTATCAAACTCCACCGCATTCTAATACTTATCACCCTAAATCACCCAATCTTTTTTACTAATTGGATTCCAATACTACAATCAAACCGTTGCTTTTGGATTCCAACACTTCTGTTTAAAAACCAAATTGATGTTATACCTTTCATCCAAAAGAAAACCAAAAATGAAAGTTTGTCGAATTAATTGTTATGCAATCTATAACTTACTGGAATTTTTCTTGATGTCTCCAATAAACTATACTGGTGTGTCTCTAAATCAATAAACGTCACTGCAAGAGAACATATGGATCTTAGATAGATAAATATGTTTCATACTTGAAATAGAACAATATGAAAAGTACTTTTAAGGGTATTGGAAGAACTTTTAGAATGGACACCAAGAAGAAATAGTTTATTTTCTCATTTAATCTACATGTGGAAATTGATACTCTCAGTATCCTGAGGGATGACCGTAATGTGAGAAAATAAGATGAACTTACATTAAAAGAACCACACAAAGAATTTTACCACTATGTGGCTAGAGACAAACAATAAATTTTCTTTCGAGATATTGTCAAAACTGTTCCATTTGCAATTTTATGTTGGACCATGTCAAACTTTTAAAATCGAAGACCTGCAGAACTGATCAATTTTTCAGCATTGATGGATATTGATATAAACATATTTATTTGATACCATAATAGGTATTAACTATAAATAGTATGATGCCATAACGGTCAATCAGCTATTAATATTCAACTACCATAACAGTAATTGTCTAAATATTCCGTTACCATAAGTCATCGTCAATAAATGACTATATACCATAATTGTTATTATGTTATTTTATATAAAGAATCCTCTTATTAACATTTGAGATATGTTAAATTATATACGATAGAATGCTATATAGTGATCTCTCTTTATATGAACGGCAACTAATTTGACCGTCGGAGAGGGATCGCCGGGTTCGCCCTGGCATTGTCCCTTTTTTGCAGGTGCGTGCCCGGAATTTGAAGACTAAGGAGCTCGGAGGCACCGTGGAAACCAACCGGTAAATCCAAGATCCAACATTTGGCGCCGTCTGTGGGAATTGAACAATTAGCCGTGTTCGATTTCGCAAGTAACTTGACCTTTCGTAAAGGATTTGAAGTTACGGTCGGTACTAGATCACCGTTCCTCACTTCACATAGGAGAACCAGATCAGATGTATCCGTACATGAAGATGATACAAAATGAGGTCATTCCACCTCAGTCGAAGAAAATGGAGTCTGACCAAAATTCATGTACAGCGCTTACATGGTTTCTCCACCCTCTCTAGAGCAGTCAACAGAACCAAACTTGTCGGGGATCGGGACGTCATTGGCACTTTTGAGGAGAAATGCAGTGGCCTGGTTCCTCGAGGTTCATACCCGCAACGACTTCACCGCCTTGACGACGGTTCTAGCTTGTAATCACTAAGGCCAACAGGCCAACATGTTCCTTCACTGACATCACCGTTGAAGGTCATCTTGTCCACCCACCGCATCTTCTCTTTCCAGAAGTCCTTCTGCGGCCTCGACCCTTTTCCGTCGTCACGGATCTGATCCACGTCGCCGGCAGGAACGAGCTTGGTAATGTCGTCTAGCCACGAAATATTCTGGCTATTGCGGTGGTTTCTGTGAGGCATACATGAAAAAGCTCCAGCACCATGAGAGAGCTCTGCTTTTGACATGAAGAAGTTCGCCTCCGATATGTATCACCAGCGGACATGGATAAGCTCCGCCACCATCGAGTTCCTCCTTTCACGAGTGTAGAAGGAAGGAGGGGTCACAAAATTGACCTACTGGGCCACACCTATTAGTGGGCTGTTCAAGTAGCCCATTTAGAAAACTCACATTCGTCCACCTACGAAGCTCCATACATTACTGAGTGGTTTCCTTCATTTATTATTAATTATTATTATTATTATATATTATGATAATCGTTATTTTCTACAATCTCCATGAGCAGTAATAAATTGTCAGGACAACAAAGAATAAATTAGACGAATACGAAGCCCCCCAAAGCCTTCCAAAGCGTGGGGCTGATTCTCGGTGATAGCCTCGCCAAGATCCTACCAGGCGACCGATGGAAAGTTTAGGGCATCGCTCGACACCTCCAATCTGATATTCACGCGCACAACCGTGTGGATTACATCCGGTGTGACATCATCGATTCAGAACAAACCAAATCAAACCTCCTCATTCTGACGGACGTCAAGCCTGCAACTTGGAGTTCGCTGGATTGATTCCCCACGCTTTCCTGCTACGCTCCACAGACCCATGGCTTTTGAGACTGTGGGTCGTGGCAGAACTCTCCAGCCGATGGCGGAGCTAATGGACGGACCTTCTCCCGTAGATGAGGCCTCCGACGAGGGCGAGGTCTCGTGCCCTGACATGTGGAAGAATACCAACAACAGCCTGTTGTGGTTCTCTACCTCAAGATTGAAGAAGGAAAATCGGGTTAGCGGTTTTGACAAAAACCGGGAACCGATTCAGTTATTTATGTCGTTATTATTAGGTTATTCATTATAAATTTATAACTATTTATTGTCATGGATATTGCAAGCACTGATTACTGGTCGAGTGGTTATCAGGACTCACTTTCTTGATGAGTCGACGAGCAACTGAAAGCTAGGTGGGCCAGCGGTCAAATACACGAACCCTCTGTGACTTTATCAAATTAAGCACAGATAAGAGGTGGGGTTTCTGTAGGAAGAAGACCAGAAACCAACCAGACCGTATCGTGTAGATCAGACCATACCGGACCAGAACATTGCAAAGGCAAACGGTCAACAACAATCAAAACGGCCAACATCGGTTCAACCAATGGTTCAACCAGTCAACATTGGTCAAACCGCTCAACAAGGTGTCAAACCACAAAATTAAAAGGCCGAACCAGACGTCAAAATCTTACTTTATCAGTTTCATTGCGAGCCATTGGAGTTGAATTCGTTAAATGCAAGATAAGTCTCCATTACACTTTACATTTCATTGCTTTATTTGATATAAGCATCCATGTTTGACACCTCGATATATGGTAATCTTTATTCCTTCGTGTGAATGGAATTTTAGCAAATTAATGCGATTAAACTAACACCTACGGGAGTTTGATTATGTTAAGCATCCAAGCTCGTCTAACACTCACCGCATAGCCCGATCTCGCATCCAAAGCTCACGCAACCGTCGTTACGGTGTATTCATTATGTTTTAACGCTCAAAGCTTGTCTAAAGCTCAACGCACCACAGCTCAAAGCTCACCTTCAAGAAGCTTACTAGTTAAGCTAACGAGATAAGTGTCCTATTTATTTACACGAATTAGTTATCTTTTTGATGTCATTGCTAAGACAAGCGCATATAGGAAATATTTGCTGAGATACTTATTTATTGCCAAGACAAGATAAGTCTCCTATTTGTCGTTGCCTGCATGCAATCACTGCTACTTTAACATGCATGTATCAATCGATACATACATGATCATGAATATGCATAGTTAACTAGGTTAACATGTCGGTTAAAACCTAGCATTATCAATTTATCATAAGGACCAAGTCGTGTTACTAGCAGCTTATAAGTGGGGGCATAAATGTCTAATATACCCTATAGGGATTAGTAATTAAAGATGCATCGTGATCATTTCTAATACATCACGCATGTTTCATCAACGGTTGCGTAAAACGTTACTTGCTAATTCATATGAAAATAGTCACAAGGGATCTATGATACTTTATCAGTGTCCGATCGTCACATCATAATGCTACATGTTTAGCGCTTTCGTAAACTAGAATCGTAACGGGGGCATCTATATATGCATACATGTACGAATGATTATATCATCATTTTATCTAATATATTAAATCCACATCATGTGTTGTCTTAAGACATGTTATATAAATCAAGAAGAGGCGATACCTCTCTTTGGCTTGGGGGCATGATATATATACAGGTGCATTTCCATACATGCAATATTATTGTAGTATTAATGCTTTCATTCATGCTCACATGATCCATGTGCATACATATTTAGAAAATGTAAGCAATCTACTAGACCAACGGCGTAAGCTATAGAGAGGTGACCCTCCTAGGATGGAGTTTACATTCACATACGTAGAACATCCCTACGTTTTTAACTGACTTCACTTTGTTGCGTACACTCATAACATGATCTACGCTATCGACATTTGAAAGCGATAAGTATTACTGTCCTCGTGACAAAATGCATGCTACTACTACATCACACGCGTCAACATGGAAAACTCCATAAGACGCGGCTATTATTACAAATGCATAATTTTATGAAAACTCATAACTAATGACTGTCGAATCTGACATTTTATGGACAGGATAAGAAAACAAAGGAGCTAGCCTCCAAAGTGTATTTCCAATTATACAACGACCAGATCAAGGGGACACGATTGTACAACACATGCACGCTTCTACGTCTCTCAATACTCAACTATACCCACAAAGTGGAGAAACAAAACCCACAATGATGGGAGGATGTACAGTACAACGTGGACGACCGCTATATAGCAGGAAAGTTCCCACCTAAACTTTTACATTATGCGTCTTTTTAAGAGCAATTATATTATGCACATTGCTTTTATTTTTAGAGCATTTAGTCTTGCCTAAAAAGTTCTTTCCGCTCAAGCCTAGGGGGCAGGGGAGTACTAGGCAGCACCATATCTACTTTACTGCACAAATAATAACGCCCTAGCGGCTATATATACGCCCTAGTTGCCGAACACTAACAATTAGACTCACTTAGAATCTCCAAATTCTGAGTCAAAATTGTGGTGGTTAACACCCAACTTACATACTAAAACACGGTGGCTAACACCCGACATACACTAGAGCGGACCCGTCGCTACGCCCCTCTTATAACTCAAACTCGGATTTATATCCAGTTATAACTCAAACTCGGATCTATATCCAGTTATAACTCAAACTCGGATCTATATCTGATTACAATGATACGCGTAAAGGTTCCCTCTCCTTTACAACTCAAACGAGCACATCGTTCAGGGTCTAACGACCACAACTAACGTGTTACGTTCTAGCACCAATGATGCATCTTTATACCCAATCTGGGATTTATTTTCTGGCAAACATGTCATTCAAAAGGACAAGCGCCCCATATTACATCTCACAGACGTGATCATTCGATCAAGTGCGTAGTTTACTTACAACATGCGGCCATGATCTTTAGATCTGTCGCACAAACGTATAAAACGACAGAAGACCTACCAGGAGTTGCAACAAGAAGACCTAACCATTTATAGGGAACCATCACCCCTTATAAAAATTACAAGTAGCTTCTGGGCACCACCAATGTGTTATGCCCAAAGCTCAAACTCTATCAAGTGCGCGGGTATATCAGTCTTGCTGCTACTGTAACTACAACAACTCTCAGGCGTGTAGGTATATCACTCCTGCCGCCTTGACTATTCCTATTACGACATCAGGTGCGCATGTATATCACTCATACCATCATGATCCGGTGATCAGGCATATTGCCATATTATATTACAGTCACGTGGTCAGGTGCGTAGGTATATCACTCCTACAGCCATGATCCAGTGATCAAGCATATTTCCATATTATATTACAGTTCCGTGATCAGATGCGTAGGTATATCACTCCTACCACCATGATTCGGTGATCAGGCTTATCGCCATATTATCTCCATATTACATTATGATTCTCATCAGGTGTGTAGGTATATCACTCCTACAATCGTGATCAATCAAGACGCGAAGTTATATTATATTTACAACTGCGAACCTCAAAAATGGTGGTCAAGTCCACACATCGCAACATGGCTATCATGTCCAAGAACTTCAAGGTGGCTATCATGTCCACGGACATCAAGGTGGCTATCATGACCACGAAGATCAAGGTGGCTATCATGTCCACATGTATTCAAGTGGCTATCAGGTCCACAGATTTCAAGACAGGCTACCACCAGAAGAGGGTAGTGACAATATTTTACGTGAAAGGAGAGGCGAGAGATCTGCCATTCATGCAAAGGTGTTCGTATAAAGAGACGATCATCCCTAAACTACTCCAAGAGAGTAATATTTTACATGAACGGGTTGGTGGACAAACCACCCTTCATAGGCGTCCGTCCAAAGAGGCGGTCATCCCTAAACTACTCCAAGAGAGTAATATTTCTCATGAACGGGTTGGTGGACAAACCACCCTTCATAGATGTTCGACCCGATAAAGGCGATCATCCCACAATTACTCCACGGGAGTATTATGTAAAGGGAAGACAAACCACCCTTCATACAAAGATGTTCGACCCGATAAAGGCGATCATCCCGCAATTACTCCACGGGAGTATTACGTAAAGGGTAGACAAACCACCCTTCATACAAAGATGTTCGACCCGATAAAGGCGATCATCCCGCGATTACTCCACGGGAGTATTACGTAAAGGGTAGACAAACCACCCTTCATACAAAGATGTCGACCCGATAAAGGCGATCATCCCGCGATTACTCCACGGGAGTCTTACGTAAAGGGTAGACAAACCACCATTCATACAAAGATGTTCGACCCGATAAAGGCGATCATCCCACAATTACTCCACGGGAGTCTTACGTAAAGGGTAGACAAACCACCCTTCATACAAAGATGTTCGACCCAATAAAGGCGATCATCCCACAATTACTCCACGAGAGTATTATGTAAAGGGTAGACAAACCACCCTTCATTCAAAGGTGTTCGACCTGATAAAGGCAATCATCCCACAACTACTCCCCGGGAGTCTTACGAAAAAGGGGAGGTAGATAAACCACCCGTCATATGAATGTGTTCGACCGAATGAATAAATCATTCCGTAACTATAACCCGATGGTCTTACGATGGAACAAATCAGTAATACCTTAAGTTGACGAAAGGGTAGGGATGAGCTCTAACGACAACGAAAGGACGAATTGATGAACAAGTTGGCATAAGAGTAAGCTGACGAATCATGAAGGTGACGGAAGAGTAAATCGACATATTCGTAAGCAAGGTAGCAGGATAAAGCCTAATGCAGGTAAAACCTACATCAGCCTCGGGGGCAAATGATGGATATTGATATAAACATATTTATTTGATACCATAATAGGTATTAACTATAAATAGTATGATGCCATAACGGTCAATCAGCTATTAATATTCAACTACCATAACAGTAATTGTCTAAATATTTCGTTACCATAACGGTCATCGTCAATAAATGACTATATACCATAATTGTTATTATGTTATTTTATATAAAGAATCCTCTTATTAACATTTGAGATATGTTAAATTATATACGATAGAATGCTATATAGTGATCTCTCTTTATATGAACGGCAACTAATTTGACCGTCGGAGAGGGATCGCCGGGTTCGCCCTGGCATTGTCCCTTTTTTGCAGGTGCGTGCCCGGAATTCGAAGACTAAGGAGCTCGGAGGCACCGTGGAAACCAACCGGTAAATCCAAGATCCAACAAGCATGTCCAAAAAATATATAAACAAAAAAATTGGTAGCTTATCATGCTAAGATCCATATATTCTCTTGTAGTGACGTTTATTGATTTAGAGACACACCAATATAGTTTACTAGAGACATCAAGAAAAATTCTAGTAAGTTATAGATTGCATAATAATTAATTCGACAGATTTTCGCTTTTTGTTTTCTTTTGGATGAAATGTATAATATCAATTTGGTTCTTAAACAGAAGTGTTGGAATACACGAGCAACGGTTTGATTGTAGTATTGGAATCCAATTAGTAAAAAAATTTGGTGATCAAAGTTGATAAGTGTTAGAATGCGGTGGAGCTTTATACAAAAAAGAACGAATTAACATGGAAACCGGTGTTTATTGAAAAAAAACTGGTCAAATCACTTTAAGGCTATTTGGCTTGCATAGATCTCGAAAAGTTGTGCGGTTTTAAAAAAAAAATGTCCAAAAAGATGAAGAAATGAGTGAGATATTGGGTTCCAAAGTTTTGAATTGCTATTACGTAGCTATTCTGCAATAAGGGTATTTTAGTCTTTTCATGCGCCAAAAATGAGATTCCGTTAGTTTTAACCAGAAATTCTAACGGTGCAACACCCAGGTTAACTCGGGTACCAATTTGTCACAAAATTTAGTGGATGTACCAATTCGTTTTGAGCTGTTAACCCAGGTACCAATTTGATTTAAATCCCTAAAATAGTAGAATGCAAATGAATCAGATTTGACTGGTGCAAACTCTTTGAGACCGGTATTGGTTCACTGGATCAGATAATAATAATAAGGGTTAATAACCTACAAAAAGTTTGAATAATGACCCATGTTATTATTCAGTCGGCTCCGGCGACCACCACCCAAATTCCGGTGGTGGTCGCCGGAGTCGGGGTGGTGGTCGGCGGAGCCGTGGTGGCTAGGGGTGTAAACGAGCCAAGTCGAGCCGAGTATCTGGCAAGCTCGGCTCGACTCGACTCACTTTACTCGAGCTCGAACTCGACCGAGCTTAAATTTTTTAAGCTCGAACTCGATTCGATACTCAACGAGTTCGAGCTCGACTCGGCTCGATAAGTTTAAAATTCTATTAAATCATAAATGGTGCACCTTAGTTTGAGTTTGAACTCGACTCGATTAGTCTTTTGGCTCGAGCTCGAACTCGATTTGAATTGAATAGACATATATATATAATATTATGTAAAGCTCAAATAAACTCGAGCTCGAACTTGACTCGAATAGGCGAAATAAAAAAGCTCGATTAGGCTCGCGAGCCTCTCGAGTCGAGTACCATTAAACTCGTACTCGACTCGACTTCAGAAAAAGCTCGACTCGAGCTCGACTCGGCTCGAAATTTAACGAGTCGAATTCGAATATTGACCGAGCCGATCTCGAGTAGCTCACGAGCAGCTTGACTCGTTTACACCCCTAGTGGTGGCGGTCGCCGGAGTCGGGGTGGCGGTGGCCGGAGCCGTGATGGCGATGGCCGGAGCCGGGGTGGCGTGATCCTGCACATGTTATATGTTTTAATTAGTGGAAATGAGTATTTTACTCATTTCATGTCCCATTAATTAAATTGTTAAATTGTGTAAAATATTGCAAAAGGATAATTTTGATATTTCACGTGGTTCTGTTAAATTTGACAGAAAATTTGGACGGAAAACCAAAATTCAACAAAGTTGAATCTTCAGACCCTCCATATTAACTTTTAAAATTTCAGACATCATCGGTCAACATTGATCATTATTCAAACATTTTATAGGTTATTAACCCTAATAATAAATTGGATTGGACTATGAATTTTTGCTAGTACTGAGTTGAATAGGTTTGCATCGAAATGGACTGGTTGGATCGTTACATTTTCGAGTCAACATTGTTATACATGTTTGGAATATATGATTTTCGATGATAATAATAATGATCACAATTGTTGTTAAAAACATTTTGAATTTAAAAATTGAATGAATAATTATCTAAATGTCAAAATGAATATCTAATAATTTATATTAATGTTATACTAGTATCTCGACCCCGATGATCCCCAATCAGTTGGTGTTAAATTAACTAAACTGTAACATTAGTATAAAATATTAGAGTCTAGTTGGCTTAAATTGTACAACATGTTTTAAATGATAGTAATTTGTGCTTCCATTAAACGATATTTAAAAATATCGTTAAATATATTTTGAATTTACAAAATTAACTAAATAATATTTTTTAAATATAAAAAATGAAGAGTTAATAATTAATCGGAGTCCGTTTGACTTAATTGTAATATTTGTATAAATCATTAGACTTAGTTGTGATACTTAAAAAAAATATTTGATTAATTTTATACATTTGAAATGTATTAAAAAAAAATATTTAACAAATAATTGTATTTAGTACCGATGGCCATATTTTAAAAGTTGTACATTTTAAAACATAATGAATATTTTACCTACCATCATTCTAAAATGAGTTTGGCCTTCCCTCCGAAGTTAACTGTAAAATTTAAACAAAAAAAACTGTTCAACTGTAAAACCGAACCTTGTTTGTTTACAGGTTTAGACACATAGCCATAGAGAACTGCTGCGTACAGCAATTCCCGATCTCCGCAGCTGAATATGTTAGTTTTTGATTCATCTTTCTTCCCCCACCTCTACCCTTACTTCCCCGTCGTCAGGTACAAGAACGATTCAATTCCCTCACAGCAACAGAGTTGCATCGTTAAATCTTCAGTTTCACAAAGCTGGTCCAATCCCAGAAGATCGGATCCTATAAATCGTCCCTATCCGCTCCAGGAAGTAACCCAGCTCTGCGATTCCAGAAAACTCGTACAAGCGTTCAGTCTCCTGCAAGAACGCCTCAAAGATTCCATTTTCACTTCATCGGATGGCGTAGCCGCAATCACCGCAGTTCTTCAAGCTTGTGGGCATCATGCTGACATCGAGACAGGCAGGAAAGTCCATAATTTGGTTAAATCATTCGAAGAGTTTGATAATGATAGTGTTGTTAACGCCCATCTCATTTCTATGTACTCCAAGTGCGGCTCTCCCTTAGAGGCTCGTTTCGTTCTTCATCACTTACAGAGCAAGAATTTGATTCATTGGAATTCAGTGATTAGTGGGTACACTAGAAATGAGGGCTGGGAAGAAGCTCTGGATCTGTTTGTGGAATTATTGTCGGTTACAGAGCTCAAGCCTGATATTTTCACCTTGCCTTGTGTGGTTAAGGCGTGTGCGGGGCTCTTGGATGTCAAGCTGGGTCAGGGTGTTCATGGCCTGGCAGTGAAGATGGGGTTGAATTCAAATGCTTTTGTAGGGAATGCGTTGATAGCCATGTATGGAAGATGTGAACTTGTTGAATGTGCAGCTAATGTGTTTGACAAAATGACAGAGAGAAACCTAGTTTCATGGAATTCCATGCTATTTGCTTTCTCGGAGAATGGGTTCTCTCAGCAGACGTATGCCACAATCTTGGAGTTGTTAGTGAATGAGGATGATATGTTGGTACCCGATGTTGCCACACTGGTGACAGTATTGCCTGTATGCGCATATGAAGGTGATATTGAGATCGGGGTAATGCTTCACTCTTTGTCCATAAAGTTGGGTTTAGTTCGAGAACTGAGGGTGAATAATGCCTTGATAGACATGTACTGCAAGTGCGGTTACCTATCAAGTGCCGACATATTATTTCGTCAGTTAGATATAAAAAATGAAGTTACTTGGAACTGCATGCTAAATGGGTGCTCCACTGACGGCTACCTTTCAAAAACTTTTGGTCTTCTGAGAAAAATGCAAATGGATGAGGAGCTAAAGGTCAATGAGATTACCTTGTTGAATGTAATGCCTGTTTTTTCAGATAACTCGGAAATTCTAAGCTTAAAGGAACTTCATGGTTTTGCGATCAAGCGTGGGTTCCTATCTAATGAAATGGCGGCGAATGCTCTGGTTGGATCTTATGCAAGGTGTAAGTCATTGAGGTATGCTGAATCCGTCTTCTATGACATTCATACCAAGAAAGCAAGCTCTTGGAATGCTCTTATAAATGGATTTGCAGAAAATGGAGAATCAGAGAAGGCTTTGAACTCATTTTGCAAAATGATAATCTCAGGTTTGAGTGCTGATCATTTCACTGTTAGTAGTGCTCTTGTAGCTTGCACCCGCATTAGATCGTTAAATCGTGGTAAAGAATTACATGGATATTTGATAAGAAAGGGACTGGAATCGGACCCCTTCATTGCCAGCTCATTACTATCTTTGTATATTCACTGCAAACAGTTTAGATATGCGCGCATTTTACTTGATCAGATGGAAGTTAAAGACTTGGTTCATTGGAATACAATCCTATCGGCTTGTGCCCATATTGGATATCCCGATGAAACCTTGATTCTCTTTCGGGAAATGCTCTCTAATGGAGTCCGACCTCATGTTATTGCGGTTTTGAGCGCATTAGGTGCTTGTTCACAGCTTTCATCACTGCTGCTTGGACAAGAACTGCATTGCTATGCTGTAAAAACCTTCCTTTTGCATGATACATATGTTATTTCTTCGATCATAAACATGTATGCAAAATCCGGAAGCATAGAACAATCCCTTCGTGTCTTTAACCGATCAGAAAAACAGGTGGCAGCATATAATGCGATAATCTCAGCATGTGGGATTCACGGGTACGGTCAACAGGCCATTGAACTGTTCAACGAAATGCAAAGACATGGAAAGAAGCATGATGGAATCACACTCATTGCCATTTTAACTGCTTGTAACCATTCTGGGATGATCGATTTAGGGCTGCAGAAATTCAAACAGATGCAGATTCTGCACGGTTTGGAGCCGCAGATAGAGCATTATGCATGTGTAGTTGATATGTTGGGTCGTAATGGACGATTTGATGATGCTTTGAATCTAATAGATGAAATGCCTTATGATCCTGACATAGGTATCTGGAACTCACTGCTAAGTTCTTGCAGAATTCACGGTAATCTGGACTACGGAGAGAGATTTTATACGAAACTGATGGAGTTGGACCCGAATAATGCAGAAGGCTGCATATTGCTCTCCAACTTATACTCTAAATCCGGTAACTGGGACGGTGTTCGAAATCTAAGGCAGATTATGAAAGAAAACGATGTTCGAAAAGAAGCTGCACATAGTTGGATTGAAGTTGGTGGGAAAGTTCATAGTTTTGTTGTTGGTGACCAACTGTTACCGGAAAACGGTAAGATCGAAGCAATGTGGAGAAACGTTGAGGAGAAAATACGTGAAATTGGGTATAAACCCGACTTAGATTCGGTGCTTCATGATGTGGGGGAAGATGGAGATACTTCGGGGACATAGCGAGAAAGTTGCGATTTCGTTCGGGTTGATGAACAGTGAGAGAGGTAGGAGTTTAAGAGTGTGTAAGAATATCAGAATATGTGTGGATTGTCATAGTGCAGCTAAGGCAATTTCAAAGGTGTTTGGGAGGGAGATTATTGTGAGAGATAATAAGCGGTTTCATCACTTCAGAGAGGGATTCTGTTCTTGTGGAGATTACTGGTAAGAAAAAAAAACCATAAAACAAAAGTTAAGGGTCGGATTGTTTATTTTCCCAAAAGTGAAGGATCCGAAACTTTTGGTGGAGGAACAATTAGGCATAATTGAATTGAGCGTTTATGTATTTATAAATTTTTACTCAATTTTGATTTTGATTTTTTTTTTTTTTTAAATTCATACTATTTAAACTTTCAATTGCAAATTAAATTGTTACAATTTTTACTAAACTGTGATTTGTGAAGTCTTTAAAAGTGTATTCAGATTTCAAATTCAGAATGAATTCAACATTAAATTAAAAAAATTGCTGTAAAATTCTTTCCATAAATACACAATAAATAAAGGCATAATAAATAAATATAATAAATGGATTAACTGCAAGTTTAATGTAGCGGTAATTAATTCGTAGCAGCACGAGGAAGGCACGTGAAGGCGAGATTCGAAAAGGATGCATGATTGCATGTGATTTAACCGACGATTGCGGGTTACAATCACGTGGGACTAATTTCGATATATTTCCGTACGAACCCACAGTAACTAAATACAAAATAATAAATGTCATAGGCGTAATAACTTAGTAAAATCCGTATTTATATCGGTTCAATTCATATAGGAGTAAAATGTAAATTATGAAATTTTATTATCTCAAACGGTTGATAGGACTTTAGCTCGGGATATTTTATCAATGGATGAATGAAATATTAAACTACTATATCATATTACATAGTTTTTAGATATAATTTTTTATGAACTTTTTTAATATCATTTTTCAAGGATATATATCTATATATATATATATCACATATAATTATAAAGACTAAAGCAGTCGAACAAATGCACATTATGTTTGTCAATTGTCATGTAAAAAAGACGGTGCATTTTAAGTAAAGAAAAAAAATTCTCACATAGTGTCTTAATTAATTAAATATTAGATTCTACAATAATTTTCACTCATATCCATTAAAAATATTGATTATAAATATTATTATATTCTCAAAGTTTTAAATTCAAAATCACTAATTAATAACTACAATCATAAAACTAAGTAATTTTTTTTAATTAATATCGAACTTTTACATATTCCCAATCCCATCAAAGTTGACAATTAAAAAAAAATTCTACCTCTTTTTTATAATATAAATAAGTAAAAATCAATACTACAATCGTTGTTGTCGGTCGCATTTTAGGCGTGCCCAATGTTTTATGATCAGAGGACCGAAATATTGTGCATGATAAAATTAATGTTTTTATTTCTTAATAAATAGAAAAAATTGGTCCAAGATTTTATTTACTGTTTTCTAGGGTTAACCACATGAGTAGTGGAGTTGGAGAGAACGCTCTCGTGTTCTGAAATTGTGAAAACCCTTGCCCTTGCCTGCCTTTATTTTAATTAAATTATAATTAATCGTCCACGAGGATATTTAATTAATTAATGAATTAATTAATTTAAACACACTTATTAATTAATCAAATGTTAATCATGTCTCTGCAGATTCAACGCACGTCCATCTTCTTTTTCTTGGAAAAGGCAGTTAACTGTAATTTTACGTTGCATAATTTCAGTAATTTGCCATATCTTTTCTTTTTTAATAAAAAAATAAGTTTATGAATTTTTTTTTATCTTCTAACTAATTTAACCCAGCCCTTTACTGAATTAGAAATTTGGCTTAATTTAATTCGTGACAATAATAATTATAGCTAGAAATATAAATTGTCGAAGTTAAATCATGTTATTTTTGCTATTATTTTAATTTATTTATAATGAAGAATTTCTATAAAAGCAAGTAAATTCTGAAGAAATAATAATAATACCATAGATTAGGTAGGTGTAGATTATTTAAGAACGCTATATTTTGTATCATTTTTTACTTTCTAAAATTTTAACCGATTATTATTATCCTTAAAAAGCACTATATTAATTCCAACTTAAAAAAAATGTTGGTTTGCGTTTAGGCATTTGGAAAAATTGCTAGTTGAAATTTATTGTTGGACAAATTATTAGTTTATGTATAGGCATTTAAATAAATTGCTAGCTGAAATTTATTATTTGATAAATTGAGATAACTTACCGCAAAACTTTGTTTTAGACAATTTGCAAGCTCATATTTCGCTATTTGGACAATTTAGTTAGCTCTTTTTTTTTATAACAATTTTCTTAGTAATAATTTGTCCATAAACTAAATATGAACTAGTAAATTGTCTACAAAACGAAACATAAACAAATTGTTCAAAAAAACCTCTAACTAACAATTTGTCTTAAAAACAAAACATAAACTAGCTAATTGTAAAAAAAAAAAAAATCAACTAACAATTTATTTGTTAAAAGGTAAGCTTACAATTTGGTAATTAGCCCAGAAAAAAAAACCTAAAGTTTAAATATTTAGTCGGCCAAGACATTGCAGCTGTAGTATTGTACTTATAATTCTCAGTCAACAACGATGAAACTTCCAAAGCAACAACCCAAATAAAATAACATAGTGTGGTCAAAGTTAAACAAAATTACAAGCTGTAAGATCAATCGATTCTTTTAAGAATACAGTTAAAACTATTATTTTATATTATGCTTTTCTTCTTTTTATTTGAAATACTATAAATTTTAATTGTAAAGCCTAATACGACCAACAATAAGAAACCATTAACGTATATTCTTTAGCCTCTCCACTAGTCTATGGATATGTGCCAAGAAAGGCAACTTCGCAGCTATTAACTTAATTGTCTCTTTCACCTTTTCCCACACTTGATAACATAATATATTAATAATTATAGTGTTAATTGCCGATAACAAAACTCAATTGAGTTTTGCTAAAAAAAAAAACTCAACATATAGCAAAGTGCAAATTAGGTAGATTTTTTCGTTAAAGAGTGATGGAAATTGAACATTTAACGTCCACACAATGTACGTAGTTTAATAAAATCTATGTTGATATGTCGTCATACGTAACGCGAACAAACATTATTTGATTTTCATGTGTGTGGTTTTTATAACGTTTTAATATAAAAATCAACATAATTTGCAATTTGCTATGTTTTGTAAAATTATTAAGCTTTTTGCAACAAAAAAAAAAATCAGTTTGTTTTTTAAAAAAACGATCAAAGTTGAGTTTGCTTTTTTATAATTAATCCATAATAATTATATTTCTTAGATGTTAGATTACATATATATATATAAAAAGAATAAATATGATTTCAAGAGAGAGATATTTTTTTTTATTAACGTATCGCGATGTGAGTAACTTAATAAAGTTAAATTAAAGTTTAAATAAACTCGATTTCAGTTTAGTCAAACATATAAGATAAAATAATCTCATTAAAGCCTTGTAAATGAGATTGCACATCCATTGTATATATATATCTCAAACTTTGATACTCAAATTGGATTTCAAACATATATATCACTAAAGTGGTAACAAAGTAAAAGCAAAAAAACAAGCTCGATGCATGCATGGCAATGGCGGCAGACAGGCACTGAACACACCGTATCTTCAAATTCCACAACCGACACCGATCGAACCCTCAAAACACCACACCTTTAATGTTTTCAACTATATATCAGACTCCAAAACACTTCACTGCTTTTGAGTAGCAACAAACAATAACCTTATTTTCTTCCAAGAAAAACAATTTTTTTTCTTATAAAAAAACCTCCACCTCGAAACCCTAGCTTTGACCTGTGTTTGTTTGTTGCAGACTCTTTCTCTCTCTTCTCTATAAAGACCTCAGCCATCCCCACATGATTCCTCTCTTTCTTTTGTGTCTCACCAAACATCTCTTTACATTCCCAAAACCATGGTTTCCTCAATATGCTTCACTACCTTCCTTCTCATCTCTATCTTCTTCTTCTCCGAAGCCGCCATTGATGAAGTTCTTGTTCCTCCCAAAAACGACGGCTTACTAAGTTCAGCTAGAATCTCTTCTGAGGTGAAAAAGGTAAGATTTTTTTCACCAATATATATACTCCAAGTCTATATGTTGTATTGGTTCAGTACGTCACCAGTTAGCTAAAATGTTAGGAGTTTAATAGACTTTCTGAATGGAAAAAATATTCATGGTCAATATTTTATCCTTGTGCATTAATCAGTGCGAGTAAATATTAGTCTAGTTGTGAGCAAACATACTATGGTGCTACCATCATAATGTCGGCCCTTAAGACCACTCGCGGTAAAAAAAATTATTAGGGTTTTGCTAAAATGTGGTCTCGCAACAAATTTAACTTGATTTCTCGGTCGTTAAATTAAGAGTGAGAAAAATTGGACTCAACCATTACACATATCTTTGTGAAACTCATTCAACTGTTAAGAAATCAACTTGAATAATCATTTTAGTCTTGAGCTATATTAAATATCTACTATATGTATTATTTGCAGGAAGTTGGGGTTTCTTCCATTGTTGAAGCTAGAGAGTTGATCATAAGCCGGAAGATGAAGCTTATTGCCCGAAAAACATTGGATGGAGGAGATGTTTCAGATCGAAACGTAGAAGAAGGAGATCGGAAATTAGAAGCATCAGGTAGCCAAAGAGAGAAAAAGATGGTGGTGAGGGATGATGATCATCATCTTCATGGAGTAGGACACAACTTGAAAATGAGAAGCCGCGGTGGCGCGAAAAGGCGGAGTCATCGCGGTTTTGTAGCCTTCAGTGCCGACTATCATATCCCTAAACCACACCCACCTAGGAACAATTAGTTAACTAGGGTTTTCTTGTGCTGACATAACAATATACATATATAATTCCATAGTTAGTAACCCTAATCTTCTAATTTCTCTCTTTTATTTAGATCGCTCTAGATTAATGCATCTTAATTTGGAGTGTCATACTTGTATGTATCCAACCAACAGAGAGTAATATACCACAATTTTGGTCACCCGAGCATCCACAATGGTATTACATTTAGTATTACTTAACTGTGAATCTAATATATTTTTTTTTTAATCTAAAGTGCATAAGAAACGTAATACAATGATTTTATATAACATTTCTTAAGTGGGATCCACTATTCCTTTAATTTAAGGAATACATTATGTTGCCACATGATTGCATTAACTAATCTCAAATTAATTAATTTCGTAATTAATGCTAATATCTTATTGGTGGTTGTTGAAAATTTAATAATAAAATATATTTAAAAAATATAGTTATGTAAAACTATTGGAGCTCAAATATTATTTATGTGTGTCTTAAGTTAAAGTATTACTTAAAGTGTATATAACGTGACAAATTTAAATAATCCAAATTATGTAAACTATTGTGGATGCTTTTAGGTATGATTCCTTCTCTGTTTTACTAATTTCACTCGATGGAGATGCTTATAAAACGACCAAAAAATCCAAAATCCAAATAGAAATTTATAAAACGACCAAAAATTAAGCAGCGAGTTTGGTCACGAACCCTTTGAAAGAACAAGAAGTATAAGTTAAAAAGGAACTTTTTTAATCTTAACGGATGATACTCCCATTATCGACCTCCAAAGTCCAAGTCATCGTACAATGAGAGAAATTATCCAGTAACACTAAGACAACACGTAAAGCTTACGTGTTATTACTTCAACCAATCAACTTTTGACACATGTCGGATAATAACTGACACATAGACATTTGTTTTGTTTTAATTAATTAAAGGGGTAACAAGTAGATTCCATATGTTACCTCAGTAGAAGTTAATAATTTCTCCAATGAGATATCTAGGAAATGGGCCATGTAATTAACCACAATACATCAATTTCGGTTGGGCCTGAGAAGGTGGTGAATATAGTGTTAGTTAACAAAAGGTAATAAACTACAAATCCGAAGTGAAACAAAAGATATATCTATCTATATATAATATAATTCTGATTACTCTTATAAGAACTTAACGAATACTTAAACGAATAGATTATATAGCAAAACTGAGTAACTCTATTAGTCCACATAAATTTATAGATAAGTCTAATTGCTTATAAAATCTCCAAAAATTCATATTGCATGTTGAGAAACGTTATGTTTTTTTTGTCTTTTTTTCTTTCTAAAGTAACATTTCATTATCTATATATATAGAACTCGGTCTCCACGAGCTCCCACACGTCAAGCGATCCCAAAAGGGCCTTCATTTGGATACACCATCTATCGTAGTTATCCTTCGTCAATCTTGGCACTTGCATGCTTGTCGATGCCATCACGATCTTTGGACTTGGCTCTGATACCACTTGTTGGTGTATGAATGTGTGTGAGAGATGTGGAGAGGGAATGAGAGACTTGTTGTTTGTCTACTCAACTTGATGATTTCTCCTTCATTTGATCACATATATATAGTACATAGGGTCAAGAACACAATAGGGGCCTGAATGTTTGCCCATGTTGCCAATTGGGGTCTGAATTGAAAAATGATATTATTAAGGTTCTGAATTTTGAGTTATGTTTATATGAGAGGTCTCCGTCTATTTTTTCTGTTAAAAGTGACGGAAAATGGTCACATGCTTGGCATGTGACCGAAAATAAACTGAAAATCCGAAAATGCCATTTGACCATAGTGTGTCCCTCACATGTTTGACTTAAAAAGACGAAAATGCCCTTTAAACCACCACAGCTCCGGCAACCACCACCCGGCTCCGGCGACCACCACCCCAGCTCCGGCGACCCTAACCCCCCTCCGGCGACCCTAACCCCCCTCCGACGACCAAAATAGCTCCGATCAGAGCTTTTTTGGGTCGCCGGATGGGGGGTTTGGGTCGCCGGAGCTGGGGTGGTGGTCGCCGAAGCTGGGGTGGTGGTCGCCAGAGCTGGGTGGTGGTCGGTGGTCGGTGGCGATGGCCGGAGCCGTGGTGGCCTTAAGGGCATAATTAGTGTGCATGGGTATTTTAGACATTTCACATTTCATTAATTAAACTGATAAATTATATAATAATTGCAAAAGGGGTAATTCTGTCTTTTCACGTGGTTTCGTCACTTTTAACAGAAAAAATAGACGGAGACCCGAAAAAACACAAAACTCAAAATTCAGGCCCTTAATAATATCATTTTTCACTTCAGACTCCAATTGGCAACATGGGCAAACATTCTATTGTGTTCTTAGCCCTAGTACATATGGAAGACCTTAGATGCTTTGTATCTCTAAATGCATGAATCTAGTTTCTAGCAAATGCATGTAACTCTAAATACATGAACCATCTAATGCAATGTATTAAGTTCTATAATGTGGAGAGGAGGGTTGAACCATAATGAGATATAAAATATGAATGATATAAATAATTCAACCAAGTATTTACATGTTAGGATGCTACTATATATAGGAGATCAATCCTAACAAACTAGTCAACTATACAAGTCAACCTAAGGTACCATGTATCTATACAAGTATGAGTACCTATCAATGTATATACAATATGTACATCTAATATTCCCCCATCTTTTCCTTCTTCTTCCTTTCTAAAGAATTAAAAGGAAAATTTGAGAGAAAAGGTCGATGATGAATGAAATGCCAAGGTCCAATCAAAACCCGGTCAAAAAGAGCCAAGGGTAAACCCGTTCAAAATGAGCCAAGGAAATTTCAAAACCCGCTCAAATGATCCATGAGAAATTTAAAACCCGCTCCAAAATGCCAAGGTTCATAACCCGGTCTTCACAAAACGGCCCATCGAAAATCCAATTTTTGGGATACGACCCCAAACTTGAGAATTGTCCTCAAAACAGCCCCAAAGTCTTCAAAAGCTCCAAAGAAGCCACAATATTTCAGAACTATCCTAAAAATAGCCCCAAACTTCACAAAATCATCAAAGTGCCCCAAACTCTGAAACTGCTCCAAAACAGTCCCAAAATCCTCAAAAGAGCATCCCAAATTTGAAAACTGCCTAAAACAGCCCCAAATATCCAAAAGCTTGCAAAGAAGCCCCTAAAGACTTCAAAATCAGCCCCCAAATTTGCACAAAAAATCGGCCAAAACAGACCAAGCACGTGCAGGGCACATGCGGGTGCACAAGGGTGCACGAGACGAGCCAACTCCATGCTGAAAATCTGGTGCATGAAGGGAGCACGTCACAGAAGGCACAGGTCGCGGGTTCGAAACCAGCGAAACGCAGAATTTCCACGAATTACAGAAGCAACAGGTCGTGTGTTCGAATCCAGCGAGACGCAGCAATTTCCAGATTATTCAAACCTGGGCAGAATATGAAGATCTTCACATCTTCAAAGTGTTCTTCAACAAAACCAATTCGATTCAACTCCAAATCGTCGAAATCGAACAACAAACCAACTGGAATCCAATAGCAACCTAAAGGCGCAACTAATCCAGTCCAAATTGCAGCAAATAATCGATTATCCAAATCGAATTTGATGAAATTGCAGCAACATAACAGCAGTATCAAGAACACAGCAACTTCGAACCAAAATCGAACCAAATTGCGCAAATCCACAGCAGAAATCCACAAATTGCAGCTTAGAATCAATCGCAACATCAAATGCGAATCCAATGCAATTCGAATCGCAACAAATGATCAAGAAACAAGCTCGAATTCGAAGATCAAACTTCAAGCAGTAAAATAGGCGCGAAAACGAAAATCGAATCGCAATTACCTCCAAGAAGCGTTAATGATGCTCAGATCTTCACAAAATCTTCGCAATGATGTCCAGAATCAAATCCAGCTCACATAATTGATCAAGGATCGAAGAACGCATCTCAATCCGATGAAACAGTACAAAGTTGCGCAGAAAACAGCAGCAAGCTGAAGAACAGCAGCTGAAATGAAGATCCAAACCACTCCAGCAGTGAAGATGATCTTAGAAGGCCATAAGCGGATCCATATACTAGATCGAAGCTGATCAAAGCTGCTGGAATCTGAATTGCTGAATCAAACGGCAGATTACAGTAGCAAGAACATACGCAGCAGCAGCAACATATTCAAGAACAAGCTGAAACAGAAATGCTGAACCAGAAATGCTGAAATCTTCAATCCATAACAGCAATAATGAGCAGCAAATCCACGAAATGAAGAAGCAACAGCTTGATCTTCAAGTAATCCAATGAAACGAAGCTTAATCCTCAAGATTCAAGCATGAATCGATGCAAAATCCTCAAGTCAACCTAAGATACCATGTATCTATACAAGTATGAGTACCTATCAATGTATATATAATATGTACATCTAATACAATGCACTTAAACAAGTTTATATTTTCTAACAGGGCACCAGACTGCTCAGAGAATTGTTCAAGCTTCTGATCCTTTACAGTCCATGCAGGAAATCAACCAAAATTTTCCTAGTGTTGTTTCTTCCTTGTCTCGAATGAAGGTTAATTCACATCTCACTATTATGTTCTTATTTTTCAGCACAAATGGTTCTTTCTTGTGGAAACTGATATATGTTTTTTTAGCTCAATGAACCCTCCAGGGAAGTCCTTGATGGCACTTAATGGTGCTCTCCTCAATGTTGAAGATTATATCTTTATCTTATCTTTAGGGTATATATCTTTATCCTTATAATAATATCATTATTAATGAAATGTCATCTTCCAACAATTAACTCTAATCTCGCAAATAGATTAAGGTTAATTAGAAAGTATAATTAATTTTCCAGATATCATTCTTGTGTTCTGAGTTCTCTAACAATCTGGGCTCGTATCATATTCATGTTCTATACATCATTTAGGTTAAAAGTCTTATTAAATTCCACATTGGGCGGAGTCAAACCCAACATACCAAAATAGAACAACCATTTTTACAAGTGGGATCCATCCTAAAACCAATTGGTGATAAGAAGAGGTAGCTCACTTATTTATATGGTGCTCTAAATTACCAATCTCACCGATGTGGGACAACTCATGGTGGATTTTTATGTCATTTTTAGTGCTTTTCAGGACCCCCACATCCAAAAATGTCATTTTTTATGGATCTTTTAATTGCTATTCTTAGAGAGTCATCTAAGTGTTGGCAAAATAAATAGTCATCGCTAGGTTAGAGACTTCAGACTAGCACAGATATAATAATACATTAGATGCTAGTTTTGTTTGCAATTTCCCCTCCTCGAGGGCCAAAGGTTGTACTTGTTGAACTATGGGGTGTTATGTATAAATAGATCCTCACCCATTTTTCATTTTCTTTCCTTGTATGATTTGGTCCGTAAAGCAGCTACTTCCAGCGATGCACTTTCTTGGTGCCTCATCAATAACAAGGGAGTGGACTTTCAGCTGTAAATATTTAGGAGTTTGGACCCTTGTACATGAGTCATTTTGATTCATATTTCAGTTAAATATGGTTAATATAATATAAATTGGTCTAGGCAATGAATAAGAGACACATCATACATTATATATAAATAAATAAATTCAATTATCATGTGATTATAACAAAATAATTTCTCCAAATTCATCAGCTTATTTCTCTTAATTTCTTCATAGGTTGGGGTTGGGACCGAATTCAACTAATATTTTTTTCATAGTGTAAGAGGATAATGACCTTTAAAACAAAAAAACACACAACAATTTTAATGTTTTAATTCAATAACGTATCTGGCCAAAAAAAAAAAAAATTCAATATCATTTAGTCTCTAAGAAAATGACTTCGTAAAGATGTGTAATATTGGAAAGCTGAATATTTTATGGGTTTAAAAGTTCAGTCCTCTCGCATGCTAATAGCATGATGTATTCACATATTTTAGCATTTTTCTTAATATTTCTACTCAAGCACAAGAAATGATGGATATATTCTACAAATTAATAATACCACAATTTTAATGCTTTATACATGCATATTATTTATCCTCTAGTGTTGTGCAATATAATACACTCACATTGATATATAGTAATAATAAATCATGAAATAACAAGTTGCTACTGCAATAAATGCATGATGTTAGTAAACTACAGAGCTGTGATGAATAACTATATACCATCGTCCATTATGATATTCGAAGACACTAGAGATATGATATGGATTTGGGGCAAACAATTTCAATGTTACCCAACCTATATCATTCATAACTCGAACCCTGATCTCTCGGATTTCATAGTTTTCCATCCAAACCCGACTCACATTGAGATATCTGTATTAGAGAATATAAGATATATTATAAATATATATTTTATTATCTTCTAATTATGTTATATTATATATAGAAATATTAAAAATATATTTTAATATTATGTTTTAAATATAATTTTGTATTTATATATATATAGATACATTTACTTAACCCTAAAGAATGTAATATACATTTTAATAAGCACTATATATATTCAATTACTATACAACATGCATATGGGTGAATTAATCTATGTACGTTCTTAGAAAAGAATGCATGTATATATGCTTTAATTACCCGGATTGGAAGTTTCCTGGAGACTGAATACAGGTGATATAATCATTAAGCCACAGCTCACTCATTGGCTCCTTATTGTTGTTATTATATAATTGTGTAGTAACATTCATAATAGCCCTAGTAGATGCATAGTAAGCCTTCCAACCATTATCTGGTGTTACTGCATCTTGTTCCAACCAAAAGTCCTACATAAAATTATAATTATGTCAAATCCAACATACATATATAAATTGTATGTATGTATAAGAGAATGATTTCAGACATAAAAATTATGTTTGTTTAAAACACACGTCTTATTGAAAATTAATTAGACCACAATTTGCAAAGTAGAAACATAAATAGAGAGAGATACCTTATGATATAAGGCCTTCCACACATTATCATCACTGACTGCCTTACGCATTAAGGAATTAGTCATAGAAAGCTTACACAAGCTAGCACAGTCCAGATAACTTAGCACTTGCGTCCTAATAATCTCCGCCGGTTCAATCTTCGACCGGCCAACACTCGTGGCATCTACGGATGTGGTCAAATCCATGAGCCTCTTCCACGTGGCATAACATACGACGGAGAATGCGGTGGTGGCAATTACGGCGGCTAAGAGGTAGTATAAGGGTGGACTAGTAAAATCTGGAAATAATAGACAAGACAATAAGATTTCCATTGGCAAATAGTTAAAAAGAGAGAAGAAATACGTAGAATAATAGTTAGCGTGAATCCGTAGGTAGGTACGTCATGGTTTTTCTTTTATATATATATATATACTTGTATTACAATACACACATGTAATAATAAACTACAATAAGTAACTATGGAAACAGGTATATTTATAATATATATATATGGTAATACAAGCTGCAGCGATTATGTATATATATGATGCGTATCTTTAAGTTATTAGCAAACGCTTTTCATTAATGGTAAGCACATATATAATGCAATCAATGACATATAGAATATTTGGTCACTTATATATTTTTCCCAATTAACAAGGTAGCGTGCGTTAAGAGAGGGTGTTCAATTGGCAGATATATTTGGTCACTTTATATATATTAAATTAAATTTTAGGGTTTTACATATATAATCGCTGCAACTTTTATATATGTGTTGCTTAATATATATATATTATATACTGTTTCCATAGTTACCCTTTAATGATTAATTTAAAAGTCAACTTTCGTTTTTTTTTGGTAAGAAATATAATGTGACGAGAATATATTCACATGCATCCAGAATATACTTGTGATTAGTGATTTAATGTTATATATATATATATATATATATATATATATATAAACTATAAATAAGGTTTAGGTATAGAGAAACAAGAAGAATTGCTGGGATTGGAAGAAGAAGATCAAGTTGAGGCGTAGAGCTAGCTACAGAATCGAAGGTTGATACTGAAGTGATGGAAATGATGTTTTGTGGGCCAACTACGACAGTAGCCTTGTACTACCTTATTATAATAGGCACCGCGTTTAGTGTGGTACTCATGAGTGTAGTTGGTGGGTCAAAGTGGGGTGCTCGGGAGAAGGAGATGAATGGCAGCACGTCGATGATTGAAGAGCTAGTGCCGGAGATTATGACGGAGGTTGTAAGTTATCTGGACTATGCTAGTTTGTGTAAGCTTTCTATAACTAATTCTTTAATGCACAAGACAGCCAATGATGATTACACATGGAAAGCCTTGTATCATAAGGACTTTTGGGATGAGGAAGATGATGTAGTATGGAATGGTTGGAAGGGTTACTATGCAGCAACTAGGGCTGTTGTGAATCTGAGTGCAAAATTTCATAATATCATCAGAGAAAGGAATATTTCGTTAATGAGGGAGATGTGGCTCAATGCGGATTATGTCAAATGTATTCAACCTCCATGTCACTTCAATTCTGGGTATTTCTACACTGCAGATTAAGTAGAGTTATAATTATATTCTTAAATTTATATAGTATTAATTGAATTGAATTGAATTGTGTGGGTGGGTGCAGATATGATGCATTGATGCAGGGTTTTGAAAGATTGTTTCGCAGGGGCGAAGAGCTCAACATCCAACAGCCTGAGGTTAAAAAGCATGAGTTCAGGGCTCGAGTTAAGAAGGACGTAGCTAGGGTGACCGTCCAAACTTTTCTCCAAGGGGTACCCGACCAGTTACGTTACTCTAATGTTTTTGAATATCATAACGGACGATGGTATATGGTTCTTAATCACGCCTCCACCAATACTCTAAATCTAATCTAGCTAGTTTATATAATATAGTTGTTTCCATAGTTTTTTTGCCTTGCTCTATCACAAGAGTAATTTGGAAGTTCATTCGGCGAAACGCTAATAGAAGCGCAAACTAGGTTGCCATACAATCCAGAAAAGAGATGTGTCATGCTAACTGGGTTGTATTACCCCATCTTCTCTTTTATCGGTTTTGTTATTGGATTGTAACGCAAACTCTATTACTTATTATTAATTAATAATAAAAGTATTCCTTGTTGGCAAAAAAAAAAAGGTTAATAACCTAAGAGAGGTCTGAAGTTTACCTCATGTTAACGGGAGAGGTCTGAAGTTTAAAATGTTGATTTGAGAGGTCTGAAGTTTCAATTTTGTTGATAACAACGGTCTCCGTCTGTTTTTACCGTTAACTGTGACGGAAGTTGGTCACATGCTTGGCATGTGACCGAAAATAAAATAAATTTCCAAAAATTCCCTTTTATCAAGCGTGCCCCTCACATGCTTGAAGTGAAAATACCAAAATGCCCTTAAGGCCACCATGGCTCCGGCCACCGCCACCTGGCTCCGGCGACCACCACCCGACTCCGGCAACCACGACTCCGGCTCCGGTGACTACCAATCCAGCTCCGGCGACCACCACCGTACTCCGAAGACCACCACCACGGCTCCGATTGGGCCTAAAAAGCTCCGATCGGAGTTTTTTTGGCTGAGTAGGTGGCCGGAGCCGGTGGTGGTCGCCGGAGTCGAGGTGGTGGTCGCCGTAGTCGGGTGGTGGTGGCCGGAGCTTGGTGGTGTTAATTTGACTTTAGGGGTAAAATTGTCATTTCACATTTCCTTATATAAAATATTAAATAAAACAAAGTATTAAAGGGGCAAAAATGTCATTTCACAATTATGTTAAATTTAACCCTAAAAATGGACGGAAAACCTCAAATCAACAAAGTTGAAACTTCAGACATCTCAAATTAACATTTTAAACTTCAGACATCTCCCGTTAACATGGGGTAAACTTCAGACCTCTCCTAGGTTATTAACAAAAAAAAAACCATATATCTAATCTATCTATCTAATTACTTAAAAGTTTGGGGTGTCCTCACCATGAAACAACACCAAAGTAACCTTTCACATGCAGTAGACACAACCTTACTGCCGGTCACTACAAAACCCAATCGTTATATTTCATTCCACAACCCTTCCATCTATATCTGTTCAGTTCCACTTAACCGCCTCACATCATCACATGTTTCCCCAACTTTCAATCCATTCGTTTGATGGTTTGCACCGTCAAGTCAGATTCTGATCGCTGCATCCCGCATATTATGTTCGCCGCTGCAGATTCTGTTTGCTGCAGATTTCACTGGCTTTCGCCGCTGGTTCATTTTGAAACTTCTTTAACCACCAACGGGGACCTCACCATCAACGAGCACAATACTTCACCACGCAATGCTTCAACCATCGATTCATCTTAAGCCATCACCCATCTACTCTCACAATCACCGGAGGTTTCAGATCCAGAGGTGGATGTCAATAGCTCCGGTTAAAGGCCATGTCGAAGATATGTTAGAGGCAGTTACGATCGTGCTGCACAAGTCCGACCTTAATAAGTTGGTTCTCTCTTTATCGATGTAGGTTTTTTCGCCGGAGGGTTACATATCCAACCGCGGTAGTCGCTTTGGCTTTAATGGTTGCTAACTGAAAGTTATCTCCATGCCTAATATGGCTGTTTAAATTTAAACTCTGAGCTACAGGTAGGACAATATGTCTCTCTTAATTTTGGGTTGTCTTTGATGATTTTTTGTTCTGTTCTGCTTTTGGACAATTTTTAAATTCATCTTTCAAAACCCTAAATAATTGTGTTTTTAAACACATGCATTGAGATCTTTGTAATTTGCTGCTTTTGTTCTCTTAACTTCATTTCTATATGTTTTTTTTAGACTATAAGTATGAAAATTCTCACTATTTAAGAGATTATAGTATCATACAATCAATACTCCAATCAACTTTTTACATATTGATAATAATTTATGTTGCTTTAGTTAATGTTCTTACTATATGTACCAACAAAATTTGTTAATAGACACGACTTCTGGTTGCACTTTTGATGCCAAGAGAATCTGGTTTTGTTTGTGGACTGCACTTTTGGGAATTATTATGCTATCTACCTCTATTAACTTGGGTGTTGCAGACTTATATTTGGTTGATGGTATTGGGATAATCTTCCTGCTAGCTTCTATTTATAGAACGCTGTGTATATAACCTGAAATAGGTTGTCATTTGAAGAATATTTGTCCACGAGATTACTGACTTAGTCTCTCTTCCACCTGCACAATCTAATAATCACTTTGAAATGGCTCCTCCTAATGCTTTGAATCTAACCGAGATTAGCATTCGTATGTCATAATAAATCAATAAATCATTCTCATTTTAAGGTAGTGAATTAGTTGTTCAGTACGACAAAAATAAAAAATAGTTGTTCAGTGAGAACTAATCTTTTGTACAGCTGGAGCTATCTTAATGCATCATTTTTTTGGTGATCAAAATCAATGTTTACGATAAAGAATTTTTTTAAAATGTGTTAGAATAAGATCAATAAGATTACCAAGAAATTTGAGGATTTAGTTTGGATGGCAACACTCCGAGCTTCTTTCTTTCTTTTTTGTATTGCGTTTAATAATTTTCTAGCAAAATCGTGAGATTGTTTATTTATATATATATACTGGTCGAAGCGCGTGCAACGCATACGCCGACCATTAGTATATATATATATATATATATACCAGGTGATTTAGGCGCACGCGCATATCTCTAAGAATTTACATTACATAAATTGTATTATAGTAATGATATTCTACCAAAAATAAGGCATGTAATGGCACATCACTAAAAATATGGAGCATCCCTGTCTGCAGTCTGCACCCACTTCTATATATCAATATACCAATATATAATTTGTGTTGGGTCCTCACCCCCAAAAGTCACTTACCTTTCAAAAGGTTTCACACATACTTTCCAAAAGTCACCTACCTTCTAAAGTTTAAACCAACCTATTTCGTCTGTTTTTTATTAAATTTTGTTATCAAATCGGCTTAGACCGAAATCTTACCGATCTGGCACAATCTATGGAAAAAACTAGGGCCTTTGGATATAGACCAAATTGGGACAATTATAAACGCCGATAAGCTGAAGAAATCCGTAACTGTTGTAGCTATAAACTATGATTTAATATATGATATGTGATACATTAATGATTCAACATATTTAGGGTCGCAAGTTTTTTATGTATGCGGTTCAGAATTTGAAAAACACACTCAGAAAAGCTACCCGTTTAATTACATATATGATGTCCCAACTATCAAGGGACAATCATGCAAAAACTCTGATTTTTTTCCTTAATGATCACTAAATTCTATACATGTTACTAGATAAAAATAGATTTATTATATTAAATGTAATTATCATAGTTATACTTTAACCACTTATATAAATAACAATTTTAGAAATATGCATGTGCAAAGCACATGCAAAAATAACTAGTATATATATAATATCTGAAGATGGTCTTGCGTGTCCAAACCCACTAAGAACATCGAACCTATGAACTCCATCCACTTGAAGTGCCTGTATCTACTCTGCGCGCTCAAGTGAAAGATGTTGTGAAGATTATTTTAGATTTAGAAACATGTCAAAAAATTATGGAAAATATGCATATATTGGTGTACGAGGGTAAGATGTGTGTATAATCCAGATAGTCAAGAATTAATATGGTTATCTGATTCTGCTTTGTATAATCCATGTTACTTAGTCAAGATGTCGATGTGTGTTTAATCATGGTTACTTAGTCAAGTCATGATTTGCTTCACATTTTTTTAATTAACATAATCTGCAAAATTGTGCACACAAATATTGCTAAGTTGTTAGTTTGGTCTAACCCGAACCCGCCCGAAATATCCGAAACCCGTGGTTGGGAGGGAATTTTTCTGATATTTCCCGCCCAAGCCCGAACCCGAGTCTAAAAACCCGAACTTTGGTGGGCGAAAATTATTCTTTAAATTTTCCGACCAACCCGCCCGTGCCTAGGTATGGCAACGGGTCACGGGGCCCCGCCGACCCGTGGCCCCGACCCGGTTTTGACCCGTCGACCAGCGGGTCACGAGGCGGTTCGGGGTGGGGCGGGTCGGGTACGGGTCTAGGGTCGCGGGGCCCCGCCGACCCGCCCCGAAGTTCCTAATATATATATATATATATATATATATATATATATTAATGTTAATATGATGTAACGTTTACTAAATAATATGGTTAATATAATACCTATTAGGATTTGTTAATTTGAATTTGGTGTTTGGATTTGTATTTTGTGATGAATTTGTTGTTTGTATTTGATTGGTGTTAGATTTATGGTTTGAATTTATATATAATGTAATATTTTAGCAAAAAAAATTGTATTTAATATTGAGAAATGAAAAAGTAAAAATAAAAAAAATGTTCACACGGCGGGGCAGGACGAGGCCTGCTGATCGACCCGTGGGATTTTTGACCCGGCCCGCCCCGGGAGGTACACTTGTCCGGATCCGGGTCAGCCAGGCCGACCACGGACGGGTCCAAAACTGCGAAAGCCCGCACCGTTGGCAACAAGGGTAGGTAAGAAATTTACTAATATAATACTATATTGATTTGTCACTTTATTATTTAATTAAAATGTTTGATAGTTATACTACACTATACTTTTTACAATTTAGTTTTATATGAGTCAAAATTAATATAAATTGGATGGAGTATTACTCTACGGAAGAAAGTAAGGTAAGATTTTGTTAATAAATTGGTCTCTCTCTCGCTATCAGTTTTCACAGTTATTATTTTTTAGTCAAATCCAAATTCAATTCATTAAATATGTATCCATATATTCGCATTATTATATTCAATTCACTATTCATATGTAAGTGGCCAAAAAAAAAAAAACTATCCATAATCAAACCTCAAAAAGAAACCAAACAGCACTAACCGTTGACCAGTCTATGAAAACTGACGCAATGTCCGACGCCGGCAGCCTCCACCTGCTACTCTACCCCGCCCCTTCTTCCGGCCACATCATCCCCCTACTCGACCTCAGCCTACGGTTGCTCAGCCGCGGAGTCACCGTCACCGTCCTCATCACCCCAACCTACCATCACCTCCTCCAGCCACTCCTCTCCCGCCACGTGTCTTCCCTCCAGGCCCTCGTCCTCCCCGCACCGGTGGATCCCTCCTCCGGTAACCACCCCTTAGTCGCCGTTATCACCGCCATGCGCGACCACCACTCCCCGGAAATCCTCCGATGGTTCGCCGCCCACCCATCTCCCCCAGCCGCCATCGTTTCCGACTTCTTCCTTGGGTGGACCCACAACTTGGCCTGCCAGCTCGGCGTGCCACGTGTCGTCTTCTCCCCCTCCGCCGCCGCTGCCCTGTCGGTTGACTTTTCTCTGTGGGGCGGCGATGAAATGCTGAGGGATGTCCACTCTGATGACGTCATCATAAGGGACGTGCCAAACTCGCCGTCCTTCCCACGGTGGCAGCTCTCTCCCCTCTACCGGAGTTTCATCGCCGGCGATGCCTCTTTACATATACTGAAAGACTGCGTGGTGGCTAACATGGAGAGTTGGGGTGTTGTATTCAACTCCTTCACCGAGTTAGAACAAGTGTATCTCGAACACATGAAGATGAGATTTTGGTCGGATCGTGTCTGGGCGGTGGGCCCGCTGATTCCCGACGATTCAGCGGGCTCCATCGACCGGGGCGGGTCTAGTTCGGTCCCACCTCAGGCGGTGCTGACGTGGCTCGACTCTCGGAAAAACAACTCCGTCGTCTACGTGTGCTTCGGAAGCCGTATGGTCCTAACCGATAAGGAAACCGATGCTCTAACTACCGCACTCGAGATGAGTGGGGTCCACTTTATTTGGTCGGCGCGTGGACACGTATCAGAGAGATTCAGGTATTAGAAAATAAATATGCTATAAGAATATATCTATTCCTAATATAAATTAATCTGGCATATAATAAAATATATTTTTTTTAATATTAGAGACCGCGTCAGCGAAAAGGGATTAGTCATAACAGGGTGGGCCCCGCAAATGGCGATACTTAGGCACCGGGCGGTGGTGTCGTTCCTAACGCACTGCGGATGGAACTCGGTACTAGAAGGGATAGTGAATGGAGTGGTGATGCTGACGTGGCCGATGGCGGCCGACCAGTATATGAATGCAAGGCTACTTGTGGACCAATTGGGTGTGGGGATCAGGGCATGGGAAGGACCGGAGGGGACCGTGCCTGAGCCAATTGAGCTAGCTCGGGTGCTATCCCACTCGGTAGATGAGAATATAATACCCGAACGACGTAGAGCGAAAGAGATGAGCGACGCAGCGGCTATGGCGACTGCGCCAGGTGGAAGCTTAGGTAAGGATCTTGATGGATTCATAGCAGCTTTGAGTGAACTCAATGGGAATTAGGATCTTCTTAAACTTTGTTATAGGGGGAAAACTGATGAATTTTAGGCAGTATTATTTGGATTAATAATTTAAATTTGGTTATGTTATCGTTTGTACTGCCATTGTGTTTACTGCGCAAATAGGATGAATATGGTTTTAATCCGATAGTTCCCCTTAGAGCATCCACAGTGGTATTACGTAAAGAATACGTAAACGTGGGTCCTACATGTTTATTTAAGTAAAGCAACAAAAACTATCTACAGTGGTTTTACATAGCATTCCTTAAAGATGGGACCCACACGTAAATTTATGTTTTTACATAAATCATTCCTTAAATTTAAGTAATGCACTATGTATTACGTAACCAATTTTTTATTATAAATTAATTCATTTTATAATTAATGCTAATATCTTATTGGTGGTTATTGAAAAATTTAATAATAAAATATATTTAAGGAATATGTTTAAGTAATACGATTGCAGAGAAAATATTTTTTACGCGTGTCTTAAATTTACGTATTACTTAAAGTGTACATAAATGTCTACGTGGCAACTTTAAAGAATACAATTTAGGTAAAACCATTGTGGATGCTCTTAGATGACTATATTAGAGGGAGTGTGAATATCATAATGCTTCTCTACTTTATGACGGGTGCATACATGGAGGTATTTATTGATAAGATTTCAATTTGGGTTCTTACCATGTAATTCTATTAGGATTATTTTCTCAACAGTTATAAACGATTATAGAAATTAAAAAAAAATGATTTTACGCGGTTTAGTCAAGTTAACCTACGTCCACAGATATGGTGACTGGCAATTTTACTAGACTCCTTCGGAAGATTGGTAGATTGCGCAACGCATAAGTGGACATCGATAGATGGAACACATCGTTTCATTATATGAGTTTAATATTAAAGTGTTTATATGATGACGTGCTGAATTTTCGTTTGCACTCCTTCGGAAATATGACTTACTGATAACATTTACATCGGTATGAAGTTAGCTACGTAAGCTACAACGACCCTGTAAAAGTATCAACGGACACATAAGGTGAATACCTAAGATGCTCAGTTCGGAGATAGATGATATCTCTGAGATAAGTCGGCAAACGAAGAAGGATTAAGTCACTTAAATGATTTTAGCCTTGAATGATATGTCAGGCTAGGCATTCAAATCAAATGACACAATTCAAGAGACACAGTTTATATATATATATACATAATGTTTGAGTCGTTCTATCAGATGTTCCCTATGAGATGATGAAAGATGATTCACATAACTGTAAAACTATTTTTCAATTAATATCGGTAAAGTACGAAGCCATTATAGCTGATGGGTGATAATGAGTTAAATCATATAACCACGCGACATTAATTTTCGCAATTAACACGTATTTATGACAAGGGTACGTCAGTTACTCCTAGAATATACATATTTCCAGCTTAGATTAAATGGTACCGTGGTCGAACATGAGACGTTACATCACTAAGAGGGAGAATTTTCCAAATGCATGAACAGTTTCAATCACATAGTCATGATCAAAACGTAGCAGAATAACGATAACAATCAGGTCCCACTTAATTCGAGTGGGAGAGATTTGAACCAGCAACTCAAGTGAATGACATAGTAAATGAGAGTGGGGAGATTTTCATAATAAATTCAGTGGGAGGAATAAACCCTACCACAAGTAATCACTGTTGTTGTTGGGACGAATCAAGTCGAACCTGATGGTCAAAAGTTGCTGAACCAGGAATGACACAACTACCTATATTACCCATTGTTTCAAGTGGGAGTGATCCAACCATAATTGGTTCCAGATCCTAGTGATCAAGGAATGAATTTCTGAAGTAAAACCCCGAGACCAAGAGGTTGTAATAGGAAAGTTATAGATTAAGGTTCAAGCACTGCTATTGTTCCCAATAGAAATGATGATACGATAAGAAGCGTTATTCCGAGTGGGAGAAAAGATCAGACTAATTAGTGGGACTAATAAGACCTAGACGAGAGTCAAAGGCAATATCCAATTGAGCAAAGTGAAAACTCCGCTCAAACTGTTGGCAAGCACTGGAAAGACCTCAAGTGGAGAAATTGAAAGAAATAATAAATGAGAGAGATCGCCTTAAATGAAAGCCATTATAGTCTATAGTTGATTTCAGGGCTCACCACTAATGGAACAAGTCGGAGAACCCGACTCATTGCGAAAGGTCTTACCCAATGCTTCACGGAGAGGACTTTGATAAGAGAAACTCAATGACTGTGCGTAAAACCACGGTTAGGGTCGTTCATGGTCCTGGTCGCAAGTCTCGATCACGAGTTGCACCAAAGGAATGTTAAGACTGTATTCCTCCACGGAAACCTGGAGGAAGAGATCTACATGGAGCAATCAGAGGGTTTAATTAC
Source organism: Clarkia xantiana subsp. parviflora (assembly GCA_036873135.1). NCBI lineage: Eukaryota > Viridiplantae > Streptophyta > Magnoliopsida > Myrtales > Onagraceae > Clarkia > Clarkia xantiana. The sequence continues at coordinate 11,230,479 of JAPTYO010000010.1, read as the reverse complement.
TCCTGGTAACGAACGTAAAGTTTGTGAACTCCAAAGGTCCATCTACGGTCTTAAGCAGTCGTCACGGCAATGGTACCGCAGATTCCACAAGGAAATCGTAGGAAACGGATTCGTGAATCTTCACGAGAATCCGTGCGTGTATTATAACACTTCTGAATCTAAGCATGTCATCTTAACCTCATACGTGGACGGCATACTCATTGCCGGAAACGACATGAGTTTCATGAACAAATCAAAGTCGTGGTTGGCATCAGTATTTGGGATGAAAGACATTGGAGAAGCCACGTACATCTTAGGAATTAAAATTGCCAGAGATCGGGCTACCCGGGATTTATGTCTATCTCAAGAAGTCTATATCAACGAGCAATTGAAAGTTGGTTCTGATTACAGGATGCCAAACTCGTGGATGCGCGGTGGAATTTGGGTGCGCACTATTGAAACGTGACAGCCCCAAGAACCCGACAGTGCGTGAACAGGTGAATGGTGCAGAGATTCTAAGCATGGTTGGTATTTCGATATACACTGTGCAATACACCCATCTGAATATCTGTCACGCCATGGGCCTAGTAGCACGTTTCCAATCAGATCCTAGCTATCAACATTTAAAAGACTGTAAAACGAATTATTAGTTATACCTAATTCGTTATCCGAAAGGTACTCCCGACTATGCTCCGTACTATAAGGGCGGGAAGTTAGAATTGACCGGTTACAGTGACACCGACCATGGTGGCCATCCGGATTATCGTAAGTCCACCACAGGAGGAGTATTTCTCATTGCTAATGCCGACATTTCATGAACGAGCAAGAAGCAAACCTGTGTCGCGCTGTCAATAATGGAATCGGAATTCGTTGTTCTCTCTAAAAATGCACAGGAAGCATTCTGGCTGAAAATGCTTCTTACTGCGTTGCTTGGTAGTGACATCAGAAGTAAACCTGTAAAGGTGTTCTCCGACAGTCAGACAGCTATTGCGGCAGTTAAGAATCTGAAGTACCATAGTAGAACCAAACACATTGATGTGAAATATTTCTATGCTAAATCGATGGTAGAAGACAATATAATCACTATGAAATACTTGTCCACTGATAATATGATTGCGGACCCATTAACTAAGCCATTACGTAGGGAGATATTCGATAAGCATGTAAAACTGATTGGATTGCGTAGGGTTTAGAAATGACATGTATCTGTGATAACATTTTGATATTAGAAAGTTACATTTTATAAGCGAAAGAATTGCAACTGAGTTTATGATCAATCGACGTCATAATGTTTTGATTACATCAAAGTTACGGTATATAAACTAAGTCGTAGGAGGACGCAATCATCTGCCAAAACTATGTCGAATGTGGGCCTTACCTAGTCACACAGGTACGGTCGTCTTGCGGTGGAGGGAGGCCTCCACTATGCAAGGCTGGCTAAGAATCAGGGGGATAAACCTGATTGAGCATAATGATTATCTATAGTCAAAGTAACTCGACATGATTCTCGTTCTGCAGATCGCCGAGATGAACTTCGTTCGTCATAAATCCGGCCGGATGAAAATATGTGATAGCATGATTGACATGTCTCATTCTTGTTGACCCAAAAGGTTCAGGTATGCTATCAACGCGTGCTTCATACTACGCGTGCCATGTACGACCACGGGGTCACCACTCGGTTGTGCTAGGGAGGAATCCTCGTGATTCTGGCGGGCGCAAACTTCTTCCCCTCGAGTGTGTGATTGATCTCGGGAGCCTTATGAAGAGGCACCCAAAGTATCCTCATGGACTCAAAACTCATACCTAAGGCCAGGCTCAATGCTCGCTTCCCGGCGTACAAGCGTAGTGCTGAACAAAAAGACCCAGTGACCACGTCTATGAAAACCGGTTGGGTTTGACTAAGGGTATAAGCAATGTGGATGGTCAAGTTCACCTGTAACTCACCGACTCTTGTATTCACTAGGTGGCGATCCGGATGATCGTAAGTCCACCACAGGAGGAGTATTTCTCCTTGCTAATGCCGACATTTCATGGACGAGCAAGAAGCAAACTTGTGTAACCCTGTCAATAATGGAATCGGAATTCGTTGCTCTCTCTAAAAATGCACAGGAAGCAGTCTGGCTGAAAATGCTTCTTACTGCGTTGCTTGGTAGTGACATCAGAAGTAAACCTGTAAAGGTGTTCTCCGACAGTCAGGCAGCTATTGCGGCAGCTATTCACGGGCCTGGATTATCTAGCGCTCCCTAACCCGTGCGGCCTTAGGATGCTGCTCCTAAGTCAGCCTTTTCCCTAACAAAACTAAGATGAGAAGAGTATGAAGTGGATAGGAGCTTTGGAACTCAAGTGCTTATGATTTCTTTGGATGATTTACAAATGAGAGGGGCTCTCCCTTTTCTAGGCTCCAAGGGAGACATCTACCAACTACCCACATTTAGTACAAGAGTTCCAACTACCCATTAAATGCTATCTCTAGAGAATTCTACATACTACAAGAGATATCTACAAGTGTGTGGAGTCTTCTAGAATCTTCTAGAATCGCACGCATCCCAAGACTCCCCGATATGGATTCCCTACTTGTAAACGAGGCCCGACGTGTCACGGACGAGCCTTGGATCATGTAAACTCCACGTCCGTGACACTAGCACGACGTATGTTTTTTTTTTTTTTTGGTAAATGTTGAATTTGAAATTTCTAAATACTACAAGAGAGTATAAGGGATATTTTATATTTAAGCTTAATACCCTAATTGTTACCTCAACTTTGACTCAATTACAATTGTTACGCGGGCTTTAATTTTTTTAAAATTTTGGTACCCGGACTTTTAATTTCTGAGCAAATTGCTACATTCGTTTCAATTTCGGTCAAATTGGACAGAAAATGAGCATGTTCGGCCATACTAGGTTTTTTCATATGTATTTAATATGAATTCAGACATAAATTGAATGGATTGCAGTAAAATAATTACAGTTAGACTCTTAATTGAACCTACGACGAGTTCCAACAGTGTCGTTCACGTCCAATTGAAGTTATTTCGATGCAATCATCTCAATTTATGTCTGAATTCATCTTAGGTACACATTAAAATATCTCGTGTGCCCGAAACATGCTCATTTTATGTTGTAGTAATTTGTTCAAAAATTAAAAGCTCGGGTAGTCAATTTAAAAATTAAAAGCTCGGGTATTCAATTTTTTTTTTAAATGAAAGTTCGGGTAATCAATTTAAAAAAATTAAAGTTTGGATAGCAATTTATAATTTGATTAAAGTCCAATTAGCAAATTAGTTATTAACCCTATATTTATCGTAAGTGACGTAACATCTATTTACCAATATATAATTTGTGTTGGGTCCTCACCCCCAAGAGTCACCTACCTTCCAAAAGGTTCCACACTTACCTTCCAAAAGTCACATACTTTCTAAAGTTTAAATCAGCCTATTTCAGCCGGTTTGGATTAAATTTTGTTAACAAACCGGATTAGAGCGAAATCTTACCGAACCGGCACAATCTGTGAAAAAAAATAGGTCATTTGGATATAGAACCAAACTTGCACAATTATAAACAGCGATAAGCTGAAGAAATCTGTAACTGTTGTAGCTCTAAACTATGATAGATTTAAGGGTTAAAGGTACTTTTGATACCATGTTTGACCGAATGTGGCTTTTAGTACTGTATGTTTAGTTTTGTATACTTTTGGTACCAAACGTTTGAAAAAATGTGGCTTTTGGTACATCCGTTAGTTGGCCGTTTGTTTTGGTCGTTAAATAATATGTGCAAGTCACGTGATCGACTCTAAACTTTTAATTTTGTTCAGTTTAGTCCCTCAAATATATTCCTAACTTTTATTTTGTTTAACTTAGTCATAGCACTTCAAATCGGACCCAATAAACCAATCGAATTCAATTGACATAGCCCCATTTGGGTCAAATTTACCCAAATGGAGATAGGTTCCAATTAGGTTCGATTTTAAAGTTTTATGACTAAATTAACAAAATAAAAGTTATGAATATATTTGAGGAACTAAATTGAATAAAATTAAAAGTTTAGAGTCGATCACGTGACTCGCACATGTCATTTAACGGCTAAAACTAATGGTCAACCAACGGATGTACCAAAAGCCACATTTTTTCAAATGTTTGGTACCAAAAGTATACAAAACTAAACATCCAGTACTAAAAGTCACATTCAGTCAAACATGTGGTATGAAAAGTACCTTTAACCCTAGATTTAATATATGATATGTGACGCATTAACGATACAACGTATTTAGGGTCGCAATTTTATTTTTTATAGAACCTAAAAACTGTCACAATTTTGACTCATGTGTTAGTTTGGTGTCTCAAATTTAAACTGTTGATATTTAGTGTCCCAATTTTCAGTATTGTTGCTATTTGGTTTTCTGTTAGGTTTTTTTGTGGGTTAATTTTAATAAACAAAGTTGAAAAGACTATTTTCCTTTTTTTTTTTTTAAAGCCTCTGATTCCGGCCACCCACCTCCGATTCCAAGCCATCCACCTCTGATTCCTTGCCACGAGAGGAAGAGAGAACCCTAAACCAGCCGGAATCGGCCGTAATCTGGGTGGGTTTGGCCGTAATCTGCTGTAATCGGGGTGGGTTTGGCCGGAATCGGGGTGGGTTTGGCCGTAATAGGCCGGAACCCTAATTCTGGTCAGGGGGTATTTTTGGAATTTTGAAAATTGTTCACCTACGTGACCAGATTTTGTTCAGCTTAACCCCAAAATTTAACGGAGACACCAAATAGCAACACATGAAAATTGGGACATTGAATTTCAACTTCAGACACCAAATTGACACATGAGTCAAAATTGAGACAATATATATGTTCTATTCCCTTTATTTTTATGTATGCGGTTCAAAATTTCTAAAACACACTCTGTGAAGCTGCCCGTTTAATTACGTATTATGTCGCAACTATCAAGGGACAATCATGCAAAAACCCTGATTTTTTCCAGAATGATCGCCAAATTTTACACATGTTACTAGATAAAAATAAACCTATTTTATTAAATATAATTATCATAGTTATACTTTAACTTATATAAATAACAATTTTAGAAATATACATTGCAAAGCACATGCAGAAATAACTAGTCTATATATTATATGTTGCGTGCCTTCCTCCCTGCTTAGCCTTGATTCATTATTTGATGCAGCCGAGTTGCTGATACTATGTTTCAGGTATGCTCTCCGCCTCTTTCCAAACTCGATTTTGGTAGATATAACTCAATTGAGCTTCTTTTTCGGTTGATGTGATTTCTTTAATGAAGAGCAATTCTGGGATGGTTCACTCAACTGCTTCGATTTCTGTATGTTTTTAGTTAGCGTGTTAACTAATCATTCATGATAACTTGAATCGAATTTTGTAGCACTTTCTTCTGCAGTTTTTAATTAGTATTGATTATCGCTGCAGTTATGTATCAATTAGGAATCATTCGTCTACAATTAGGACTTTTGGTAGACTACAAGATTATTTTTAAGGGTTGATGTTTGTATTCAAACTTCATAGTGATGATGCATGCAGTTCTGCACTGCAATTCCTTTGAAGATTGAATTTGAAATGGTTACTTTGTTTTTGTTGTTGTTACTGGGATTTGGTTTGTTGATAATTGTTAGCTTTGTAGAGGTTATAAAGTTATTTGACACGCATGCTGAAGTGTTTGTGTTGGTTGGCACATACCGTTAGATTGTTGATCAGTTGCAGTTAGATTGTTGCACAACTTGCAGTTGATGTATACATAGATTTACTATAATCTTGATAATAATTTGTGCCTCCAAGTGGTAGATTTTTTTACATCGATGGATAGTGGTCTTATATTTTAAATTAAATTTCTAAATAATGCACATTGTTGATGTTGTTAAGTATTTTCTGAGTGGGAATACATGAAAGAGATGTATAAATAAATAAGATTTTTAGCTTTTAAGTGTACCATAGTGTATTTATTTGAAAGATTTACAGATTAATAATATGTTTAGATTTTTTTTTTTTTGGCCGATAATAATATGCTTAGATTTAAAAAGCAGTTTATTTCGGATAGTCGTAATGAATTCTTATTGACATGAAAGATCCCCCTATATTGCTAAACATTGGCTTCCCCACCTTTCCTCGGTTTTTTTTTTTTTTGCCAAAGATTTCCTCAGGTTGTTGGAGGTTTTAAGTTACATGAGGATGTAACGATGCACTAAGAATTGAGCAAGACATCCCACTTATTGAAGAAGTTTTTTAAAAGGAGATAATATATTAATTTTGGATCCTAATTATTTTAAGTGAATGTTTATAGAGAGTATTCTTGTGATATTAAAAAGACGTATAAATGAACAGTCTTACATATTTTGTTTCAGTTTTATATATAACATATAATATTTCAACATTGTACAAATTGTCAAAATAAATTTATGTCATATTAGTCAACTATCCATATTTAGTCACTCGCACGATGCGCGGGTAAAATACCCTAGTATGTATAAATTTATAATGAAAAATACACCATACTAACCCTATTTTATAATTATTATTAATTATAAAAATTTCAAATTATTTTAATTTGCCACTTTTGTACGATTCATTATAACTTTCATAATCCACTTAATAATTGGGTGAGTTGCAATATTTGTTCTTGTAGACTCAATAATTGAATTGTTCTCTTAAATAAGATTTCTTTTTTCAAGAATATTTAACTAGCTTTTTTTTTTTTTTTTGTAAGAACTAGCTGTCCATGTGAATTCTCTGATAAGTCAAATCAAATAATAATATTAACAAAAAATATCTAATAATAATAATTTGTTAAAAATAAACAAAAAAAATATTCTCCATCTCAATATATATGGCTAGCACCGAGAAAGCATGAAGCAGGCAAAAACCATGACGACCGGCGCCGGCACCCACATCCTCCTGTACCCCTATCTAGCCGCCGGCCACATCATCCCCATCCTCGATCTCGCCACCCAGCTCCTCCGCCGTGGCCTCTCCCTCACCGTCGTCGTCACCCCCACCAACCTCCCTCTCCTCCAACCATTCCTCTCCGCCGGCAACTCCTCGATCCAACCCCTCGTCCTCCCCTCTCCGCCGCAGCATACGACCGTCAACCGCCTCCCAGCCACCGTGCGCGGCATCTACGACCTCCACCACGCCGCCATCGTCGAGTGGTTCCGTTCCCACCCCTCGCCGCCGGTCGCCATCGTCTCCGACTTCTTTTTAGGCTGGACCCAGCCACTGGCCGCCGAGCTCGGCATCGTCCGCGTCATGTTCAGCCCTTCCGGCGCTTTTGGCCTCTCAGTTTCTCTCGCCATGTGGCGTGACGTTCCGGAAATCAGCGAATGTGACGTCCTCAGGTTTTCGAAATTACCAAACTGCCCCTCCTACACCTGGTGGCAAATTCCTGAAGTTTACAAGGGTTACATGAAAAATGATGAGAGCGAAACACAGCGAAGATCGCTTCTGGAATTTCACAGAACCTGCATGGTTGCTAACTTGTCGAGCTGGGGGCTGGTTTACAACTCCTTCGCCGACATGGAGGAACCCTACTTGGAATACATGAAGAAGGAGGTCGGACACGACAGGGTTTACGCGGTGGGGCCGCTCTTGCCGCCGGAGGTTGATTCTCCCACCGATCGGGGTGGTTCCAGCTCTGTTCCACCTCACGAGGTGCTGACGTGGCTCGACAGCTGCCCTGACCAGTCAGCAGTTTACGTCTGCTTTGGCAGCCGTGTGGTACTGACACGTCATCAGGTGCATGCCAATTGCAACCCTCAACTTTTCGTTTTAAAATGAATTGTTAATTCAAAATTATATATATTTTATATTGTATTATTTGACTTCGTGACATAAATTTCTGACTTCGTCCCTAATTAGATGGATCAGCTGATATCAGGGTTGGAGTTAAGTGGGGTTCGCTTCGTGCTATCCGTAAAGGACCCTGACGAAGAATACAAGTTCAAAATTGACGAGTTTCAGGGACGCGTGGTCGGGAGGGGATTGGTGATACGAGGTTGGGCCCCACAGATACTTATTCTGAGACACCGAGCGGTGGGTGCGTTCCTCACGCACTGCGGGTGGAACTCGACGTTAGAGGGAGTATCGGCCGGGGTAGTGATGATGACGTGGCCTATGAATTCCGACCAGTTCACGAACGCGAGATTGATTGTGGATGAGTTAGGTGTGGGGGTTAGGGTCGGTGAGGGAACCGAGATAGTACCCGACGCGGTCGAGTTGGGTCGTTTGATTAGAGAGACAATGTGTGTCGGACCAATAAGGTCTAAAGCCGAAAAGATGAAACATGCATCGGTAAAGGCTCTTGAAGGAAGCTCAGTTAAAGATCTAGATGAGTTTGTAAAGAAACTTAATGAGCTAAAAGCCTAAAACTATGTGTATAATGTTCAGTTCATTAATGAACAACGTTACTCGTATTGCAATTGTATTACAATGATCTATATACACTGTAATTTTTTTTTCTTCTGAACATGTTAAAAATTAAGCACGTGTGATTTTTTCACTTCGTCTAGTGTAATACCCCAATGATATTTTATAAAATCCATCTCACCATTTAGATAAGATGATTCACATTTGATCCAAGTCAAATAATCCGTTGAACTCAAAATATATAATTACCAATTTTCTACAAACAATTAAGAGCTAATTACCACATACAATATCTAACATAACTATATCTAACATAACTACTCGTTTTATATAATTTCAGTTTTTTTTTTTTTTTATGATTCATTAACTGTTTTGTTAAATATATATTATTACAATTTATTTATAGGCAAAAGCAAGTTCTAAATTAATTAAGCTACTTGCGCATCTTAAAAATCTTAAATATAAATAATTAAGAAGATGAAAGTTTAACTTATTTGTGAATTCTTATATGTATTTTTTCTAGGACTTTGACAATTTAACAAATATGTGCATTATGTAGGTAATTTCCTTTGTAAAAAATATTTTTGTCAAATATATTCAAAAAATTAAACAAAGTAGCAAATTGACAATTTAACATATTTGCGAATTCGCATATAGGGGTTGATCTATTTGCGATATTAGCATATAGTAATATGTAATTATGTTTTTTCCAATATATATATATACCTAGATGTTTGAAATTCATAAAAATTATAAAGCGTGATAATTGACGGTGTAACCTGTTTGTGTATCCTAATTTCTAGCATTCTATCATATTTACCAATATAGAGTTATGAAAGTAACCAATCTATAGCGGTCAACAAGGTTTGTGGCGACTTTCTAATCTTCAAATGTATGTCGGAATCAAAATCTAGTGGCCAAATGTAGTAAGAAGTCTTTTTTTTTTCTTTCAGTAAAGTTTATATGCACTGTTCACCCAATTTACTATCTTGCTTGTCGTTTTTTTAAAAATCAGCAAATAACACAGGTCACCACTCTTTTAAAGAGCGGCGAGTATAGTTCCCGTACGTAAACGATAATCACTCTTGCGACTCTTTGAATATAGTTCCCGTAAACGATAATCACTCTTGCCACTATTAGAGATAGCGGTAAGATTTCATGCAGATATTTTAAAAAGTTTTAATGAATCACTGAGTACTTATTTTTTATTACTTACTATTTTTTGTATTTAATTTATACAAGATGACTACTTGAATAAAAAAAATTCATCACGAGTAATTGAATTGTTCTCTTAAATAAGCTTCCTTTGTGTGTTTAACTTTAGTACCAAAAATATATTTAATTTTATAATAACTAGCCTTCTTTAAACTTTACAATGCACACGGTCCATGTGAATTCACTCCTAAGTCAAAGAATAGTACTTGCCAAAAAAAAAAAGTCAAATAATAGTATTACCAAAATCAATCAAATAATGAAATAATTATTATTATTATTATTTAAAAGAAAAAGTATATTCTCCATCTCCGTGTATATATATATGGCTAGCACCGAAAGCTTGAAGCAAGCAAAAACCATGACGACCGGCGCCAGCACCCACATTCTCCTGTACCCTTATCCAGCCGCCGGCCACATCATCCCCATCATCGATCTCGCCGCCCAGCTCCTCCGCCGTGGCCTCACACTCACCGTCCTCGTCACCCCCACCGACCTCCCTCTCCTCCAACCATTCCTCTCCGCCGGCAACTCCTCGCTCCAACCTCTTGTCCTCCCCTCTCCGCCACAGCAGACGGAAAACCGCCTCCCAGCCACCGTGCGCGGCCTCTACGACCTCCACTTCGCCGCCATCGTCGAATGGTTCCGTTCACACCCCTCACCGCCGGTGGCCATCGTCTCCGACTTCTTTTTAGGCTGGACCCAGCCGCTGGCCGCCGAGCTCGGCATCGTCCGCGTAATTTTTAGCCCTTCCGGCGCTTTCGGCCTCTCAGTTTCCTTCTCCCTGTGGCGTGACGTTCCTGAAATCAGCGAATCTGACGTCATCAGCTTTCCGAAATTACCAAACTGTCCCTCCTACACCTGGTGGCAAATTCCGGAAGTTTACAGGGATTACTTGAAAAATGATGAAAGCAAACCACAGCGAAGTTCGTTTCTGGAATTTCACAGAACCTGCATGGTTGATAACTTGTCGAGCTGGGGGTTAGTCTACAACTCCTTTGCCGACATCGAGAAACCCTACTTGGAATACATGAAGAGGGAGGTCGGACACGACAGGGTTTACGCGGTGGGGCCGCTTTTGCCGCCGGAGGTTGAATCTCCCGCCGATCGGGGTGGTTCCAGCTCTGTTCCACCTCACGAGGTGCTGACGTGGCTCGACAGCTGCCCCGACCAGTCAGCGGTTTATATATGCTTCGGCAGTCGTGTGACGTTGACACGTCATCAGGTGGACAAGCAGATGCAATTGCAGCCCTCAACTTTACTAAATTGAATAATTTTATATTTATCTTTTAATTTTTTAAAACTGTTTAATCATATTCTTATATTAAATAAGATATATTAATATACTAAGATTCTATTCTTAATTTTAATTCAACTGAATATAATAAAATTTATTCTCTTATATCACTAACATAAATTTCTGACTTCATATTAGATAAAGGAGCTGACATCAGGGTTAGAGATAAGTGGGGTCCACTTCGTGCTATCCGTAAGGGACCCTGACGATGAGCACAAGGCCATAATCGATGAGTTCCAGGGTCGCGTGGTCGGGAAGGGTCTGGTGATACGAGGTTGGGCCCCGCAGGTACTCATTCTGAGACACCGAGCGGTGGGTGCGTTCCTCACGCACTGCGGGTGGAACTCGACACTGGAGGGAGTATCGGCCGGGGTAGTGATGATGACGTGGCCTATGAATGCAGACCAGTTCACAAACGCGAAATTAATTGTGGATGGGTTAGGCGTGGGCATTAGGGTTGGTGAAGGAACCGAGATCGTACCCGACCGGGTCGAACTGGCTTATTTAATAAGAGAGGCAATGCGTATCGAACCGCTAAGGGTTAAAGCCCAAAAGATGAAACAGGCATCGATGAGGGCTCTTGAAGGAAGTTCGGCCAAAGATCTAGATGAGTTTGTAAAGAAACTTAATGAGCTCAAAAGCCTAAAACTGTAATTGTGGTGCAATTTGAATAAGTATTTTCAAATTATTTTACTTCAATACACTTGAGTGAGGTTCTTCTTTTGGGTCACAAAGAGAAACTTGAGTTAATTCACATATTATCTCAAAAACTTTAGATAACAATTTGTATAGTACTCAAACGTAAGTTAGTAATTTATTAAAAAAACTCAGTTAACAATTTGGTATTAACCAAACTTTTACGGTATGGTACTAGATTAACAACACATCAGTTGATATGCGTATACAAATACAATATATATAGTGAGAGGAGCCGGTCAAATCAATCAAAACATTTTTGCAGTTTCCTTTACGTTTTTGAATTGTCTTTAGTTTGGTTTTTTTCTGTAAAAATGATAAATTTGGCTGCGAGTCTTTTTGTTGATGACTATCAACCTAATAACTCCCGTTTTACGTAAGGAGTGACGTAGAGAAAGACATATCAAGAGCGAGTTGCCGAATTTTTAGGCTTAGCACTTATCAAATCATGGATATGAATTGTATCCCCACAAATTGAAGGCAAAGGATCTAGGGTTAATTATCAAATTGATTTTAAGATGTTTGGGTAATCTATAATTTTTTTTTTTGGGGCCAAAATAAGGAATGAGTTTGGCAACCTAGTCCTATTCCGCTACGTAATGTTAGAACTCTCTGTAACAGTATAGATAGTTTGGGGGTCAAATTGTAAATACTCAGAAGTATGGTAGTTAAGTCTGTTGCTGTACTAACTGCTATATATAGCAGCTTTACCTCTCTGTATTTTTATCAATGAATGAATTCTTGAAGGTTTATCTCAGTTTATCATGGTATCAGAGCCTCCAAGATTCTAACTGTTTTTCTGGTGAAGTTCGCCGGAGCGATTCGATCCACGTCTGAACAATCCCGCCGTCACGAATCGCGATTCGATTCTTTCCTTTCGATCCTGCTGCTGGGATGAGTAATGGAGAATGGCCTTCGCTCGGAGTCAATTCAGCTGGGAGAGGAGCTGGAATTGGGAGGGGAGTTCATTATGGTTCACCGACGACTCCAATTGGAGCAAATGGAGCTAATCCAGCTGCTACCACCACAGATCGTGTTTTGCCTCTTGAGCTTGGAATTGAGGATCGTCTGTATCTTCATCCAACTGATGGACCAGGCTCACTGCAGATTGATGTGCAGCTCACATGCAGCAACAACTACCAGGTTTGGGTTCGTGCTATGTCAGATGCACTTCTTGGTAAGAATAAACTGTGTTTTGTTGATGGAAGTTGCTTGAGAGAATCAGTGCCTGAGAATCTCCGTTTCCGTTGGGATAGATACAATGTTATCGTTAAGGGCTGGTTGACTAGAGCTGCAATGCATAGTTTAGTCTACAATACTTCGGCCTTAGCTATTTGGAGAGATCTTCGTGAGAAATTCAATAAGATTGATGGCGCTAGGATTTTCCAGCTGAGTCGTGAATTGTATCATGTTAAACAAGGAAATTTGGCTATTGTTGATTACTATGAAAGGATGAAGATGATTTGGGATGAATTGGCAGCTGTAGATGATGAATCTTTGTGTGGTGATTGCATAGTTTCCTCGAATGTAGTTGCAAGCAGAGACAAACAAAAGTTGATTCAATTCCTTAATGGATTGAATGAAACTTTCAGCAGTGTGAGAACTAATCTCCTCATGATGCATCTGTTGCCATCTTTGAATCTTGCATATTCTGTACTGACACAAGAAGAGAGTTAGAGAGCTGTGATGGGCTGTGTTGCAGATGGATTTGCTGACAAGAATTTGGGAGGGTTGTCTGCACTATATACTGCTGGTTCTCACAACAATTCTGGAAGCTCTAATCGTTCTGTCAATCACGGAGGAGCTTCTAATGCTTCCAATGCTTCTAAGCAGGATAGGAGACAGTTGGTTTGTACCTTTTGCAGCAAGAAGGGTCACGATGAGGACCACTGTTGGAAAAAGAATGGTTCACCTGAGCACATTAGGAGGAGAAATGCTGAGAGAAATGCAGGAATGGTCAATAATGCTCAGTTTGGAAGCAATGATGATGGCAGTATTGGTAGTAGTATCAGCAATCCACTTTCTCCTGAGCAAATGGCATTAGCTATGCAGTACATTTTGCAGATGAAAAACACACAGAAGCAGCTTGCTAACACAAGCAAAGCATGTGCAGACACAGATGTTAAGGTTAACTTGACAGGTATTATTGCAACTCCTTTCTGTGGTTCAGTATATGGTACTACGAGTAGTCATTGGATCATAGATAGTGGAGCATCTCACCACATGACTTGCCATAAAGAATGGTTAGTTGATTTAGTACAGAATCATTCAACACACAAGTATGTACAGCTGCCTAATGGAAATTCTTCTCCTGTCACTCACCTTGGGTCTTGTGTGATTGATGAGTCTTTGTCTTTACAAAGAGTGCTATATGCTCCTGAATTTAAGTATAATATGATATCCATCTCTCAGTTGATTCAAGATCTCGGTTTATCTGTGATGTTTCTTCACAAAATGGTGGTGTTTCAAGACCCCTTAAATGGGAAGATTGTGGGGACTGGTATTCTGCATGATGGACTCTACATCTTGAAGACTGAGTGTAATGGTGATGCTGTGAAGGTGATGAAGACAAAGTTTGGAGCAAATTCAGGAGAGATAGCTCTGTGGCATAGAAGAATGGGGCATATGTCTCCTTCTCAATTGAAGTTTCTTTTCTCTTTTAACTCTGGATCAGAAGAGGAAATCAAAGGATGCAATATTTGTCCTTTAGCTAAACAAACTCGGTTGTCTTTTCCTTCCAACATTTCTCAATCCAAAAGAATATTTGCTTTGGTTCACCTCGATATTTGGGGGCCTTACAGGGTTAAAACAATTGATGGATTCAGATTTTTCTTAACAATTGTCGATGATTTTAGTAGAGCTACACGGCTTTGCTTATTGAGAACGAAGGATGAAGTGGTGTTGAATGTAAGCATTTTATTTCCTTGGTGCAGACTCAGTTTGAGCTGAAAGTTCAGTGATTTCGCAGTGATAATGGAAGTGAGTTCTGTAATAAGATGATGAGAGAATTGTTTAGTTCTCTAGAGATTGTTCATCAAACAAGTTGTGTAAAGACTCCACAACAGAATGGTATTGTGGAGAGGAAACACAGGTCTCTACTGTGCGTTGCTAGAGCTTTGAAGTTTGAGGCATCTCTTCCTGATAATTTGTGGGGTTATTGTGTGGTAACAGCAGCCTATCTTCTCAACTTGATGTCATCTTCTGCAATTAATGGACAAATACCTTATGAGGTGCTGCATGGTTCAAAAGCATCTTATAAGCATCTTAGAGTTTTTGGGTGCTTTTGTTTTGCAGTGGATGTGCATGCTGCAGACAAATTTCAGCCAAGATCAATTGCATCTGTCATGCTGGGATACTCTACTACACAGAAGGGCTACACACTTTTCAATTTAAGCACAAGGAAATTGTTTGTCAGCAGGGATGTGGTTTTTCGAGAAGATGTGTTCCCATTCAAAGCAAAGGAGGTGCTTGATTTGAGGACTCGTTTTCCCTCATCATCTATCCAGGATTTTGCAGATGAGCTTGACATTGGGTTACCACTTCATGATGACATGTTGTTTTCGAAGTGTGACTTTGATGCTGCACCTGATGCTGCGTCTAGTGTTGTTGCTGATGTTGAACATGATGTAGCACATGCCTCTGATGCTACACATGATGTCTATGCGCCTGATGCTTCTGCTACTCCTACTGATGCTCTCGATGGTGCACTCGATGTTGCACCTGCTGTAGCACCTGATGTTCTCGATACATCCATTGTTGCACCTGATGCACTCGATGGTGCACCCGTTGTTAATCCTCCAGCAGCTTCTATACCCACAACGAGATCAGGAAGACTTGTTCAGAAACCTCGTTGGCAGAGAGATTATATCATGATGTGTAAGGCACTTGATTATTCTCTTATCTCTAAGGAGTATAGGTGTTTTCTTGGCTCTTTGGAAAAGGTGAGGGAACCAGTGACTTTTGCTGAAGCTGCCAAAGATAACAAGTGGAAGGCTGCTATGCAACAAGAGATTGATGCATTGGAGGAGAACAATATTTGGGAATTGGTGGAGCTCCCAGAAGGCAAGAAACCCATAGGATGTAAATGGGTGTACAAGGTGAAATATAACTCAGATGGATCCATTGAGAGGTATAAAGCACGCTTGGTGGCCAAGGGATACACCCAGGTAGAGGGGATAGATTTTAAAGAAACATTCTCTCCTGTGATCAAGATGGTAACTGTCAGGATTATTCTGAGTATTGCAGCTGCTCAGAAGTGGCCATTGTTTCAAATGGATATTAGTAATGCATTTCTCCAAGGAGACTTACCCGAGGAGGTGTACATGGAGGTTCCACAAGGGTATGGAAGGCAGTCAGAAGGGAAGAGACGTGTATGCAGATTGGTAAAGTCATTATATGGCTTGAAACAAGCGTCTCGACAGTGGAACATCAAGTTGACTAAGTGCTTGGTAAAAGAGGGTTATTCACAGAGCTTATTTGATCACTCTCTTTTCAGCAAATTTCACAATGGGAAACAGGTACACATACTTGTATACATAGATGATTTGATGATTAATGGTTCAAGCCAGCCTATGATAGATGAGCTGAAGAAGATTTTGAAGGAGCATTTTAAACTCAAAGATCTTGGTGAAATGAGATATTTTCTGGGATTAGAAGTTGCTCGATCAAAGGAAAGGATAGTTTTGAATCAAAGGAAGTACTGTTTGGAGTTGATTGCAGATGCAGGCCTCTTAGAAGGGAAGGATGCTTTAACGCCCATGGAGCAGAATCAAAGACTTACCACCATTGAGTATGATGAATATTTCAACTTGAATAGAGATGATAATGCTTTGGTAGATGTTGAAGCTTATAGAAGAATTGTTGGGAGGCTTTTGTATCTCACAATGACGAGGCCAGACATTGCTTATCCAGTTCAACACCTTAGTCAGTTCATCCATGGTCCCAAGCAGTCTCATATGACAGCAGCACTGAGGGTTGTACGATATCTCAAGGGAAGTCCAGGTTTTGGGTTGTTCTTTCCATCAGAGAACTCTCTGGATTCTATGATTGCTTATTGCGATAGTGATTGGGCTACTTGCTCAGTATCAAGGAAGTCAGTCACTGGATTTTGCATAAAGCTTGGAAAAGCAATGGTGTCTTGGAAATCGAAGAAGCAGAAGACAGTTTCTCTCTCAAGTGCAGAAGCAGAATACAGAAGTATGAGAATGGCTCTGTCAGAAATCATATGGTTGCGTGGTTTATTAAAGGAGCTAGGATTTGCACAGAATGGAGCCACTGATTTGAGGAGTGATAGCAAAGCTACGATTCAAATTGCAGCTAATCCTATGTTCCATGAGAGAACAAAGCATATAGAGATAGATTGTCATAGTGTGAGGAATGGTTTGATCGAAGGAATCATTGATACCACTCATGTTGCTTCTAAATTGCAACTTGCAGATCTGCTTACTAAGTCATTGGGAAGACAACAGCTTCAGATTCTGCTTGATGACTTTGGTTTGAAGAATTTGTTCTCTGCAGATTCTGTCAGTAAGAAGATGAAGGAAGAAGCAGGGGAGGAAGAAAAGTAATAGCATGTAGAAGTATGTAACAGTATAGATAGTTGGGGGGTCAAATTGTAAATACTCAAAAGTATGGTAGTTAAGTCTGTTGCTGTACTAATTGCTATATATAGAAGCTTTACCTCTCTGTATTTTTGATCGATGAATGAATTCTTGAAGGTTTATCTCACTCTCACGCTGTTTGACGCGGTGTATGGGCCAGGCGGGACCTGATATATTTTAAACAATTCACCGCGAGGTGACACCCCTGAGGGGTCTCGAATCTGAGACCTCGAACACAAACTACATGGGAGTAAGCGCTCTTAACCACTAGACCACCACTGCTGGTGGTTCAATAAATTGTTTGTCGATTTTTTTAAAACATTTTTTTTGTTCTAATTTTATGTGTAAAAATTGCTAACCATATTAGGATTTCTATCTAATTTAGACTTAATTGATCACTTGTCTAGTACGTGATGAATAAAAATACATCAAATTGTTAATTTGTATTTAAGCAATTCGACAAATTGCTAACTGATGTTTGAACGGTCAAACAAATTGCTAGATATTTTATTAATCACGTGTGCAACGTATGTGTGATTTTGACAATCATAATAAAGCTTGTAAAGTATAAACATGAGCTAAGCTAGTAAAATATTCTAAAATTAAGTTCGAGTAACAATTAGTTTGACTGATGAAATATCAACTAACAATTTCATGAAATTAACCTTTGAATCAAATCTAGCAATGTATATTGGCCCAAAAAAAAAACTAGCAAATGTATGGAAGTGGGCTTGGTTTGGGCTCTGAACGTGCTTTATTGGGCTTATATCTGAATTGGGTTATGAAAGTCTTGTGTAATGTTCTTGTAATTAACGAAGATACCTAACTTTCTTCCGAGGCGGGTAAAAAGACGACACGGAGACTTCTAAGTCCGAACAAAACAATCCATTCTCGCGGGACTGCGATGGCGCGTCGCGAAACGCGCGGCTCCTCTTCCCCGACTTCTCCCAACAAGCGCCTGAAAACCCTGACTTCACCGCCGGTCGCCAAGGATTCCTGCAATAAGGACGGCGGCGACAGCGATGATTGCTGCGGAATCTGCCTATCGTCGGAAAACGGGAAGACAATTCGGGGAGAAATCGACAGCTGCAACCACTACTTCTGCTTCCTGTGCATCATGGAGTGGGCTAAGGTGGAGACGAGATGCCCGTTGTGCAAGCAGAGGTTCTCCTCCATCCGCAGACCCCCCAAGGATGGCGTTTTCTCCACTGAGAGGATCGTCACTGTCCCACCGCGCGATCAGGTTTGTATAAATATCTTCAGTATCCCACTGTATTGAAAGCATAAATTCAATCCAAATAGATTATGGATGGATCTGCTGCAGTTTTCTTCGAATTAGTGATAGCAGATGCTCGATTATGGATTCTGGTGTGTTGAAACTCGATATTATGACTTTGATTTTCCGATCTATCCAATTGTCAGAAATCGTTTTCTAGGGTTTCACAGTGGAAGCTTTGTCAATTTTTTCCTGATAAGATAATTCAAAAAACTTTTCAGGCTGACGATTCAAGAACTTTCGATCCTTATGCGGAAACCAAGTGTTGTGTTTGTCATGGAATAGAAGATGAATGCTTTCTGCTACTGTGTGACCTCTGCGATTCAGCTGCCCATACATTCTGTGTTGGATTGGGTCACACTGTGCCCTCAGGTGATTGGTTTTGCCGTGAATGCACCATCATGAAGGAAGCACAGGCCGATGCTGAAGAAAGTGATGATGGTGGTGAACATTCTGAGATTCCAGCTGGAGATACCATTGTTTCTGTTCCAAGGATTATGCGCCAGTGTAGTTCGAGCGCTGATACTGATAACAGAGCAACGAGGATGACACGTCCCTTGACCGCAAGAGATATTGTATCTGATCGTGATCAGGAGACAGAAGAGACGTGTCCCCGAATCAGAGAGAACACTAATCGAACAGTAGCAGCTAATGTTGTTGCAAGGACAAGACATCGATGCCGAGATGTGCATAATCGTATACAAATACTACGTAACAATTGGGATTCCTTTAGACGAGGGTCTGCAAACTTTGCCCCGACTCCTCCCAGTTCATCTGGACAGGAAAATTCTGGAAACCCGTCTTCTAGTGGTAGTAAACCAGATGTTGCTTCCCTTCACAAAGTTTCTATCGATGTTGAGAGGGCCTGGAAGATGCTTGATATTGCCAAGCATAGACAAAAAGCCTCAAGTTCATCAAGCAGTGCTCTTCATCGCATTGCACCATCTAATAGCACAAAAGCTTCAGGATCTTCGATGAGACAACCGGATACTCGTCGTAGAGATGGTGGATTAACAATTGCAATGCAAACTAAGCATGATTATGTTGGAAACCGAGATGGAAACTCCAAAACTCCTGTCATAACAGGAAAGAGAAGTGAAGACAAGTTTATCATTAAGAGGATGCATCAATCAAGAGTAGGAATTAGAGCTGAATCTTCTTCATCGGGAAAGATTCCGTGCAGTAATAGTCAAGGAGTCGGGATTTCGGGTTGTAGTAGCTCCATCGTTAGGTCTAACCTGAAAGAACTCGTGCAAGGAGGATCGCCATCTTCTTTTACTGCACACCCTGATCCGAGCACCTCCTCGGGCATTAAGCATATTCCAAAGGAAGAATGTAAGTCAAAAGAGGCTTCTTCTTCTTCAAAAGATCCCGATGACGGTGCAAAATGCGAGATTCAGTCACTTGTTAAGCTCAACCTGAAGCTACTACTCACCAGAAGCAAGCGCATAGGTAACAATATATTTTAAGAACCTATAAACTGTTTAAAGTTTGTCCATATTAAATTTTGGTGTCTGAAGTTTAAAAGGTTGATATAGAATATATGAAGTTTCACTTTTGTTGAAATTTGATATAACCGTCCAAATTTGAAGTTAAAATTGACAGAATTTGGTCATGTGCTTGTCATATGACCCAATAAAAAAATAAATCTCAAAATTGCCCCTAGTAGGGTGGTGGCTGGTCGCCGTAGTAGGGTGGTGGCTGGTCGCCGGAGTTGTGGTGGCGGTGGCTGTTGTTTTGGTGGTGGTCGCCGGCTGGAGTAAACATAATATAATAGAATAAGGGGCAATTTTGACATTTCACATCATTCAGTCAGTTTTAATAGCATTTTTTTTTATGGAAAACCAAATTTCAACAAAAGTGAAACTTTAGACATTCCATATCAACATTTTGAACTTCAGACACAAAAATCCCGAATGGATCAAATTTCAGACGGTTTATAGGTTCATAACTGTAACAATAATAGTATCACAAAATGCTTTGGGCATTTCATTTCTTAGATTTGGAGTTGTGATATTTCTCTGTTTTCCATCAGGAGTTGATGTATACAAAGGAATAGCAAGGGATGCCACGCATACCATATTGGCAGCTTGTAACTTGGAACACAAGAAATCACATGTCCATGACTTGGCGAGTCCGGTTTGTCCGCACACCGACCGTACCGAGCAGCTACATGAGTGCACACTCATGCCCAATACTTGCAGTGACTGCTTCAATGCCTTTGTAAAAACAGTCGTCGACTCCATCATGCAAGAGAAGGTAGTAGTCAATGGTACGCAGTAATTTTTATATTTTTGGCAGGTAATTGTAAATGTGTAATGTTTACATGCTTCTGTTAAATTTATGTAGATTATTATTATTATTATTTTGGCCAATTATGTAGATTAATTAATGTGACAAAATAGTTACTTGGGCTATACGTAGTATAGCCCATTTCCCTACAAAAAATGGCCTATTAGCAATACTCTCATCTTGTCCGATTGCTGGTAAATAATTTTTCTTACAAGAAAAGAGTTAGGTTAGTAGTGGCGATAATAGGTTATCTTGTTACGTAAATGTGATAATCTTGTTACGTAATCTTTTGCTCAATGTTTAAAAAACGGACCGGCTGTTAGACCAGGTCGAATAGTGAACCAGACACATTAGCTGTCCGGTTTTTGTAAAATACCGAAATGTGCATGGAACAGATCAATAAGTAAAAAAAAAACAGATTGGATTAGATAAATTGGTACCCGTTCGACGACCCAAATATAATGATAATAAATCTGAATATGGGCTGGGTTTGAAGATTTAGAAATGAAGATTGGGCTTTCTTTTCTTTTTTTCTTTTTTTTTTTTTTTTGCTTAAAACGGTCGAACTGAGTTTAACATATTCGAATTGGGAACCGGTCATATTGTCGGTTCAAGGGACATTAATTTGGATTCTTCTGCTAACGGTCAATGTTATTTCTAATCATACTTGGTGAATATCCCGACGTATGCACTGACTTCATCAACATAGTCAAGAGGTTGGTATGTTAAGTTCAGTTCTATTCACATTCTCTTATGCATGATACGGTATGTGAGCTAAAAAAGACCTGATATTTTAAACACGAGTTATCATGAAGTGACTTTCCAAAGAGTGTGGAATATAAACCACATATAAGGAGTAAATGAGCCTAACTACTAGATCGCCATTGTCGATCGATGTTTGTCGGTGATTGATCGATGGTAATTCGAAATGTATAAATTGGGTATGGGTAAATAGTAATATGTTGTTGGATTGGTTGATATACATTGTATATGAATGAAGAAAGAAAAAAGGGTATTCGATGGTGGTGGTCCTAAAGGATATGGAAAGGCAAGTGCTTGTCCCAGAAAGACGATATGAAAGCCATATTAGATGAGGAAGAGGGACAACACAATAGCATACCATAGGACACGTGTCAGGTTTCGAGGTGGGCCACGATTCATATGTCCGAACCAGCCATAGAAGGCACGTGAGGTGATAGCTCTTCAAAATCAAAATACGACGTACGTTATTACTTGCTGAATAAATTAAATTATAAATAAAATATCGTTATCCAAGTAACATCACATTATGCAAGGTTGGTTTGAAGTATCTTAAAAATACCGTATTGTATTGATGAGTGCTTTAAAACATCTTCGACTTAATTTTTTTAGAATTTGTGGAAGCTT
This sequence comes from Clarkia xantiana subsp. parviflora, assembly GCA_036873135.1. Classification (NCBI taxonomy): domain Eukaryota; kingdom Viridiplantae; phylum Streptophyta; class Magnoliopsida; order Myrtales; family Onagraceae; genus Clarkia; species Clarkia xantiana. Next base: position 11,208,368 of record JAPTYO010000010.1, on the reverse strand, counting down.
TGTTATATTTAATTTTTAAAAAAATTGTTAGAGAAAAAAAAAAAAATAGGCCATTTTAACTAATTTTATTTGAGTTGGATTTTGGGCTAAATTGTTTTTACTCAAGCCCAATCTCACTTAAGCCCATTATTTAGTGAATGGAATTTGTGAACTTTTTGTACCACATCGAATAGGTGAGCTCTCCTCCTCCCTTCTCTTCTCCTATATAATGGAGTCTTCCTCTTTACTTTTTTGGTGAAAGAAAATGAGATCTCTTCCTTTTGGTTGAGTATCCAATATTTTCGGAATCCATATTTTTGGAATCCAAGTTATTTTTCTCCTCCTCTGTTCTTCGTGTTGACGAATTGCAGAGTTCTTCTTAGGTTGATTTCGACTTATGTCGTGTTCAACCTTTCTAGTTGTTTTTAGCCGTTGTCGTCGGCATTTCTGTTCTTTGTTTGAGTTCAGGTATTGGGTTCGGTTCGGTCGAGCGTGTTGCATGCATAACACGATTCGATGACACTGTTGAATCCTGGGAGGTGATCGCCCCTTGTATAAACCCCTTTGCATAACCCGAGGGTGGGGAGGGGCGAAATTGCCTTAAGGAGACTGTGATTAGCACGGGCCTCAGTATAAAAATACGTATTCGTTTTCGTGTCGAAGTATACGTACAATTTCGGTGTTCCCTATATCTTTCATGTTAATTGGAGGAATTACTTGTAAGTAACCGAGATTTGATTAGTTGCATTTTGGTCCATGGACTTTATAAATTTGCATATCTACCCTCAATATTTCCAACAATCTTAAGGCAATTTTTATTTGTTGGTTTTATGAGAGAATGATTAATTGAATTTTGAGATTCAATTTTTTGGAGAAAATTATTTATTCTCTAAAAGTTCACAAATATTGTCGAACAATGATGTTGAAAATGTGAACATGCTCGAGAGCACATGCGACTGATAAAATCGCTAAGGCCATTTAGGTCGTCGAGACTGGTAAAGTCGTCAAAAGCCGTTTAGACTATTAGGACCGTTGAGGTCGCTAAGTCGTTGAGACTATTATGACCAATCAAGATGGTCAATGTTATTGAGTCTGTTTGATAAGGAGGCTTTGGTCACTTGACCCACCTTAGCCGTTGAGGCTTATGGGGTCGTTGAATCCATTGTTGAAAATTGGATTAAGAAATCGGTTAAAACTGATTGAGTGTGTATGACAACTGTTATGGAATTTTATTTCCTTGTCTAAACACTGAGTATTACATTTGATATAAATGTACGTGTGAATCAACGAATCGATTGTACACACCTAAATCTTGGCACGTATGTATGCCGCGATAAATGTACATGAGTGTTTACTCAGAAGGTTAGCTCCGTGTGAGTCTGGTTTTGTTAAAACCGAATTTAACCGTGTCCAGGTTTATTTTCTGTCCAACATAAGGAAGAAAAAAAAAATTGATTTTTGTAATTGAAGTGATGAAACTTAATTACTGAAATCAGGTATTCAAATCGGTATTTGAATTTCAGTAATCCGAATTTGAGGTTCCGGATTAATTACTATTGTGGGGTCGGGTACCAAATACTCGGACTTCTAATAAATCTAAGGGGGTTGGTCATAAGTCCAATGTTTGAAAGCTACTCAATGAGAATGTAGCTATCACTTGGCAAACAACTCTTAAATTGAGAAAGACTACAATCTTCTTGATGTTGTCTATAAATACGATTATTCTGCAAGTTATGATATCGCAGATGCCGGCGCGGGGTTGGACACTCGTCTAGGATACCGTCTATGTTGCCGGAAAGTCGCCGAGACTTACTTCAGAAGTTGAAGTCATAAGATGGAATTATTTTCATTTAAGTGTAATGGCCGTAGTGCCTAAAGTAAACATGAATAAAATTGGTTTTGCATTGGCCGTAGTGCCTAAAGTGAACGTGAAATAAGAATGTTCCTTATTGTGCTGAATTTGTGGCACAATAATTTAGAACATGTTAATTACGATACCTTGTGGAGGTTATCTAACATGGTTCATATTCCTAAATCAAAATAGATCAAGAACTTAAATGTGAAGTTTGCGTTGAAACGAAACTTATTCGGCCGAAAGGATTACCGAACTTCTTGGTCTAAATACATAGCGAAGTTTGTGACTTAATATATGTCCAAACGCGAGGCGGAAAATAAGTACTTCATTACGTTCGTAGATGACAGTATGAAATATTGCTATGTATACTTGATGAAGGGAATTATGAAACAATAACAAATTCATGGTTTACATAAAAACTTGAGTTTCAACTGAATAATTAATTGTTTTCGCAATGAGAAATGCGACAACAATTATTCTCTGTTTAGAGAATGTTGACTTAAACACGATTTAATTTGTGAAGTCATTGCACCGCATAAAACCCCGATTTAGTTGGGTCGCGGTTTCTATACCACCGGGCGACGGTTAAGGTTTTTTTTTTTCTTAGTGGGTGAATGGATTGTCATTAGGTAAAAATGATCGAATCCAACCACATTCTTTCCTTAAAAAAAAAAAAAAAAAAAAAAAAGGTAGTTTTGGCACTTGCGGTGCAACGGGCCGATGTCGTTTATTGGTCGGAGGGTTATACCATTTTTAGAAACGCAACGGTCTGGAAAAAAAAAAATGTTGATGTGTTAATGGTCTGAGGATCTACAACGATAAAAGGATGATCCGATGATCAATGATGATGTGGTTGAGAATTAGTAATAACTTCATGTCCAACTCGTGTGTTAACACATTACATTTTTCTGGTAGAAATTAAAATAGTATGGTTGAGACCATGTTTGTTTTAGGGTTATGACGGGGTAGCTATTTTAACTAGCAATTACCTTTTAAATAAGGTACCCCATAAGAAGGAAGATAAAACTATGTTTGATTTGTGCCTTCGAATGTGGGGGGTGTCTTGCTAAAAATTATGATACCTCTACGGAAAAAAACGCATACATTCCCTAAACCGTTGATTGCATTTTCATAGGGTTTGCTCAGAATAGTAACGTGTATCGATTTGAGTCGAAAGTGTCAAATAAACACAAAGATACGTTAATGTAATCAATAAATGCATATTTCTTTGGAAAATGTATTTTGGCTAAGTCTAGAGGAGAGGCAAGCATATGAGACTATAGAGGAAAAATAGTCAAGACCGAGAACATGGAGGGCATGTTGAGGTCGAGCCCATGATGAGTAAAAGGGCGAGGATTGAAAATCCTATGGTCCAGTTTTTTGACCTATATGCTTGAAGCCGAACCTTAGACTTACCACGAAGATGTAAACTCTTCTGAGAGACCTCTATGAAAATAGGCAATCAACAGTGATATTGAATCCATCTTGCAGAACACCACTTGGTAGTTGGTGGATCTTCCGCCTGAAGACAAACCGTTAGGCTACAAGTGGATATTCAAACGTAAAATGAACGAAGATGGATCAATTGATAATTACAAAGCCCGACTTGTCATAAAAGATTATAGACAAAAGGAATGGTGGAATTATTTTGATACATATTCTCCAGTAACTAGAATCACATTCATAAGGATGGTGCTTGCGATTGCAGCCTTGCAAATTCTAGAAATACAACGAATGGATGTGAAAAACAGCTTTCTTACATGGAGGTTTAGAGGAAGAAATCTACATGGAACAACCTGAGGGTTTCTCTGCGCGAGAGCAGGAAAAGAAAGTCTGTAAGCTTGTCAAATCTATGTATAGTCTTAGGCAGATGCCTAGATAATGGCTTTATAAATTTGACAGCGTTTTATTGGAGAAATATTTCAAAATAAATAAGTATGAAAAACGTTTTACGTTGATGACATACTAATCGTTGGAAATAACGATGAGGTGGTCCAGTCCACTGGACCTATGTTGAATTTGAGTATTGACATGAAAGACATGAATCTTGCCGATGTGATCTTTGGATTAAAACTCAGTAGATCATCGGAAAGTCTCATTTTAAGTCAAACTCATATATTGACAAGATTTTGGATAAATTCAACAAAGATGACAAGAACGAGGTCACTACTCTAATAGATTTGAGTAAGTATTTTTCAAAGAACAAGGGAGAATGTTTTACCCAAATTGAGTACGCTCAAATTATTTGAAGTGTCATGTACTTAATGTCATGCACTAGACCAGATATCGCTCACGTTGTAAGTGTATTGAGTCGATATACGAGTAACCCCAGTGTTGACCACTAGAACGAGGTAATCAGGGTACTTAGATATCTGAGACTTATTCGTAATCATGGTCTAGACAAAGAGATATCCTTATGTGATAGAATGTTATAGTGATGCAAAATGGATATCCGATTAGACACTACCACATTGAGCATAAGTGGTTACGTATTCACCTTACGAGGTGCAACAGTGTCGTAGAAAATCCTAAAAAAACAAACAGTCATAGCCAGATCGACGATCAAGTCTGAGTTATTGTACTGGAAAAATGTGCCGAAGATGCAGAATGGCTATGCCATTTTCTCGAGGATTTTACTAATTGGCCAAAACCTGTGTTAGTGCAAAGATTGATGAGTTTGTTTTTTGGTTTAATCCAAATAAAATCCAATCTAATGAAAGGTTGAAGATTTTGTTTAAAAGACAAGGTTAACGCGGATATAAGTGGTGCACCCCCTATTTGGCCTGAAAACCTTTGTTAAAGGTTGGGAAATGGGACACTCTGCGAACCTATTGTCCACATAAGAATCAACCTTAATTTAGTTGTTAGATTGACAAAAATTATTCCTGCAGGAAATGATAGTCTGAGGACTTTGTTGGTTTGAGAACATTGATGCAACGTTGCGACGATCAATCTGTATAACACAGTATAACCTACATAATGGAATGTTTAGACATATACGTCATAATTCCATTAGACAGTTGCTCTCAAATATATTTATTGTGCCCGATATCGTAAAGTCGGCAGATAAATAGCGGATCCGCTACCCGAAAGGGTTAAACAGAGAGTTATTTGGCCAAGCATCGAAGGGAATGGGGCTAAAGCCCGTGTAGGAAACGCTCTTGAGAAGGAAAACCCAACCATGATGACTGGAGATCCCAAGAACTTGGTTCAATGGGACAACCTAATCACAAGAGTGAGTGTTGTCACTGTGGGGGGTCAAACCCCGAGCCTATTCCCATGATGCAAACAGTGATGGAGATGAGGTTAAGCTTTTGCCGGTATTGATCTTCAATAATCGGTTAAACCGAGCACAGTAATTAGAAATTACTTAATTGAAATCATTTTTTACGCAAAGCTTTTAATGATTCGTAAGGAGAACTCAGAGTCGTGAAGATGCTCTTGAGACATAGAATCACCTATGCGAGTGAGAAGTGGGGCCGCTTCGAAAGGGATTGTTGAGGGCGCAATTCTTAGAAACGCTTGCAGAACCAGGCTAGTGATCCAGGGCCTAGGGATCACAGGGCGTGAACCGAACCATACTAGGAAGGTACCTGTGTGGGTTATGTCGTCATCTACACCAACGACAGTCGGTTCAAGGACATCGCGTCTACCGACCAGTCAGTAGAGAAGGCATGATCTCACAAGGGATAGGTTCAAAGGGGTTACCCCTACCTATCCTTTGCAGGTATTGACCGTTGAACTCAAATTTCGTGTCTAAGTTTCAAAAATTCCATTCATGTGGGGGATTGTTAGAGAAAAAAAAAAAATAGGCCATTTTAACTAATTTTATTTGAGTTGGATTTTGGGCTAAATTGTTTTTACTCAAGCCCAATCTCACTTAAGCCCATTATTTAGTGAATGGAATTTGTGAACTTTTTGTACCACATCGAATAGGTGAGCTCTCCTCCTCCCTTCTCTTCTCCTATATAATGGAGTCTTCCTCTTTACTTTTTTGGTGAAAGAAAATGAGATCTCTTCCTTTTGGTTGAGTATCCAATATTTTCGGAATCCATATTTTTGGAATCCAAGTTATTTTTCTCCTCCTCTGTTCTTCGTGTTGACGAATTGCAGAGTTCTTCTTAGGTTGATTTCGACTTATGTCGTGTTCAACCTTTCTAGTTGTTTTTAGCCGTTGTCGTCGGCATTTCTGTTCTTTGTTTGAGTTCAGGTATTGGGTTCGGTTCGGTCGAGCGTGTTGCATGCATAACACGATTCGATGACACTGTTGAATCCTGGGAGGTGATCGCCCCTTGTATAAACCCCTTTGCATAACCCGAGGGTGGGGAGGGGCGAAATTGCCTTAAGGAGACTGTGATTAGCACGGGCCTCAGTATAAAAATACGTATTCGTTTTCGTGTCGAAGTATACGTACAATTTCGGTGTTCCCTATATCTTTCATGTTAATTGGAGGAATTACTTGTAAGTAACCGAGATTTGATTAGTTGCATTTTGGTCCATGGACTTTATAAATTTGCATATCTACCCTCAATATTTCCAACAAAAATAACTGACTAACAACTAACTGATGACATTGGTGATAAATGGCCTAGTGCATTGTTTCCAATTTAGGTTTTTTCAAGTATCACCCTAAATTCGAGGATATATAAATGAGGTAGATATTAAATCGTCTAAATGAAATGAAAAAATAATAATTAAATAAACCGAACAATAGTCTAAAATTTTATGTATGGATTGCGAAACCAATCACTGACATCTTATCTCTACCCCCACGGGCCACGTGAACGTATTGACCTTTTTATTATTACAAATTGCATGAAGTCTAGCTTAGTTACGAAAAATAATAATTTTACCAAATTAACAACGTGATGTAATAATAAATAATAAAAGTCTTGAATTTTTTGTATCAAAGTTTTGCTTCTTTGGACTGAAGTTTGTCGTGTCCAAATTGGGTTGTCACGACCCATAAACGACAGGTCACTTCAACAAATGAGAGGGAGCACATGCACCCACAAAACAGCCTTCCTTTATTTTAATAATTTTATTATTATTTTGGTTACTTTTATAAATAAAAAAAACAATTAATAATCGTGACGTTAAACTTATTATACATATGCTGACTTTATTAACGTAACACTATCAATAACCTAATAGCCTAACATAGTTTAGAGATCAATCTGTTAGTTCAATAATTTCTTGTTTGCCAAAAAAAAAATTTTAATCAATTAGAATAGAGAATTCGAATTCATAACATTAAAATCAAATTATATATGAATAAATAAAACTAACCATTAAATTAAATCACCCAAGTCAGTGATATTTTGGTTGGATGATTGCTTGCTTTCCTTTTTATTATTCTTGATTTATTATTATGTATTTGAATATTGTAAATAAAATAATAATAAGGAAAGTAAAAGGGGGAACAATGATAGGTCCCGCCAACTCTTCCACGTGACACCGTCACGAGAATGAGATGGACGCACCGTCTACTCTCCTCCACTCTCTCCTACTCTGCACGTGCTCTCACGTCCAAGACAAGCTTTCTTCATCACGCCCATACCCCATTTTTTTCCCTCCACTTTCCCTAATTTGCCCCTACATGTATTCGGTGCCCATCATCTCTTTATTATATTTATTTAACACACTTTGATTTGCCATTACATAGAGATGTCGAGATTTTAATCAATCTAACACACATCTATATATAATAGAGATTGCTCTAATAAAAGCAATCCTTTTCCAGAGTGGCAAAAAAAAAAAAAACATTTCCAAGAGATCCATCCAACCATTTGAGTGATTAAAATTCTAAACAATATTAACCTTTGAAAAAAAAATTATATATACTTGTTTGGTTTGATTTGATTTGATTTAACCAATTTATAAACTTTATTGACTGTTCTAATTATTATTGGATTTATAAGTTTATTTGGAAAGTTTAATTATCGGGTGGCACCGATTGACATATAGTGGAGCACAATATAGTGGTTGTTTGAAAATGCACATTTAGTTTTCTTGTAACTAATCATTAACAGCATTATACGCGAAATTTTATTACGTTGTAATAGTTATTTAACTTGCTTTGTACCGAATTGTGTTTGAATTAATGTGCTAAAGTCATTCTAATGTAAATAAATTAATTAGATGCACTACAAACTTCTTCACATGTTCTTCCAAAACATATTAGTTATAAATTAGAATAATTATAATGTTTATTTAATTACGATACTAAATATATATTCATTGTTATCAAAATAGCATTATATATTTCATTAAAATTAAATTAAATTAAATCAATGAATAATATATATATATATATATATATTAAAATTATAGAATATTATTTAACAATGTGATATTTTTTGTTTAGAGTTTCATATGAAATTATTAGTTGTGGTAAGTGACAATAATATAAATTTGGGATTGGAACTCTAAATTTTAAACGCCAATATTATTAAATGTAACATGGTATTATGTAATTCAATGATCAATCACGTATAATTAGTTACATAGAGATAAATCAATGGGTTCAGTATTTCAGTTGAAAAACTCATTTCATTGAACGTTGGAGGATTGTGTTTATGGCCCAGAATATATTTTTTTTTAAATGGAGGGTATTTTGGACATTTTCATGAATTCCCAACCCCACCTCCGTTTAAAAGTGAGGAACGTAACGAGACGTGACGGCGTTAGCTCTGAAACGGAACGTCAACGGTCAAGTGGGAGGAATTAAACGGCGAGAGACCGGTAAGTACTAGGAGCGTGGAGTGGACGCGTCTGGTCCCCACCGCACGCGAGGCAGAGTGGCAGTAGAGGATGGGCGCACGTGAGCGGCTGCCGTCTTCGCTCACGTGCGTTGCTGTTAATGTTGATACTGACCCGTCTCCATCAATCACACTACACGCCGGTCGGTAATTTCTAAAATTCACTTTATAAATCTGATGTAGGGTTAATTATCACAACTTAAGTTTAGGAGCAGATAGATAAGTAGTTGTTTATTCAGTTTTTAGGAACTTGTATATCAATAAACCATAGGGTTAACAGGTCTTTTAGTCTTTTAGTCTATGATGTTTGACCATTTTTTGGTTTTGGTCCATGATGTTTTTTTTTTCTAGTTTTGGTATCATATGTTTGCATATTTTTCAAGTTTTGATCCGACCGTTACATTCCGTCCATTTTTTGACATGTACAAGTCACGTGATCCATCATAAACTTTTAAATTTGTTCAATTTAGACCCTCTAATACTTTCATAACCTTTTTTTTGTTCAATTTAGTCTCGAAATTTCAAAAATTCAATTGGACCTATTATCCAATTGGGGTCAATTTTGAAACTTCGGGACTAAATTGAAACAAAAAAAAGGTTAAGAAAGTATTAGAGGGACTAAATTTAAAGTTTAGAGTGTCACGTGACTTGAACATGTCAAAAATGGACGGAATATAACGGTTAGACCAAAACTAGAAATTTTTTTGCAAACATATGGTACCAAAACTAGGTAAAAAAAACATCATTGACCAAAACCCAAAAGTTGTCAAACATCATGGACCAAAAGTATAAGCCAACACTACATAACTAACCAAAGGTATACTTTATACCTTTGAATGCCGATTTAAATTGTTCATTTCCATAGATGTCAATTCTGGTTGACTAACGGAACTAACAACTTCATTTGCACGTATTGGTTGTAGCTTAGAATGCCTATTAATAGACTGAAAACATCGACAGTTTAGTAAATTAGTTACCGTCAAACAATACATCAAAAAAAATAGTACCTGAGCAGCGAAAGTGCTAAACATTGGTGTAAACCTTGCACACATCTCATTTATATTTGCTTAGTTATAATCAGAACTTCCATTTTTAGACGACAATATGACGGTGTAGATATTAGAGACCTCAACAATTGCTCTTCTAGGTGCCTCAACCTATTCAGCACAATAATTAATTTATTCTTTCGGTATGGTAATTAAATTAAATGAAACAATTTAAGTGGATATGAAAATGCAAACAAACCCGTGCAAAATTTGCTTCTGTCCTAGGAATGTCATGTGGTATGACCCTTGAAGCTTCTACTTCTTATTCTGTTGGGTTTTTAGTTTGAATTGATTCTTTTTCTACAAATGATAATTTCTTCTCCATGAGATTGATGACATGTTCTAATGGAAGTCTTGTTGAATGATCTGCCTGACTTACAAGTGATGGACCCTATGCATTACATTATTTTCACATATTAATTTATGCAAAAAAAAAAATATATGAAATTGTAACAAAAACTAGTACCTGAGAAGAAGCAGCTCTTGTTGGGCATATTCTCTTGATGTGAGCTCAGTCAAACGAGATTCGAGTCAATTTTGAACATGAAAATATAGGTTGACTAAACTCGAGCTTGAGTTTATCTTATTTGAGTCAAGTCGAGATCAAATAACTTAATACACGATCAGCTCGTTTACGTCCTTAGGAGTAAACCAAATACTTTCTAAAATCTAGATTAAAATATAGTACAATAATGTTAATTGCGCCACGTAGTACAAAAATATGTATTCGATTTCACAACTAATTGTTATCTAATTTAATCGTATATTTTATATTATAAGTAAGCATACGACAAATTAATGCCACAAATGGTGATTAGTTCCTTATAATGAATGAGAAATGTTTGGGAGCTCTCACTTCTATACGTTTAAGTTTCGGGGTTACGAGTTTAAACTTTCCAGTGATTTAATAACTAGAAGAAAAAAAACAGTTTCAACATCTATTTGATCATGTGTATATTAACAGTCATCATCTTAATTATAATAGGTTGTTTGTGCTACATGAGGCGATGATATGCTACTTATTCAAATATATATGATATACAATAAATAAGCAGAATCGAACTTAGTTGAATGTGTCTTGCGCTCTTTTAAAAAAACAAGGAAATTAGTTTCTCCAAGCACTTCCTTGTTTTTTTTTTAAAAGAGTGCAATTTAGACGCATTCAACTATTTTCGATTCCGCTTATTTATTGTATATCATATATATTTGAATATAGATATAGCTAATAGCTCAATATCACGTGCAGACCAGAGAGAGCACCAAAATTAGTTTCTTCATTTTCAGCGCCGAAGCCCACCTTTTTTATTTTTATTTTTTATTCTGAATTTTTATTTTATTTTATTTTTAATAATAACGAAAGGAAGGGAAATGGGACGGAGGAGATAAAACGGGATCGCGTCTATTGGAGAAAAGGGTGGACCCACAAAGTGAGTTGGCCACGTGATTCGAAACGACTGTGGTAGGCAGACAGTTTACATCACGTGACGCGCCGCTAGTTCCACGGAGTTTTTGACACGCGTCTCTTTAAGTCTTCCCTCCCTCGTCTTCTAGTTATTTTTTTTTCTCATCAATTAAAACAAGTAGTACTATAAATTGTGATAGCAACATTAGTCACTCTAGTCTGCCCAAACGAGGTAATATGATACTATGATTTAGTCCTTTCGACTTTTATCTGTTAATAATAATTAGATTTTTTTTTTTTTAATCTCGTTCGAATTGTAAATAACAAATATTTATAACTAAAGTTTTACTTTTTACTAACTAACTTATGAAAAAGTGGATATTATATTAAACTCCAACACCTAATTATTATTATTATTTTTTCATTAAAGCTTGTACTATAAATTGTATTAGCGCAATTACTATTACTATAGTAAACCATTTAATACGATGTAGCAATTCATTCATTAACAAAACGTTTCAGGTTTAAACCATATTTGAATCCTAAAATGTAAAAGGTATTTATGGACACTACTCTTTACAAATTGCCCTGATATAGTGGAGATTATATTAGAATCTGGTCTGCCATCTGAAACACCTCATAGGAAAAAAATACTCTAATTTGCTTAAGAGAGCGTTTGTTTGTTTTGTAAAATATTATTATTCTACCAAAAGAAAATATTATCAAGTAGTTTAGTCATTAAGTGCTTCCTTTATTATTAAATATTTATCTAAATTAGTTAGATTAACTAATAATACGAATTGTGTTTTTAAAACGAATTAAATTTGAATCTCTCTTAAGAAACCACTTTTGAACACTTTTAACATTTATCGCACCACCCAAAAGCAATCTTATATATTATTATATATATGTATAAAAGTTCAAAATTTCCCTCTTTGCAATTTAGCAAGTTACATCGTTAATTAATTATCCACAATGTTTATGTCCTTCCTAATCTAAACAAAGGAGGTGTGCGTAGGGCTGGCGATGGTGAGGGTATGGTGCGAATAGCACTAATACCACAACCATACCATATTTTTTTCGCTCATACCATAACCATAACCATAACCACTGCGGTTATGATTATTCATACCATAACCATAACCATGGTTTTTAACCACGATTAAACCATTTAACCACAATCATTCAAACTAGTACAATATCATTGTTTCATACAAGAAAAGTAAATATACATTCATTGTTTCATACACGAAATCCAAATTAAACATAACTTCATTGTTTCACTTAATTGAAAAAAACACATATTCAATTGCCTATCACTTGCGATCATCGATCCTCATTCGCCATCACTTCCAATCGTGATTACCTAATAATAAGAAATACAGATAAAAAAATAGAGGGTAGGAAAGGGAACGGAATAAGAATTATAATATTTGACTAATAATTAAAGTATAATAATAATGTATATATATAACAATATAAGTATGGGTAATATAATATATATATTAATATTTTATATATATAGAGGTGATGGTTATAACCGCGGTTATGGACTGAATACCATAACCATAACCATAACCATTGCGGTTACAAGATTCATCACCATAACTGCCCCTCATCATAATGATACGGTTAACCATTGCGGTAAATGGTGCGAATAACCATGGTTATTAGAATTTCACTGCACCATTGCCGGCCTAGGTGTGCGTGTGCCAACCTGTACTTACCGGTAGAGAGCGGGGTTTAATTTAATTAATTGGGGAGACTATTAAAATGTCATGTCGTTAGGGTGGAATTAATTAATCAATGTAGAAAAAAATAATAAGGACGACAATTAAACAAAAAGAAAGCATAGTTAACTGATCCCTAAGCGGATTCCCTATGCAGAGAATGTCCATGTTACACCTCCACATAGTTAGTAGTTTCCTATTAATATTTATATACACACCCGTTAATTTAATAATGCTCACTCGTTAACTTAAATATCTTTTATATATTATATACTTAAATAATAATAATACAATACTTTAAATGACACATTTGACGCCCTAATGATTCCTATTCTTCTAGCTCTAATTTACTTCACGGGTAAGACGTTACTTTATACGAAATAACCCAGTACAAGAAAATATTATTTTAGTAACTAACATCTAAAAAACACCTAATTCGACATATCTAAACTATTAATAACATAAATTAAAAATAACAACAAAAGAGCTTTAACTGTTAAGATTTGTTAGACTAACTAGCAATGTGATTTGTGATTAATGGAGATGAACCGAGTTTGAATTTTGAAAACAATTCGGAAATAACTTCAACTTAAACACGCATATCATGAAATTGCAATAACAACCATGCATGTATATCAATAGAAGAGCTTTAAGGTGAAATTTCTCATCTCTAGGGTAATGCATAATTATGCTTCATACACGGTCACAGTTAAAACTCATATCCAGTTAGTTGGTAAAGAGTAAATGTTTGTTTATAAAGATTTTTTAATTTTCAAAGTTTGAGTGAGAATGAACCTGAAATTTCTAATTAAGAGACAGACTTTTTATATGGTTAATATATTAATAATATATATTTAAGAAAGAAGAGCATTTTGCTAAGTATGCAGCGTTCATGAACCTAGAATTATTGCTGTCCCTTATGGACGAGAATCTTGATCTATTCTTTATTATTAGTAGTGCCTCGTCTTTGTTTTGTTGAGTGACTTTTCTTGAAATTTTAAATATATATATTGATGGGCAACATTAATTGTAAACTAATTGTTGGTTTGACAAAAAAAACCGCAATACTTAATTATTATCCAATAATAAAGTGGACATTACTCTTTCTCCTAAGCTTCGCTGTTCAGATGCTGTTTATTTATTTATTTACTAAATATATTAACTATTAATAGTTTAATTTCATCGTTCCAACTCTAGCTATCTATTCTAGCTTAGATGTATTAAACAATTATATATATATATATATAATTAAAGTTGAACTACGTACCTCGGGCAGGTCCTATTATATATTTAATATCAACCATTTCTTTCATCCATTCATCATCATTTTTCGCCGGCCATAATCATATTATATAGATTAAATCATAATATAAATGATATATTATCAATTAAATCAACAGATAAAATGAGTTATTAATTTTATAGCAAAAAGTAATAATAATAAGTTAAAATTTGATTAAAGATGTCATTTTAAGAGGACTTTACTCATACATTCACGGTTCAAAATTATGAAAATAATCTCCTAAATAAAAAATTAATAAGATGAGATAAGTGAAGCTGTCCCATCGACACAGCACGGATTGCAAATACTGATCTAATAATAATAGCAATTAAATACTGATATGATAGAATTTTCTTAGATAAGTAAGATGAGTGATTTAATCTAGATGTATATATATATTTGACTCACATTGGAGATATTATAAACTGAATATTGCAATAACTAATCATCGATGCCTTTTTCTTTTCCACGTGAGTTGCAGGGTCTACTAACCTGAAAATGACCGGACATCGATTTAACACGTTGCCTTGTACATAGCTACGTATTACCACCTATCCAAATTACACGTACTTTATTTTCCAAAATGCCCCTACCATTAGTAATAAAAACCATGTAATATACGGTGCAGTAGTTCTGCATGTCACCCATTTAACTAAAATGTTAATTATTCATTCAGTAAAGTTCTGAAAATGAAAAATTATTTATGATCTATACTTTATCCTTATACAAACTGATTCAGTTCGAATGAAAATTAATCTAGATGTTATGAGTGCTTCTCACTTGATATTGAATTTTTTTTTAAAAGTTTATAAACATGTTTCTGAAAATGAATTTTTTTTTAAAGAAAAAAAAATAGATAGTTTATGATTTTTTTTAATAAAAACATGTCAGTTTGGGCGAATGTTATAACCAATGAATGCAAGATATATAGTAAATGAGTTTTTGTAATTTTACTTTAAAAATGTATTAATTGGACGAACAGGGGCACAATTTAGAAAATTATAAATAGTCCCCACTACTTTTTTTTTTTTTTTTAAATTGCCGTAGACATGAGCACAGACATACATACAACTGTTCAAATTCAATGATTGTCTAAATGACAAGTCACATGAAACACAATATAAACATACTCACACATAATTATAAACATTAGGATTTGATGAAGAAAAGATGAATGGTATAATAATAATAATAAAATATTGCACTAAAAATCACAAGGCTGAGTCAATGACTACCCGTCCGTATTAACAGAATTTAATTACGAACCCACATATATTAATTACTCCAAAGTCATGGATCGATCACGTCTTGATTAACTAATTCAAGTACACTGAAGAGAGAGAGAAAGAAATCTAAATAATAGATCAAGAGAGAGAGAGAGAGAGCGCACATGCAAAGAAGAAGAGAGGAGGGGACCGGGAGAAAGAAAGTTGCGTAATTCACGGTGGAGCTCCAAAGTGTATGTTTTTATTTTTCAGGAAGTGGCTTCCGAGTTATTATCCTAAAGTAATCACTCGTAAAAATATGGTGTAGTGATTCAGCGTATTATTTTTTAATTACAGGTTAGTGTTTCAATTTTTGCTAATGACTATGATAATGAAAAAATATTCATAGTCGGCACCTTACCCCTTACGGACCGACGCCGGTGCGAGTGAAAATTAGTCTACGCTTAGTTTGGGTAAAATCAAATTTAGGTAGTGATTTATAAATGACTCACAATTCAGATAGCAATTTAGTTATTAACCTTAGTTTTGTTTTATTGTTTAGTGGAATAGAATTAGATAGGAAGGGGGTGAGACAATAGTCCGATGGTTTCTGGGTTTGCAGCCAACACGTGACATTTCTTCCTTCTGCTCCAACACTAACATATACATATCATATCATATTAATTATATATATATAACAGTACATTATTACTTCTTCCTCTATCTTTGTTCACCCAATTATGCAAGAGCAACACAGCAGTACGTACTAGCAAGTTTATTTGTTTACTAATGATCTAATATAATCGGGATCTGTGCCCTAATCATCACCCTCAGTGCAGTCAACCCCTTACGTTTACCCTAAGCTAGTTACAATGTAAACATTATACAGCAGCTCGCGATATATGCATGTATAGTGTTATTATTGTAAGAATATTATATAGAAATGATTATATGCTGAGTCCAACGATAATATATTAACGTGATTGGTCTGACTTGAAGAATGATATAAAAAAAATAGATTATGTAATATATAATGTTATAAAATAAAGGGAAAATATATTTTTAGGATTTCAAGTATCGGCTATTGACTTTTTAATATCTCTTTTTTTTTTTATTTTTTTTTTACTTTTAAAATTTGCAATTATTCAAAAATGCACGCTCAGTTCACTTAGTTAGGGAGCTCGTATTGGTCCAAGCTCATGCTACGCCTTACCACATAGTTTGGGAGACCATGTATAGCACGAGCACGGGTCATGTTGAGCCCTCTAGCTCATATTGACTTATCAAATTCTAGATCGATCATGATTTAATTGGCCGATCTCGAGGACTCGCATTTGATCTGAGTCGTGCTAAATATACATTCCAGACTAGGTGATCGGCGCATGGACTAGTAGTCAATATGAGCTCTCACTATATATTGAAACAAACATAATAATCACACTTCTGATAAATATGTCTAAAAGTTTGAAAATAAATTGAGATACTAAAAAAATTAATAATTGATAGTATATTAAAAACAATATTCTATAAAATAAAAATTCTTTAAACTATAAATTAAATGTTCGACCAACGGAGAGTACGTAAGAACACTTAATAATTGTGACCTGTGCCCTAATTAATCATCACTGTCAGAGCAGATAACCCTTTAAAATTACACGTACCCTAGTTAATATATTTGTTAATAATATATAATAATAATAGTTATTAATAAGTGTAAATTATAATGACAAGAATTTACATGCTATGCTTTGATATCTTCTCCTTTCCTCACGTGACCTAACCCCATCTCTGTGTCCTGACCTGCACTGACACTCCACATATATATAACGACACACATGACACACTCAAACAGTACCTAGATATGCATGCTCCACTTCCGTATTTATTTCATTTCACTCAAAAAACACACATATATATATATATATATATATATATATATATATATATATACTTTGTTAATATTGTTAATAATATATAATTAACCAACATCATCACGAGAGGTTATGTTTTTAACGGTAAAGGAGTTGTTAGTTTCTGCGTAAAATGTAAACAATATATGATCAATATACATGTCGCTCTCAAAGCATAAATGATATTTTTGTGATTTTTCACGATAAATAAAATAAAATAAATGCATGCATGCAGTTTAGCTGATTAATGTGGTTTATGAATTTTTTTTTATAATAAAATGAAGTCGAGTTTATATCAAACTTATGAAATTGGGTGTCTTAGGGGAAACATCACTAGAATGACAACAATTGTAGCATACTTGCTCCACATCTATACTAATTTTCACACGCATCGGGATCTGGTCATGAATATTTTTTCATTCTCAATGTCTCAGCAGTTTTTGAACATTTAATATCTGGCTAATGGATGAAAACACTAAACCAGTACACTATATTACATGTTACGAGTCTTGGTATATATTTCTTAATATCGGTAGATATTTATAGATTTTGGAATTCGAAGCCTAACGGTTGGATTTGTAAAGGCTCCATTTTTGCTGCTTGTTAACCCTAAAATTAAATTAAAAAAGAAACTAGCATTCTATTATGGCTTGAGACTTATTATTATTCATAGGTACATCAATAAACTAGCATTCATACGTGCTAACATGGATTATTGCATTGTTTTATGTAAAATAACACAATTTTTTGGTTATATATAATTGTTTCCGCAAAAATATTCTTTATTAAACTATCATAAATAAATATTTTACTCACCCTCAAAGAATATATATATATATATAGTCTCTATAACTAAGATATAAAGTAATTTAAGGTTAGTTATACGAAATAGTAAAACACTTTCTTGCGTGAATAGTTTCCGTCATGTGTATGAGAAATGGAGAAAAATATGGGAGTGATAAAGTCGAGAAATGGATAATATATTGGTTGATTAAGTAAATATTAATTGATTACATAATAAGAAATAAATAAACATTATTATATTAATTAAAGACAGATATCTGAGATAAAGTCTATTTAACATTATTAATCTGTCTGGGGTAAAGTAAAGAAACAATTAGCATCGGGATCAACAAAGAAACATTGTTAAATCAACCCCTAAATGATTGATTTCCGTGACCGTACTATAAAACGCCGTAACTCCATCATCTGAACGGAGCCCCGTTTGACGCCGTCACTCCTGCATCTACCACGTCAGCAAACACCGTTTCGTTGTAGACGGAATTAAATACCACGGTTCTTAAATTATTAACAATTTAATTCCCGTGAATGTTGTAGGAAAGTAAGGTAATATGGTAGCATGTTTAATTGTTTCTATCGAGTTTTTCAGTAAAAGTTAAAGTACTGGTATTTAGTTAATAAATGAAGTGATCAATTGTTAATTATGTAATTTGGTATAACACTTTAACGTTTAATTAGGTGTCTCAGGTTTAAATAATGTTTGAGAATAAAATATATTTATAATCACCACCTTACTATTTATAAGTAGACAAAAATGTTGAATCGTAGTACTATATTTATTACTTTACGGGCCGATGAAATGCTAAATTGCTACATCATATTTATTACCTAGTTAAATAACCATACAATATATTGTATTGATTCGACACTTTTTAACCAATAGGCCAATGGTTCATACTGCATTATAAATTTGAGAATGAAAAAATAATCATGGTTAAAATTTATTCTTTACAAATTAATCTGTGGAGATTAGTATAGATGTAGATCACGTATGTTTTATACTATCTATTTAAATTCATAAATTAATATATATATATATAAAGGAAAATAAAAAACCAAATTTCTTTTTGTAATAAATCAAAAACCAATTGAAAAGCTTGAAGCATCCCCATGGAAATGAACTATATAAAAGATATATGAGCTCTTCTCTCTGCCCTCCCCTTCCCTCCATAGAGTGTGAGAGAGAGAGAAGAGATAGAGAGAGAAAGAGGAAGAGTTGATGAACTGTTGAAAGTCGAAGGAGATTCTGGTAGCATTTATGAGTGCCTGATCTTTATTTGCAGCAGTGAATCGGAGCAGCAGTTAATCGGTTTTTTTCGCGCTTTTTGCTACTTTTGGAGCTGGAGTTGAACTCAAGTTTGGTGGTTGAAGGAATCTGGGTGGCGGAGGACTCAGTGCCAAAATTCAGATCATAGGTTGGTTTCTTCTGCTTCAAGTGTCTACTTTGATTTTGAATTTCCTCTCGTTAGTTCCCTTCCCCCATACTGAATTATCTATTACTTCAACTGAATTTTCCTCCTGATCTCCTTCTCTTCTCCTGGAAAACGAAAATTCAGCGGCCGGCGTGAGAATTTTGAGTTTTCTCACCTCAATTCTGGATTTCCTGCAGATCTGTTTCAGGTTGTTGTATCGGAGAGATACACGTATTTCTCAGATCTGAGAAGGCCGTGGCAGTTTTTCTTTTGGCTCCAATCGTCGAAATTGTGGTGCTACTTTGGGATTTGGATCTTTCTGCTGCATAATTCTGCTGGTTTTCGGAGAAAACGGAAGTCGATCGGAGGTTTGGATGATGGAGCTTCCACAATCCAGAGCTGCTTTCGGAGGAGAAGGTAGGTCAATTCAACTAAGCAAATCTATCGAAATTGAGTCTTCTGTTTGATTCATTCTCATCTAGAAATTAAGATTGTGAGTTCTAATGAAATTGCAGGAAGAAAACCAACACATGACTTTCTATCGCTGTGCAGTCATTCAAATCTCCATCAAGATCCAAGAACTTCTTCTCAAGGTACGTTTTGTTGTTGAATTTCGATGATTATTGTATTGGTTTGAATTATTTACGGTTTTTTCATAGAATAATGACAAAATCTTGTACTTCTATCGGTGAAAACGTCATCTAGAATTCAAACGGTCCTCGGTATGCGTATGGTGCCTGAATTTTCCTTCATGGATATAGATCTCAAATTACAGATGATGAAATTGACTCTTATATTGAATGATGAATGCCGAAAAAGATGTAAAGAAATATCTTTTATACAAAAGCATCAAGTTTTTGGGGAGCACGTGATGGGGAGTTTCGGATCATGGATCTGGGCCATGAATTTAATGTGGGTCACACAATGTCAATGTGGATCCGGATCCGAAAGAAAATAAAAGTTTATTTTTTTTTAGTTTTTACTCAACAGTGAGCAGAAACAATTTAGAACCATCAGATTGGGAGTGGGTCCCAGTCAAATAAAAAAAAGGCCTCTGGTGTGATTTGACATCACGTAAGGCACGGGGGGCTTTGGTGTTTCTGTGTCTTTGTGATAGGTTCAGATTTTCAAGGCTATATTTTCATACGAGTAAATCTTTAAAATGTGAAATTTCTTGTGAAATTTCAATAGAAAGTAAGAAAGAGAAAATAAATGAACAAATGTATTGGTGCTTGGTGGGACCCTATATCACTTTCTATAGAAATTTCACATGAAATTTCACAGTTTGTAGCAACACCTTTTTCATATATATTGGTTGTATTCATTTTAATGTTTTTCTTTGACCTATTTGTCATGTGTTAAATGCTATTTGTATCACCATCTTTCAGGCAATCTTTATCCATATCTTACCGAAAAAAAAAAAAAAAAAATTATTATCCATGCATATAGATACGTATTGTCTGACATTTTTTACTCTGATTCGTTTGGTGAATTCACTGCACCTAGTCATGAATCTAGTTTCTCTATTCTGCTATATCTGGAAAATTATTTAACAGTGCCTAGAGGTCGAATACTCGGGGTACTTTAATTATTCCTTACGGGTGTGACTTTAGCTTATATAGAGGTTGAAAACTCGGTCAAGAAAATGTGTTTTGGAGCAGAAACTTTAGCTAGTTGATCAATTGGTAACATTAAGTGTTAATCCAATTCTAGTTGATCGCAAAAAAAATTGAAAATTTAGCTAGTTGCACCGTGAATTTTAGAGTACTTTCTATTTGTAGTGCATCTTGCATTTTTAGTATTTTCTCTGCTCTTCCATAAAAGCAATTTACTAGGCACTTAAGGTCAAGCAAAAGATTGAAGGGGTAAGATTGAGTAAACAAACTGATTAATTCATTTATAGTTTACATGGGACCCTTGAACATGAAACCTTATTATGATGACAAATAAAAAAAAATATTTATTTTTCAGATAAGAGCCAGTAGCATGCTCCTCCTTATTTGGGTCTAGAACCTAAAAACAGTTAATTGCTAATTTTATAGAACCTAAAAACAGTTTCAATTATAGGTCATACGGCTAATTGCTATTTTATATTTAAAATGTTAATATTCGGTTAATTGCTATTTTATATTTAAAATGTTAATATTCGGTGTTTCAATTATCACAATTGTTAATTTCCACTTTTTTCTTTCAAAATTGATGAAACAAAAACATGTTTTTAGCATCAAATAAGTCTAAACCCTAAGAAAAAATCTGATACCGGAAAAATAGAAAACAATATATATTTTTATTGCTTAAAAGCTAATTTACCGAATATCAATCAATATATTAAATCTAAGAATGGAATTAGCATGAGAGTGTTTTTAGATTCTTGACTCCACTTTTATATTCTAAATAAATAAATTTAGTTGTTTCCATGGAAGCTTCCAGTGATACGATCCGCAACTGGTATTATTTTTATTCTCAGGGAATCTCCTACAAACCCAGGATTTCTTGGGGAAGGAAGAAACTAGCAAAGAGAGTGGCTCAGGTGAAAAGCCAGCACCACCACCTTTGGTGGAGCACCTCCTGCCCGGAGGGATTGGGACCTACAGCATAAGCCATATTTCATACTACAATAATCTCGGAGGTCCGGTTAAACCAGAAGCGGTGGTGGGTTTTACTGCTGCTCAGAGCAGCAGTAACACTGAGAGGAACGATGAGAACAGTAACTGTAGTTCCTACACCAATAGTGGTTTCACTCTGTGGGAAGAATCTGCTGCAAAGAAGGGAAAGACAGGGAAGGAGAATTCACATGCAGTTGCTGTGAAAGGTATTTTCACAAAAGTCTGTATATTCTTACAGTATTCGCCATTGATCAAATGTATCCTTATCTAGCTTCTTAAATGTCTTTTATTTTTGTGTTTGAACCTCACAGAATCAGTGGTGAAGTTGGGGCAGTGGACATCATCAGAGAGGCCATCAATTTCCTCTTCCAACAACAATCATAGGAGTTCATTCAGCCCTCTGTCTTCCTCACAGTGAGTCTGCTCTCAGAGAATTGTCTTTCATGTCATTTATTAAAAGGGTTAAGAATCTAAAAACAGTCTCAACTATAGTTCATGTTGTTAATCGATGTCTCAAATTTAAAATGTTGATATTCGGTGTCTTAACTATCAGATTTTTTAGTTGCCAAAACTATCAGATTTGTTGCTTTCAACTTTTTTCCGACTAATTTCGGTGTTTAAATTGGCGTTTTAAGCAACAAAAACGTGTTTTTCACTTTTTGGAAGTATCAAATATGTTGCTCATAGTATAGGTTTATTGGAAAATATGTTTTTGCTTCGCCAATTTTAAGAGAAAAAATGGAAATCAACCAATCTGATAATTGGGACACTGAATATCAACATTTTAAATTTGGGACAGCAATTAGCAACCTGACCTATAGTTCGGACTGTTTTTAGGTTCTTAAGTCTTTATCTTTATTTCGTAGACTAACAAAATAGGAAGAGTGATGATAACTGATCTCCAGATTTTTTGTGCTATTCTAACTGAGCAGGCCAGTAGGGCACAAAAATCAGAGCTTCATGGATATGTTTAAATCGGCAAAGGGTGCTAGTAGCCAGGAAGAAGAGTTAGACGACGAAGACGAGTTCATGATTAAGAAAGAGAACTCTCCTGTCACGAAAGGTAATGCTACTTGATGTTTTAATCTCATTATGCTGATATGGTTACATGGAGTTGTCTATTGTCATGACCCTAAAAATAAGATGTTTGCATAATATAGGAGGAGATTTAAGAGTAAAGGTTGATGGGAAGAGTGGCGATCAAAAGGCGAACACTCCAAGATCCAAACATTCTGCGACTGAGCAGCGCCGTAGGAGCAAGATAAACGACAGGTGCGTGGTTCTCCTTAGTCAATGATTATATCAAAAGCATCTCCAATCTCCCATTAACTTGGTTTTTTATGATCTTATTATCATTGATTGCCTCTATAATAGACTGACTTCCTGTTGTGTTATTTCCATTGGGAAATATATTTAAAATATAGACATGTTTCTGTGCTTATGATTTATGGTTACGGCATCATGATCTCTCTCATTGTTTGACATTCTGGCCTTGAAATTCATCAACCGCCTTCTGTTTTCTGCTTCTGTTAGTTTTTGGATCATTAGTACCCATAGAATTTTGGTACCAGGTATTTTGCAGTTCTGAACTAACTTGCAGAAGAAGCAATCATTCTTTTAACTGATGCTTTCTCAAAAATTGACATATTTGACACGAAAAACCGCAGATTTCAGACGTTAAGGACACTCATCCCTCAAAGTGACCAAAAAAGAGATAAGGCATCGTTCTTGCTAGAGGTACTTGTGTTTCCAAAAGTAGACGAATAACGCCTTTTTTCAACCTGAATCTGATCAAATGCATGTTTTTTTGTAGGTTATCGAGTACATACAATTTTTACAGGAGAAGGTGCATAAATTCGAAGGTACATATCAGGGTTTCAACTATGACCAAGCTAAGATGATGCCATTGGTAAGTATTGCTAAACTGCTTGCACCAACTGAAGTAAAAACCGAACCTTGATTTAAACTTTTGCTCACTCAAACAGAGAAATGGTCAGAGGCCGCCTATAACCGACCAATCTCGAGGTGCCACAAGTGGGACCGCACCGAGCCTAGTATTCCCCACCAAATTTGAGGAAAACAAGGTTCCCATATCCCCTGCAATCTTGGGGAACAAGAAAAACAACCAAGAGGTGGATATAGCCAGTGGCAGTGGTAGTGCTTTAAAAGGTATGGACCATCAATTCGGAGTGACAGCAAACAAGCCAGTTCCGGTTCAGGTTCCATTTCCTGTTTCCTTGCAACAAAACATGCCAACTCCTCCTGTCAGGGGGCTAGGGATTTCACACAGACCTGACTTGGAGGCCAAGGCGCTGCAATCTTCATCCTTAACCGATCAGGCAAAGTCGTGGCCCAATGACGGCGCTTCTTCCCTGAATGATAAACTCAAGGAACAGGAGCTGGACGTTGAAGGCGGCACAATAAGCATATCGAGTGCTTATTCTAAAGGGTGAGAAGTCGAAATCTTCTATATATACTTCAAAACTTCACCGATATGCACTCTTTAGAGCCGAACTGCTGCTTGATGTGTTCGAACTTCGAACTTTGGAAATAGATTTGTTATTGAAAGAAAGCTCTTGATTTGAAACAGGTTATTGAACACCTTAACACAAGCACTGCAAAGTTCAGGAGTAGATCTCTCTGAAGCCAATATATCAGTCCAGATAGACCTAGGGAAACGAGCAAACCCTAAATCCTCGACTCGGACGGTAAGTAATTCATCAAAATCCTCGTCTATTTGTTGCGTCGTATAAACGAGTTCATAAATTGATGGTCATTCCGGTGAAAGCAGGATGGCGAGTCAGGGACAATACGTCCCAGAGTCGAGGGAAACGATTCGGATCATCATATGCATCAAGCACTTAAGAAGATGAAGACAGGAAAGAGCTAGTAGACTGCATTTCTCTCTACAATTCTTTCTTTTGTTGATGAATATTATTGATATATTATTATTTACAATTTTTATGATTTTTATTCGATTTTTGTCGTGTCGAATTATTTACCGTAGTCGAAGGGGTAACTTACATAAGTGAAATCTCCTGGTTTGTAAGCAGAGTCCAGTTGAGATAGACCAATCCACCTCTGTACATCATGTAGTTTCTTCTTCAGTTCCTTTTGGTGCACATATTTCTTTCAGAAATACAATTTTTAATTTTGTTACTTGGTGTGCAAGCCAATGCGGCTGCTTTCTTGGAGAACACACTCATATAGGGAAAGAAACCGAGTATTGATAAATCTGAACAATCCAACAAATCGAATTTGATCACTCATGTACGAAATTGTCAGCTCAATCCTATTACTTACTACCCTGTGTTATAATGAAAGGGCAGCTACTATACATCATCATCAAACCTGGTTATTCATCTTGACGTCGGGAAATTCTTCAGCTTCGGCTCAAGTGTTTGTTTGTGGAATTATGTCTCGCAGCTCCGTGTTTGTTTGTGGAATAATGGCCTCACTCACTCATGACAACAGTTACAACACTGATGATCTGGGTTGTAAACACTCGTAAGGATTGGCGTAGAAATAGTCCTCTTCTTTGGGTCGGTCTGGAATCACCAACCTCCTTGTCGGGTTTCCTGAACGGAATGCATGAGCTTCCTTTACAGCAGAAGAGAATTCATCCCATGTGAGTAACCCGCTATGAAATCGGTCGATGAAATCCACTAGGAGCCTCCTGTCCAGAAGAATCGTCTTTTTGAAACCTAGAAATCTAGTCAAAACACAAGACGACAGCTTCAGATATATGTTCATCAATGTAGATATATGTGCGTGTTCGTAACATAGAACAAAGAAAAAGTTGAGTAATGTGTAAAGTACCTGCGATGCCCTTCGACTACCTTAGCCATGTTTCCATCAAATGTTGGTACAAAGATATCACTTTCTAGTGAGACAAGGTAATCCAATGCTGCCATCTGTGAAGAGTGATTCTGGAAAAACCCGAGATCTGATGAACTCAGCAGTGTTTCCTTTCTGACCTGTTACCAGAAGCTTTGCTTACAATACAATACAAACAACAAAATATGCACTTATTGAAATGTGAGTTTGGCTTAGATGACTAACCACTCTCGGGTAAGCCTCTGCAAGAGCTGCCATTCGTCTATCTCCACCGTATATTTCACCAGCTGCTATATAGATTTGGATATTTCTGTCTATGCCAAGAGCTCTCAACGTAAGTGCGGTTTCCTCTGGTGTCAATGGGCAGAGACCGTCTTTCCTTCTCAAATCGGAATTTATTATTTTCTCTTTCCACCAAGGATATGCGTATCTGCCAATTACAGAGTAAGGATCAAATGAGCTCTTAAAAGTTAAATCTCAGCCACTACAATGATATCAATGGAGAGAATTAGCTGACCTCATTCTTGTCAACTCATATGCTTCTTCATCACTGCAACCCTGGGTACACCCCGAAAAGGCTAACATGTCCATCTCATATCTCAAATGAAGCACTAAAAAGGGGCCATTTTGTCTTAAAAGTTTGACAACTCTCTTTCCTAACTCTTCTATCTGAGAAGTGAATCTGAGAGCACTGAAATTTACTCGGCACCGTAACTTCTGAAGATCTAGGGGCTGATTATTGTTTGCAAGTCGGGCATCAGTTCTATTAAGATGAAGAACTTTGAACTTTTGTATAAGTGGAAGAATCTGCAATCATCCAGTTAAATGCACAACAAGAAAAAAATGTGAGAACATGCTGAAGAAGAACATGGCAACTTAGTTCTTTATGAAAAAAAAAAAAAAGCATGATCTGACTTGAG
The DNA here is from genome assembly GCA_036873135.1 of Clarkia xantiana subsp. parviflora. Classification (NCBI taxonomy): domain Eukaryota; kingdom Viridiplantae; phylum Streptophyta; class Magnoliopsida; order Myrtales; family Onagraceae; genus Clarkia; species Clarkia xantiana. Next base: position 11,181,622 of record JAPTYO010000010.1, on the reverse strand, counting down.
GATGTAGATAGCAGCCACATAATCAACTGGGGGAAACTAACCTGAAGTCGGTAGTAGGAAATGTCTGACCAACTAATTGGTGCCATGGAACGGGCCTTCCCTAATTCTACTCTCTTCTTCAGTTTCGGTGGCAGCTCCTTTAATATTCGAATTTCATCCCTCAAAGACGTAATGAAATGATCAACATCAAAAATGTCTTGAAACTCACTGCAAGTTTGAGGTAAAGGTACAAGGAATAAGCTTAATCAACTAGTCCATCCATATATCCCCAAACTGTATTGCAAAACTATCGCTCACCTTGGATCGGCCCAAAAGGAAGATTTATCCAGCTCAGGAACAATAAGAGTGACATTCAAATATCTTGCTATAGCAACCATATCACAGATCTGCACATAACAGTAGTCATAGAGTTGAGTTAATCAATCGCAGCAGATGTGCAACTACAACAGAATACATGCCTTTCATAGCAGGTCAGCTTATAGATTTAATTCAAAAAAGACTTAAGAATTGCTGTATATCTACAGCAAGTTCTACAAACCACTAACCGCTGCCCTCATTTGATTGAGTCCTCCGTTACAAGAAACCACTAGGTATCCATTATTCTTGTAAATCCCTGAGAGAGACAAGAAAACTCAAATATATTCAGTATAAATCCAAGGACAGAAACATTCACAAGGCCTAAAGTTATAGACACATAAAAGTGAGTTTGGGGTGGGAAATTAACACTTTAGAGTGCATTGCCATAAATAGTAATACTGCTTCTCTGCATTTGAAGAATTTTAGAGAGGGGGACCAAACTCCAAAGTACTTTAAATGTAGACGCACGCTGTGGATTCCCGGCCCATTCTAAGAATCTGAATCAACACATCCTAAAGCCTAATAAGGAAACTCTAGATAGCACACTTAATAAAAGTTTCCATGCCTTGGAGAGGTATGTCTCTGTCAGATAGATAAGCAGGCATAAAATAGGAAGTATCTGCAACTACAACTGCATTGGAATACAGCCATGAGAAAGACCACTACCAAAGCCATCGAATTTCATAGACGGTCAACTATTTGAAACAAAGGGTGTGATTTTCACATTACAATAAAAGATAATAGATAACCTGTTGGGTTAAATAATGAAAGGATGCTAAGAATGTCAAACCCAACATTTTTTAGAAAATATCTACAACAATGTATATTTAGGTAATGCAGATCACACAATAAGAGGAGCTTAGTTTAGCAATTTCGAGTAAGTTGAAAGTTACAATAAGAACCAACATTTTCTCAGTTATCACGAATCATTCTATATATTTCGTCGGACAAGGATTTTGACTAAGTGGAGGATGATAGATACATCAAGGTCACATAAGATAGAAGCAAGTCAATATTCATCATGGTTGGTGAGGAATCCACAGAAAACTACTCTTAGGTAATATTTTGATAACTTTACACTAACAAGATCAGATATTGTATGAAAGCATGAAAGGTTACGTAATCAAGGATGCAATTCAGGAAATGATAATGCTAGTTTTAGAGAATGAATCTTCGCTTTCAAATACCAAAATAAAGGAAAACGAAATAACTCACTCTTAGGAGGCAAAATCTGAGCAGCAGGAACAGAAGGGACCTTTTCAATCTTCAAAGATACGGAATTCCCCTGATAGTGACATGAAGGCCATCCCTTGAGAACAATAGGCCCCCAAGTCTCTCCCAGCGTAGTGAATTGCATAATGCAAGTCCACAGCAACAACGAAGTGGTGGCACGCACCATCCACCGCTTCATCTGCGATCTCGGCAGCGCCGACGGCGCAGCTTTCCCTCCCATCTCCACACTCTCCTTCTTCTTCTTATCCCTTATCCCTACTCTGCACATCCCTTCCGCACCAAATGCACCATCAATCGAAGCAAACTCACTTCGTCAATCTCAATCGTGCATCAAACTATTGAGATCCAATTTTCCATAGAACAGAACCTGGCCAGTAAACACCGCGGCAGGATCAAAAGCTGCGAATTCCGCAACAATTACTCAAACTAGCTCACACTCTCCCCAATTCCTTCAACCACCGTCTAGCGAGCTAGAACCCTAACGAACACAGCGAACCTCAGTAGCGGATGCCGGATCGTGAACTAAGAAAGCTAAACCGGTCGGCAAAGGGATCGACGGCGGAGGAGCGGCCGGTGAAATGGGGATTTGGAGAGAGTGAGGAAGACGCGCTGGTGATCCGGTGACGGAGTAGTTAACTCAGTTACACGCATAGAGAGTCGAGTGGAGGCGCGAGCGAGCTTGCCCAGATATTCTCTTGATTTGCCGGTTAATCATCATCATTAGTAGGGTGTCTTTTAGCTGCTGCTATGTCCAGCTGTGAATTTTTGTCCCAAAATAAAAGTCCAGCTGGGATTCCATAAAAAAAAAAACCTTAGCCATAAATCAATAATCGTAAGTTTTTAGTTGAAACCGATTGATAATAATAGAAGTAACATCAAACTTATATAATCTGGATCAAACTCAAAACAACTTATAAAGTGATGGCGATTAAGACTAATTGGTAATAGTATGAGTAATTCACTTAGTTTATATAGTGTTTTAAGTTTTTAACTCTTTCAATCTAACCGATATTTAAAAAAAAAAAAAAAAAAATCTAACCGATATAATACATTCTAGTCACATGTACACCTAATAATACGAAACAAAAAAATATTAAAAAAAAAATTGAATGTATAATCGGTCATATACGTGATTAAATTGTGAGCATCCACAGTGGTATTACGTAAAGCTTATGTAAATGTGAATCCTATATGTTTATTTAAGTAAAGCAAAAAAAAACTTCTACAGTGGTTTTACATAGCATTCATTAAAGATGAGACCCACACATAAATTTATGTTTTTATATAAAGTATTCATTAAATATAAGGAATGCACTATGCATTACGTAAACAATTTTTAATTATAAATTAATTCATTTTATCATTAATGCTAATATCTTATTGGTGATTGTTGAAAAATTTAATAATAAAATATATTTAATAAATATGTTTAAGTATTACGATTGCATAGCAAATATTTTTTACGTGTATTTTAACTTTACGTATTACTTAAAGTGTACATAAATATTTACGTAGCAACTTTAAAGAATACGATTTATTTAAACCATTGCAAATGCTCTAATGACCCATCATAAATTTTTGGTACCGCGTTTCCTAATTCTAAGTAATGTTAATGAGATTTTTGTAAAAAGTTTCCAACAGTGCTTATTTCTGTTATTTAAATTAAAAAGTAGGGGTATTTAGGGAAAAAATCGGGATTCCACGTAGTCAACCAATCGGCATCTGACACGTGACCTGAGGCCTGGAATCCACCGTAGAATATTAAATTGAAAGCACACATGGGGAGTGTGAGTTGTGACAACTGGAGTTTGTTGCTTGACTTCCGGTCCACTTTAGTAAAAAGAGCTTGAAATTAATTTGTTCGACGGCTGTTGATTGATGACGTCACAATATATCCCATTCATTATATTATTATTATTTTATTGTCGTTTGGAACTCGCGTTGTTTTCTATAATTTTTTTAGTATTATTTTTAAATATTCCGTTGCCGGGACTTGAACCAGGTTTATTTTGTTTTTAGTAGATGTCTATTGCTGTTTTTAGCAACATTTACTTTTAGCAACAAGAATATTCATATATTTAATATAAAATATAATTAATATTCTCAGTTATCTGGACAAATGGTTCTTTACTATTCCGAAAAGTCCATTCCGAAATAGTAAAGCCTTTAATGGGATGATATTTCCATTCAAAGTTGGGCTTAGGCTTTTGATGATCAAATGTGAACAGAACAAGCCCGAGCTCAAGAATGCAACTCATTACTTTTTTATTTTATTTTTTTGTGCTTCTAATGAATTTAGAGTGTGGGGGCGATTAAACAAATTTTAGAGACCAAAATATAAGTGTGTGGATTCTAGGTTGGGTTAGCTAAAAGTTATTTTAACTTGATTTCTCAATCATTAGATTATGCACATCGTGTTATGTGTAAAAATCATTTGTTATCTCTTTTGAATTCTGATTGATTCTATCTTCTGATCTAATGGCTGAGAAATCGAGTTGAAATAAACTCGACTGTATTTTAGTCATCCCCTTCTAGGTTTGCATTGCGAAGAAATGTGTATTATTTAGTTAATTGTTGGTGATTAAAATATAATTTGATTAATAATTAGTTAGATTGTTAAGTTAATGAGATTGTTAATAAGTTATTTAAAGTAAATTTCTCATTTGCATTTTCATAAGACATGAATAATGTATTATGATTACGGCGGGAGAGTTATACGCAATGGAAGAGTTGTTGAATTTGTTAATAATGAAAGAGTTGTTGAATTTGTTAATTGTGTCATTTGGTGATGGCTCAAATAACAAAAGACATAACCTGAGTTCACTAAAGACCCCAAGGAGCTACTGTGGTGGGCCGTCTTAGTATTAATCAGAATGGACCGTAGTGGGCCGAGCCCATACAGATCTGCATATTTTCAGTCGAAGCTTCAAAGTTATGTTACTACAAAAATAATACTTAAACATTTCCTTAAAAGTATACAAGTAACCCAACTTAGATTTTTTTTTTCTCTCTCATTAATTTCTCTCTAATTTGTACATCAATAATATGAATATTTAGATTAAAAAAATGGTATATTTATTTTGATATAATTTTTAGTTTTCACAAATAATCCCCAATTTTATATTATATTATTAAAAAAATGTGATTTTAATCAAAACCTTACATAATTATAATTACAGTAAATATTTATATGTATTATTAATTATAATGACTCTTGTATGTTATAGTGGTAGGCTTTGGCTAGGAGTTGGTTGTCTTTTAGCTTGAACACTAATCCTAAAAAAATGACGTTAGATGAATATAAAACTATATCTAAAAATCATCAACAAATATTAAGAGAACAATTATTGTTGAATTTTGTTAGGTTAGGCGTGCTCCAAGTTCCCATATATAACGAACGTATCGAAGATGTGGACAAGTACCAGAAGACCCTACACGGCCGCCAGCCAGCCGTACCATGTGCAATAATAATATCTTATATGCAAATAATAATTAACTAATACTACTACCACCAAACAGCTACGTAACCATCATCTATATATATATATATATATCACAGATTTCCCGAACTTCGCGGTGCATCGTCCGCAAAATATCCCACAGAAGTACTTATTGTAGTTTATAGGGCAAGTTTGATATAAAGATCCGTAACTTAAGTAATCGAGGGTAAATGTGTTGTTTCACCCTGAACTTCCGTCTCATGAATTTTATATGTAATTTTAAAAAATTATAGGGGTCGTTATATAATAATAGAAACTTAGTGAACAAATAAGTTATTCAAATAATAAGTTAGATGAAATAAATTATTTGTTTCGTTTATGTATGATTTAGTAGTTTTATTTGAATTATAAATGTATTTTCTATATGGCAATTTTATAATAAATTATGTAAAATTTCATTAATAAAAAATTAAATAATTTTATTTGAAAATTTGGCGGGTGGGGCAATGCCCCGGGATATCCGTGGGGCAAATCTATTAAAAAGCTTCCGTCCTAAGACGATTTTTGGTCAAATATGGTAGATATAAATAAGTCTGATGGGTGGGGATGGTATAGTCTTCCGTCCTGAACTGCCTCATTGACATCCCTGTATCATTATACGTTATTATTAAAAAAATACTATTTAATGATAGAGGGATGTCAATTTTATTTTGTTTGGCTAAAAAATATATTTTTTATTTTTACCCAAAAAAAACATAGATGTCAATTATTTTTTTGGATAACAAATATATTTTTATTTTTACCCAAATTTTTTTTTGTATATATATCCAACTTGGGAATGCTGCACTAAATGATCGATATTATAGCCAACTCTAAGCCAGAAGCAAAACTCCCTCTTATTCTACAACTGCAAGTTGGTACATTATTCTCATCGACTAACCACTCAATATTTTTTAATGGAAGTGTGCACGTCTTTAATAATTTTTTTAAAAAATATATAAGATGAATTAAATAACCGCGACACATTTATTATATTTACTTTACATCTAAAATGATTAACACTTGTACTAGTTCAGCTCGTAGGCCGTAAGAGTTAAAGTAAACTCGGGAATAAAAAATATCCATGACCAATATTTTGTTGATTATATTAGCTGACACATGATAATTAATAATTATTTTATATTTAAAGTAAGCGCGATAATATTGTCATTCTGATTTGGGCTTTGGGATACCATGCAACCAACTGTGCACACGTGATTTCACTACAAGAAATCTAGTCGTTTGTGACAGATTTATTTGTGATAGACATATAACCTTATTCGTAAGGGAATTGAGAAAAATCTTTTACGAATACAACATTCAAATTTTTATTTTAAGGGAATGATTCCAAGTCAACAAAAAGTTTGGCTAGAAACGTTCATAGAAAATTCCTTACAAAATTTCGAGTTTTGTAAAGAATTTTCCTTAATACATAATAAATCTTTGAAAATTCTTATAATTTGTAAGGGATTCTTTTAAAAAAAGTCATCACAAATCACCGATTTTCTTGTAGTGTATTGCGATGTGTATTATATACATTATACATGCATGTTCTAATAAATAATTATTATTGCATATAGCTAAGCTTATGATATAATATCACATTTGGTACGCATCTATGAAATTGTCAATATAGATATTATTTGTTCTAAAGAAATTAATTAATTTATGATAAGGATATTGTTGTCAATTGAAAGAGAATAAGGCAAGGGGAAAATAAACTGAAATGGAGGCACGAGAACACAACCAAATAAGCGACAATTAATTCTTAATTAATAAATAAATCTGTCGTCGTCTCGTCGTCCTTCCTCAATAATATTCATTCTATTTTGGACATCATATAATATTAGGGTTTTGAATACGGATCGACGTTAACACCTATATGAAAGAGAATTCATGTGTGGTTATCAAAAAAAAAAAAAAAAGAATTCATGTGTAATATGACTTCACTTGCATTTGCAAATAATATTTTTTACAAGTTATTGGGACACTAGGCGACGTCTTCACTTGGCCGTGATATGACAATTACCAACGTGGAAGATAAGTTTTTTTTTTTTTTTTTTACCGTCCCTGAGAAGGGAAGTAGTTCGAATACAACCAGAACATTCGTTTTTAACGATTGATCCAAATTCGGAGGGACAAATTGTTACCGCTAGAAGTTGGTATTGATGAGTTTTAAGTTTAAATAGTACAATAGTTATTCACCTACCAAGGTTAACTTGCCAAACTCGAACCCCAATGTGGTATGAGTAAATGCACGAACTAGGTTCAATTTCGAAACTAATTATCAAACTACGTTTGTTTAGAAACTAATTCCCAAAATAAGTTTCTTCATTATACGTGGCATCCTTATTGTTAAAAATATTATATTTTAATCGTTTATATTTCTATTTTGCATCCTAAAGTTTACATTATGTTACAAATGAACCTATTGCGAAATATAATACAAAAAATATAAGGAAAAAATTGAAAAAGTAAGAAGATTGAATATAATATAAAACGAAAAAAATTGGATATAAAAAATTACTTAAGATCACCCAAAATTATTTTACTTAATTTGTATTTTTTTTAAGTTGTCGCGTAGACATTTATGTATACTTTAAATACTACGTAAATTTAAGACACGCGTAAACAATATTTGCTTTGCAATCGTATTACTTAAATATATTCATTAAGTATATTTTATTATTAAATTCTCCAACACCACCAATAAGCTATTAGCAATAATTATAAAATGAATTAATTTATAATTAAAATTTGGTTACGTAATACATAGTGCATTCATTAAGTTTAATGAATATATTACGTAAAAATAGGTGGATCGCGCTTTTAAAGAATGCTATGTAAAACCATTGTAGCACATTTTTTATTCATTTTACATAAAAATACGTTAAACCCACATTTAACTAATAATATGTAATACCATTGTGGATGCTCTAATGTAAGTAATAAAATGGACATCGAATAAGAATAAAAAGATATAAACATGCTCATAAATTTAAATTCTCAAAATACTATTTAAAAATTAAAAATCATGAGAAATATAATATATGGTAAATATTATATGATACACAAATTTATCATTTAAAAAAATATGAACGAAAAATGGAGTAATATTTATTTTTATTGATTTTTCAGTTTTAATATTAGTTTGATATGATTTGCAAAAAAAATGTTAGATTGTGTAATGTATTTTTTCTAAGATTTTATAAAATTCAAATTTTTTCTTTAGAATATTTATACTTTTATCTTAAAAAAAAATTATTTTAAGTGTAATTATTCTTTACATTTTATATGACCATTATCATACTTTATCTTTATAATATTTGATTTACAAATATTAATTTATCATTTATTTATTTTATTTTAAATCTATTCTCCTTAATTTTTTAAGTTTTCCTTGTATTTTTTGTATTATATTTCCCTTTAGGTTCATTTGTAACATAGCGTAAACTTTAGGATGTAAAGTAGAAATATAAATGATTAAAAAATAATATTTTTGATGACAAGAATGCCACGTAGGATGAAGAAGCTTATTTTGAGAATTAGATTCTGAACAAGCCTAGTTTGAGAATTAATTTCGAAATTGAACCTAGTATGGGCATTCACTCATGTGGCATTTCTTCCTAGCAAGTAGCAATTCACCTGGATTTAAAAAAAAACAAACAAACAAAAACAAAAAGTAGAATTATTCAATTGGTAGGGTGAATTTTTTTTTTTAACTCTTTCAGCAAATTAATGATATGTTCTTATTTTAAATTGAGATTTTTCAAATTTTTTTTTTTTTTTGTGTACATTCACTCAAAAGCTTTGCCCTCTTTTGAGTTCTTAATTTATTTAATTTTTGTTATATATATATATATATATTAAGTGTTGTCCCGTGAAGCTGATCATTTAAAAAAATATAGATTTATAATGATAAAATTCGACATAAATATTTTAAAATATTCCGAGTGTGTCTCAATGAAATATCAAATAGAGGTTTGCACTTTGAAAGATATGGTGGGTGCTTCTGAGCCCCGGTTAATTAATTGTAATGACTAACGTGTTTGTACTTTGGTTGAACTGATTCTTGCTGAGTCGGGGAAACCTCTCGTTCTAGTAATATATTCTTTTTTCTACCAAAAAAAAAAAATAGAGGTTGGCTAAAATATAATCGAGTTTATTTCAACTTGATTTCTCAACCAAATTAGAAGAGAGAATCAATCAGAAATCTTGAGAGATAAATAGTATTTCTTACACATATCATCACGACGTGCATAATTTAATGTTTTTTTTTTTTTTTATACATTTACATTGCTATCGCAATTACGGGCCGGCGTCTCCAGCGGGTATCGACATCGGGTCGCTCACGGTGCACAACTCGCTTTATCAGTTGGTCCAACCAATCTTAGGTGCATAATTTAATGGTTGAAAAATTAAGTTGAAATAAAGTGGTTTTTATTATATCCAAACCTATCAAATAAGTAATGGTTTTTATCAGTTTTTGAACATTGACATCGTCTCTTACAAACTTGGAAATCTCATTCTCAACGTCGAAGTCGAACTACAATAAGAGCATCCACAAATGGAGCACGAAACGTCGCATCACCACACAATGGAACCAATTGGAGCACGAAACGTCGCATCACTACACAGCTTGTAGTGCACGCTACCCATAAACCTCGTGCAGGTGCAGCACATATTTTAATTTTTATTAAAAAAAAAAAAAAAAAAAACTGTGGCCGACAAGATGACACCTAATTTTGCGGATATGAGCGTCTGCCATCCTCAACCGTCCACGTTTCATAATCCAACGGTTCATCGGTGCGGATCCGCTTCTCCTGCTCTCAGTGTCCTATCACACGAACGTATAGCCGCTACGGTAAATTCTTGAAATGTGTCGAATGCTTAGGACATCACTATTTTTTGTTCGCGAAAAGAAATGAACTCAACTAGTAGTACTGTTTTTTTTTTTTTTTTTACCGCACTTAATAAATAATTAACGCATGCATTAGCCTTATTAATTTAGTTATTCCAACAAATTAGTATAGCTAAAATGTCGAACCCTTAAGTACAATTCTACCCGTATCTCCACAAGCTTGACCCATCATATGGGTCAAACGAAATCTTAATCAGATCACCGTTAATTGTCGTACGAAGAGTTCTAATTTTCTAAATTCAAAATCAAACCACATTGGAGTAAATGTTGTTAACTACTAAACCATCATAATATCGGTTGTACGACAGTTTTATTTACTATTGCCTTACATATATATAATATGATAGAACAAATACAAACTATTTATTTTATAAACCGAATAGAATGTTAAATTGCCAATATGGTTAGTTCTCGGTCACATCACGTTCAACCCGAATCGATCAGTTCTACCGAAAAATAGTCAAATCCCAGACTTTATTTATAAACTAACATATCCAGTTCAGTTTATGTATCTTATAACCAACTAGTCTCGATTTATCCGGTCCAATCAATTTTCATCAATTGAAACATGTTCATTGTATACTCTACTATTTACTAAACTCGGGACGCTTGTAATGTAAGACTTGTTCACGCTCCGGCTCGATTTGATTTTCAAAACAATTACTACAATAGTTTACATAATATTCTTTACTCATTTATTTATATATATATATTACTTAAATTTAAAAAAATACACTATATCAACACATTATAAAATACTATACTTTTTAATTCAAATTAATTTGTTACAAAATTAATGTTAATAATTATATTGGTGGTCGTTAATAGCTTAATAATAAAATACGTTTAAAATTATTTTTAAGAAACTAGTGGATAATAAATGCTATTTAAGTAAATTTTAATGTCCAGTATTATTTAAAGAATATATATCCATTTTGTGTGTCAGCTCTACAAAATATAAATTATGTAAAACTTTTACAAAAAATGCGATCTAACGTGATATTATGTTATGGACATATGTTAAATTTTATTTAAATTAAATGTACCGTTCAGTTAGATCTCAATATTAATTAATAATAACAATAGAAAAATCTATACGGGGGTCATTCATAATAAGAGCATAAGTATATATATATTACTTTTTTGTATGGTGTCATAGGTTACATGAGAAGGACAGGCTGACAATACCACATTTACAATAATTTAAATTATCATCATTCTCATAATCTCGTTGCTTCATATCATAAGAGTAGAGTACTGGTTAATGGCTATAAATATCTTTTTATTTTAGTGTTGGAACAATTTTAAATCTAAAAACTTTAATTAAGAATGAACCATTACACTATATTTCATAACTGAAAGATTATATATTTTTAGCAAAATCATCATTTAAGTCAGTTAGACTGTTTAAACTTTAAAAACTTGTGAAAAAATATATCAAACTATATATATATTAAAAATTCCTTAATTTTTTTTTAATATACACATGTGAAATTCAAAATTGCTAAATAATATATAATTAGGTTTTATCAATAAATTGGTAAAATGTGGCGGCGGTTCAGCGCCTCATCCCTTAACTAGATGTCAGGGGTTCAATCCCCGCTAGTGACCATGAAAATGGAAAATTGTTCATGGCCAGCACTATCCCTTACGGGCTGACCCGGTGCGAGTGGGGATTAGTATAGGTGGGAGCAAGCATGCTACGGGTGCTGCCCTCCTGATGAGGGCCCCCTAGGACCACCCCGCGGAAAAAAAAAAAAAATGGTAAAATGTGACTTTGGTTATTTGATGATTTCCAAAGGGCAATACGGTCATTTAGGGAAGAGATTAGGAATCTAGTTGGAAGAGTGGGGGATATTTGTCATAGTCAGGAGCGCAAAGACCGCCATAGTACTTGTTCTTCAGAGCTCCCTCCCATTCCACGGTACGGACTCTAGCGTTGGGATGTGACCGACAATTTCATCTCTAAATCGATCGCCGATTCGATCTCTACGAACAGCCAGAGCTGCAACAGTTGAAGATGCAAGACATTCAATTACAGATCTGCGAAGGCGGCGGCGACAGGAAGCTGCGGCAGCACCACGACCACTCCGACGACCTCCACGGCTTGAAGTGTCCTCGCTGCGACTCGGTAAACACCAAGTTCTGCTACTACAACAACTACAACCTCTCGCAGCCCCGCTACTTCTGCAAGGGCTGCCGGAGGTACTGGACCAAAGGCGGCGTCCTCCGCAACGTCCCTGTCGGCGGTGGCTGCCGCAAGGCCAAACGATCGAAGACGAAGTCGTCTCAGTCGGCCGAACCGTACTGCGCCACGGCGGCGCAACTTCCTCGAAAGCGGAAATCGAGGTCTAATTCCAGTAGCGAAAGCTCCGCCGCTACTGCTTCTACCGCCACGGCGGCGGAATCTGTGTCGGCCGTGAACCCTAGCTCCAGCTTCGACGACGGAATCTTCTCCGAGATCGGAAACTTCTCGGGCCTGATGGCTTCCTCCGGCCACCAATCGCTCTTCGCGTTCAACGGCGTGTTAGATCCGGCGAACCACTGTCACCAGCAGCTCAAGTTCGAGGCGGAGATTCCTACGGCGGAAGGTCTTTTTCCCGATCAGAACGCCTTCGAGGTTGATTTACCTCCGCCGCTCCGACTGGGTAGTAACTGCGCTTTTGGGCCGTTGGATTGGCAGCCGAATGCTGATCAAGGACTGTTTGATCTCCCCAACGCCGTCGATCAAGCATACTGGCCGAGTCAAAGTCAAACCAGTCAGTGGAGTGATGTGGATCAGTCCAGCAGCTTGTACCTCCCGTAATCTCTCTATTCGCTTCCTCACAATCACATGCATGAGAAAAACGAATTCCTAAAAATGGAAGAAATTAGTTGACCAAAAATACAAATATTTAAAATATATATAGGATGAGTACATTTTCTATGCTCAATCAACACCGTTTAATTTGTATAAGGCTTATATATAAGATCCCTTATGCAATTTTAAATTGGGGTATGAAGGTTAAAATCCTCTATAAAAAGTTATTTGCTGGATTCGAAGTTTATTTGCTTCTGAAAACACAATTCGCTTACCAGTTTGCTTAACTTTTTTTTTTATATATATTTTTTTGTGTTACTTCTAAAAAAATGTTCGGCTTGGTATCTTGGTTTGTAATGTTCATCACTTATGTACCCTGCTAACTTAATGGGTTTTTTGTGTGCGACTTGTTATTTATATGATATGATAATTTTGTTAAGATTTTATTATTATCTGTAATATTTATTATTTATTGGGAATACAATTGGTTGTTTCCTTAACCTACGAGCCATTTTGCTTATAATTTCAGTGATTATAAATTGCAATGTTGTGCATGAGCCACTTCATGACTATGCATGCTGTGATAATGATGGGGATACAGTAGAATATCCAAAGTATACTAGCTTACTAGCATCGGTTTAATTTATTAGTTAAGACAAAACGTCGTCTATGAATATTTTTATTTTCAAAAAAAATTCTGCAAGAGAGTTAGTAATTAATTTCAATTTATTTTAATCGTTTTAGGTCTTATTAATTAGGTAGCGCCTACTTGGTATTAATTAGGAAAAGGAAATATCCTTCTGCATTGCTATCGTAGGTTTGCTCGCTTATTTTGTTGACACATTTCGTAACTGATCTATAAAATAGCACATAAGGAGGATTCTGAAACAGAATTAGTTTTCGCATATCTATTATATAATATGTTTGTATAATATAATATAATATTATTAAGTGATGATATATACTGGAGAGTGTACGGAGGACAGGAACTAGACAGATTTGACAGAGAATAGTCGGGTACTGACTGGTTCTGGTTGGTCGGTTGAGTGGTGGGGCCCCTTTGTAGTGACTAGTCCCATGCGCGACAATGACTCCACGTGGCGATGTAGGGTTTTTATGTAGTAGTGGCCACGTGGTGTTAGTTGATGGGGTGGTCCTTGATAAGCCGGTTTGTCCGGAAGTGCAAAAAAGAAAAATAAATTATATTATATCTTTATCATATTATTATTCCTTCGACTACTTTTAATTTGTTTTTTTCTTACCGGAATGTTAGTAATTCATAATATATTTATGTCACTTTCTTAGTCACGCTAAGTTAGTTCAAAAGGATTACTATTAATTTGGCCGAGCTATTTCGTCCCGTTTAATTTATTATTAATATTATTATGTTATGCATATCTTGTATTATTGCACAATATGAGTCTATAATGATATATTGGTCGTCCACTATAGTTATTAATATAAATAAAATATAAAATCAAAAGAATGGAAGAAAAAAGAGTGGGACCAAGATTAGGTGGGTAGTTAGAGAAGAGTGGGGTCTGAAACACGTGCAGTGGCTGTGATATGAACAGAGTCGCGTTTGGTAAATTGGTTCGGTAGGGGGTCGGCACCATTATTATTCTTTCATCCATTTGTTTTCTCTTTTCCACATTCCCTACTTCTTAGGCAGGCACGTAGGTGTTTATAGTATGTACTACTTAGTATGATAAATTAATGAACCAGATTGAAATAATTTCTAGATATATATATATAAGAAAATTGAGGTTTCATCAATTGATATATATTATAATTTTTACGGTTTATAACCTTCTTAACATTATTTACTTGTTGTGGCAACATTTTTTAAATGTCATATATATATATATATATATATATATATATATATATATATATATATACATATATGGATGTGAATGTGTATTAGCAAAGACGTCATATTATGTGATCGGGAGTTCATTTTTCGTTGCTTATATAGGAGTTAGGACCCTCCATGAAGAAGTATTTTCCAACTTCCAAGACTAAGTTATTTGTGACAAAATATCTGTTTAGTCAACAACATATCTAGCTAGTAGTCTTTAAAGGTTTTTTTAAGTGAAAAAGAATGGTTACTAATTGCAATCATAAACTCATTCCGTTACGGAATGTTCGGACTATCATATTTATTTATAATCATATTATACGTTTGAACAACCAGTATGTTGGATCACGGGCGAAGCTCGGTTTCGTTCTTGACGGAAAGCTTGAACTCCTGGGCTCCGCGTAATCCTGCAAAAGGGGATGACCTGGGTGGTGACCCAGAATCCCTCTCCGATGCTTAAATGAGTATATGATCAATGGGGTGGTAAGCAGTAATCTAAGCTCGTATTAGAATGTGTTTTTCTGAGGTAACTTCCTCCTTTATATAGGAGGGGAAGTTACTCAGTTACCTGAAACCGCGCCTGGCAGTTTTACCCACGATTCCGCATATCTCGTTCAGGATTCCATATATCTCGCCCCACGCTCCGCGTATCTCGCCCATACTCCGCGTATCTCGGGCACGCCCTGCGTATCTCGAAGGAGGTTATCTGTATCTTAACCGTTCTCCCACTACTCTATCTAGTAGGCGGGTTTCTCGGTCTTATCCTCTGATCACAAGTCTCAATTCATATCGGGGACTCCAGAGTTATCTCATTCTAGGTCACCACCCAGGACCTCTTGTCTCACGAGACAGTTCCAGCCTCCTCGGGGCTTTATTATCGAGGCATTCTCAAAGGCATATCGGGGCATACTCAGAGGCTTCTTATTGGGAGCATTCAGCCCATATATCGGGACTGCTAAAGTCGGGACCCTTCGCACTGGGCTCCTGGACCTTCCAGGCCTTTCACGAGGCCCATTGGACTTACTCGTCGTCTATTGACTGTTAACGGGGCTAACGATTACATCGGAACCCATCATTTGCCCCCAAGACATGGGCGACTTGCAGTCCGTCGTGTCTTCCAGTTCCGGATCTTCCTACCTCATCATCGGAGGCTTTTATCTCCAGACCTCCCGATATTTCCATCGGAGGCTTTTATCTTCGGACCTCCCGATATTGCCATCAGAGGCTTTTATCTTCAGACCTCCCGATATTACCATCGGAGGCTTTTATCTTCAGACCTCCCGATATTGCCATCAGAGGCTTTTATCTTCAGACCTCCCGATATTACCATTGGAGGCTTTTATCTCCAGACCTCCCGATATCACCATCGGAGGCTTTTACCTTGGGTACAATTCTTGAATATGACTCTCCCAATTCTTCAGACCATCACTTAAGATGACATCATACACCCTTCTGATGCTTCACAAGGACTTACCACTTAAGGTTTCTCATCCTTTAAGGTGATTTCATACGTCCTTCGCGACGTTTTTCTCGGGACCTCACCACTTAAGGTTTCTCGTCCATGCTGTTCAAGGCAATTTCGCACAACACTTAAGATGATTTTATCGTACCCTTTAAGGCTTTCATCGCGCCATTCTAGACGACTTAATCGTACCCCTTAGGGCTTTTATCGCGTCATTCCAGACGACTTAATCATACCCCTTAGGGCTTTTATCGCGTCATTCCAGACGACTTAATCGTACCCCTTAGGGCTTTTATCGCGTCATTCCAGACGACTTAATCGTACCCCTTAGGGCTTTTTGCTGCATCATATAGACGACTTATGCGGACTCGTTAGGGCTTTTTCATACCTAGGCTTCTTGCCGCGTCATATATACGACTTACGCGGACCCGTTCAGGGCTTTTTCGTACCCTTTAAGGCTTTTTGCCGCGTCATATAGACGACTTACGCGGACCCGTTCAGGGCTTTTTCGTACCCTTTAAGGCTTTTTGCCGTGTCATATAGACGACTTACGCGGACCCGTTCAGGGCTTTTTCGTACCTAGGCTTTTGGTTGCATCATAAAGACGACTTACTCATACCCCGTAGGGCTTTTGTCCGTACCTCGAAAGGCTTTTTATCGCGCCATAAAGGTGACTTACTCGTACCTCGTAAGGCTTTTATCCGTACCTCAAAAGGCTTTTTATCGCGCCATAAAGGCGACTTACTCGTACCTCGTAAGGCTTTTATCGTGTCCTTCAGGACGTCTTACTGACAGTTAGAATAAATCTAAAAGCAATTTGATCGGAAGCAACTTCTTTTATTAATAACTCAAAGTTTTGCTTACATCGGATCGATAGATAACTTGCGCCATTCGCGGCGGCTTAACATCACGCACCTCTAAAGGCGACCTAATATCAAACATGATACTTCTTCAAGTGTGCGCCACTGAAGGAATGTTTCAACGTCTTGCCATCAATGTCTTCTAGCTTGTATGCATTCGGGGCTGGCATCCCTATGATCTTGTAAGGTCCCTCCCATTTCGGCGATAGCTTGTTGATCCGATCTTGATGGACGAACTCGTTCCTCCGCCAGACAAGTTCTCCCACGAAGAATTTTCGGGACTTGACACGCCGATTATAATATCGGGTTGTTGCCAAACGCATCCCAGCCTGAACTTCGTCAGCCTTCCACCTTTTCTCTTCAAGCAAGTCTAAGTCCAGACGTCTTATCTCCTCGTTAGTCAGAGGCTCGTAATACCTCCTACGATGGGACGCCACCGCTATTTCCACGGGAGCAACTGCCTCCGTGCCATAAACAAGGCCAAATGGAGTCTCTCCCGTCGATTGCTTGGGTGTTGTTCTAACAGCCCACAGCACGTTCTCAAGCTCATCTAGCCAATGACCCTGCAAGGCGTAGACTCTCTTCTTCAAGCCATCCATCACGATTTTGTTGGCTGATTCGACTTGGCCCTTAGTCTGGGCATGGTGGACGGAAGCTGTCCGATGCTCAATGTTCAATTCCTCCAGGTACTCCTTCAATTGAGCCCCATTAAACGGAGGGCCATTATCGCTGATCAGCACTCGAGGAACCCCATACCGGGATATGATCTGAGTCTGGAGAAACTTGAGGATCTGCTGCCCCGTCGTCTTGGCCAGTGCCTTAGCCTCTATCCACTTCGAGAAGTAGTCAATAGCTACGAGTAAATACTTGCACTGACCTTTTGCTTGTGGAAGGGGTCCCACCAAGTCAATGCCCACTGCGCGAAGGGCCAAGCACTTCTGATGGACATCAAGTCCGCGGCAGGAGACACGATATTCGGAGCGTACCTCTGGCATGCATCACAGGATTGGACCATCGTTGTCGCTTCCTTGTTCATCGAAGGCCAATAGTAGCCTAGATTCAACGCCTTCCTGACAATGGATCGGGCCCCTTCATGACAGGCCGCGACTCCCTCGTGTAGCTCTCTCAGAATTCGATTCGTATCAGGCTCCGCCACACATTTCAGAAAAGGCTTTACATGCCCCCTCTTGTATAACTGATTGTCCACCATCACGTAGTTGCTCACGATCCGGCGCAACCTAACAGCTGCCACTTCATCATCGGGGAGTGCCCCCGTAGTCAGGTATGTGACTATCAGGGTCATCCAGGTGGGTTTCTCTTCTTCCTCCGATCCTGCTTCGATAGCGCAAACCTCCGACGGATCGATGGTCGAGATAATTACTCTCTCCAGGAAGTGCACATTCAGATTCTCCTCGGGGGCCACTCCCAGAGCAAACTTGCTTAAGGCGTCTGCCTCCGCATTTTCTTCTCTCGGGATTGCCTCAATGTCAAAGCTTTTGAAGCTTCCCTTCAAAGTCTGCACTTCGTGCAAATACTTCCTCATTGTCGGGCTCTTGGCTTCATAGTTCCCCTGGACTTGATTCACGATCAAGCTAGCATCACACTTCACTTTTAAATGGTCGACTCCTGTACCCTTGTCGATTTTGAGGCCCGTGATGAGAGCCTCATACTCCGCTTCGTTGTTGGTGGCCCTAAATGTCAAGGCCAAGGCATATCGCAGGGGCTCGCCTCCACCAGGCGGTATTAATACGAATCCTGCCCCCGATCCTTCTACACTTGATGAACCATCAGTGTACATCTCCCTAGTGTTCTCCTCATTTGGTTGTTCTGACTGTTCTGCTATCGGGACCTCCATGGTTGCCCCCCTACAGGACCCGCTTCTTCTAGATCGGGTGCTGTAGACTCAGCTATAAAATCCGCCAATGCCTGGCCCTTAATTGCTGTCCTCGGAGAAAAATGAATACGGAACTCCGTAAGCTTGATGGCCCATTTCACCAATCTCCCCGACGCCTCCGGTCGGTTCAAGAAGTGCTTCAAGGGCTGATTAGTTAACACCGTAACCTCGTGGGCATGGAATTAAGGCCGTAGCTTTCGAGCAGCAACAATCAACGCAAAGAGATACTTCTCAATAGCTGGATAATTCATTTCAGATTTGGCAAACGCCTTGCTTACATAATAGACAGGCACTTGGTTGCCCTTGACAATCTTTATTAAAACGGAACTAACAGCAACTTCAGAAACAGCCAAATAGAGATAAAGCGGCTCGCCTGGAACCGGTTTCGCCAACGGCGGGAGGGTACGTAGATGCTGCTTGAGTGCCTGGAATGCCTCCTCGCACTTGTCGGACCATTCGAACTTCTTGTGGGCCCTTAGCACATCAAAAAATGGCATGGCTCGATCACTCGCCTTGGACAGGAAACGATTCATCGCAGCTAATCGCCCATTCAGCACCTGGACCTCCCGATGAGTTTTCGGAGACTGCATCTCCTCGATTGCTCTCAGCTTCTCAGGATTCACCTCGATCCCTCTCTTGCTCACCATAAACCCTAGGAATTTCCCCGAGTTTACTCCGAAAGCACATTTGTCCGGGTTCAAACGAACCTGATGAAACTTCATCCGCTCGAACGCCGCCGCCAAATTCTGGACTTGGTCCCCCGCCTGTCGGGACTTCACCAGCATGTCATCCACATAAGCCTCCATGGTCTTTCCCAGCATGTCTCCAAACTACTTATTCACCATCCTCTGATAAGTTGCTCCAGCATTGATCAACCCGAAGGGCATATAACGTCGTAGTGATAGACGTCACTATCAGCATAGAAGGCTGTATGGGGGGCATCCTCCTTCGCCATCTTGATCTGGTTGTAACCCGAGTAGGCATCCATGAAGCTTAGCAGCTCATGTCCCGACGTGGCGTCCACCAACTGGTCAATCCTCGGGAGTGGATAGCAATCCTTCGGGCAGGCCTTGTTCAAGTCGCGGAAATCGACACACATCCGCCACCTTCCATTACTCTTTCTCACCAGGACCGGGTTAGTAACCCAAGTCTGAATCGGAGCTCCTTGATGAATCCAGCGTCGAGCAACCTGGCCATCTCCTGCTGGATCGCGATCCTCTTGTCCGCGCCCATCGGACGCCTCTTCTGGGCGATAGGCTTGATCGCGGGGTCGAACTTCAGCTCGTGCACTATCACGTTGGGACTGATTCCTGGCATATCGCTCGGGGACCAGGCAAACAGCTCCTTAAACTCCTTCAGGAGCTCAATCAACTCTCGGGCTCTTTCCTCCGACAAAGCAGACCCGATCTTCACCTTCCTCTTAGGTCCGTCAATCTCAACCTCTTTTAGGTCCTCCATGGGGGCGGGATGCCCAAACTCTTCTCGAGGATCGGCATCAGTCTGTAGAACAGCCATGGCCTCCCTCCTTCTCCTTCGAGTGGCGTTGACATAACACCTTCGTGATGCCACCTGGTCACCCTTGACCTCTCCGACCCCATTGTCAGTCGGGAACTTCATCTTCTGGTGGACGGTTGAGGCGACTGCCATGAGAGGGTTGATGTTGGTCCTCCCGATGATAGCGTTATACGTCCCCGCAGACTCTACCACGACGAAATCCACGTTCCGTCTCTCCATCTTCCAGCCACTACCGAACTCCACCGGTAAGGTAATCATCCTCAACGGATAGGAGGTAGATCCAGAGAATCCCACCATCGGGAAGTTCACCTGCGTCAGGTCCTTCTTTGTCTTTCCCATGACTTCCAGGGCGTCCATGAAAAGAATGTCGGAGGAGCTCCCTCCGTCTATCAGGATCCGCTTCATCTCGAATCCATCCACATCCAGGGTCACGACCAAGGCGTCGTCGTGAGGGATCTCTACGCCTATCAAATCCTTCGCTGAGAAAGAAATCACCATCTCTTCCTTTATAGTCCACGACCGGGACCTCTTGCCTAGCACCACAGCGGCAGAGATGCGGGAAGCATAATTCTCCCGAGAAGTGGAGGTGTCTCCTCCCGCTGTCATTCCTCCGTGAATGACGTTAATGGTTCCCCGTCTCTCCTTACGGACACCGGAGCCAGAGGATTCCGGCTCAACCTTCTTCTTCTTTGGGGATCGGTCACGGGACTTGGAACGGGACCGTGACCGACTTTTGGAACGGGATCGGCACCTTCCCCTTCCGACGAACTCCTTCAGCTTCCCCTTCTGGATCAGCTTCTCTATCTCCTTCTTCAGCTCCCGACAGTTATCCGTATCGTAACTTGGCTCGATGGTACCGACAGTAACGATCGGAGCGGCCTCCCAAGAATTCACCTTCCTTCCTCGGGGGGTATCGGGCGAGACCCTGTCGATCCATCACAGCTAGGACGGAGGTCATCGAACTGTTGATGGGAACATTACGACCCTCGCGGTTATCTTTCTTCGGAGGACGCTTGTCCTCCCTTCTCTCGGGGCGACCGCGGCTCCTATTTCCCTCCGACTTGTCGCTCCCTTTGCGATCATCCGACAGCTTGGACGATGGCTTTCCTCTTCCTGACTTCGGAGGATCAAGCTCTCCGGTAGCTATCTTCGACTCCTGCACGTCGATTTGCTGCTTCACCCTTGCTTGCAGGGCCTCATGCTCCACACAGCCTTCGCGGCTACACTGTGCATCAGATCGGACCCATACGGAGCAGTCAGGTTTCGAAGGAAGGTTCGGATGGTCTCTCCCTCCGATATCTCTTCATCGATCTCCGCGGCACTGGCAGTGAACCGTTGGTAGTAGTATGCCAACGATTCGTCGGATCTCTGCACCACCTGGGTCAAAGACCTCACACTCTTCAAGAGACTCCTACGACCCTGGTATTGCTTGATGAAGCGGTCGTGCATATCAGCCCAGCACGTAATGCTTCCCGGTGGTAGGCTAAAAAACCATGCCATGGCCCTTTCTCCCAAGGTGATCGGGAACAGCGAACACACGAGGTCATCATTCGAGGTCCTACCCATACAGGCCTGAACATGCCTCTGAACGTGGCGAACTGGGTCTCCTTCACCATCGTACTCCTTGATGGTCGGGATGCCTAGCCCTGGCGGGGCGACAGTATCTAGCAGCCGTGGAACGAAAGGATGACTGGATCGATCCCTCAGCTCCGATGTCATTTGTTTCTGGTCGCCCATGCAGATGTTGACAATTTTCACCACCTGATCGGGGGTGATAGGGTCATTCAGGGGAATGGTCCTGTGTTGCACTGGTCCGGGACCATCAACCACGAACTTCTCCGGGTGCGCGGGTTCCTTACCCTTACTCCTGGGCTGAACCTCCTGAACCTCCCTTGGGGGAGGTGGAGGCAACTCCTCTGCTCTCCCAGCAGCCTCTCTCTTGTCCAGTAGAGCCTCCATGGCAGCTAAGAACATGGGCATAGCATCTGCTACTGCCTTAGCCAACTCCGAGTTCGAGGAAGAACCTACCTCCCTCCGAGGGATTTCTTCTCTGTGCACCACCGGATGTGGATGAGCATCCACCTCCCTTCGCGGGATATCTTGCATGTTCGCCGCCGTGTCTCGGACTGAGACCTCATACCCTTCATCATGCCCACCTGTCTGGGAAACAGCAGGGTGCTCACCTTGTTCAGCAGCATGCTCCAGCAACGGGGAATTCACAGTCCCAGCAGGGCGAGAACTGCCGGCCTGAACTTGCTTCTTCTTGCCACCACCAGCCATCGATCTAGTAGAAACTATTTTGGCTTTTTGTAAGTTTCCCACAGACGGCGCCAATGTTGGATCACAGGCGAAGCTCCGTTACGTTCTTGACGGAAAGCTTGAACTCCTGGGCTCCGCGTAATCCTGCAAAAGGGGATGACCTGGGTGGTGACCCAGAATCCCTCTCCGATGCTTAAATGAGTATATGATCAATGGGGTGGTAAGCAGTAATCTAAGCTCGTATTAGAATGTGTTTTTCTGAGGTAACTTCCTCCTTTATATAGGAGGGGAAGTTACTCAGTTACCTGAAACCGCGCCTGGCAGTTTTACCCACGATTCCGCATATCTCGTTCAGGATTCCATATATCTCGCCCCACGCTCCGCGTATCTCGCCCATACTCCGCGTATCTCGGGCACGCCCTGCGTATCTCGGGGGAGGTTATCTGTATCTTAACCGTTCTCCCACTACTCTATCTAGTAGGCGGGTTTCTCGGTCTTATCCTCTGATCACAAGTCCCAATTCATATCGGGGACTCCAGAGTTATCTCATTCTAGGTCACCACCCAGGACCTCTTGTCTCACGAGACAGGTCCAGCCTCCTCGGGGCTTTATTATCGGGGCCTTCTCAAAGGCATATCGGGGCCTACTCAGAGGCTTCTTATCGGGAGCATTCAGCCCATATATCGGGACTGCTAAAGTCGGAACCCTTCGCACTGGGCTTCTGGGCCTTCCAGGCCTTTCACGAGGCCCACTGGACTTACTCGCCGTCTATTGACTGTTAACGGGGCTAACGATTACATCGGAACCCATCACAGTACATGCTCTGATTCATCAACGTAGCACCAACAACAACATATTAGAATATATTTAGACTAATTAGATACTAGACCTCCTTTATATGGAAAATGAGCTTAAAGACTTGATATATATATATATAAGATAGGATAAGATTACGTACTTAGAGAGGACTTCCAAGTCGCATCCCTATATTTTGGTCCCGTGTCATGTGATCGGTTCATATTCACTATTTTTAGTATATAAAAAATGTTGAAACATGGTTATCCAATTTTCCACTATATAAAAATAGCAATATTATATTGATATATTGAAGTTCCATAATTTGCGCAACATATTTGACAAAGGGTATGAAAGTTTGGCCCTTGGATTGGGGATATGGGAGTTGGGACGCCACCCCCACAACAACTACTTTTAATTTATTCCAAATTTCAAACACATTTGCCTTAGTTTTTACTGCGATTAATCTAGCCGCCTTGACCTATTCGTTATTTAAAAAAAGAAAAAAAAAAAAAAATTTCAACTCATATTTTATTAGGACCATAATAATTGTATTAGCAATGGACTCAGTTTGGACTTGTCATATTTTAGTTTGGGTTGTAATTGTTGAAATTATATGGCCCAGTTGTTGTGTATTCGGTCAATTTACTTTAGTCTGGTCCAATGAAACAATCTGAGACTTTGTCTATTGTCTGATGACTATTTTGATTCGCTTAGAAAGGTTGCGGTGCAATCTTTATTTATCTAGTTAGAGTTTTATATAAATAGGGGTGATGTAAAGAAAGAAAAACATAATAATACAAGTGATCCCTTATACCACTTTGTTTTCTCTACTAGGGTTTCCAACCCTTCGACTGCTGCGTTTCTTCTTCGCCGCGATTCCGTTCTTCATATGGTATCAGAGCACAAGAAGCTCTGACTGCTTCTCCGATCCGTACTCGTTTTCCGCTGTTTGGTATCTTCTTACCTCTTTCTGAGGAAGTTGAAAAACTGACTAAGACTCTGAGGATTATGCTTTTTGGTTTAAGGCTATGAGGATCTGTCTCATCTCTAAATACAAGTTAGGTTTTGTAACCGGAGCTTGTAAGAAGAAGAAATTTGATCCTAGCCTACATGACCTCTGGGAGCGCTGCAATGCGTTAGTGTTGGCTTGGATTATGAACTGTGTTTCTCGAGAGCTAATGTCTGGAAACATTTATACTGAAAGTGCTTTTCTGGTTTGGAACGATTCAAAAGAGAGACTTCACAAAGTGAATGGCTCACGCATTTTTCAGTTGCAGAGAGACATATGTCTTGCTCAACAGGGAGTTCAATTAGTTTCTACCTATTTTGCTAAACTCAGAACAATGTGGGAATAATTTGATGTTATCTGCAATTTACCAAACTGTGGCTGTCCTGAGTTTTAGAAACACATTGTTCATGCCAACAACTTGAAACTGTTTCAATTCCTCAATAGGCTCAATGATTCTTACTCCAATGTTCGTACAAACTTGGTTATGCGTGAGTCTTTACCCAATGTTTATCAAGCCTATGCTGTTTTGATCCAATAAGAAAATCATAGGTCAATTTCTGGGGCCACTGTTGCCAATTCTGTTTCTGATGCAAAATATTTTTCTGACAACACTGCCAACAAGTCGAGGGGCCAAAAAAGGAACCTCAACTTGACCTGTGACTTTTGCAAGATGAAATGGCATGATGTTGATCATTGATTTTAAAAAGAATGGCTACCCTCCTGGTTGGAAGTTTCGCACCAACCAGGGTCATGGCAGGACACCCCAAGCTAATGTTGTGATGAATCACAACTCTGATGAAGTTGGAAACAATGGAGCCCCCCCACTCCACTTGAGTTGCCCAAACACAAGCTCATGATGATCACCTATGAACAACTGGAGTATCTGACTCGCACTATGGATAAGTCTCATGGTTCTGAGGCTGAGGCTCGTGCCAATATTGCTTCATCTACTACAGGTATATCTACATTTATTAGTACTTCAGTTGATCATGCTGATTGGATTATTGATACTGGTGTAACACACCACATGAGTTTTAGACCTGATTAGATGACCAATTTTAAATCTGTTGACTCTTATGTTCAAATGCCTAATGGTGTTAAATCCAGAGTTAATGGTATTTGGAATATTCAAATTGGAAATAATTTATTCTTGAAAGATGTTCTTCTCCTACCTGATTTTAAATTTAATATTTTGTCTGTTGCCAAATCGACTAAAGAATTGCCTTGTTTAGTTGTCTTTAACTCTAAATCTGTACCTTGGCATGATCACTCAAATGGAATGGTGTTGGGGAGTGGACATGAAGCTGCAGGGCTGTATTTTTTTAAACATCAACCCCCAGTTTCTGCAGCTTTTCAATCTTCTATCGATCACCCTCAAACCATTCTATGGCATAGACGCTTAGGTCATTGCCCCTTTAATGTCATTAACAAAATTCATGACATTAAGACCATCAGTTTACAAAATAAAGGCATATATGAATGCAAAGTTTGTCTTTTGGCTAAACAATCAAGACTTCCTTTTCCAAATAGCAACTCTCTAACTTTGAATCATTTTGATCTCATTCACATTGATGTATGGGGACCTTACTGTAAGCCCACTTATGATAACAATAGATTTTTCTTAACCATTGTTGATGACTTTACTAGGGTTACTTGGGTTTATTTGCTCACATTAAAGTCTGATGTCATTGAGATCCTCAAACATTTTTCTGTGATGACTGAAACTCAATTTTCAAAAAAAATTAAAAGGATTAGGTCTGACAATGGTGGTGAATCTATAAATGATAATTGTTCTGTTTTCTTTCAAAGCAAAGGTATCATTCATGAAACTTCATGTGCTTACACACCTCAGCAGAATGAGGCTGTAGAAAGAAAACATAGACATTTACTTGAAGTTGCCAGATCTCTTAAATTGCAAAGTTTAGTTAATGATAGATTCTGGGGGGAACGCATCATCACTGCTTGTTATTTGATAAACTTGATGCCTACTGATATTCTACATGGTTGTTCTCCTTTTGAAAAGCTTTATAAAAAGCCTCCAGCCATTAATCATATAAGAGTGTTTGGATGCTTATGTTATGCAAAGATTTTGCCATTATCAGATAAATTTGCTGCAAGAGCTGTAGCCTATGTTATGATGGGTTATTCCCTAACTCAAAAAGGATACAAGTTATACAACTTGACTAGCAAGTCCTTCTTTGTGTCAGGGATGTTAAGTTTCTTGAAACCTCTTTTCCTTTTCATACACAAGATAAAAATTATCCTCCCGTTTTCACCCCTAATATCTCACCTGTTGATTCTGCAGGCATTGATGTGAATGATGAAATTTTTTGAGTTGGGCTTGACTCAAATACGACTGAGCCCATTGAATCACAGTCTGCAGATGATACTGATTTATCCATCGATCAAGGTGAGTCTTCTATGGATGGTAATGATGATGATACCTCTGATGCTGACACTGACTTAAATGATGTTGTGCATCCTGCTTCTGAACCATCTGTTAGGCCTGTTAGACATTTTAGACCACCTGTTTGGACTCGTGATTATGACACGTCTGCTAATTGTTCTACGAAGCATCATATTTCTGTTCACTTGAATTATGGTAGAGTTTCCAATGTTCACATGTCTTTTTTAAGCATGGTTGATAAAATTCATGAGGGTCCTTTTCCGATGCTTGTTTAAATAAAATCTGGATTGAGGCCATGAAGGAGGAAATTGCTGCTTTAGAAAATAAAAAACCTGGTCACTTGTTTCTTTGCCTCAAGGTAGAACTTCAACATGTTGCAAGTAGCCAAGTAGGTCTTTCGTGTCAAATATAATTCTGATGGGTCTCTTGAACGTTATACAACTCGTCTTGTTGCAAAGGGTTTTAAACAAAATGAGGGTATTGATTATGAGGAAACTTTTTTCCCCTGTTGCTAAAATAGGAACTGTGAGAACTGTTTTATCTCTTGCTTCCATGAACAACTGGCATTTGTATCAAATGGATGTTTATA
The DNA here is from genome assembly GCA_036873135.1 of Clarkia xantiana subsp. parviflora. Lineage (NCBI taxonomy): Eukaryota > Viridiplantae > Streptophyta > Magnoliopsida > Myrtales > Onagraceae > Clarkia > Clarkia xantiana. The sequence goes on along the minus strand of JAPTYO010000010.1, from coordinate 11,154,178 downwards.
ATGCATTTATTCAGGGGGACTTGTTTGAGGAGGTTTATATGGATTTTCCACCTGGATTTGGTAATCAGGGGGAGTTATCTATTGTTGATTCTAACATGGTTTGTCGATTACACAAATCTTTGTATGGCTTGAAACAGGCTTCAAGGCGGTGGAATATCAAATTAATTGAAGCCTTTCTAAAGAATGGGTATAAGCAAAGTCACTTGGATTATTATCTTTTCTCAAAGAGAAGTGGTCATGATATTGTTATTATGTTGGTTTACGTGATGATTTGCTCATAACTGGTAATAGTGCTAAGTTGATCGCTGAACTCAAACATAATTTACATACCAGTTTTAAAATGAAGGATTTAGGAACTCTAAAGTACTTCTTGGGCATTAAGGTAGCAAGATCTGAAAATGGTATTGTGCTCTATCAAAGAAAGTACGTTTTAGAGATGCTTTCGGATGCTGTGCTTGGCAGTAAATCTTGTAGTACTCCTATGGAGCAAAATGCAAGATTTACCTCCATTGGATATGATGAAAGTCTTAAGTTGAACACTGATGATTCTTTGCTTTCTGATCCAAGTCTTTATAGACGATTAATTGGTAGGCTTCTTTATTTGGGAATTAATCGTCCTGACATAGCTTACTCTGTTCAATATTTGAGTCAATATATGAAAAAACCTAAAAAGTCTCACTTTGATAATGTTTTTCGTGTTCTGAGATATTTGAAACAACAACCTGGTTTTGGTATTTTGTTGTCTGCAAATAGAAATTTGGATATTGTTGCTCATTGTGATTCAGACTTTGTTAGGTGTATTGAATCTCGCATGTCAGTTACTGGTTATTATGTATCTTTGGGAGGTTCCCTTGTATCCTGGAAAGTGAAAAAGCAGGCAACTGTGTCATGTTCCTCAGCAGAAGCTGAGTATCGTAGTATGCGTGACACTGTTGCAAAATTGATTTGGTTAAAATGGTTACTTTCTGAATTGGGTTTCAATTTAGCTGGACATGTTATTTTATATTGTGACAATAAAGCTGCGATACAAATAGCAAATAATCCAGTTTTTCATGAGGGAACTAAACACATTGAAGTTGACTGTCATTTTGTCCGTGATCAAGTTTCTGCAGGTTTTATTAAGTTAAAGCATTTGAGGACCTCTGAGCAGCTTGCTGATGTCTTTACAAAAGCTCTCCCCAAAGCTCAACATAGGAAGTTGCTTATAAAACTTGAAATAGTGGGTGTCTTCTAAAGCTCAGATTGAGGGGGAGTGTTGAGCATTGGACTCAGTTTGGACTTGTCATATTTTAGTTTGGGTTGTAATTGTTGAAGTTATATGACCCAGTTGTTGTGTGTTCGGCCCATTTACTTTAGTCTGGTCCAATGAAGCAATCTGAGAATTTGTCTATTGTCTATTGGCTGCGGTGCAATCTTTATTTATCTAGTTAGGGTTTTATATAAATAGGGGTGATGTAAAGAAAGAAAAGCATAATAATACAAGTGATCCCTTATACCACTTTGTTTTCTCTGCTAGGGTTTCCAACCCTTCGACTGCTGCGTTTCTTCTTCGCCGCGATTCTGTTCTTGACAGAATATACATATCTTCTTTTAATGATTTGAGCTTCCGAAACTTTTACAAGTTATTAATACACGCTTTGCTTCCGGTTATTGATGTCATAAAATAAAAATTAATGGCATGAAATAAGGAAGGGAAATACAAAATAAGGAAGGGAAATACTAAATACGGATTATGAAATAGAGAATACAAAATAAAATAATCATTTTTTGAGGGAGGTTAATACGAATTGGGCTGGGCTGCGGAAATGACAATGTGGGCTGATGACAGGCTATTTCAATGTGCGGCCCATAACAGGCTGATGAAAACCAGGGACGGATTCATGTATATTCATTCTATCTCTGGTTGTGGGGGGTAATTTGCGAATTTGCGGAATTAGAGCACTTTAATTTGTCAAGTAATTTTTTTTCTCAAGCAAGTATTGTACCGTATATGTGTATGTTATTTTTTGAATTCGTTAATAATTTATTTTCATTGTGATTTTTTTTAAAATATATTCCGTGCACCCATTAATTTCTAAGTTTTGAATCCGCTTCCATCGAAAACTATTTGTTTTTGAAAGGTCTATCAATTTTTTAAAAAACCCGCAAGTGGGTTTGGATTATGATTTTTTTTTATTCACGTGTAATTCTGACCCAACCCGAACAAGAAAGAGTATGGCTTGAATTTTATTTTTGATCTGTGGACCCGTATATATATTATATAAAGACTTTGAATTGAAATGTTGAACATATATAAAGTAAAGATTTTTGTGATGATCTCATCTATTATGCAATATATTAAGTTGATTGGATAGATTAGATAAATACTTTATATTTCTAAAATATTCACTTGTTAACCACCGATTTGGATGCATAACAACTTTAGTTTGATTGAAATTATAATTTATGAATAGTTGGATATGGAATAAATAATGAATAATTTATTTATGAATGTGGATCCACATATTAAACATATTAAACAGGACGAACCACGATTATATTAGTCAAGCATGTTAACTTGCTTATAACTTTAAAATATGTTAATGTAAAATGAGTCTAATGGACCAACTATTTTTAAATAGTTAGTTGTAAAAAATTTTAAATCATGCCACCTAAATATAGTCGGACTATGATTAAATCGCCACAATCGGACAATGTACCACACTATCATTTATCTAATTGAATTGTTAGTAAAACGGATCCGGTTCATATGAATCCAACAAACCGGTCAACGCCCGGTCCGATAAGATTCTGAAAGTTGTCCCACTCCGGCCAGATTCCGAAAGTGCCATTGAGAAGAGATCAGTGTTTGCATTTGCAGTTCGCGGTTGCTGGAGAGTGGACCAATGGGGTGGGCTATAGCATTGCACGGCGGAGCCGGTGATATTCCCCTGTCACTGTCACCGGAACGACGCCTTCCCCGGGAGGCCTGCCTCCGCCACTGCCTCCAGCTCGGAACCGATGCTCTCAAAGCCAAGAAATCGCCTCTGGACGTTGTTGAGCTCGTGGTAAGCACGCTACGCCCGATATATTTATTCAATACACTCCCCGTGCTAGTAAAATCTCTTTATTGAATCGTTTCCGTAGCTTTTTTGATTAGATCGGAGGCTGTTCTTGGAAATTCCGCCTCATCTCGATCTTACATAGCCGCCTCGGAAAGTTTAGTTTCTGATCAGGGTGAAGATGCCTCCTTATAACAGTGATAGATTACTGAAAGATATTGATTCCATATTTTTCAAATATATATATCTTGTTTACGCATGGATTTCAAAATTCAAATGGATTTAGGCATTTGATTTGATCAAAGAATTCAGAAATTTCTATTTCCCGTATTTGGCTGCTCTGCACATATAACAATGTCCAGAAAGGATGTGAAGAAGACCTTGTACAGTGGATTTGTACTAATCAATAAATGATGAGAAATTCATCAAGTTATACCATTTAGAATTCTGCAAAATAGCGTCCAAATTTATTTGATATGTGGAAAATTTTCACAAGCCTTAGCTTTCTCCACTTCATAGTGATGAACTCATCTTCTTGATGGATGCTGATTTGATTATTTTCTGTGACTAAAAATGCCTTGAACATCTCCTGGCATCACAAATGTGCAGGCTGTAAAAATGACGGCACTACTGTTTTTAGTTAACATTAAAAAAAATGGAGGTACTACTGTTTTTGGCCCCTATAATGGACATTTAAAGTGATCTAAAAATGTGTGACACTTAGTTTCGCGGATATTAGAAGAAAACTGGGGAGTTGGAGAAAGGGATAACCGTGTTTAATCTATTTTCATAACATAATTTTAGTTATCGGTGGTTCAGGATAGTTAAAGCAGACTTCATGATCTAGTATGGATGCATATTAAGTTCATATTAAAGAGATGAGTGTTGTTGTTTGTTCGTTTTAAGCCGTTAAGGTCAATATTATCTACTTTTACCTGCTGTAGCTGTGGGTGAAGGATTCTAATTAATAAGAGCAAGCTTGGTGATTCCATTTTTGACAGTTCTAGGATCATTTTGATTGATGTATTTCTCATATTTTGGGAGTCTTCTTTTGAAGTCCCGTTCGTTTTCCTTGTGATTGTCTGACATTTTTCTTACTCATCTTCTGCTCGAAGAGGTTGTGCTATCTGAGACATTCTAGTGAATCTTTCAGGTCCGTGAGCTTGAAAACAATCCCCACTTCAACGCAGGCAAGGGTTCAGTACTAACCAGTAATGGCACGGTTGAGATGGAGGCATGCATTATGGATGGAAATACAATGAAATGTGGGGCTGTTTCTGGACTCACAACTGTTGTCAATGCAATATCGTTGGCTAGACTTGTCATGGAGAAAACTCCTCATATATATCTTGCTTTTGATGGAGCAGAGGCATTTGCCAGAGAACAGGTAATCATTTCACCCGTCTTTCCTCCATGATTTCATTTGATTTTTAACTTTGTCCCATTGCACGAAATCTTCTGATGCTTTTTGTGTTCATCATATTAAGCATACTGAATGTTGTTTGATAATCTCTATTTCCCCTATCATGTTTCAAATAAGTTGTTATCGATCGACCTGTGTAGAAACCGTTTTTGAACATTGAAGAATGGGTGGTGAACCTACATTATTTCTTATGATAAAGACCTTCATATTGGTTTTGTTCAATTTTGTAGGGTGTTGAAACTGCTGATGCATCTCATTTTATAACCCCGGAGAACATTGAACGGCTAAAGCAGGCTACAGAAGCAAACCGGGTGCAGGTATTCATCATCTATTCTTGCATATTCATAATAATTGTATTATGAGTTCCATTTTCATGATCCCAATATGGCATTATCTGAGAGGATTACTGCAGGCTATACATTTAATATCTCTCCTGTATAATAATGCAGAAATCTCAACTAAAAGGTTATATAATGTCGAATTCCCGAATAAATAAATTATTAAAAGACACGAAAACCAAATTACCATATATTATGTGTTGTGCTGCCACAATTTGTGCCGATAATAGCATTCTCGTCAAGTGATATTTTTGTATTTAGTTGTGAATACTACTGAATAGTGTCCTAATTTTATATTTGGTTGTTCAAATAGTGTGAAAAATTCATGTTCTTGATGGTGACAGATAGATTACACCCCACCCATGAAAAGCGAGGAAGCCGATGCTGACGGAGATAGCAGAATTGGCACTGTTGGCTGTGTGGCTGTGGATGAAGAAGGAAACTTAGCAGCTGCAACATCCACCGGAGGATTAGTCAACAAAATGGCAGGTAGAATCGGGGACACACCCATCATCGGTGCGGGAAATTACGCGAATAACCTCTGCGCGGTCTCAGCAACGGGCAGAGGCGAGGCTATCATAAGAGGCACCGTGGCAAGGGACGTGGCTGCACTCATGGAGTTCAAGGGTTCGTCTCTCAATGAAGCAGCGGCTTGTGTTGTGCATGAGCGGGTCCCGAAGGGTAATGTGGGTCTTGTTGCAGTGTCGGCCTCGGGTGAAGTCGTCATGCCTTTTAATACCACGGGGATGTTCAGGGCTTGCGCTACTCAGGACGGGTTTACAGAAGTTGCAATTTGGTAAAAACATTTTTGTTAAGGAGGTTTCGTATTGTTGACATGGTGGGAATGATATTGTGATGTTTGTTCTTGACTGCGTCTGTGGTTGATGATCACTTGACAATATTGCTGTTATATGATCTGTATGTGTGTTATATTTGTTTCAAGGGAAAATAACCTATTTACTATCTCAATTTTGGCCTGTCTGTTTGGTGTCTGACCTGAACACTGCTCTAATTTGAGACTTAGGGCTCCGGTATTCCGACCAATTTCGGCCGGATTATGGCCGATTACGATCAGATTACGGCCGGCTTAGGGTTCCGGCTGATTCCACGCTGATCTAGGGTTCTCTCCAGCTGCAGCTGCACCGCCGTGGCAAGGAATCGGAGGTGAGTGGCCGGAATCGGGGTGGGTGGCCAGAATCGGAGGCTTTAAAAAAAGGGGGGCAAAATAGTCTATTCAACTCAATCTGTTAAAATTAATCGGAAAATCTAACGGAAAATCAAATAGCAACAATACCGAAAATTGGGACACTAAATATCAACAATTTAAATCTGAGACACCAAACTGACACATGAGTCAAAATAAGTTATTTTCCCTTGTTTAAATATAACTTATTATGTAACTTATTATATAAACTTAATATTTATGAGATACGTTATACTGGAAATAATAAGTTTATGATTAAAAGTTAACATTGACAATGACTAACGTACCGTATAACTTAATTAACTGCAATGATACTTTTTAAAAAGTTCAGGGGCATCTTAAATAGCTTCGAAACCTGGGGGATATAAAGATTTTGGATGGAGTGTGAGAGTTATAAAGAGAGTAACCAGACCAGACCAGCTAAGCTAAGGTATTGCATTGAACAAGTAACAGTTGGGAATACTCAATTCCAACTCATTTCCACACAATCGGGAGATCAAGTGTAGATTAACAACTTATTTTCAAATAGCGTTGACATCTTACCCGATCTCTTATTTAATTTTTCCGGATATTCTTAACAGTTTTTTTTTTACAAGATTGCTTTCGCCACTTCGGGACCGGTGCGTTAACATTAAAGCCCTTCCTAAGAAGACGTCTCCAGCGAGATTTGATATCGAATCAATTCTGAAAACAAAACTCGTTTTACTAGTTGGTTCAACTAATTTTAAATTAACATATTTGTTTCACACTTAATATAATGTGTACTTTATATTAGATCATTCAGTAATAGATAAAATATTAGTTATTAATATTTTTATATTCCAATTCGTTATGTTTTGAACCGAAACCTCTATCAAAAGATAAAATAATGGTAATGTTCTACACCATATTTTATGCATTAAATAAAATTTTCAAATTATAAAAATTACGTGAAAAGATTTCATGCGTAAACTTAAAGAAGAAAATCCCACACATCACATGTACTAGTCAGAGATCCAATCGTGGGATGATATTAAAATAATGATGGATATACAAAACGAATCTCGTATCTACGAACTTGTAATTAGACCTAAGACTATAGGAAAAACTAGTGAATCAATCAAAAGATTCCAAATTTTGGAAAAAGAAAATAAGTAAGATTCCAAACGTTTATAAAATTTTGTTCACTCATGAGATGTTTTAGGGATCTATTAAAAAACAGCACCCGTAGCTAAATTTTGTTAAGAGGTTGTAAGAATTGAATTAAATGCAAACAATCAAAGTAAAAAATATTTTAAAGTTATTTATAAAATTTTAAAGGGTTAAATCTATAAAATTACATTTTAAAGTGAAAATTACACATCACCAAAGGCCGATGAGAACAATTCTCTCCCAACCCTTAATAGCTCCGTAAATACTCATAACATGCTTTCTTTACGTTTAAAATAATCGATGTTTGTACAGAATCAGTTCATAAAAAGTAAAATGTTGCTGACTATAAACATTTTCTCAAATTAAAGGTATATCGTTTAAAACTCTCATAGTACTGAAAATATTAATAATCAACAATTTAGTTTTTATAGACCGACTCAATGCGAATACAAATTATTTCAGGTATAAAGTATAAATTGTCTGACGTTTCACCAACGTTGAAATTTGGTGTCTGAAGTTTGAAATGTTGAAACGGACCGTTCCAGATTTCATTTTTGTTAAATTTTGGAGTCTCTGCACGTCTTTTTCTCTCGCTTCAATCATTTCCATCAACATACTCACCCACCCATAATCTATCACTATTTACTTTTCATAAAATCGTCAAATTTCTCTCAAAACGTGAACATTAAAAAGAAAATATTTCCAGCAGAGTGGTGCGTAGCAATTTTCAGCGACAACAGAGCGGGATTTACTTAGGTGGTGGTCCTGGTAAGGTGGTGAGAGTGTAGCATGCATGGGAAGTCAAATTTGACAGTTGGGTTCGTCGTAAATGTCTTCTCTAAAGTAATCACACCGAGACACCAAATTTTAAAAAAAATGAAACCTAGACACTCCATTTTAACATCAGACACTTTGAACGTGGGGGTGAAAGTTCAGATAGTTTATAATTTATAGAGGTTATTAACCCTATGCTAACTGTTGTATCGTCCTAGAATGGTGTATAACTTACTATAAATAAAGACAGAGATGGATGCTACGTAAATATCACCATGCATCAGCACATCCCTAAATCCATACAATTCCCAAAATGTTATCTCCCCAAACCCCAAACCTCTCTCTTCTCCAAATCCCAAATCTTCATCTCATCGCCGCTCAACAATCCCATCAACTCTTCATCAACGACGCTAGTGAGAAACCCAAAGTCAACGCCGAAGAAGATCCAGTACTGCAGACCTACCGTAACTACAAAGACACCGTCATCCCTTCACTTCCGACGAAGCACGGCTGCTGGCTCAACGAACACCTCTACCAATACCGTGGTTTCTGGTTCCGACCCGATCACGGCCTCGAAGCCGTTCTGTGGATGCAACAACACTTCAAACCCCGACTCACTGACATTCTCCTCGTTACGCCGCCTAAGTGCGGCACCACGTGGCTAAAAGCCCTAGCCTTCTCCGTCGTGAACAGGACACGTGTCAGCATCGAAACGCACCCTCTCCTCCACCGCACTCCCCACCAATGCGTGCCGTTTTTGGACTTGAACCTGCTCAGGACAGCGCCTATATGCGATCCTGAGATTCTGGAATCTCCGAGAATCTTAGGATGCCACGTGCCGTATTCTGTGCTGCCGGAGAATGTGAGAACACTGGACGACGGGTGCAAGATCGTGTACATGTGTCGGGAGCCGAAAGATGTTCTGGTCTCCATGTGGAAGTTTCTTTCCGACATCAAGGTATATATAATTAGGGCATGTACTTAAGAAATTGGTATCTAAGTAATTTTTCTTAATGAAAAACTACTTTTTTAGGAGTTTTTGTGACTTTTAAAAGTTTTGTTGTGTTTTTTATAATTAATTATTTAGAGTTTTAACTATTTAAAATCAGCTATGATTTGATTTTTCTAATTAAGTGCTCGCATTAATCTAAACTTATATTAAACATGTTTAGATAATTAGGGATGGGGTAGAGCAAGCCCTCTAGCTCGGTTACTTGAGCAATTTAGAGTTTTGATCGGTTAAGGTGAATCATGTAGTTCACATAGGTCTAAGCTCAGTCCAAATTTCTGATTTCCAACCGACGTGGTACACAAGCATGTGGATATTACAATCTACCCTTTAATGCGCGCAACGTTCTCGTCGCGGCCCAAAATCATTTGCCCCGGTAGGTGGTCGGAACTCCGGGGGCCGATAGCCCTTGGTCCACGAGCCCGATCACGGTCACGGGTCGGCTCTGATACCATTCTATCACACTCCTAATCCCGAGCGACTGTTCTCACTAAGTCCAACCCAGCCTGACTAAAATCCGTTGTCCTCACTTGGCCCTAGAAAATGATGAATTCCTATTGGACTTAAGTAGTACCTCTCTTGCATATTAAGACTCCAAATTTCTGATTTACAACGATGTCGTCGGTTGTTTCTCGAAACTCAACCGTCTGGAACGTCTATCAAAACACGATTTAATAAATCTTTTTGGCGAAAAATATATAATAATACTAGTAACTAATTGTTATGAGGATATATCTACACGCCTAAGATAGATTTTTCCTAATACAAGGGAAGCACGATGGTGCCGGAGAAAGTCCGGCTGCTAACCCTAGAGATCGCCTTCGAGATGTTCTGCGGCGGCGACTACGCGTTCGGGCCGTTCTGGGAACACGTTTCGGAGTACTGGAAAGCGAGCTCGGAGAGGCCGGAAAAGGTGTTGTTCATGAAGTACGAGGATTGGAAGAAAGACGGGTCGGGTCAGCTGAGGAAGCTGGCGGCGTTTCTAGGGCGGCCGTTCACCGGCGACGAAGAGGCGAGGGGAGGAGTGGATGAGATTCTGGAATTATGCAGCTTTGATAGGATGAGCAATATGGAGGTCAACAAGACGGGGGTGAATCGATGGGGAGTCAAACATGCTGCGTTTTTCAGACAAGGTAAGGTCGGTGATTGGAAGAATCATCTGTCGCCGGAGATGATTCATCGAATTGATTGTATTACTCGTGAAAAGTTTCGTGGTTCGGGTTTGACTTTCTGAAAAATATGTCGGAAACAAAATAAGGGCTAATTTATGTTTGTGCAAATGTTTTTTTTTTTTTTTTTTTTGGCTGTTATTTATTTATGATTGTGAATATTACTTGTCGGTTTAAATTTATGTTATTTATGTTATTTATCTTTTAAAATGTTGTTTAATGATTATATTAATAAATACAAGTTAATGGAAAAGGACATAATATTGATGTATATTTTTTTATGTAGAAAGATTGTTTTTAAATTAGGTCGGGAAATTTAATATTAATTCAGCGGAATTCGAATTCGGTTCACTTCAAAAATACAACTCGTTTTACTATTTGATCCAAGTAATCTAGGTATATATTATTTTCTTCATGTTCATATTATGTTTTTGTTTCTTTTTTAAATCATCAAACTTAAAATATATATTTTTTAGGTTATTTAACCAAATCACTACTACATGTACTTTGATCCAATCACAAATCATTACCTAGATATTCTTTTTAAAACTTACCTAAATTTCTAATTTTAAGCAATTGACACATTATATTGTCTTTTGACATATAGTCAACACAGATTCATCAATAAATTGAAATAATTATAGTATAGTTTCAATTGGACATTCAATGGTTCCTTTCAATTGAGCATTTAGTTGGATACTTTTGTTTCAAACATTCAATTTTATTTATTGGTGAATTCATATTAGCATAAATTAAAAGAGCTTACGTAGACAGAAACCATAACGACAGAAAAAAATTGCTCGAAAATTAGAAGTTTGACTAGCTAACTCTTTTTTAAAATAATAATAATAATAATAATAATAATAATTCGAGTGCTATGGGCCTGGTTATTAAGTCAGTTTTTTAATATCCGAACTCTTTGGGTACGAATCCAAATCCAAACCCAAAATCACTTCAAACCCATATTTTTGGGTTGTTGCGAACACAGAAACATGCTTCGGAGTTTGATTCTTTTAACAATAATTCTTTGAAGTTTGAAGATGTAGAATACTATGAAGATGATAATGACAAATATGATGAAAATAATATCACGTTCACATGTTATTTTTTTACGTCACGTAAACATTTAGCGGAGCAAATAAATTTCCTCAAAATCCAAATTAGCTGAACTATTCAATTCAGCAGAAAATTTCCAATCAGAAAAATTAAAAAGTACTATTGTACAACTTGCAGAAATTCTAACAAGTAAATACCCTCAATCATGTATGGTAACTATTCTGTTTCACCTATAAAAATAGCTGTCTAGGATTATGAAGAAAGAGACTGTTATAGCTCCATTCATAAAAAATGAAGGAAAGACAAAAATCCCTATCACCAAAATCTCTACTTTTCCTCGATCGGGTCGGGTCGACCCGATTCAAATGCTTCACCTAGCCACACAGTCCCGAAGATACGGGTGGCTCGTATTTACATACCTTTCCCAAATGGGTTTGTACCGAGTGATACCCAGCTTCAGCCACGGTTTCAAGTTGCCGTTGAAATGAACCACCGCCGCGCTCTCTATCAAACGGCTATCGATACTTGCATCGTATCCCAAGCCAAGAACATGCCATCTCTTATCCAATGGCTCTGTCAGTCCATAGAAAGCCAAGAGTGCAGGGGGCAGAGTGCCTAATCTCCACAGAGACTGATCCAGATTCTGCTGCTGCCAAAAATGGTACCTTGCTGTCACATTTGCTTTTCTCCACGCAATCAAATCAAACACGTTCATCCCGAAAGCCCACGCGCATGCTTGAGGATCAAACTTTGAGCTGATGATCGGGTTTGAGAAGTTCAGATACTTGTAGAGTCTATGAAATGATTCAAGACATGTCTCGACCGCACCGTTGACATTTCCGTGCAGCTCCAGTGAGAAAAGAGATGCCAGTTCTTTCTGGACAACAACATCATCATCAAGAAACACAACCTTCTCCAACTGAGGATAAATTTCTGGGATGTAAAATCTGAGGTGGGTCAGTTTAAGAGAATCAGAGCCATGGAGTATAGATAATTTCTCGATGTTCTGCACTTCTATGGTAGCTCCTTTGAAGTCGTTGCCAAGAAACCACGACTGCATTGCTGCGTAGCTGACACTGTTTGTCACGATATGGAACACGAGCTGTTTTGGGTGCTCGGCGTTGCAGACAGTGGAATTGACAACTACAGCAGTGCTCAGAACATTGTCTGAAAACAAGCAGAAATGGTACAGATTGTTGTCAACAAGTCTTGGAGAGTTGTTTACTTCATCTGCTAGCCCTTTTAGGTTTGTTTTCTGAACCCAATCTGCACTGAGTTTGAGAATCGAGCAATGGATGTTCTTGGGAAGTGTTTCGGCTGCCATCTCTCCAAAAACCACGCTCTGGACTGTTGCTGCGGCTGCTCGAGCTTCAAGGGCTTGGATATGAGATTTAAGGGTTACGATTGTTGTGGCAATGTCGTAATGTGCGTCTTGCGCCTTGTAGATGAGGGATGATAGGGATTTGATTATCGGCTCTGCCTCGGTTAATTTGATGGGTTCGCCTTGCATGGCAGCTTTGGCGAGCAAAAGTTGGCATTTTTGGACATTGGAGCTCAGCTGCCATGCAAGGTAGAGGTTGTTATGCTCTTTTGCTATCACAATGTAGGCTTTGGCGAGGGTCATTTGCTCGGTTAATTGTCGAGAAAATGAAATCGCGCTGCCCATTTCCTCGGTGAAATTAAAGGTTTTCTGCTTTGCCATATTGAAACTGAAACTTGCATTCTTCTCCTGTAAATGTAATCAAAGTAAGGCATTTAGCATCGGATTATTTATCCACAGCCATGACATATAGAAGAAGACATAACACATCTACACCCCAGAACTTTTCTTTTTGAAATATCATATCATACATAGTAAAAGGAGACATTGCAGAAAAAACACCTCTAGTATAACCATCAAAGGGAAGATCTCACAGACCTCAGCAGCATTAATTTAATAAAATCTATGGTAATGTGTCTCTGAATAATAGTATGGATACAAATATCTCTGGATCTGGACTAAATTAAATTCTTGAATAAGAAATGCAAAAAAAAAAAAAAAAATTGCAGAAGACTTTTGTGTTAGTGACAAACTTCTTCAAGTTAGCTGAGGCCATAGCTGTTTCTTATCCATCCATGAAAATACGAATTGCAATAACACCTGATTTTCAACTACAATACGATGCTAATATGGCAAACTCCAATCCACTATCGGATTACTAAATGGGGTGGAGATCCCAAACAAATAAAAGTTCTCAGTCTAAAGATGTAATGTGATGATAAGTTTCTGCTTTTTTATATATAAGAAGTTTGCAGATAAAAACTGGCCCATCTTTATAACTAAGTGAGGATATTTGCAATTGACCAAGAAGACAGAAAGAGCTTCGTCATAAGATTCGCTCTCTCCTCATGTTAGATGATGTAGAGAGCCAAAAGAAGAGCTTCACATTAGTTTTACTTTTATCAATAGAGAGATATCCTTAAACACTTCTGGATCTAACTACAAAATCCCAATGAAATGACAGTATCATTATCGAATTTGTAGATAATCATGTCAGTCTAGCTTATTTCGGCAACTGTAAATCGGGATTTGATCTTTAACAAACACCATTTATCGATCACAACTACCGAATGAATGAGAGTTAACATAGTGAAGACACAGTTACTGTCTTACTGACTGCCCCTGCAGCGTACCATTCAAAATAACAAAGATAAGATTTTTAAGCATGCCCTTCTTTGTAACTTGATGTGAGTTACTCAAGAGTCCCAATCAACGAGGATGATACATAAACAAATACAGCAGAACTAATCAAATCCAAAGCAAATCAACCATGCCAAATCGAACGAGCTGAGATCACATACTCTTCTCCTGAACTGCCAGTTAATCTGATTGCAGCAGATTCAATCCTAATCAACGAAGAATTGGAAAATCCGATCAAATCAGATTGGATTCGTACCTCCGAGGGCTTAATGACTGGATCCTGATTGTGATTGTGGTGGATGACGAACAACACCAATCCAGCAACAGTAAACAATCCGAGAACTAACCAGATCCAATACCAAAGCCTCCTCCGGACGGAGCGCCGGTAATCGGCCGGCCGCCGCTTCATCTCCGTCCCTTTATTACGCAATTCAGCAACGAATCAAGAATGCATGCTGATCCATATCCAGATTTCCGTCAATAAACCGCCGGTGGACGGCGCCAGCGCATCAGCAGCTCAACTGAACCCTTCTCAACACTCAGATAGACTGCAATGTGGAGTATAGAAGCTCAGAAAAGAAGAGCGTGGTGGGTTATCTGGGTCGAGGGGTGAATCTGAATCTATCGAGCGATACCACGTTGGGAAGGTAGCAGACAGTACATAGACAAACAGTAGCAGGAAACTCTCTCATTATTAAAATTAATTAAAATGGAAAAAGGAAAACTTGAAATAAAAAAGAGCTTTATTTTGCCAAATGCCAAGTAATAGAAGAAAATAAACAGTTTTATTTAATATAACTTGCCCATTTATGATCCCTTTATAATTGTTTATCCAAATAAATCATATATAGTTATATAGTTGTCACAACACATACCGATTTATGTGTGATTCTACTCAATAAAAACTTAGGGTATAATTGATTTGTGTAAACTGGTTTTTTAAATTAATATACTAAACAATGTTATTTATTTTATTATTAATTAATTGTTTATAGCGGTGTACGTAAGTTAGAAATATATGATGTCATATATCATTCATAAGATTTTTATCTCTAATTTCACATGAAAAATTCATTGGTATATCAGGTAAAAAAGTTGTGAATCTTTAGTTACGATATTCAATAATAACTAATATTATCATAAATTAAAAGAAACAAATATATTTTTGTAGAGATTTTTTTTGGGTGAAATTTGTAGAGATTAAAATTATAAAATATTATTTAATTACGTTGAAACTAGAAGTTGACGTGACACCCTCGTTGATTTTGGTGTGTTTTAAAGCTTTTAAATTCACTAATTTCGCTACATGTAATTTTTTAAAACCGAATTAAACATAATCAAATATAATTATAATTCTATGGATAACGGTTAATCATGAAATTACTAACTGAAATTTAAACACTAAACAAATTACTAACTACTAGGGTGCATTCTCGCGCATCGCGCGGGGTGACATACTAAGTATAAATAGATAAATTATTATAGTACATTGAACTAAAAATCATAAAAATCAATAACCCTTTAATGATAGCTTTTAAGTTGATAATGTGATTTCTCATTATTTACATCATAAACTCGAAGGGTTGTAGCTCCTAACCAACTAAATTACCAATAACATCAGTAAGAATCACATTGCATTTACACTCCTCTAATACTTTTTTACCATGTTGAACATGAAGAATCAAATGATTCACATAGCACGTTCTTTCTGATAGTATCGTATATATACAATTTAATGCAAAAGATGATTGATTGCAAAAGATGATTGATGATAAGTGTTAGAATATGGTGACGTGACGCTGTAAATGGTAATCCGTTAATATTAAGGATGTTATCTAAGATAATTGGGTAAATGTCACACTAGGTTAATTGGGCTTGACCCAATTCCTAATTGACATGGGAGGCTCAAAATTGGACCTCCCTCCCTTAATAGGTGGTTCGGCCGAACCTTAGTCCCACATTGGTTGGAGTGGACTTTTGTCTTGTCACGCCCCGAAAATTTACCAAACTCCGGGTGTGACCGGCCATTATTTCCTAAACCCTTATGGAAAATAATGAAGCCTTAAAACTTCAAAAGTGATAACATCCGAAAAACAACCAACTCCGAGGGTTTACAGTTTATAGTGTTCCAAATACCCAAATAGCTGAATATCCAAACAAACTAACCAAGTCCAAAATAAAAATAACTCAAGTCGCCGTCTAGGATCTCTCAACTCCTTCACGAACGGTTCGCCTAATCCTCAGAGATGTTCCCGTCGTTATCTCCCTCCCGATCTGAAAATGTGTAGAATAATTGGGGATAAGTTGCTGGGGAGCAACTTAGTAAGTAGTGGTCACTTATCCCTACTGGATCAAGCTCTCAGAAAATATATACATATATACATATATTTATACTTAGGTCATAATGACTATAAATGTTTTCAAAGAACGTCAAAATAATGCAGAGTTCAAAAGTTTCTACGTAACATATTTGATCAAAGTTGAAAGTTAAACAGTTGATGCATAACTTGTCAAAATTCAGAAACGGATCAGAGTCGGAGGTCAATCAGAAACAAAGGCTTCAAACATAATCGAAAGTCGGAACGGAACAGAACAGAATCAGAGGTTTCGAACTTAATCGAAAATTCAGAACATATCAGATCATAGGTTGCTCTAGTCTTTTCACCACGCCTACGATGCCTGCATGAAGGCTCCAATGTTTTCCCCCATTGGAAGGATGCAGAGCCCAGGTATGCCGCTGAGTCGGCTCCAATGTTTTCCACAATTGGAAGGATATAGGGCCCAGATATTCCGCTGGGTCGGCCAGAGTCGATCGATCTTCGTATGCATACGCCGGAGGGGCCCTCGTAAGGGTTCAGATCGTAGCCAGACTTACGAGCACAGAGTCAGAGACGGAGGTCGAACTTCATCAAATAGGTTTTCCGAGATAAAAGTCGCATTTCATAAAATAGGTTTCCGAGACCAAAGTCGAACTTCATAAATTAGGTTTCCATTAACAATTTCCATAAAAAAAAATTATATCAAGGCATATCACGGAAACATTCTTGCAAAATTGAGCACATCAAAATATACGTAATTCATAACAGAACTTCAAGCACTTGATCCGAATTTCAAAATACGAAAATTATATTCATGCTCGAAAATGGCTTATCTTTGAAACTTCATGCAATGCAGAAAATATTTATTTTGTAAATATAGGAATAAGCTAAAACTACTTACATCAACCGAAACCCCCAAAACGAACGTCAACCGCTATGCCGATCCGATCCCCCTAAAATAATACAATAATGAGTTTAAGACCTGTCCAAACCACACAGTCCACTAAACTTCGAGCCTCTTATTCAGAATTCAAATTTTCTAATGTCCAATTCAGATTTTCAGATTCACTCTTCCCATCACGGCACGTAAAACTATGTAAAGACCTGATATCTCATTATTCACTGCATTTTTTACCATCTCAGAAAAATTCCCAAAAATTACTGCAAGTAGAGGATTCAAATACGAGTCCAACGACGCAAACGGCACCGCGTTTCGACCTCTGGGTGGCCCATACGGATCGGTCAAAGTTGGTCGGTCGTGGTCAACTTCATCTTCAACCTAGGAACAGATTTTACAAATTGCAGACCCAACTTCGGGAGCTCGGTTCTCCCTCGTCCGGGCTCAGTTTTAGGTGTTTTTGGTGTCAATGGAAAGCCCTTACAATGAAATACAAGTTCATGGATTTCTTATTCCTAAATAATCAGTAAAAATACGACTTTTATGGCCTCAAAGTTCACGGTTCATCAAAGTTTCTAAAATTTCAAATCTCGATATCTAACGAACGACACGATGAAATTCGGTTTCGTCACTTCTGTTAGGTTACTTAGGTCCCGTAGAGTCTAACAATGGCCATAAACGAGAATAAGCACCACCAAAACGTAATCCACCATTAACGACCTTCGAAGCTTTCTCTCTAGGAATAAACATCTAACACTGAAAGTATGTGAAGAAAGCTATGGAGTTTACCTTAATCGTGATCTGAAACTTGCTCGAAGGCTCGTGAATACTCAGTTTTTTCCGTTCTCGTGGTGGTTTGGTCGGGCTCCGAAGATTTGCTAGTTTCTCGTTTCGAAGTCTTCCCTTGCTCTCCAATCTCTTTAGGGTTTGATAGGGCTGCGAAAATAGATGAGATAAGCCTAAAATGGAGTAGACGGCACACAAAAACCCTCCAATACTGATTTGTAGTGATTTAGGGTGCTTGCCGTGATATATTATGGTGGTAGTGAAAAAAAAAAACAACTTTTGACCTTAAGTTTTGCTCTTAGATTGTATTTGGCCCTGAATTTTTAAACTTGCAAACTTGGTCCCCAACTTTATGCAGGTTTTACATGTCCACTCCACCAATCCTATATATAGGGGAGTCTCCTAAGGGGTTTTACACATCAAGTAATTCATAAGTCCTCCATTGAGGAACTTGAGAGAAACCCTCTCACCCCCTTAGTAGTGATTTTCGACACACCATCATCTCAATCCGAGGTTCTGTCCCCGTTGAAGAATCGATCAAAGGATTTGCTGTGGAGATTATACCGCGTAGGACTTCTTCTCACGAAGAACTTGTACGGGTTCCGACCGGAGGATCAGAACTCCCTCCACATCGTTCTTGGGCAGGAAGGCTATTGAGGTATGTGTACATTATTCCGCTGCGTAGTTAGATTACCTGCATGTACACGTTTAGCATTCCATAGTATTACGTCCCCGTAATCCAACAGTGGTATCATAGCGAAGTTTAGAAGTTCTTAAATTTTTTGATAAACTGATGTTCTTGAAATTTAATAAAAACCGAATTATATACATAATGAACACCGAAATTTTTAAACTTAATTTCATGACTTTGATCTTAAAAACTTAAAATTTTTGGATTATACATGCTTTTAAGGATTGGTGCCGAAATTTTTGGTTTAAATTTAAGTTTAATGTTCATGATCTTCAAGAACACAATGAGTTCTATCAAGAACAATATTTGGATTCATGATCATAATAGTGTTTGATCTTAAATTTTGACAATTTTTCCAATTTTTGGGGTTTTTGCCGAAAACCCTAATGAATTATTAGGTAAAATTTTTAATTTCTTAGGGTCCAAGTAAGCAAAATTCGGCCGGCAACCCTATGGATATAGTTTGCCATATTTTAATTTTATTAAAAGGTAACTATATATCTATAATTGGAAAATATGGATAGGTTCACAATATAATATTGAAAAATATATATTAACTATCAATATATATAGATAAAGATAATGTTAATATATATTGATAGATTTAATTGCTATAAAAGATTAAGAAAATATATTGTATATATATTTTAATCACTAAAGATATATTTGACAATAATTATATATATATATATGTGCCGAAATTTTTATGTATATATATATATATATATATATATATGTATATTCTTGATTGATTTACATCTTATAGATAATTTATATATATATTTAAATATGTGCCAAAAATATATATATATATATATATTAGCAATATTGGAAATTATTTTATATAATTAATATTTCTTGGTGGCTAAGTTAAGTTTTTAGTGGATTTTAAAACCTTACTTTGCCCACAAGATATATTTCGGCCGAACCCTATGGGTTTATTGGGCCGGTCCAATTTGCAAAACCGGATCGGTTAAACCAATCCGGGTTTACTTAATCGGGTGGACCTTTTCGGGTCGGATCAAACCGGAGCAATTAAGTAGAACCTAACCAAACTGGTTTTGAGTGATGAACCGAACCGCTATCTTAATTGTACATCATATTATTACAATTTATTTAGATTTAATTGGAAATAAATTAGTACTTTTTTTTTGGATTCTATGTTTTGGTTGTGTTGTCTTATTGGTGCAATACGAAACAAATTGTTATATATATTGACTCGATTATACATATATAATATGTATCGTGTTTGCACTAATTAAGAAAGATTATTTGGCTAATATATATTTTATTATGATTATAGTGATTGTTAGAAGAATGCATAAAGTATGTTTCTTGTAAGTATTGATCATTTATGCATAATTTTGATCACAACACTTCTCCTTCTTGCTTGCATATGAGTAGGGGTAAAACCTGACCGGTCGGACCGGTTTTTTGCTTGGTTCGGTCGGGTATCTATATTTTCGGTTCGGTTTTTTCTTTAAAAATATCCGACCAAAAAACCGTGTGAGGAAAAATAAACCGCCCATTGGTAATAACGTTTTTTCGATTCGGTTTTCGGTTTTAAAACCAAAAATCCAAAATTAACAATTCCTATTGAAAATTCTCGTTATTTTCATGGAATTTATCTAACCGAAATGAAAAATAACGTCCATTAATATAATGAAATAAATTATAAAACAAAATATGAAACATAAGTGCCTATTTCATAATTTATATTAACCTAATTAATTAATTAATTATAGGGATAAGGGTTCCTTTGGTACCACTTCTTTGGGCATAATCCACTTCTGGTACCACTTCTTTTTTTTGTACACTTTTGGTACCAACGTTTTCCATTTTGTACCATTTTGGTACCTCCGTTAGAATTCCGTCCAAAATGGCAGTTAAACCCCCATGTGAGCTGCACGTGACCAAAAACTAAACTTGGCTGGACGGATTTACCCTTAGGGATAAGGGTTCCGTTGGTACCACTTTTTTGGGCAAAATCCACTTTTAGTACCACTTTTTTTTTTTTTTTTTTTTTTTTTGTAAATATACTTTGTTTTGCAGTCGGATTTATATGGATTCGATATAGAATTGTCCCATATATACATTTCCAACTTTGTTCAGAGCCCTACTTAGTAATGTTGCAACTTATATTTTCGGTCTAACAAAAGGAAACGTCGCATCTTTAAAAGTTCATATTATTGTTGCAGAGTGTCGAAATGTTTATTCTAGAGTGG
Organism: Clarkia xantiana subsp. parviflora; assembly: GCA_036873135.1. Lineage (NCBI taxonomy): Eukaryota > Viridiplantae > Streptophyta > Magnoliopsida > Myrtales > Onagraceae > Clarkia > Clarkia xantiana. Next base: position 11,133,435 of record JAPTYO010000010.1, on the reverse strand, counting down.
TAAGGAATGACGTGTCTATTTGTGTTTATAGAAAACGTTATTAAATTCATAGTAATACTTTTCACAATACAAAAAGTTAATTCTAACGCCACGAACAAATAATTTTCTTATATATTGCACGAAATTCTAATACTTACAAACATATCTATCATACTATGCACCGCATTATTATCATATATCATCCGATACATGAAACATACATACATACATTACAATATTGGTTTTTACAACAACATATAAATTTCTTCGAATGTGTCAGACACAAAGTACACAAAAGAAGAGTCTAAGGAAGAGCTGTATGATGACAATGGAAGTTTTGTAATTAACATAAGGTTCACCGACTGCAAAACAAAGTATATATACAAAAAAAAAAAAAAAAAAAAAAAAAGTGGTACCAAAAGTGGATTTTGCCCAAAGAAGTGGTACCAAAGGAATCCTTATCCCTAAGGGTAAATCCGTCCAGCCAAATTTAGTTTTTGGTCACATGCAGCTCACATGGGGGTTTAACGGCCATTTTGGACGGAATTCTAACGGAGGTACCAAAAGGGTACAAAATGGAAAACGTTAGTACCAAAAGTGTACAAAAAAAAAGAAGTGGTACCAAAAGTGGATTATGCCCAAAAAAGTGGTACCAAAGGAACCCTTATCCCAACTCCATATAAGATTTTTTTTTAAATGTATAAATAATTTTAAAATTTTAGCTATATAAAATCTTGGCAACTAAATTGAAATACAACATTCGCGATACGTTAGAGGATACAAAATTATTATAAAAGTTCTTCAGATTGTAACTATTCACAATTATATGTTACATTATAATTCAACAATTTGAGTATGGTATATTTTTAACTCAATGTTCCGTTTCTTAGAAATGGGTATAATAATATTTGCTTTTGGTAGTTAGAAAAAGTGGTTTCCTTAATATTACATATTAAAATAATGCGGAATAATTTTTTAACTTTTTTTTCCATTTGAATGAATAGACGTTTCGCTACATCATGTATAAATAGATAACGCGAATAGGCAAATTATGCCAGTATTCCATACATCTTCTAATAACTACTCATCGTTTCTAATAAGTTTGGTTGATGGATGTCGCAACTGCGTCGCGGGGATGCAAGTGCGGTAACGATGATCCAAACAAGCACAAAGGTAAAAACCACGAGAAGCCACATAACAACCCCACTCTGCAAAAACCCAAACAATCAAGGGGCCGCCAAATGATTAAGACAGAAAAGATCGTGAATGAAGAGGCGCGGCTTAGCAAGTTCTCCAATAGAAGATTCAACATCGATAAAATGGTCAACATGATTTTAACCTTGACTAGTGCTCATTTTCTTCTCGCCTAGATCGCTCTGCGTGATGGGTATTCTCATATGTCCAACCTAGAATTGAGAATATCACCAGCCGCTTCCTCGCTCAACAAGCCCATCAAATGTCGCCAGCACAGCAGTTCAGCGTTTTATCTCTTAACTAGAGGTCTCAGGTAGTGAAAATATTCATGATCAGTATTTTACAAATTATATATTGACTCAGTGCAAGTGAAAATTACTCTAAGTGAGAACCATGGTATGGGTGCCCCTCCTGATTGATGACATTTAGGACACCTCATTCCATCAAGCATTCTCATTTTTTTTTTCTTTTTAAACTTCTTCCATCAATAGAGCTTGACAAGACAAGACGAATCAATATAATAATAATTATGATGAGTAGTAGATAATTAACATACAAATTATTCATTTCTAATCTGATACATTTACAATTACATTTCATTCTAGCTTGAAAAAAAATGCTATGAAATAATAATCTCTGCAGTCTTTTAGAGAAATGTAGTGTTGGAGACCACCATTTAACAATTGACAATAATGGTAGTTTTGTCATTATATATATATATATATATATATATATATTTGATGTTAAATAATTATCACGTGTATAACACGTGACAACTTAACGTCGGATTTTAATGGAGCATGTGTTTTGCACTTGGGTATGCATTTTATAATATATGGGTCAAACGTAGCTATGCAAATTGATTATCTTTTAAATGATTTTTTTTTTATCTTTTTAGAAGGTTTCGTAAAAGACTGATTTCACAATTTGAATAAAAAAAATTATAAAGAAAAATACTCATGAATTTTATAATAAGAGTGAACTATGAATTTATTACCTTTTTAGCGTAGGTTAAACATAGGTATATAATTGATTATTCCCCATTTTTCATTTAATAAAGCATGTATTTTAAGTGATTTTATTTTTTCTTTTCATAAGGTTTCACTTAAATGATGAATTCAAAATTAAATTAATAAAAATTATAAAGAAAAATATAACTCACGAGTTTATTATAAAAGTGAATTGCGAACTTATAATGCTTTTAACGTAGTGCACAATTTATTTTATTTTAACACACGACACAACCATCCGAGCCTTTAGTGTCTGTTACTTCGACAGCAAAACACACTCAAACCATAAAAACAAAAAAAAAATCATATACAAGTCTTTTTAAAATGAGAATAAAATTAATATACTATATATATCGAAAGACTCATGCATACAAACTACAAAAGCCTACGTGCTACACGACATGACTAGAATTCTCCTGCACGTGGCCCTTCATCATTATTGAAATAACGTGACACAAGGTTTTCTGTGTCTTCTTCATTAGCGTGCATTCCCCCAACAATAGCAGGATGCTCATGAACATTATTGTTACCCGTAATTCCCTGCATCGACGACATCGGCAAAGGTGGATTATAATTCAGAGCGATTTCATCTCCTCTGTTTTGGAGGAACTTCGATAATACTATCCATCATAGATCGTTGCATTGACGTCAGAGGTGGGAAAGACAGACCAACTTCATATCCTTTCATTGATGATGTATGTGGGTAAGACGGACCAACTTCATATCCTTGCATTAGCCGCGAAGGTGGGTAAGACGGATTAGCTTCATCAGCACATGGTGGTGTCGTGATAGTGTTACTAAGCTCACGCATAACTCGATTCTCACCAATTCCGACAATGAATTTCTGTATTTCTTCAGCCAGGCGGTCGACGTCTTCATCGGTAAGGTTTTCGTTTGACATCAACTCCCACCAACCATTAGTATTATATTTTGCTGAATCATCAGGATTCTCAAAAGGGCGGCTAATTTTCACCAGAGCAGCCATTTTTTTCTTTTTCTGCTTGCATTATCCTCATTAACAATTTGTGCTTCCAATTCAAGGAGTTGACTCGATTTTTCCGGTGAGCCTCCATAATTGACGCAACCACATCCATTTTGCATGACTCTCCTCCTTGTTACACCATTATCTATTGCGACTAGGGGACCAATAAGGAGGAGAGCCACGCAAAAAGGATGTGGTTGAGTCAATTCTTGAGGCTCACCAGAAAACTCGAGTCAACTCCTTGAATTGGAAGCACGGATTGTTAATGGGGATGATGCAAGAAGAAAAAGAAAAATCGACTGCTCTGGTGGAAATTAGTCGCCCTTTTGAGAATCATGATGGTTCAGCAAAATATAATACTAATGGTTGGTGGGAGTTGATGTCAAACGAAAACCTTACCGATGAAGACGTCGACCGCCTGGCTGAAGAAATCCGGAAATTTATTGTCAGAATTGGTGAGAATCGAGTGATGTGTGAGCTTAGAACACTATGATGACACCACCATGTGTTGATGAAGCTAATCCATCTTACCCACCTCCGCGACTAATGCAGGGATATGAAGCTAGTCCGTCTTACCCACCTACGTCAATAATGAAAGGATATGAAGTTGGTCCGTCTTTCCCACCTCTGACGTCAATGCAACGATCTATGATGGATAGTATTATCGATGTTCCTCTAAACAGAGGAGATGAAATTGCTCCGAATTATAATCCACCTTTGCTATGTCGTCGATGCAGGGAATGGTGGGTAACAATAATGTTCATGAGCATCCTGCTATTGTTGGGGGAATGCACGCTAATGAAGAAGACACAGAATACCTTCCGTCACGTTATTTCAATAATGATGAAGGGCCACGTGCATGAGATTTCTAGTCATGTCGTGTGGCACGCAGACTTTTGTTTTATGCATGAGTCTTTCGATATATATAGTATATTAATTTTATTCTTATTTTAAAAAGACTTGTATATGAGTTTTTTGTTTTTATGTTTTGAGTGTGTTTTGCTGTCGGAGTAACAGACACTAAAGAATCGGATGGTTGTGTCCTATGTTAAAATAAAATAAATTGTACACTACGCTAAAAGCGTAACAAGTTCGCAATTCACTTTTATAATAAACTCGTTATATTTTTCTTTATAATTTTTATTATTCTAATTTTGAATTCATCATTTAAGGAAAACTTTATGAAAGAACGAAAAATCATTTAAAAGACATGCTTTATTAATTGAAAAATGGGGAATAATCAATTATATACCTATGTTTAACCCGCGCTAAAAAGGTAATAAATTCATAGTTCACTCTTATTATAAAATTCATGAGTTTTTTTCTTTATAATTTTTGTTATTCAAATCGTGAAATCGGTCTTTTGCGAAACCTTGTAAAAAGATAGAAAAATCATTTAAAAGATAATCAATTTGCATATCTACGTTTGACCCATATTATAAAATGCATACCCAAGTGCAAAACACATATTGATATTTGACCAAAAGTGCAAAACACATGCTCCATTAAAACTCAACGTTAAGTTGTCACGTGTTATACACGTGATAATTATTTAACATGAAAAAAAATATAATGACAAAACTACACTTATTGTCAATTGTTAAACAGTGGCCTCCAACACAACATTTCTCTAAAAGATTGCAGAGATTATTATTTCATAAACCTTTTTTTCAAGCTAGAATGAAATGGAATTGGAAATGTATTAGATGATAAATGAATAATTTGTATGTTAATTATCTACTCTTCATCATAATTATTATTATTATATTTATTCGTCTTGTCTCCTCAAGCTCAATTATGGAAGAAGTGAAAAAAGAAAAAAAAATGAGAATGCTTGGAGGAATGAGGTGTCCTAAATGACATCAATCAGGAGGGGCACCCGTACCATGATCCTCACTCAGAGTAATTTTCACTAGCACTGAGTCAATCTATAATGTGTAAAATATTAATTATGAGTATTTTATCTACCTGAGACCTCTAGTTAAGTAATAAAACGCTGAACTGCTGTGCTGGTGACATTTGGCTTGTTGAGCGTGTAAGCGGCTGATGATATTCTCAATTCTAGGTTGGACAAACGAGAATACACACTCCACCAGAGCGATCTAGGCGAGACGAAAATGAGCGATCTAGGCGAGACGAAAATAAATTATATATATATATATATATATATATATATATATATATATATATATATATATAAAATAACAATAGGGAGACTGAAGAGATATATTCAACAGTTTCTTTTTTATTTATCTCAAACATGATTCATATAGGTAATTATTATAGTGTATTTTGGTAGTTTTTGTTATGTTGAATTTGCTATATGGCAACTTTGTTTTTCTTTTTTAAGGAAAATGAGTCTCCTTACTGTAGACGGACTCAACTAATAATTATATATATATATATATATGTATATATAATGAAAAAATATCAAGACAAGTATGGGTCGGAAAAAGACGGGTTCTATCAGCTGGGAGCTGCATGCATATGAAAAAGATACATTTGAGTTGGTGTATTATATTGTCTACATGAAAAAATCTGTAAAATTAAGCCACAAATGCATATAATTAAACAAACGTGACTATGGCTCAATGTGATTCAAATTTAACTAATCAGACTAAATCCGAGAAAATAGTAAATAACATAAACTATTATGTTATATAGAAGATTCTTATGTATGTTCTATATCACATAAAAGTCAACTCGAATGTTTATGTCGGTTGATTTTATACATTTTTTTTTTAAATGTGCCCATACATTTTAAATTGTGTGTTTCCTCACTAATTTGTTAGTTTGCTGTAAAAAATTAACTGTTACGTGAGATGCAAATAAGGGCGAAAATTAATGTAAAATTCCTAGCATACCCTTCACTAATCAGTGTATTTTTTTATTCATACTCATCCCTACAACTTCAATTCAATGACCACCCACGAGGCCACGACTCGACCGAACACTAGATTTTTTTTTTCTTTCGTTGGGTTGTTTTAGGTAGGTGGAGATCAGGAGGATATAATCTGTAGCATGCTAGATACTTTTCTCAACACATCAGCTCGAAATTTGTTTCAAATAGTCTTATATAACGTGCTCAAATGTTTGTGGAGATGTCTGTATTAGTCGTGCAAGAGTTATTGCGTGAAAGCTCAAAATCTATTTTATATTGATGTAAAAGTACAACAACAATTGAAAAAATATCTTTTGAAATTTAGTCTCTCGTGATTATTTATTGGATTTAATATCTTGTGATTATTTAACTAGTTTTTTTACCCTGCTTGTGGAGCATTATGTTTTTGGTTTTTCATTACTAGGGTGGACTTAATTGTAACATATGCAAAACTTTAAAAGTATGAATTTTTTTAAATATTTGCATTATACTATTAATAATATCAATTTTCTCTAGGTATCATTTTTAGGACAATAGAAAAATACACACACAAAAAAAATGGTGCACCTGGAGCATAATTATAGAAGGACCCTTATTTAAGGAAAAATATGACAGAATGTGTAACTACAAACAATTTAAAACATTCAAGTGATCAAATGTAAAAATTCAACCACCTGAATAGTTCTTTGAATTTAATATCTATTAATCATTTAATGAAAAAATCTGAAGGAGTGTATAATTACCAACAATTTGAATTGTTTTTTTTTTTTTTGGCCAAACAATTTGAATTGTTAGAATCGACAAAATCATGCCAAAACTATAAAAGTGATGTTAAAAAAAGTGTCAATAAAAGTTGTCATATAAGCAAATTCCACATAACAAAAACAATCGCACTATAATAATTACCTATATGAATCATGTTTCAGATAAATAAATAAATGAAATTCTTTTTTTTTCTTTCTTTCGTTGAATATATCTTCGGTCTCTATATTGTTATTATATATATAATTTATTTTTTCATCATGAAATATAAATATTTTGTGGGTTTTTTTTTTCCTAAAAATCTTTTAGGCTGGCTGAAACATAAACGAAAAATGTTACACTTGTCAGATCATGATTAGTTTGATGTTTTTTTTTTCTTTCTAAAACCCTGTTGGGCTGGGTGAACCTTAGAAGGAAAATGGAGTTATTGTTGTATCATAATTAGTTTAGTGTTTTTCTCTAACATCTTATTGAGTTAGGTAAACCCTAGAGGGCAAGTGGAGCAGTGGTCATATCGTAATTATTATTATTATTTTTTTTTTCTTCTAAAACTCTATTAGGCTTGGTGAACCCTAAAAGGTAAATGAACCAATTGTCAGATCGTAATTAAGTTTTTTTTTTTTAGAAACTTTAATGCTTTATTACAATTATTATAAGAGTTAAGGTTGAGATTTAATAAGTGTAAAATGAGGATTAAATGTACCAGAAATAATTAGATGGGTGAGGTGTCATGTTTAATTTGTCTCTATTTTCTCCTAAGAAAAGGAGCCTCCTTGTACAAGTATTATTCTTATTAATTATTAGTATTTAGTACATTCACTCTGATCCTCGAGTCCTAGATCTTTCATAAATTCATATTGTGTTTTTTTTTTTTTTTGCCGATGTTTTTTTTTTTGACATAGGCAATATATTACAGCAAAATGTAAAGATGACAGTACTAAATACAAAGAGAATACATAGTTAAAATCAACATATATATAGGTCAGTCGAGATAATTGGTAATAACCAAAATTACCGACACAGTGAAAAATTCGGAAGAACTAGAACTATATTCAAAAAGTAAGCAATTGTGGTCTAATTGTTGAGAGCGCTAGCCGCTGATTCTCATGTGGTTTGACTTCTAGATAACGAGTTCAATTCCCCCAGCGATTTAATTAAAAATCATTTCTTGGGAAATGACGATTGGTACCTAACAAGTCGGTCTCTCAATTATACTAGGTTGTTGGTGGTGTTACATTGACGAGGTCAGTACTTGCGTTGTTTGTTCATAAGTATGATATACTCACAAATGAACATAAAAGTTTAGACATTACGTAGCGGAATGGACTTAAAGTGAACACTACTAGTCCATTTATTGTTACTTGGAAAAAATAGAAAATAAATGCAACAAACAAAATAAGAACGGAAATGACCAGAGAATAGACAAAAATGTAGAGATATTAATGATGTGGGATAACTAAGATAAATCGCTTGTAAATTCAAGGATCCAAATTGATTACATCATTTTTAACATCAATATGTTAATTACAAATCATTCACAATAGTTACGTTTACTAACATACACAAAGTAAGCTCTCATATTTATTCTATATATATATATATATATATTCTTTAAAAAAAACTACTAAAGATCACTTTCAAAGTTCTAAGCTACTCGTCGATGACCCAAACTAAGCAAACGACAATAATTAATAATGAAGAAATGTGGGTTCGTGTAAATTAAGCCAGAAGCCAAAACTTTTTGTGTCGTTTAGTGGTAATTAAATACCCTCCAAGTTTACGACTCTTTCGCCGCACCGCAATAGTCATGCAATTCGCATAATTAATGCAGTAATCCACCAACCCGCTTCGCCGGAGCCGCTCCCCAGCCCACCGCCGCACCAGCCGCCACAGGATCGATCGCCGCCGCTGACCAACAACCAGAAGCGACACCTTCCGCCTCTTCGCTTCCTCCACTATCACCTGTCCTTTTGTTTCACCTTCAGCCACCATCGCCACCACCTCCACATGAACCTTTTTTTTTTATTTATAAATAATTAATAATTATAAATGTTAATTATATTCAAGTTGCTTTTATACATAAACCATAATAATAATCAATTAAATAGTGCAAATATTTAGATAATTATTACTATTATAATTTAGCAATTTGAGGTTCTTACTTCAGGTCTTCTCATTTGGCAAATCCTTCTCATGGAATGCAGAATTTCTTGTGCCCTCAAATAATCTGCAAAACCAGGTCAAGAAATTAATTACATTGTATATTATTTTATATTTATGAATTCAACAATTCTATCACATATATATAATTTATGACAACGGTAAATCTTTAAAATTGTGAAATTTTAGTAAAAAAATGCATAGAAATTTGTCAAGTAATACATGTCAAATGATTGTTCATAAAGTGGAAATAGAATGTTGTTATGCACTGACATGTGACAGTGTAAGTGCTTTCTATGAATTTTTCACAATTTTTTTTTTCACATGTTCTAGCATCACCCGACAAGACAATTATCAATAATTTAAGCAGTACAGTTGAGATTTATGTATCTAATACTAAGTAAAAATGCTTAAATAAATAAATTAACTAATAATTCTCTTAAAATTGGATTTGTTAAATGAAAACATGATTTAAGGCAAAAAAAAAAAAAAGAGTAAAAACATGATTTAATATAGAAAAAGAAACATGATTTAATTCTAAATAGATTTTGGATATATATATCTAATACTTATAGAATAACTTAATTAATTATCTAAAAATTAGAAAAGTTAATTGAATTATGAAAACATGATTTAATATAGCAAAAAAAACATGATTTTTTTGTCAAATAAAAAAAATATGATTAATATTAGTAAATTAATTTATTACTAATACTAGATTAACGAGTTAATTAATTACTAATTTACGAATATAATCTTGTAAATCAAAGAGAAGTTGAGCAATTTGTGTGTACCTTTGTTGAAGAACTTCACCACTTGCAGAAGAACGACTGTATCTTGACTCCGAACAGCGTGAGACAGAGCCCACTCCAGAGCGCCCCTTCCGTCGAGGCTCGACCCAACAACCACCATCACCGCGCTTCCGGCGGCCGTGCATCCGCCGCTCTTGGCGGCGTCTCCGCCATCCCAGAGGCTGGATTTCTGCTCGACGGCGTAGTCGGTTGATGGGTAATTTGGGCTGCCGCTGTTTTTCACTTTGGGAGAGAGTGATCCGAGGCGGACGCAGAATCTGGGTATCGTGATCTTAGCTCTTCTAGCTCCCATGGTGCGAGATTTTTCTTTTCATAGGACGTGAATTGAGAGGAGTAAGCAAACTCCTGTAAATATTTATATGCACAGTGATGAGAAGAATGAAACGAAGAAGAAGAAGAAGGTTGCCGTCTCTTTTCTTTTCTGGGTTTGACTTTTTTAAGACTATGTTTTTATTTTGTGGAAAATGGAAATAGTGACTTTCCCCCTTATGTTTATATAACTTTATTTATCATCCCCTAAGTTTCTTTCATCAAGTTTTTCCTATATTGCTTTTAATAAGTTTAATCCCTTAGGGGTTCTTTGGTCTGGTTTTGAAATAGGACCAAACTCCATTTAAAAGTTCAGTTGGACTTTTCCATCATACTTGTGAAGCATTATGCAAACCAAGCTATTTTTTTTATAGTTTTTTTACTACTTGGGTGGACTTATATATAACATAGATAAAACTTTAAGCGTATGAAAAAATGTGAAATTTTTTAACTACACATTATATTTGTATTATGCTAATAATATCAAGTTCACTATGAGAACCTTTAGGGTAATAGAAAAATATAAAAAAAAAAAGAGTACTTGTGGAGCATAGTAGAAAGACCCAAGTCCAGCTTGTCTAAGTGTTCGAACCCTTTATTTTCTAAAGATATCAGTTTAAATAGATGAGGTACTTACTGTTAGGTTCCAAAGTCTAGGGTCAACGGGCGGTCGACCTAAGCCTTGTCCCTCACTGGAGATGTTGCGGGTTTGATGCTCTCGGGTTGTGTTGTCCTAACTTGTGTCCTTCCGTCCTTAGCTTCTCTTTTCCTCTCGCCCTGCAAGAGGGGCAATACCAGGCACAGAGGGGGGGTGGTGCCTGATGAACCCTCTCCGATGCCTAAGTCAGTACGGTTTTAGAGAGATAAAGCTAGAGAGATGTCAGAGCAAAATTATCCAACTTGCCAAGATGTTCAAATGAATAATGGAGGTGTTGTATTTATAGGCAACGATGTCATTAAGGTGGCTTAATGACATTGTTAACCTTTAAACACAATTAATTATCCTTTAAACACGTAATTAAGACCTTAGGGTACGGAGAAGGTTGGCGGAAATAAACCGAGTGTGGGAGTCCAAGAATGGTGCCGGGGCCCTTGGGGGGAAGGAAAATCCGACCCCCAAGGGTAGGGGTTGGGTGAGGCCACCCAACCCCTCCTAAGGGAGATCGAGTTGGCTGACCCGATCTCCCCTAGGGGAAGTCGGGTGTGGCCACCCGACCTCACCTAGGTGAGTCTAACTTGGCCGGACGAGCGCTTCGGCCTCGTCCGGACCGTTGGTGTTTTCGCGAAGTGTTCGGGTTGAAGTTTCGATTTACATTCATTAACGGGGTAATCAAAATGAAACGATTCGGGAGTCAACGGGTTCAAATTGGGCGTATATCCATCACATGCCCCCGAGTCAACCAATGACCTAACCCTTGATTGACTCTATTTTAGGATGGTATGACACGCGCAATTTGAAACCGGGATTTTACCTTCTTGTCTGAATGCTTACTTACCCATGGATGTGTGCCTCTGACTCTGCCCCCTGCCTTATAAGATAGAGGAATTGTAAATGTCAGAATAGCACGGACACGTGTCCAAGCACGCGTCCGTCTGAGGTGGAACTAATAAATCTGTCCTTGCTACGGGCGTATACTCGAAAAATACACGCTCGCATAGGGATGCAATACGAATACAGCTAAGCGATTCATAATTCAATTTCATGCCGGGATTTGTCTAAGTGGAGAAAAATTTAATTTTGGTCCAAAATTTTTCTAAGTATGGGATGCTTAAAAATAAACCTATGGGATGTTAACTTGAGTGGAGATATGCCCAACCATAGTCTAAGGGAGGTAAAGATGATAGTTTTTCTTTAACCCTTAGATCTCATCTAATTTTAAATGGAGGGTTGTGATTATGTCACTTTAAAAAACCCTACACCTTTTCAAATATATAGGAGAGTTAAGAAAATACCTCACTTAGCCACCATTGTCATCCTTTCCCTTTTTTCTCACACTTGGAGAGCAAGGAAAAATTTGGAGAACACCAAGGTAAGGGCCGGCCAAGAATTCCGGCGAAGGGGTGGAATTCCGGCCAGCGGTGCGACGGAGGGGACCTGCGAAGGACGGCGGCGTGACCAGAGGCGGTGGCGGAGCCGGCCCTGGTCTACGACGGAGTCCGGCGAGGTCGTGGAGGAGCAGCGGGACGACGGCAAGGCCACTGTTGGCGGAGGCGACGTCTGATCCGGCGAGGGCGGGCGACGGCGAAGTGGAACGGCTCCGGCGCGGCGTGAGGCGTCCTCCGACGACGGTGGGGTCTGAATTCCGGCGATCTCAAAATTTGAATTCCGGACCCATTTACCAAATCGGGTCGGGTTTTCCAAAGGTCCACTCTTTTCCTCCTCGTTACCGCGTGAAATGTTGATTTTTGAATTGCCGATATTCGATTGCCGATATTTGATTGAATATGTGATTGCCGTGGATAGCCGTAGTTAATTGTGGATTTGGGGGAAAAGTTTTGGCCGGTCGTCCGGAGATGGTTTTTTGTCCGATTAGACTATTCCCGTTTTGAATTTGATGTCGAGGCGTCATTTGTGTGTTGATCTTCGTTGGAGGGCGTAATTGTAATTTTACCCGGGCACTGACTTTTGGTTCGGACAAAATTGTCCGATTTGGTTGCCGTAGTGTCTTTGGCTCATGTTCGTTATCTTGGTTGGATGTCTTCGACTCTTTGGTTGTTGTCATTGGTCGGCTACCGGGGTACTCCCGGTTCCTCGGAAATTTTCTTGTTTTGACATCTGTCATGCCGTGGCAGGTACTGTATTCTTGGTGGTGTCCCCGCACGCAGACTCTGCAAAGGCGTTACATCCTTCGAAGGATGAGTAAGTCCTTCTTTCTCTTCTATTTGTCGCATTACTTCCTTTCCTGTCATTAGCTTAGTGTCACAATCTGAGCCGGGGTGTTAGTCGAAACTTGACTCGAACTTTGGGATTTCCTGCTACCTTTGACTTAGGTCTCGCTGCTTTGTCGGAGAACCACCTGACTAGGTCTGATTATAACGAGCACGTTACTTTAGGTGATATCTGCCCCTTAGATGAGCCTCTATATCCCTTCCTCCCCTCCTTGGGGAATACCCGCCAGTCGGTGACTGAGCCTCCCAGGGGGAAGGTCGTTGTTTACCCTTCCCAGATTCGATTTGGATTGCGGCTGCCTTATTGCGATGATCTTGTAGAATTGAGTAAGTTCTTTAGGATTTCTCCTGTGAACCTTGCTCCTAGTGCCATCCGTGTCTGGGTGGGCTTCCGGGTGTTATGCCACTGGTACTCCTGGAAGTACTCGCTGGTTTTGTTCCGCTGCTTCTATCGATTCCAATATCAGAGGAAGGTAGGCTTTGCGAGTTTTGTAACTCGCCATCCATCCCTCAAAGACCCCCGATTTGCTGACTTCGGGTTGAGCGGGGTCGAGTGGAATACCTCTCTTCGCTTCGTGGCCCGGTGTGATAACTCGGCGAGCCACTGGGCCAAACATTATTTCTTCATTACGGATCGATATGTCACTTGGTCGGTCTTGAATGAGGATCGGTCAGACGGTTGGCCTGCCTTCGGGGAGTTCTCTTCTGCGGATTTAGAGACTATGAAGGCCATCTATGAGAGCAAAAGGACCCAGTCATACTGCCCTGTATCCCTAGTGACTGAGACGGATCTTTATGAGGCAGGGATCAGTTTGACTCCTGACTCCGAGGGTTCGGTATGTTACTTAGTATTCTCATCTGCATTTACTTTCTGCTTTTCTCTTGTAGGTTAGTTTCACGGGAAAACATATAATGTGCAGGCGGCACCGGTCGATCTGAGCAAGAGGAAGGCTCTATCTGGCTCTACCCTGAAGAAGTCCCCTATGCTTGGGAAAGTTGCTGGGGCCTCTGGTATACTTCCTTCCCTTTGCCTCTTTATGGTATACTTGTGTTTTTCTTACCTTGTTTTTCTCGTATTGCTAGGGCACTCTCCTCTGGTGACCGAGAGGGTTGTCTCCGTAGGCAAAGGCTCTGGACCTTCTAAGTCCAAGTCGCGGAGGTCTGACTCTGAGGCCGGGGCCTCGGCTGTAAAGAGGAAGAAAGCTGTGGATCCTCCTCCGTCTGTCGTTCGTCCCCCGACCCTGTCTCGCGACAAAGAGATGGTGGTCGAAGAGGCGCCTTCCCGAGCTGACAAAGGGAAGCGACCTGTTGGTGATGGTGGAGTGGTCACTGGTTCTCCATCCCCTGCCCCCCAGCCGAGGGCACGGCCGTCAGGTTCGATCTCCTTCCTATCACTGATTCTTCTATGTTTGTATGTTTCTTTATCTTGCTTTGCTTGTATAGGTGGGCCTCCGGCTTTGAGTCGGAAGGATTTCACGCGCCTTACCGACGAGGATATCGTTGGGTCTGAGTAGACTCCTTTTGCTGGGTTGAAGGAGTTCCACCTTGATAGCGGGTCTTCCTTGCGTACTCCTGAAGTTGGTATCCGTGTGCTTCGCGGTGCCATCCCTCCTGGTGACCGTGCTGCTCAGCCTAAGTCTCCTGGGGAGACCCGGCGTTTCGTTCAGGGTGTACTGTCCCGCTATGTGCCCGTGAGTGGTGTCTTGCTTTCTCCTTTTTACTCTCATGTTGTTGCTTTTCCAGCTACTCATCTGTTGTTAAATTGCCAGGGTATGTCTGACATGGTGAACCTGTCATCCCTTGTGCTCGAGCTATCCGACGAGAAGAAGGCGCTTGAGGACAGCCAGGCATCCCTCAAGGCGGAGGTTGCCAGTGCCACTGAGAAGGCGCGGCTGTCCGATCTGAAGATTGAGGAGCTCAGGGACCAAGTGTCATTACTTGAGACTACCGTAGGTAGCTTACGCCGGGAGGCTGAGGTCGCATCTTCGCTCCACTCTGAGGAGTTGCGGAAATTAGAGGCCAGGTGCCGGGCAGAGGAGAGGACTGTCGCAGTGTCTGAGTACAAGGCTTCCTCTGCCTTTACTGCTGACTACAGTGTGCGGCTTACTCAGGAGATGAACCAGTTTGGTGAGTATCTCATTGATCATATTTTTCGCATTGATCCTGAGTTTCCGGTTGGCGATCTTGGTGATTTTGGACCGTACGCGACTGATTACATGGCTGTCCTTAGGGGTCAGGCTGCTGTTGCAGACGAGCCTGCCCCTACACAGGTGGATGCTACGCCTGTGGATATTGACACTTCAGACTCTTCCTCCTCTTCCTCCATCTCTGCTGGTGGTTCGGCCTCAGGGGGTCAGGGTGACTCCCCAGAGGGCTCTGGTTGATGTATTGACATCTTACTATCTTTGTATATACGACCATACTCCTTCTCCCCTTTGATGGGTTGAGTATCTTTTGGTTTTGCTGTGGGATTTCGTGTTGCTTTCCTTTTCCGTACTGTGTTGTTGGCAGTGTGGTTCACTTGCCTTTTGATGGGTACTTCGTATGCTTTTGTATGTACTCTTTTGATTATGGACTCTTCTCTTGGTGTGTTTCCTTTACTTATCCTTCTTTTGTGTTTTCCTTCATGCCATACCTGTTATCTCATCAAGAAAAAACATTATGTGTTCTTCATAGCACTTTACTTTTAAATTACTTTCTCATGGGATCCTTCTTAGTATGGTGTAATGATCTCTTCTGATACCCTTTGAATGGTATGTATGGTGTTGCTAGACCAAAGATACGCTCTTTGTGGGCGTTGAATACTGTTCACGAGATACGCTCCCGGAGGGCACCAGTAGTTAGACCAAAGATACGCTCTTGGTGGGCGTCGAAACTGTTCGCGAGATACGCTCCCGGAGGGCACCAGTAGTTAGACCAAAGATACGCTCTAGGTGGGCGTTGAAACTGTTCACGAGATACGCTCCCGGAGGGCGTCGAAACTGTTCACGAGATACGCTCCCGGAGGGCACCAGTAGTTAGACCAAAGATACGCTCTAGGTGGGCGTTGAAACTGTTCACGAGATACGCTCCTGGAGGGCGTCGAAACTGTTCACGAGATACGCTCCCGGAGGGCACCAGTAGTTAGACCAAAGATACGCTCTAGGTGGGCGTCGAAGCTGGTAGTTTGAAATCTACCTCAAGATACGCTCTTGGGGGCGTCGAATCTGGTAGTGTTTTTTCTACCTCAAGATACGCTCTTGGGGGCGTCGAATCTGGTAGGTTGCAAATCTACCTCAAGATACGCTCCTGGGGGCGTCAAAGGTCGTAGTTTTAGAAACTACTCTCAAGATACGCTCTTGGGGGCGTCGAAATTCGTAGTTTTTGGAAACCACTCTCAAGATACGCTCTTGGTGCGTCGAAGGTCGTAGTATGAATACTACTCTCAAGATACGCTCTTGGTGCGTCGAAGGTCGTAGTATGAATACTACTCTCAAGATACGCTCTTGGGGGCGTCGAAGGTCGTAGTATAAAAACTACTCTCAAGATACGCTCTTGGGGGCGTCGAAGGTCGTAGTATGAATACTACTCTCAAGATACGCTCTTGGTGGCGTTGAAGGTGTTGTTGACTTGATGTCATATCTGTGTAAGGATAACTCAATGATTATATCATCTCCTTCTTTAAAAAATACTTTTGAGCAACTTCTACTTCATTAGGAGTGTTCAAGGCTTTATGTACACTTGGGATGCCTTTGGTGGATCAAGGCACCCTTTGAAGGAAATCAAAGATAGTTGTAGAGTTGGAGTAACTTCGTGAGTTCTCCTTCTCAAAAGTTGTTTTTGGAAAACTTAGAAAGCTTAAACATGCAAAAGTGCTGAATATGAAACTAAGTATATGGGGTGGTCAGTTTGTCTGTTGCCACGTACTCCTTTAGGCCTCCATTGTAAATCATTTCCTCCACTTCTATCTTTAGCACCATGCAGTTGTTGGTTTGATGCCCCCAGGTCCCATGGTACTCACACCATCCTTGTGCATCTCTTCCTAGGAAGGCCTTGCCCTCTTCTCTGCATGTAGGTAGCTCTTCCTTGAGGTACTTCTGAAAAAGTTCTTCTACGCTCACTGTAAGGGGTGTGAATTTGAAATTTACACCTCCTTGCAGTGTATCAGTCTCTCCTTCTTTCTCCGGGACTTCCTCCGGCTGCTCCATCTCCTTTGCAAATGCCTTGTCTAGCTTTTCTTTGAGCTCCCTCATCGTGCTTGTCATGACCATCTCGTAAAGGCCTCCATATGCTTCAAATGAGTTTGGATGCATGTTTCTAGTGAAGGCTCTGACGGCTTCCCTTCTTGTGATGTCCATGTTGGCACCATAATTGGAGAACCTTTCGAAGTAGCTTGACATTGGCTCCCTCGACATTTGCTTGATGTCATCAATGTGTCGGAAGCCTCTTATGATGGAGTCCCTTGTTCTTTTCCCTTGTGCGCTTTCTGGTTGCCAAGGTATGTTTGTTACCTTTACAGCCTTGCTCATGTGTCTCTTCTTAGCCATTCTCTGAAAAAACTGTCTGCTCAGGCGGAGTGCAACTCCGTTCTTCATCTTTGTTTCCCTTTGTTTCCTCCTTATCTTCTTGTTGGCTTGGTTGGTCCCTACCATGACCATTGCCACTGTGTCTGTCCTGTGTGATCCACGTCTCATGGAGTTCACGTAGCACTGCCTTGCAGTGCGTTGGTCGCCCAAGACTTCTCCAACTCCATTCTCAGTGATGTACTTCAATTTCTGGTGTACGGTAGATGGCACGATTTCATATGGATTTATGGTTGTTCTTCCTAGGATCCCGTTGTAGGCTCCCAAGCTTTCAACCACCAAGAAGTTAATGTTCACCTTCAACTGTGTCCATCCTTGGCCCATGGTCACTGGCAGGGTTATCATTCCCAGGGGGTAACTTGTTGCTCCTGAGAAGCCAACCATAGGGAAGTTGACTGGTTTGATGTCTGCCTTTGTTTTCCCTATTTCCTCTAGGACCCTTAGGCTTAGGAGGTCTGCCGAGCTGCCCCCATCTACCAGTATTCTTTTTACATCAAAATTATCAATGTCTATCGTGATGACTAACGCATCGTCATGTGGGAAGACAATGTGGCTCTTGTCCTTCTCCGAGAATTCAATCTTCATCTCCTCTCCTTCTCGTGGTCTTTTCCTCCACCTTGGCACTGAACTCAGTTTGGATGCGTAAACCTCCCTTGCGTTAGCAGTTGGGCCACCTGATGCCACTCCTCCGTGTATCATGTTTATGGTTCCCCTCTTGTTGGGTGGAGGATTGTAGTCTACCTTGCTTTTGCCTTTGTCCCTGTATGATGGCCCTAATTGTATGCTGTTGCCCCTATGATCCACGAACTGCTTTAGTTCTCCCCTTTGGATGACATTGTTGATGCTTAGCTTTAGGCTGAAGCATTCATTCGTGTCATGCCCGTATGCTTCATGGTTATCACACCATCTATCCTTGTGTGTCCCCACCATTGGGGCTCTCCACCTTGCAGGGGGTGGCCAGAGTTTCTGATTTCGCATCTCTTTTAGGACAGTTGCTGGGGTGGCGTTCAATGGGATGAACTGATGACGTTGATTTCCCTAGCTTTCAGTGGTTCGCCCATTTGATTTCTTTGCTGGGGCGGACGCCATTCCTGCTGCCTTGTGTGTTGAGGTGCCTGAGGTGGCTTTCCTCTAGTCGGCTTTGCATTGTCTTCCTTAGCTGCTTGAATCTTGGCTTTCTTACTTGCTCTGTGCCTCTCCAGGTCTATATGAGTTTTTACTCTCCCTGCTAGCTCCTCTAAGGTGCTTGCTGGTTTCTTGGCCATCTTTTCTGCCAGCGTGGACCCGAAGCGGCCTAGGTTTCTAATGAAGGCTCGTATTATCTCACCCTCAGTGATGTCGCCCTGGATGTCTGCTATGTTTTGGTTAAACCTAGTGTAGTAATTAGCCAAAGACTCATCATTTTCTTGCTTCACGTCATCGATGGAGCCTGTTCCTTTGAGGAGCTTCCTTTCTCCTAGATATCTCTGAAGGAATTTCGCCTTTAACTGCTCCCATGAGTGGATGCTCTCTGAAGGTAGGCTAAAGAACCAATGTGAGGCCACCCCTGATAGGGTTTTTGAAAATAGGAGTGCCTTGTATCTTTCATCAGTAGTTCTCCCAAATAGGGAGGCTTCATGCTGTTGAATATGCTCCAGAGGGTCTCCCTTGCCATTGTACTTTGCAATCTGGATTGTATGCAGGGAGTCCGGCACCTTGCTCATCTCCAATTCCCTCGTGAAGGGGTGGTTGGTTTTATCACTTAGACAATGTAAGCCATGTTTCTTTGACTCATTCATTTTCCTTGTTATCATTGCCTCTATCTCTTCTGGAGTGATCAACGCCGGTGTCGGAGTGTAATCTCTTGGATAGCCTCCATAGTTATAGATTGGGCTTGCCGGGATCCCTTGTCCGTGTTGGTACGGACTGTAGGTGTATCCTTGGTGTCCCTGCTGGGGTACTTCATAGAATTCTTGCCTCCTTGGAGGTCTTGCTTGTTTGTCCGCCCCCAACGGGGTGTAAGCCCTGGCGTTCTGTTGTTGCCTAGGAGGCACGAATTGCTGCCTTCCCTCTGGGGGTGGCTCTTGGTAATTTCTTCTTTGCTCTTCTCGCTGCCCTGCTCGAGGGTGCGAGTGATGTTCTTCCATTGGGATTTGCTCCTCTTCTTGAGCTTCTTCTCTTTCCTGTTGGTGTTCTCTTTCTTGCCTATTCATTAGGGTCTCTCTGTAAGCTAGTAGCTCTTCCAAGGCGCTCATCAGCCATGGGGTCACTGTATGTGCCCCCTGTGTGTATGCCGGCCTTGTGTATGTTGTGTGGGCGCGGTTGTCATTCCTTTGGGTCGGCATCCCATATGGATATCCTTGGGGTTGCGCCTCATAGTAATATCCCTCAGGAGGTGCCGTGTGTTGGGATGGCACTCCATGTTGCTCCCTCTCTCTCTGTGGCCTCCTTGCCAAAGGGGTTGAGGCTGTGGAGGACTCAGCCCCAGCTGGGCGTGAGGGTCCTCCTTCCTGGTTGTTGTGCTGGGGAGCCTGTGGGGTTACTTGAGGCTCCGGGTGCACGGGCAGTTTCCCTGGGTCAGGCTGCCTTGCTGGAGGTATAGGCTGTCTCCCTCGCCTATTGCCCCCAGGTGGGCGGTGGTGCCTAGACGCCCTGCTGTTCGTCATTGCTCGCGTTATTGCCAGGCTTTCTGTCGAAGCCCACGGACGGCGCCAAGTGTTAGGTTCCAAAGTCTAGGGTCAACGGGCGGTCGACCTAAGCCTTGTCCCTCACTGGAGATGTTGCGGGTTTGATGCTCTCGGGTTGTGTTGTCCTAGCTTGTGTCCTTCCGTCCTTAGCTTCTCTTTTCCTCTCGCCCTGCAAGAGGGGCAATACCAGGCACAGAGGGGGGGTGGTGCCTGATGAACCCTCTCCGATGCCTAAGTCAGTACGGTTTTAGAGAGATAAAGCTAGAGAGATGTCAGAGCAAAATTATCCAACTTGCCAAGATGTTCAAATGAATAATGGAGGTGTTGTATTTGTAGGCAACGATGTCATTAAGGTGGCTTAATGACATCGTTAACCTTTAAACACAATTAATTATCCTTTAAACACGTAATTAAGACCTTAGGGTACGGAGAAGGTTGGCGGAAATAAACCGAGTGTGGGAGTCCAAGAATGGTGCCGGGGCCCTTGGGGGGAAGGAAAATCCGACCCCCAAGGGTAGGGGTTGGGTGAGGCCACCCAACCCCTCCTAGGGGAGATAGGGTTCCCCTAGGGGAGGTCGGGTGTGGCCACCCGACCTCACCTAGGTGAGTCTAACTTGGCCGGACGAGCGCTTCGGCCTCGTCCGGACCGTTGGTTTTCGCGAAGTGTTCGGGTTGAAGTTTCGATTTACAATCATTAACAGGGTAATCAAAATGAAACGATTCGGGAGTCAACGGGTTCAAATTGGGCGTATATCCATCACTTACTGATGGATATACGCCTAATTTGAACCCGTCTCCTTTCAGATTCTCTTATTTTAATCGCCCCACTTACGATTATAAATCGAAACTTGGACCCGAGCACTTCACTCGCAACGCGAACGGCCCGGACGAGGCAAAATATTCGTTCGGACCGGTTCGTTGGTCTCACCTAAGTGAGATCGGGCTAGCCGGCCCGATCTCTCCTAGGAGGGATCGGGTGACCACACTCGATCTCTCCTAGGAGGGATCGGGCCAGCTGACCCAGGCCCTAAGAGAGGTCGGGCAAGCTGAGTCGATCCTAAGCCTTAGGGGTCGGATTTCCCATCCAACCCCGAGGGTTCCGACATCCATTTTACCCGACTCATACTTAGACTTTTTCACCCACCTCTCCGTGTCTTTAAAGGTTTTAATCCTGCTGTTATGTGTTAATAAAGTACGTTTAGGGATTAACAGTGTCATTAAGCCACCTTAACCCCCCATAACCTATATATACTTCGCAAGTTCTATTCATTTGGACAAGTTTACATCTTCGCACATTTTAGCTCTGCCTTCTCTCTAGGATTTTCTCTATCTAAAGAGCCCGAACTTACTTAGGCATCGGAGAAGGTTCACTGAGCACCACTCACCCCCCCCCTCTGTGCTCAGTACTGCCCCTTGTGCAGGTCTACAAGGAGTGGAGCTAAGAATCAGAAAGCTAAGCTAAGCGGATCGGAAAGAAGAGCGAAATACCCGTGAGAGGTGTCACTCGGATCAGAGACCCGTCAACCTGAGGAACACATCTTAACACTTGGCGCCGTCCGTGGGTTTTGAATAGAAAAGCCTGGCAATCACACGATCTATGACGAACAGCCTACCATTCAGAGACGACCGTCCACCGGGGGACGGTAGGCAACCAAACAATCAGAGAAGACAGCCCGTACCCCCGGCAAGACAACCCACTCCTCATGGGCAACCTGCACCCCCTCCGCATCAAACACCCCCCCAAGTTCCACAAGCAAACAATCAAGGAGAACCATCACGCCCAGCTGGGGCCGAGTCCTCCACTGCCTCAACTCCTATGAGTCGGCGACCACAAGAACATGGGGCACGACAGGGGGCACCTTCTCAACGATACCAATATACGGCACCCCACAGGGGTACCACTATGAAGCATGTCCTCAAGAGTATCCTTAAGGCATGCCAGCACAAGGAAACAATAACCGGGCTCATACCACTAACACGAGGCATGTGCATTCGCAGGGAGCACAAACATTGACTCCAGGGTTCATGAATGCACTAGATGAGCTTTTGGCATATAGAGAGGCTGTGAGAAACATGTAGGAGAGACAGTATATGCAAGCGGAGCAACACCTGCAGTCGAATCAATACCCACAAGAAGAGCAGTACCAGCAGGAAGAGCAATTCCCAGAAGAAGAACAACACACGCACCCTCCAACAGGGCAGCGTGAAAGTCAAGGTAGAAACGAGCAAGTACCACCTCCAAGGGATAGGCAGCAATTCGTCCCTCCAATGCAACCCCAAGCACCGCAAGGGGCATGGACATACACTCCATTGAGGGATAATGCACAGCCTCAGCAACCAAGGAGACAAGAGTTCCAGCATCCAACCCCACAGGGATACCCACGTTACACATACAGTCCTTATCATGGACATGGAGTCCCTGCGAGCCTTTTGATAAGCTATGATGGACCTCAAAGAAATTATAGCCCATCACCAGTGATGCTAACTCATGAAGACATAGAGGCAATGATTGCGAAGAAGATGAATGAATCCAAAACGAATGGATTGCACTGGCTGAGAGATGGCACAAATCACCCATTTACAACGGAGCTGGAGAACAACAAAGTGCCTGATGCGTTGCACTTGATAAAGATAGAAAAGTATAACGGCAAGACTGACCCCTTGGAGCACATCCAGCAACACGAGGCCTCCCTCTTGGGTAGGACAACGGATGACCGCTATAAGGCACTATTGTTCACAAATACATTATCAGGGGTAGCATCGCGCTGGTTCTTCAGCCTACCAACTAAGAGCATCCATTCATGGGCACAACTGAAAGCTAAGTTCCTCCAAAGGTATTTGGGAGAAAGGAAGCTACTCAAGGGAACAAGTTCGCTTGACGATGTGAAACAAGAGTATGATGAGACGCTAGCAAACTATTACACCAGGTTCAACCAGAACCTGGCTGATATACAAGGGGACATAACTGATGGTGAGATCATAAGAGCTTTCATAAGGAACCTTGGACGCTTTGGATCAACCTTGGCAGAAAAGATGGCTAAAAAGCCCGCAGGCACACTGGAGGAACTCGTGGCTAGGGATGGCAACGGGTCTCGGGGCCCCGCTGACCCGCGGGGCCCCGACCCGGTTTTGACCCGCCGACCCGCCGACCCGCGGGTCACGGGTCGGGTTCGGGTCAGGTCGGGGCGGGTCCGGGTCTAGAGACCCGGGGCCCCGTAGACCCGCCCCGAAATGCGTATATATATAACTTTTTTTTTAAAATTTTTTTTTTATGTTAATATGATCTAACATTTACTAAATAATATGGTTAATATACCTATATAAATAACATGTACCAAATTACAAACATATGTATATTTAGATTATTAGGATTTGTTAATTTGGTGTTTGGATTTGAATTTGTATTTGTAATGAATATGATGTGTTTGTTGTTTATATTTGATTGGTGTTAGATTTATGTTTTGAATTTATATATAATGTAATATTTTGACAAACAAAAATTGTATTTAATATTGAAAAGTAAAAAAAAAAAAAAAAAAAAAAAAAAATTGTTCACATAACGGGGCGGGTCGGGGCCCCGCGGGTCGACACGCGGGATTGCCGACCCGACCCGACCCGACCCGACCCGACCCGAAAGGTCTAATTGGCCGGGGCCGGGTCAGCCAGGCCGACCCGCGGGGCGGGTCCGGGGCTGCCAAAACCCGCCCCGACCCGCCCCGTTGCCATCCCTACTCGTGGCGAGGGTGAAAACCCCCATTGATCTGGAAAGGCACAGTATGAGCAAGAGGGCAAAGATTCAGGCCACCAAGGAAGAGAACATAAAGCCAAACATAGTAAAACCACCTCAGGTTCCCCAGCCCATTAGACAACAAGACTGGCGTCCGCCCCAACCAAGAAACCATACAGGTGAGCAGCTAGAAGAAAAGGATATCAATGTCATCAAGTTCATACCATTGAATGCAACCCCGACAGTTGTGTTAAGAAAAATGAGGAACTTGAAGATATGGACACCCCCAGCAAGATGGAGAGCCCCAATGGTAGGGAATGAAAAAGAAAAAATGGTGCGACAACCATGAAGCACATGGCCATGACACAAACGAATGCTTCAGTTTAAAGTTAAGCATAAACAATGCACTGCAAATGGGAGAATTGAAGCAATTTGTAGATCACGGGGGCAGCAGTGCACCCGCGAGGCCAATGCAAAAGGACAAAGGAAATAAGAAGGTTGATTGCAATTCATTACCCACCAAAAGAGGAACGATCAACATGATACATGGCGGAATCGGGGCAGGCGGATCAATAACAAATACAAGAGAGGTGTATGCCTCTAGGATAGATGCAACAACAAAGTGGAGAAAGAGGCCAAGGGAGGAAAAGGAAATGGTAATTGAATTATATGAGAAGGATAAGAGCCATATGGTCTCCCCACATGACGATGCCTTAATGATAACAATGGACATTGAAAATTTCGATGTGAAAAGAATACTTGTTGACGGAGGAAGTTCGGCAGATATACTACAACTGCGCCTGCTTGAAGAGATATGAAAATCCAAGGCAGATATCAAGCCGGTGAACCTTCCTCTAGTTGGATTCTCAGGAGCGACAAGTTACCCTCTAGGCATGATAACTCTACCAGTGACACTGGGGCAAGGATGGACACAACTGAAGATAAATGTGAACTTCTTGGTAGTGGAAAACTTAGGAGCCTACAACGGGATCCTAGGGAGAACCATAATAAACCCATATGAGATTGTGCCATCAACAGTGCACCATAAATTGAAGTACATCGCTGAGAATGGAATAGGAGAAGTCCTAGGTGATCAACGCACCGCAAGACAATGTTAGTTACGTCAATTCTATGAGACGTACGTCACAGCAACCAGACACGGTAGCAATGGTGATGACAGGGGGAAGACATAGCAGAAACTCTAAAAAAGAGGACAGAAAATATCTAAGGCAAAGAAAGCAAAGGGCAGGAGTCACACTCCGCCTAAGCAAGCAAATGTTTTGAAGATTGGCCAAGAAAATAGGAAATGAAAAGGTTGTAAGGATAACTAGCATACCCTAGCAGACAGATAATGAAAATGGAAGGAGAGTGACAAGATCAATTGAAAGAGACTTCAGGTACATAGGAGATGTAAAGAAAATGTCAGGGGAACCCATTGCAAGTTACTTCGAAAAGTTCGTGGAGTATGGGGCCAACATGGAGGTAACAGGAGGGGAGTCTGTAAGAGCTTTCCTTAGAAACATGCATCCAACCTCTTTTGAGGCATTTGGAGGTCATTATGAAGTTGTGATGACAAGCACGATGTGCGAACTTAAAGAAAAGTTGGACAAGGAAATCGAAGAAGAAAGGAGGCAGCAAGGTGAAGAATTCAAAGAGGAAGAGGCCCACATACAAGAAGGGGGTGTAAATTTCAACTTTACTCTTCTTAAGGTGCAAGTTGATGAACTTTTCAAGAAATACCTGAGCAAGGAGCTGCCAGAATGCAAGGAGGAAGGTAAGGCCTTCCTCGAAAATAACACAAGAGGATGGTGTGATTACCACGGAACATGGGGGCATAAGACAAATGACTGCATGGTATTGAAAATAGAGATTGAAGAGATGATCTACAAGGGAGGACTAAAGGAATATATAGCACCCGTGCCTTCCACCACCAACTAAGGAAATCACACCGGTGGAACACCATATCCTTGGTTTTATCTTTCATATAATGCATGTTTAGTTTTCCAAAAACAACTCTTGAGGCGGAAAACTCACGAAGTTTTTCCAAGTCTTCGACTATCTTTTGTTTCCTTAAAGGATGTCCTGGACCACCCATGACACCCCTCCTGTATATAAGGCATGAATGCTTTCAATGAAGTTGAAGTTTATCAAAATATATCCTAAGTATGAGATAACAATATCTCCACAAACTCCTTACTTAGATATGAAAACCAAGTGCATGACACTTTCTGTGCCTTCCGAGAGCCTATCTCGCGAAAAAATTTGCGCCTTCCGAGAGCCTATCTCGCGAACCAATTATGTGCCCTCCGAGAGCCTATCTCGTGAAAAATTATGTGCCCTCCGAGAGTCTATCTCGTGAAAAATTATGTGCCCTCCGAGAGCCTATCTCGCGAACTAATTCCGTGCCCTCTAGAGTCTATTTCGCGAACTAATTTCGTGCCCTCCGAGAGCCTATCTCGCGAACATATTCCGTGCCCTCTGAGAGCCTATCTCGCGAACTAATTCCGTGCCCTCCGAGAGCCTATCTCGTGAAAAATTCCGTGCCCTCCGAAAGCCTATCTCGTGAAAAACTGTGCCCTCAGAGAACTTATCTCGCGAACTAATTCCGTGCCCTCCGAGAGCCTATCCCGTGAAAAATTATGTGCCCTCCGAGAGCCTATCTCGCGAACTAATTTCGCGCCTTCCAAGAGCCTATCTCGCGAACACATTATGTGCCTTCCGAGGGCCTATCTCGCGAACACATTATGTGCCCTCGGAGAGCCTGTCTCGTAAATATTTTTAATGACTCCAACAACATGATATGAGAAACACGCAAATTTGTTCATGATGATATTATAGGTATCATGGCACAAGAGGAAGCTAAAGAGACATCAAGCAAATAAATGCAAACACAAGAAAGGAATATGCAAAGAAGCAACCACAAAAGGCTACCACAGCCAAGTAACAAGTTATCATACCATCCATACCACAAGCCAAGGCAAACATCATACAGAAAGTAAACACAACAAAGTCTAGTAGCAACTCCGAAAAGTGCCTAAGTAGGAGATCTTCAAAATATACTCAACCCAACACGGGGAGAAACCACTCAACCCATCAAGGGGAGGAAAAGAAAATGAATATGTACAAAGATAGGTATGTCAGATAATCAATCGGACGCCACTGGGGAGTCCTCACGGTCCTGATGCTCAGAGGACGAACCACTAATGGAACTCGAAGAAGATGAAGAGGAACCTGAATCAACAACATTGATAGGCGTAGTATCCTCCTGCACAGGGGCATCAGGCACGTTCTCAGCAACAGCAGTCTGCCCCCTAAGCACAGCAACATAACCACTAGCATAAGGACCAAAGTCACCCAGGTCGTGAACCGAAAACTGATGATCAATCCTGAATATCTGGTCCGTAAGATACTCTCCAAACTGATTCATCTCCTTGGTGCACCGAACCTGAAAATCAGCAGCATAGGCAGGGGAAGAATTATACTCAGCCACCGCAGTAACTCTCTCCTCCTTGCGACATTTCTCCTCAATATTCTTCAACTCCGCAGCATGGAGTGAAGAATCAACATCAGTCTGTCGGCGCAAATCAGCAATAGTAGTCTCAAGCGAGGCTACCTGATCCCGAAGTTCCTGCATATTCAAATCAGAAAGGCGAGTTTTCTCAACGGCACTGCTAAGCTCAGCCTTCAAGGATACTTGTTTATCCTCAAGTACGTTGTTCTCCTTGGATAGCTCAAGGGCAACAGACGAGAGATTAACCAAGTCAGACATGCCCTGAGACAATGAACAAACGTCAAGTCGCATAGTAAACAACTACTTAGAACGGAAAATAAAAGAAAGAGATCACTTACCGGGGCATAACGAGATAGGACCCCTTGAACAAAACGTCTGGTTTTCTTAGGAGACTCGGGAAGAGAGATGCGATCTCCAGGAACAACAACGCTACGTAAGACACGAACCTCAACCTCAGGAGTGTGCATGGAAGAATGACTGTCAAAATGATACTCCTCCAATACAGCAAAAGGAGTCCATTCAGCCCCAACAATATCCTCGTCAGTCAGAAGAACCAAGTCTTTCCGACTCAAGGCAGGGAGTCGGACTGTATCAACAAGTTAGAAAATGAACACAAGCAACAAGTAACAATATATCTACAAGTTATGAAGTAGAAACAAACCCGAGACTCGTTCCCTCGGTTGGAGGGCAAGAGATGGAGAAGACGCATCACACCTATGGTTATCCCACCACCATCGGCAGGTCACTTCCCTTTGTCAAGCAAGGAAGGCGCATCTTCGACCACTATCACCTTATCACGATAAGGTGTCGGCAAACGGGCATTCGAAGGAGAGTTTCTTGCAGTCTTTTTCTTCTTGACAGCCGAGGGACCGACCTCGGAGTCAGGCTTCCGTGCCTTAGACTTTGATTGGATCGAACTCTTGCTCACAGGAACGACGCGCTCGGTGACCAATGGCGAGTGCCCTGATAACACAAAGAAAACAACATGAGAACGGTTACAAGTATATCATAAAAGAAAAAGAAGAGAATAAAGAACATACTGGAAGCCTCTGCAGCCCTTCCCGACTTAGAAGATTTCTTGGGAGCAGAGCTGGAGGGTCCCTTCCTCTAGCTCAAATCAATGGGCTCCTCTTGCACATTATAGGTTTTTCCGTGAAACAAACCTACAAAGGAAAAAAAAAGATGAATGAAAACAAGAAAACTAAGTGACATACCAAACCCTCAGAGGGAGGGGTCAAGCGAATCCCCGCCTCATACAGATCCGTCTCGGTCACCGTAGACACAGGACAATAAGACCTGGTCTGATGGCTTTGATAAATAACCTTCATGGTCTTTATATCTGAGGAAGAGAACTCCCCAAAGGAAGGCCAGCCATCCGACTAATTCTCATGAAGAACCGACCAAGTCACATAGCGATCGGCGATGAAGAAATAATACTTAGACCAATGAATCGACGAATTATCGAGGGGAGCCACAAAGCGAAGGTCGTTGTTCCACTCGACCTCACCCAACCTCAAATCCTCAAAACGAGTGTCCTTAAGAAGAGGATAACGAGTCACCAAGCTCGCGAAACCGATCTTCTTCTGATATTGGAAGCGATAAAAACACCGGAATAGAACCAAGGAGTACTTCCAGGAATACCACTGACATAATACTCGAAATCCTACCCAGACACGGATAACACTGGGGGCAAGTTTCACTGGAGAAATCCGGAAAAATCGGCAAAGTTCGATAAAATCATCACAATAGGGGAATCGTAACCCGTATCGAATCTGGGAGGTGTACACTATAACCTTCCCCTCCGGGGGCACTGTCACGGTCTCTCGAATGTTCTTCAGAGACGGAAGGAAGGGGTATAAGGGTTCATCTAAGGGACTAACGTCACCTAGCTCAACATGTTCGTTATAGTCACTCTGACCCAAATGGTTCCCTGACAATGGGACCTAACTCGAAAGCAGTAGGAAATTCCAAACTTGAGATAGAATCCGACTCATACCAATATTCAAACTCAGTATCTGACTTAGAATCCGACTCTGAGCTAACATCAGGAAAGAAAGTAACGCGACGAATGGAGGGGATGAAAAACTTACTCATCCTGCGAAGAATGTAGCGCCGTTGCAAAGTCCGAGTTTTGGGGCACCACCACGAGTATAATACCTGCCATATCACGCTAAGTATCAGAACATGAGCAATTTCCAGGGTAAGCTCGGAAATAACCCAACATCGACATATCGACAACTATGTCGTATAACGATCAACGAGCAACAATCAAGACTCGAGGATACCCAATAACAAAAATGGCTACGTGTGAGCATTTTTAAGACAACAAAATCGGGCAATTTCACTCGGGCAAAAAACCATTTCCCGAGAAAAGGACATTTATACCCCTCAAACAACACTCGACATACAAGTAATTCCGTGACATCAAAGTTGAACAAAGGAAATCCAACGGGCAAAAATCATTTCCGAGCAAACGACTATCTACTCAATACGACCATCACAAGTCAAGCATTCGGGAAATCATCACAAATCAAGCATAGGCAATCGAAATACGATCATTTAATATGTTCACAAGACGGAAAAAAGATCGAACCTTGGGAAATCCCGAGCCGATTCGAAGGCTCGATTCAAAATCGAGACTTTGCCGTGATCGGAGTTGGCCCGTCGTCACCGGCGTAGAGCTGTCACCGCCGTCGCTGGCCCTAGTCGGAAAGATCGCCCCGCTGCCCCGCTCCCGTCGCCTGCAGTCGCCGGAGAAGCTCTCGCGTCGCCCACCGGAGGAACCTCTTCTCCCCGTCGCTATTGTGCTGGTCCGCCTCCGTTCCAGCCCGCGACGCCTCCGCCGTGACTGGCCCTAGGGGTGTACACGAGACAAGCTACTCGTGAGGTACTCGAGATCGGCTCGGTCAATATTCGAATTCGACTCGCTAAAATTCGAGCCGAGTCGAGCTTTTTCTGAAGTCGAGTACGAGTTTAATAGTACTCGACTCGAGAGGCTCGCGAGCCTAATCGAGCTTTTTTGTTTCGCCTATTCGAGTCGAGTTCGAACTCGAGTTTATTCGAGCTGTATATTCAATTCAAGTCGAGTTCGAGTTCGAGTTCGAGCTCGAGCTCGAGCCAAAAGACTAATCGAGTCGACTTCGAGCTCAAAACAAGGTGCACCAACTATGATTTAATTGAATTTTAAACTTATTGAGCCGAGTCGAGCCGAGCTCGAACTCATCGAGTATCGAATCAAGTCGAGTTCGAGCTTGAAAAATATAAGCTCGGCCGAGTTCGAGCTCGAGCTCGAGTAAAGTGAGTCGAGTCAAGCTTGCCAGATACTCGGCTCAACTCAGCTCGTTTACACCCCTAACTGGCCCCGCCGTGCTGGTCGCCCTCCGTACGAGATCACTCCGCCGTGCCGGAAGCCCTCTTCCCTCGCCGTGGATTTGAGCCGGCCACCTCCAAAATTAGGGCTTGGAGTTTTTTCTTGGTTCCCAAGATTGTGTAGTGAAGAAAAAAGATGATGGTGACTCCAAGTGAGGTAATTCTATTCCCTTATTTTAGAGTAGACATAATCACCACCATCAATTTGAATTAATGGAGATCTAAGGGTTAGATAGAAAACTATCATCTTTACCCCCCTTTTTAACTATGGTTAGGAATATTTCTATTCAAGTTAACACTCTATAGGCATATATCTCAATTTCTCATACTTAGAATTTTTTTGGATCTGGTCTAAATATTTTTGGGTTAAAGGTACTTTTGATACCACATGTTTGACCGAATGTGGCTTTTAGTACTGGATGTTCAGTTTTGTATACTTTTGGTACCAAACGTTTGAAAAAATGTGGCTTTTGGTACATCCGTTAGTTGGCCGTTAGTTTTGGCCGTTAAATGACATGTGCAAGTCACGTGATCGACTCTAAAGTTTTAATTTTGTTCAATTTAGTCCCTCAAATATATTCATAACTTTTATTTTGTTTAATTTAGTCCTAAAGCTTCAAAATCGAACCCAACTGGGACCTATCTCCAATTGGGTAAATTTGACCCAAATGAGGCTATGTCAATTGAATTCGATTGGTTTAGTTGGGTCCGATTTTGAAGTGTTATGACTAAGTTAAACAAAATAAAAGTTAGGAATATATTTGATGGACATAAATTGAACAAAATTAAAAGTTTAGAGTCGATCACGTGACTTGTACATGTCATTTAACGGCCAAAACTAACGGCCAACTAACGGATGTACCAAAAGCCACATTTTTTCAAACGTTTGGTACCAAAAGTATACAAAACTGAACATCCAGTACTAAAAGCCACATTCGGTCAAACATGTGGTATCAAAAGTACCTTTCACCCAATATTTTTTCATAGACATGATTCACCCCACATGATCACGTATTGAATATGATGACACGAAGCTATATTGCATTAGTCCGTACTCATGATTGCATTACATCCCCACGCATGTACATGTTTTTAAAATGTATAGAATAGAAGATCAGATTTTCATATACACATTTTTCGGACATGTGTCTAGGCACGTCCCATTTTGCTCTAACGTTTATTCTTCCTCTGTTTTGAGAAATTGAAGATAAGACCCGGAAAAGGCGCCTACAGACATGCAAAAGATTCGTCAAGATATAGCAATCCATCGTAAAATAGAGTCAATCAAGGGTTAAGCCGTTGGTTGACTCGGGAGCACGTGATGGATATACGCCCAATTTGAACCTGTCTCCTTTCGGATTGTCTTGTTTTAATTGCCCCACTTACGATTATAAATCGAAACTTGGACCCGAGCACTTCACTCGCAACGCGAACGGCCCAGACAAGGCAAAATATTCGTCCGGACCGGTCTGTTGGTCTCACCTAGGTGAGATCGGGCTAGCCGGCCCGATCTCTCCTAGGATGGATCGGGTCAGCTGACCCAGCCCCTCCCAAGAGAGGTCGGGCAAGCTGACCCGATCCTAGGCCTTAGGGGTCGGATTTCCCATCCAACCCCAAGGGTTCCAACATCCATTTTACCCGACTCATACTTAGACTTTTTCACCCACCTCTCCGTGTCTTTAAAGGTTTTAATCCTACTGTTATGTGTTAATAAAGTACGTTTAGGGATTAACGGTGTCATTAAGCCACTTTAATCCCCTCGTAGCCTATATATACTTCGCAAGTTCTATTCATTTGGACAAGTTTACATCTTCTCACATTTTAGCTCTGCATTCTCTCTAGGATTTTCTCTCTCTAAAGAGCCCGAACTTACTTAGGCATCAGAGAGGGTTCACTGAGCACCACCCCCTCTCTCCGTGCTCAGCACTGCCCCTTGTGCAGGTCTACAAGGAGTGGAGCTAAGGATCAGAAAGCTAAGCTAAGCGGATCGGAAAGAAGAGCGAAATACCCGTGAGAGGTGTCACTCGGATCAGAGACCCGTCAACCCGAGGAACACGTCTTAACACTTACTATATGAGAGCTTACTCGAGCATTTTAAAACTTAACTTAACAACTATATTAAGTTGTGGGGAAACATTAAACTTGTCATAAAATGATCAAATTAACTTAAAGGAGTAATCAGTGGCCAAAAGGAACTTCAAGGAGTAATAGTTAAAATAGTCCAAACTTAAGGGGGGAAAGAAACAATTTCCCCTTTTTAATATTAATTAATTATTGTTTTAAAGAGAAGTTCATTAAATTGACTGCATTCGTCGTCCATTAGCGCCGTACTGGACAAAGGTGGTTTCTTGGTTGTTGGTTGTTTCTGGACTGAACTGAATCTGAACGTGCCTAGCATACCATTCAGGTCAAACCCATTGCTGACGCAAGTCGTTTGCTTTCTTTCTCACTAGAAAAACAACATTCGTGTTGGACCAATTATTAGTTAGTTCGGTAAGTACATTATATAAAGACGAATGTTGTAATATGGTTGTAACTTCAGTATTTTATTTATTTATTAATCAAAGTTTTTGAGTTTAAACACTATTAATTTTTAAAATTGAAAAATATTTATCGTATGCACTTTACCCCTAATATAGTAAAGTATGCTACAAATGTTGTCGTCATTTTAAAGTTTTTAAGACACCCAGCTAAAAAGTTATTAGTTAATTTGGTATATATATATAAAGTTCATAGTAAATTATATTTGAGGGTTAATGGCTAGGGTTGGCAACGGGTCTCGGAGCCCCGATCCGGTTTTGACCGGATGATATGCCGACCCGCGGGTCACGGGGTGGGGCGGACCCGGGTCGGGGTTGGTCCAGGTCTAGGGGCGCGGGGCAGGGCCCCCGTAGACCCGCCCCGAAGTGCCTTTATATATATATATTTTTTTTTAATGTTAATATGATGTAACATTTACTAAATAATATGGTAATATAATACCTATATAAATAACAATGACCAAATTATCAATAGATGTATATTTAAATTGTTAAGATTGTTAATTTGTGGTTTGAATTTATATATAATGTAATATTTTGGCAAAAAAAAATGTAATATTGAGAAGTGAAAAAAAAAAAAAAAAATGTTCTTGCGGTGGGTCGGGTCGGGGTGAGGCGGGTCGACCCGCGGGATTTTTTTCCCCCAAGCTGACTGCCCCAGGAGGTACCCCTGTCCGGGTCCGGGTCTGCCAGGCCGACCCGCGAGGCGGGTCCGGGGCTGCGAAAACCGGCCCCGACCCGCCGCGTTGCCATCCCTATTAGTGGCCAAACACTACTCAGTTACAAATTAATACTTGAACTTTACTTTTTTTTTAAATTGACTATTTAAAATTTCAATTACGAGTAAATTGTTACATATGTTACAATATCTGTCAAAATTTGACATAAAATAAGTATATTCCGGCCACATAGGGTCTTTTGATGTGTACTCAACGTGAATTCAGTAAGGAACTGAAAGTATTACAACTAACTACCTTCAATTGGACCTCCCTCCATCCAGTTATAATGGTGTCTTTCTATTGAGCATGTAAAGTGAATGTATTTTACTGCAATCATTTCAATTTCTTAGTGAATTCATCTTGAGTATACATCAAAAGAACTCACGTAGCCAACACTTGTTCTGTTTATGTCAAATTCGATAAAAAATAAAATATAACTAATGTAGCAATTTGCACATAAATTAGAAGTTTATGTAGTCAAATTTAAAAAATAAATAAATAAAGTTTGAGTAACGATTTATAATTAAATAAATTTCATTTATAATTAAATCAAATTCCTAAAATAAAACATAAGAGTGTTGTTCACTCTTGATGAGGCCCCTAAAGACACCCACCAAACAATTATTAATTAGTTTGGAACATGTAATAAATATATCATAGTAATTATTTAATTATTATTAAAATAATAACAGAGAATAATATTGTACCTTTTTCTAAGTAATAATACTATTGTACTTAACATTAGATTATTCTTCATATACCCGCCGACAAATAGATAAGGTGGAAAGCTAAAATTGCCAACTACATAACACGATGTTGGAACACGAGAACAAGACAAGCCTTAAGTCTACCAAGACATTATGGTGCCCAACTTCACCAACTGTCCTGTCTTTGTTACAAAACATATATATATATAATCAAAACACCAACAGTATTAGCCGTCTCAATTTGGCAGGATCGCCATAGAACACGCAGTAAATGGCTCTAAAATGAATATGATGATGAAAATGAAGAAAACATGAATATAATCACAATAATATATATTTTTTCAAACACGTCACGCTTTTTATTCTTGCCTATCACTATAGCAATATTATTCATAGATCAATTTTTTTCGTCTATTCAATTTCACTTAACTGTGGCTTCATTGTGTGTGATTGGGTAGAAACTTTGTACAAAAGTATCCCAATATTATTGGATATATATGATTTGAGTTTTTTTCTTTCTAAGAAATGGAATATAAACCCGATTCAATCATGATAATCATACGTCTGTAATGCGATGCATTGTATGTTTCGTAATAGTCCCAATTTCTACCTTTTCTAGGAGTAATTAACCAAATACGTGAAGTATTTTTATCCTTCAAAATAACTGCACGACTCGATTTGAGTAATATTAAGAAATAAATGTATTTTTTATACCACTTGTTTGACTGAAATTTACTTTTTGTACCACTTGTTTTTTTGTACATTTCTGGTATCAATCGTTTACATTTTGTACCATTTTAGTACATCCGTTAAAGTTCCGTCTATTTTGGCCGTTAAGAGTCACGTGTCGTGCACGTGAGTGACCCTAAACTTTTTATTTTGCTCAGTTTAGTCCATCTAATACATCTCTAAATTTTATTTTGTTCAATTTAGTTCTAAAATTTCAAAATCGAACCCTTGACCCAAATTGGCCTAGCCGCCCATGGACCCAGGCGACCCCGCTAGGTCCGTGGGCTAGGTCCAACTATGTCAATTTGGGTCAATTGTTCGATTTTGAAATTTAAGGACTAAATTGAACAAAATAAAATTTAGAGATGTATTAGATTGACTAAATTGAACAAAATAAAAAGTTTAGGGTCACTCACATAACTTTTAACGGTCAATATAGACAGAACTTTTACGGGGTACTAAAAAGGTACAAAATGCAAACGGTTAGTACTAAAAGTGTAAAAAAAAACAAGTATATGAAAAGTAAATTCCGATGAAACAAGTAATGAAAAATACATTTATCCCTATTATTAATCTAATTCTTCATGTTTTAGGGGACTTATCGTGTAGTCTTTGGTGTTCCTTATATAAGGACAGTAGGACACTACACCCTCCATTGTAATTATCAATTTTGAGCTAGTATAATGTTGTGCATATTATTAGCTAGCTCTACTCCACAATTTCTTTCAACACGTTCATCTTCATTCATCTCTAAAATCTCACTCTCTCGGCTTGCTTTCTGATCATCACAAACTGCGCAATTTTACAACGCCAAGAATTAAACCTGTTACCAAATTTTCTAAATAATCGGAATAGAAGAATATACATATAGATGTCTTTTCCATTGGTGAAGCACAAAAGGTCATAACTCTATATATCTAGAGGATCTGTAGCAGCAGATTCTACATTACGAACGTGCTTTTGCCTGTAGTGTTTTCAGTATGGCAAACATACACATATATACACATTACCTGATGAAACTCTCCTTGCTCATCAGTTTAGGGTATGGCCAAGCATCCACTGAGGAAGAACTGATGAAGCTGCGGCGATTTGGTGTCCATGTCCACTTTCTTCATTATATGGTCTGCTGCTGCATATACAATGATCATGACATGTTCCAGATTTAAAGTCACGATAATTGGTGTCCCAATAATCATCAAATTTGTTGTTTTCCACTTTTTTTTACTGATTTTTGGCGTTTTAAGCCACAAAGACGTGTTTTCCACTTTACCAAACTATCAAATTTATTACAAATGGTTTAGGTTCATTTGATGCTTAAAAAATGTTTTTTTTTGTCAATTTTAAGAGAAAAAAGATGAAATCAACCAATCTAATAGTTGGGACACCGAATATCAACATTTTAAATCTAGGCTGCGATTATTAACATTGACTATAGTTGAGACTTGAGTTCTTCATTATATATTACAATAGATGATGAACTTGTTCAAGAGATATAAGTAGTATAGCAAAAAAGAACCATTTTTATTTTTGCCAGTGAAATCATTATGGATAGGAATACGGAGAGTTGTGTATGAACAAGAAAGTCAATAGTGGGGTGTGATGTTCCTCATATTAGGGAACCAATATAAGGTGGCACTAATGAGAATGTGGTGGGGTCTAATTTCAAATTAGGGTTTCTACATGCTCTTTTTTTACCTACCCAGAATCATAATCAATATTAGGTTCTCAAATAAGACCATTGACACCTGAGAATGTACAAATTTTGATAGAGGACAGAAATGTTGCTAACTGTATCTGTTATTGCTATGGTAATATAGCCTAGTGTTCATATATATATAAGTAGAGTTATGAGTTCATTTATCAAACATTAAAAAAAATTAAAAATAGGGTTAAGAAGCTAAAACAGTCTAAGATCATATTGTGATTTGGTGTCTTGAGTTTTTTTGTTGTTCTATGTTGACGTGTTATATGGGTTTTTTTTGCTGTTCTATGTTGACGTATCATATTTGTTACTTTTCACTTTCCAGCCTATGTTAGCATTAAATTCTAGTGTGATTTTGACTTAAGTTGTGCTGCAACAATAATAATAAGGGTTTAAAACCTAAAGGCAATTTGAAGTATATGTATGTTGCGATTTTGACGATAAATTCTAACATTAAAATCGTACGGTAAAGTGAAAAGCAACAAATCTAATACATCAAACATCGAATCGCAACAAGAAAACCCGAGACATCACATCACAACATGACTTATACTTCTAACTTTTTTAAGTCTTAAACCTTAAAAATAATAATAGAATACACTAATTACCGTAGTTTAGGCTTATATATGGATGGAAAGAGATCAGTACCTGATAGAATTTACAGAAGTCAATGTCGGCGGCGGCACCACCACTACCACCGACGAGGTGAAGCTATTCTCCTGCTGCTGGTCCAAGCAACCCAGCTGAGAAAGTGACCTCTCATTCTCCTTTACCTGATTTCACCCACAAAATAATAAACCCTTCATTAATTCAAAAGGAGCTAGCTAAGCACTAGAAGGGAACATCTAATGAGTATACAAGGCTACCTTCTTGGATAAAAAGTTGTTGTGGTCTCTCAGTGACCTATCCTGTAATTGATGGAAGGTTTCCATGTTACATTAACAGATACTAACAATAATTAACTAAACTATAAACAGAAACTCTTGTATATATAGGGTTTAAGAACCTAAACAGTCACTACAAGAAATCCTAGTCGTTTGTGATGGATTTATTTGTGAGGGACATATAACCTTTTTTGTAAAGGAATTGTGAAAATTCCTTACAAATACAACATTCGATTTTTTTTTTAAAGGAATGACTCCTAACAAAAAAACTTGGCTAGAAACTTCCTTAAAAGTCTCTCACAAAATGTTGAGTTTTGTAAATAATTTGCTCAAAACATAATAAATCCCTACAAAATGCATATAATTTGTGAGGGATTTAATTCCCTTAAAATAATGTCATCGCAAATTATCAATTTTCTTGTGCTGAGTCTCAATTATAGACCATGTTGCTAATCGATTTCCCAGATTTAAAATGTTGATATTTTGGTGTCCCAACTATCTTAATTGTTGCTTTCCACTTTTTTCAACTGATTTTAGCATTAAAATTAGTGTTTGGGTTTCCACTTTTCCAAAGTATCATATTTGTTGTTCATGATTTTAAACTTATTTGATTCTTAAAAAAATGTTTGTTGTCAATTTTAAAATTAAAAAATGGAAATCAATCGATCCGAGTTGGTACGCCGGATATTAACATGATAAATCTGGTATAGCGATTAGCAACATGACCTATAATTTGAGACTGTTTTTAGGTTTTTAAGCCTATGATATAATGACTTGGAATGCAAGTAATTAACACTGCAGTTCTTTGTTAGTTTAGGAACAAATACACCCTAATTATCTTATTAACCATATATGAGTCAAGGATGGAAGGATCTAGCTTTTACCCTTTTCTGGAGCTCGGAGATGGACTCAATCATGACTTGGTTCTGCAAGGTGAAAATATACAACCATTACATCAATAGCCAATAATTAATAGAGCCTGGATTCATAAATCACCCAAAAAAATTCCACAATATACGTACCTTTTTAGATCTTATGTGCTTAAGAGATGAATCAATCTGATGCTCGAGGCTCTGAAGTTCCCTGAGGCTCAACAAGTCCAGATCTTCTCCCTTCAAATGCCTGCAAGAATGCATACTTTCGCCATTATCCATGGAAGAGTTATATTCATATTCTTTTTGGGTTAAGAACTTAAAAACAGTCTCAACTATAAATCATGTTACTAATCATTGTCTCAGATTTAAAATATTGATATTCAGTGACGTAACTATTAGATTTGTTGCTTTCTAATTTTTTCCGACTGATTTTAGCGTTAAAATTGACATTTTAAGTAACAAAAACATATTGTTTATTTTTAACAGAGGTTTAATTTCCTAGCATCTTATTTTACTTACCTTTGGTTTGTCTGCAAAACTTCCAACCTTGCCTTGAGCTTCGCATGCTCGAGAATCCAGTTTCCCTAAACATGAACAATATGCGTGCCACAAAACAAAAGAATACTTATTTTTGGTGTCAACTGGTTGATTCCGGGGTGGTCAGAAAGTAACTCTGCATGCATGTTGTAAAAAGCATGCACGTAGCTCTAGCTAGTTAGTTCAACAACTGGGAGTCGATGATATACATATATAGTACGTACGTACGTTGAAATCATGATGAGCAGTGTTACTGGCTGTTCCAAGCATTTGCCTCTCAGCGAACGCCTGTCTCTCGTACTGTTCCAGAATTCTCTCCATGCTGCATGCCAAGAAATTATAAGAAATACAATCTAACAGCTCGCCAATTAAATTACAGTCTAAAAACAATCTCAAATATGGTCATGTTGCTAATAGTTGTCTCATATTTAAAATGTTAATATTCGTTGTCTCATCTATTAGATTTTGTTAATATTCACTTTTTTCTCTTAAAATTGACAGAGCAAAAATATATAAAGCATCAAAAGTTTAAACCATAAACAACAAATTTGATATTTCGAAAAAGTAAAAAATAACATGTTTTATTGCTTAAAACGCCGATTTTAATGTCAAAGTTAACTGAAAATAGTGGAAATCAACAATTTTGATAATTATGACACTTGAATATCAACGTTCTAAATA
Organism: Clarkia xantiana subsp. parviflora; assembly: GCA_036873135.1. Lineage (NCBI taxonomy): Eukaryota > Viridiplantae > Streptophyta > Magnoliopsida > Myrtales > Onagraceae > Clarkia > Clarkia xantiana. The sequence goes on along the minus strand of JAPTYO010000010.1, from coordinate 11,093,248 downwards.
TGAGCTAGGATTACTAACACAGACTATAGTTGAGACTATTTGTATGTTCTTATCTAATTATAAACTTACAGCTACGACCGGAATGAAATGTGCAAAGTAACTCTAAACACTAAACGGTCTATATGCACACTAATAAAATGTACGTAGTATTTGCATCTCTTTTTGAAGCTATAAAATAAAAAAATATCCATAGAGACACTGTGCTTTTCCATTTTTAGATAAGAAGAGATGTGAAGGTATTTTGCTTTGGGATTTGTGTAATCATGATACACATTTACCTTATTATAATAATATTAGATAATGCTTCGATTATTATTGAACATTCCCTTATATATCCCTATCGTACCCTACTATGAAATTAAAAGTATATACATCATATATGTAACATTATTTTCTATCATTGATGATTCATGACAGCCACAAAACACATTACAGCACACGTGGATAATATGATATATATATAGATGAAAGGATAACTCTTTAGTTAGTAATAATTAGCTAGGTGAATTTTCTCGAATATCTCATACATACACCCAAAAACGACAAACTTCATAAAAAGGCCCATTCAACAGTCTGCAGGAACCATGAATGAAGCCCTAGCCATTATTTTTTTTTTATCCGAGGTGGTCCTAGGTGGGTGCTCCGATCGGCAGGACAGCACCTTTAGCATTCACATTAGGTTAGTCCTTGAAAAGTAAAGTGACAATTGTGAATATATTTACTTTCCTATAATTACTAATAGGGATTAAATTCGTAACCTCTCTAATTAAGTGATAAAATACTGAATGGCTATACCATATTACATAGTTCTTAGCTATTATTAGTATTATTTTATCATTTTCTAAAATGGGTTTCAATATTTAGTATTTAAATTCTGTTATGGAAGATTTTTAATACAAAATTGTTTCAATCAATTCATGCATGTGAAATATATATATATATATGTGTGAAATTTTTAATCTAAATAAATAACTCCAGAAAGTTTAAATATCAAAATGTGACCTAAGTTTTCATTTTTACGAAAATAGCACATGCTAGACGGCGCCGTTGTTTGGAACATCGCCGCCACCCACATCATTTATTTTTCAATTTTTTAGTTTTTAGACTTTAATTAAAGGTTTTATAAAAAAAAATCTAAAACTAAATTAGTTTTGTTGTACAATTTGATCGGGTTAAACTAGAGAATAACATTGTTTAACATTTTTATCCTCTAGCCGACCGATGAAACTGTACACACAAACTAATAGCTGTAGGATCCAATCAAATTGTACATCCAAACTAGGGTTTTCGAAAAAAAAAATCATAAAAAATTATAAACACTCTATTATATTTAATGAACAGTTTGACCGGTTTGCAACAGTGGTTTTATTTTATATAAAAATTCATATTTTTCAACATTTTGGTTTCATTTTGTTATTTATATTTTTTTTAGGTTGTTAGTTGGATAAAAAAAAATATTGATTATGTGACATATATTATACCATATATAGTGCATAGTTTTTTTTTTATATAGAAACATAGTACATACTAAAAAATTGTTTATCACCAGTGCATTGATTACTTAATTATAAGCCTCATATTCGCACAATCCCATAAGCATGATTCGGAAATGATACCAAATCCATCGAAAAGAAAGAAGATATAGATGTATGCAATGGAGGAGACAACAGATAGAGGAATAAGTAAGTTACCTTGAATCAGAAGAGTACTCGAAGAGCTTGCCTTTGGTGGAGAAGACGATGAGCGCCACCTGAGCATCGCAGAGCACAGAGATCTCATGCGCCTTCTTCAGCAAACCCGTCCGGCGCTTCGAGAAGGTCACCTGCCGGTTTATCTTGTTCTCTATCCTCTTCAACTGCACTCTTCCCCTCCCCATACCTCCTCAATCTGATCAATCGATCGAACCAAACTGATCGATCAGCTATACGCTTCTTCGTCGCGGATCGGAAATGGAAGAACAGAGCATAAGCACAACGAATTCGAGCAGATTTTACCTTCTTCTGCTGCTGCTGACTCTGTGCCCTAATGCGTGTCTCCTGCTTCTTCGGTAAGGAAAAAGGAAGAATGGGGGATTGGTTTGCGGGGCTGGGTGGTTATAAATGGAAAGGATTGGAAATGTAAAACCAGAGCGGTTTACGATTGGAAATGTAAAACCAGAGTGGTTTCGTCGGAAACGTTGTCGATGTCTCATTGGTCAGAACATTATTTTATTTATTTATTATTAAAAAAAAAAAGTTTTCGTCTCCATTACAAACCACCAACTGATTTGTCTGCTTACTGGGCTACTTGTAGGGAAAGTAGCCCTGTAACATGGGAAAATGCTAAAATAAGGTCATCTTAGTTAAGGTGCATTTTTCTTTTTACTTCTTAAAGACTTACTTGGCTACTGACTTTTTTTTCTTAAAAAAAATGAAGGGAGTAAAACATTAACTAATGGTTGGCGGCAATGTTATCGGACCGGACCGGCGGTCAGACTTGGAATCGGACCTCTACTAGTTAGGTCTTATGAAAATACCAGTAAGCAAGTGAATCCGGTTGAGCCGGACGATTTTTGAGCCATCCAGTCGTGACGTCGGCCTATTAGTTTACGTTTATAGTAGGGTTGGCAATTCGTGCGGGTCGTGAGGGTTTGTATCGTGCTAGGTTCGTGTCGTGTTTTGAGGGGTCAGCCCAAACACTGCCCAATACTAAGACGTGCCAATTTAGTTCAGCACGAACACGACACGGCCCGACTCGAAAATCCGGCACGAAAAATCTACAGTAAATTGAATAAAAAATTCACACATAACAAAATTGTAAGCTAAAATTTTAAAATTACTCAATATAGAGAGAGTTTAATCCAAATTTCATGAAGTACCAATGCAAACAGATGTCATGCTACCTTTAGATAGGTTTATATTAGTAGAAATTATTGTATATATACATATAACTATCGTCGAACCGTGTCACCTAATATCAAACACGAACACGACACGACTTTTTTTTACACGATTTTGCACGATACGAAAATGATTGACCCAAATCCGTAACTTTTCGTGTCGTGTAAGTGTCGGACATGGTGCCGATCACGAATTGTGAGCCCTAGTTTGTAGAAAGACATTTGTCAAAATATCTAAAAATGAAATAAGTAGAAAATTAGAGGAGAATTGGGCTGAATTAACAACATTTGTGTTTTTCAGGTCAACATTGAGCCGTCTTTAGCAAATATAAGTCTTTTTACTTAAAGTAGTTGAAATTTGGTTATATAGTAATTAGATTTGGTTATATGTTTTACTTGAGGTAATTGGGCTGTGCCACAAAATATTATCTGTAGTATAGTTGGACCGTATCTGATCATATGAACGGGAAATTGGACCCTAATGCCCTTAATGGTTCGGGGTCTGTTGCGTCCAAATCCAACCGGGAGTCGGACTCTTCGGCACTTCGGGTTGTGATCGTGTCGGGTTGTCGGACGACGACAGCTGGTTGTCGGCAATGTGCACTTCGTCGGCTTCGCACGCTCCTTACCTGCACAAAGGGCAGTAACCAGCACGGAGGGGTGGTGCCGGTTGAGCCCTCTCTGATGCTTAAATAAGAGTCTAGTGAGAGAAAGTTTCTAGAGAGAGGTTAGAGTAGGGCCGGCAATGGTGCGGTGAAAATTAAATAACCATGGTTATTCGCACCATTTACCGCAATGATTAACCGCACCATTATGGTGAGGGGGCGGTTATGGTGATGAATCTTGTAACCGCAATAGTTATGGTTGTGGTTATGGTATTCAGTCTATAACCGCGGTTATAACCATCACCTCTATATATATATATATATATATATATATATATATATATATATATATATATATATATATATATATATATATATTACTAATACCTATATTGTTATATATATACATTATTATTATACTTTAGTTATTATTCAAATATTATAATTCTTATTATTCCGTTCCCTTTCCCACCCGCCATTTTTTTTGTCTATATTTCTTATTATTAGGTAACCACGATTGTAAGTGATGGCGAATGAGGATCGATGATCGCAAGTGATAACTAATTGAAGATGTGTTTTTTTAATTGAGTAAAACAATGAAGTTATGCTTAATTTGGATTTCGTGTATGAAACAATGAATGTGTATTTACTTTTCTTGTATGAAACAATGACGTTGTATTAGTTTGAATGATTGTGGTTAAATGGTTTAATCGTGGTTAAAAACCATGGTTATGGTTATGGTTATGGTATGAAGAATCATAACCGCAATGGTTATGGTTATGGTTATGGTATGAGTGAAAAAAAATATGGTATGGTTATGGTATTAGTGCTATTCGCACCAAACCCTCACCATTGCCAGCCCTAGGTTAGAGCTCCAAAGCCAATTCCTTGAGAATATGAGTTGAAATGGGTGGCTAAGGCCCCCTATTTAGAGGCAACCTTAGAACCGAGCCCGATTTTTGTGCGGTTCGACGCCGGTCTTAAAGAAAACTAGGAACCGTCGTCTGGTTTGATTAAGTTTGGCTTTGGGAGACTCTTTACTCAGTGTACGTAATCAAGGGTATCGCGCTGTACCGAGCAGTCTGAACCTCGTCGGACTTAGGCAATCTGACGGGGTTCGGATTGCCTGTGGACAATCTGGGCCGTCCGGATTGCCAACAATCCGGAGGTCCGGTCCGGACGCGCATGCCGCGCTTCCGGGCCGTTTTGAACCTCGGGTGACGTGTTTGGATTCGTTATGTGAGTTTCGACGTGTTTACGAAGTCCGGAATGTAAATACGAACCCAAATTGGGCAGTTATTTATCAGGGTCCAATCCGATTCTGATAACATTAGTTAGAGGTGTCAGTAGCGGACGAGTTTGGCCGAACCTAAACCCATACTTGTTTATTCAGATTCTAGATTTATTTTTAAATAAAAATATACTCGAACCCATAAAATTTCTACAAAGCTGTGCATGAATAAAAAATGACCTATTACTAATATTTAATCAATGATCCTTGTATAAAAATATGCAGATCCCCCTACGGTGTTCCTGAAAAAAAAAGTATGAATTTTATATAACTAAATTCATATATATGATGGACTAATTAAGTAGAATACCAAATCATTTTTAAATACACCTTTTGTTCTTGAGCTGGTAGGAAGAAATGGAAAGACTAAGAGCACTTCCAAATTGTAAAGACATTTTAGTTCCTATTCCGAGTCACTTCACTTTATCATAAAAATGTTAATTTAACTTGAAATGTTTTTATCTCTTATAATGATAAAGACAATTTTTATCTCAATTTTGATTATTATATAATATAAATATTAGATATTATATGGAGAAAAATTAAAAAGTTACAGCAAAATATGAAAATGTATATGAACAAGTTAGAGGCAAGAAAATAAGAAATTATATGGATAATTAGTGGAAATGAATATCACACTTCCACTTAAGCAAATGTCTTAACAAAATTTTCTAAGAGTCGCATTATACTTAAGACTTAGAGTGTAATCGTACTCGTACGATTATGCCAACTACGTAATAGCAAAATGAATAGGGTTAAAGGTACTTTTGGTGCCACATGTTTGACATGTGTAGGTTTTTGGTGTCATATGTTTCATTTTGTAGGCTTTTGGTGCCATATGTTTGAGATGTTGTATGTTTTTTGTATTTCCGTTAGTCAACAGTTAGTTTGACCGTTAAATACTTTTATTTTGTTCAATTTAGTCCTCAAATTTATATTTCTAAAATTTAATATTTACAATTTAGTCCATATTGTTTGCTTAAGTCACTGTTCAAGGCCGCCAACCACCACCCACTAGCTCTAAGGCCGCCGGCCACCACCCCACGGCACCGGCCACCACCCCACGGCACCGGCCACCACCGCTTGGGGCCGAAAACCACCACAATTGGTGGTGGCTACAGCCTCAATCGGGGCCGGCCACCACCAGTGGTGGTGGCTACAACCCCAATCAGGGCCGGGAACCACCAATTGGTGGTGGCTACAGCCCCAATCGGGGCTGGCCACCACCAATTGGGGCCGCCGGTCCCGATTGGAGCCCTCTGTGGCCCGAATCGGGACCGGCGGCCCCAATTGGCGGTGGCCAGCCCCGATTGGGGCTGTAGCCACCACCACTTGTGGTGGCCGGCCTCGATTGGGGCTGTAGCCACCACCAATTGGGGTGGTTTTCCGCCCCAAGCGGTGGTGGTCGGTGTCGTGGGGTGGTGGCCGGCCCGTTTCGTGGCGGTCAGCGGCCTTGGAGGTGGTGGGTGGTGGTCGGCGGCCGGCGGCCTTGGGTCGGTGACTTGAGCAAACAATAGGGACTAAATTGTAAATATTAAATTTTAGAAATATAAATTTGAGGACTAAATTGAACAAAATAAAAGTATTTAACGGTCAAACTAACTGTTGACTAACTGAAATACCAAAAACATACAACCTCTTAAACATATGGCACCAAAAGCCTACAAAATGAAACATATGGCACCAAAAACCTACACATGTGTATAGGGGTGGCAATTTCAGACACGACACGAATACACGAGCTATAACTGATTTGTTTTTTCACATCTTTTATACGACACGACACGGCCCGTGTCTAAACAACTCTTTGACACGAATAGACACGACTATAAACATGTCCGTGTAGCTCAGAGCTGCATGTCCACGATTAAGACACGAATAAACACGGTTTCACAACTAAACACGAATAGACACGATTATTTAATATTTACATATAAACTTATTTTTTTCAACTTTATGACTAAGTCATTAAAATAATATACATTTACACAATTACACATGTTTAGTGCACCACAGATCCGCGTCATTTATAACTAAGTCACTAAACCGCAACATTTTTTTGACAAGAAAAAAATCACCAAACAATAACATTTTTTTACCAAATCGTAACAATTATAACTTATATATAATGTTATCAAAATTTTAGGTTTTATCTTATCAAATAGAAAAAAAGTAAAGGTCAATATAGAATAAATAATCTTTAGTACAAATTAAGGATATATATATATATATATATATAGTCTTTAGCAAGAGATAATTTAGTCTGTCCTAGACTAGTAGTCCACCGAGAGCATTCAGCATTGTATTCACTATTCCGCAGTTAATCACATCTTCACTTTCTGACAGGTCGACTCAAACAAGGTCCGCTTTAATTTGTTCTTTTACTGTTTATTTTAATTAAAATTTAACAGTTTGAGCCGAACTGAGTATGATTAAATAATTTAACTTGGATTCGTTTTATTTTTTTATCCATTACAAGAAAATTGGTAATTTATGACAGAATTATTTTAAGGGAACTAAATCTCTCGCAAATTATAAGCATTTTCTAAGATTATTATGTTTTGCGGGAAATTTCTTACAAAACTCAAAATTTTGTAAGTGATTTTCAAGTAATTTTCTAGCCAACTTTTTTTTGTTAGGAGTCATTCACTTAAAAAAATTGAATGTTGTATTTAGGTTTTCTGATTTATATTTAGGTGCTCTAATTAGATTTATTTATTACTAATTTGACAGATGAATGTGGAATCTGTTAACTTAGAGGGGGAACAAGTAAGAGTAAACGAAAATGAAGATGTTGATGATGAAGATATAGATACTCCAACGTCTAAAAGGACCAAGTTGTCCACATCTCGTTGCTGGACGTACTTTACAAAGGGGACAAAACGCAATGATAAGGGTAAGCTTCTATGCACTTGCCACAAGTGTAAACAAATTTTGTGGTATACCTCCACCAATGGAACTGGAAATCTTAATAGGCATATTTTAAGTTGTGACAAAAGGGATACAGGGAGTGTAAGTCAGATAGTGATAGAGCATGATCTTTCTATGAGAGCTCCAATATTTGATCCTGTCAAATTCCGTGAGTTGTTATCTGCTGCCATGATCATGCATGAATACCCCTTGTCGTTTGTTGAGCATGTTGGTATTAGAACTGTCTTCAAATATTTGCGTGAAGATGTCCAAACCATTAGCAGAAATACAAAAAAGGTAGATTTAATTGAAATGTATGCAAAAAAAAAAGTGATGAAAATCATGCTTGTTGATGCTCCTGGTCGAATAAGTTTGACATCTGATATATGGACTTCTATCGCTACGGATGGTTATATTGCACTGACTGCTCATTTCGTTGACAAAGATTGGGTTTTGCAGAAGAAAATTATAAGTTTCTCAATCATGGCACCACCATATACTGGCATTGAATTGAACAACAAAATTATTAGCTTGTTACATGAGTGGGGCATAGAAAGCAAGTTGTTTTCAATTACTCTTGATAATGCTTCAGCTAATAATTCATGTGTGGAACTAATGAGAGGTCATCTGAATATGAAGAATGTTCTTGTGGCAAGAGGTAGATATTTGCATCAAAGATGTTGTGCCCATATTATTAACTTAATTGTCCAGGAGGGATTGAAGACAATAGATGTTTCAACTGAAAAAGTGAGAGAAAGTGTGAAATACGTAAAGGGATCTCAAGCTAAGAAGCAAAAATTTCTTGAATGTGTGAGTTATGCGTCTTTGAATCCCAAAAGGGGTTTAAGGCAAGATGTGCCTACCCGTTGGAACTCCACATTTCTCATGCTTGATTCTGCGTGTTACTTTAAGCGTGCTTTGGTTCATCTAAAATTGTCTGACCCCAATTACATCAGCTGTCCTAGTGATGATGAATGGCTAAAAATTGAGAAGATTATGAAGTTTTTGGCTACGTTCTATGAGATTACTCGTATATTCTCTGGCGTAAAGTATCCAACTGCAAATTTGTACTTTCCATCAGTTTTTAAGGCATATATAGCGATTTCTGATGTTGTGGGGTGCATATGACGGCTATTTGAAGGTGATGGCTCAGCCAATGCTTAAAAAGTTTGAGAAATACTGGTCTGAATTTTCCACTATTTTGTGCATTACTGTCATACTAGATCCTCGATATAAGCTACAATTTGTACTTTGGAGTTATGGGAGAATGTATGGGAATAACTCAATTGAGTATGGAAATATTTGTGTGACAATGTACTCATTGTTTGATGAGTATAGAAAGAATTATGAGAATGAACAACTCTCTTCGACAAAAGAGACCGTGGCTATTCAAGATGAATCTCCAAATTCAGACAATGTAATGGATGATGATATGTTTGAGGTACTACAAATTTTAATTTCAGATTTATGAATATATAATTACATATTTGCACCATTGTCTTCTACTCTTTATTTTTTTTTCATACTAATTAGGTTGCTATTTTTGTTTTGCATTTTAGGCATTTGATTACTACAGTGCAAATATTGATATGACCTCCCATAAGTCTGAGTTGGATCTCTATCTAGAAGAGAAAAAAATGGAAAGGAAGAAAGATTTTAATATTATTGAGTATTGGAAGAATGATGAGTCAAGGTATCCCATTCTCGCAAGAATGGCCTGTGATATCTTGAGCATACCAATTTCTACTGTTGCTTTTGAGTCTGCTTTTAGTGGAGGAGGTCGAGTGCTTGATCAGTACATGAATAAACTAAGCCCCGAAGTTGTGGAGGCGACTATGTGCTGTAAAGATTGACTCTATGAAGATATGGGTATAATATAACTTGCTAAGCTATGATTAATGCATTTTCTTTTTATTATTTTCTTTTGTGACTATGATTTGTGTAGCTTTATGATTTTATATCTTCTATTATAACATTAAGTATTCTTATGCTTATAGAGAAAAATGAGTATTCTATTGATGACCTTGCTCAAGATGTGATTAATCTGCACATTCAACCACGTGAGGATGAAGGTAAGTAATGACTTATGGTGATGATACTAATTAGCAAACAGACATGTGGAAGTGTAAGTAAGTGTATGGTACTAATTTGCTAGTTGACCTATGGATACTAACCTACTGTTTTTTTCTTTTAGGTGGTCAATTGCTCGAGTAAACTTCAAAGTTCAAGAATAAGCACTCATTTCGGGTTTCATGTGCAAGTTTCAAGTTCACTTGGAGTTAGATATCAGCTTTATGTTTACTTAGTTGAATAAAGCTATAATGTTGGATTTTTTTTTTTTAATATTTTACTAGGTTTTTTTTAATGAATCATCTCTTAATTGAAACTTAGACTATGTGTTAAAATAATGAAATATTATGTTGGTTTTGGATGAACTTGTTTGGTTTGATTGAATTTTTTCTTATATTATCAAGAATATATATATATATATATATATATATATATATATATATATATATATATATATATATATATTGCTTCAGTAATATCTGAATTTCACAAAAGTAACAAAATAATTAAAAATAAAACAATGATATTTTTTTTTAATTTGAATTTATTTGTTAAGATATGATATTGGTTAGTTTTGAATCATTTTGTAATGTTAAAAAGTATTAGTATTATTGATTTCCTTAAATAAAAATTTCCGTGTTACACGCATGTCACACGGACACGACACGATAATTTGATGACACAAACACGACACAACACGGAAATAGAGTTAACACGTTTTGACACGATACGAGTAGACACGTGTGTCACTAGCGACACGATACGAATAGACACGACACGATCCGAATGCCACCATGTGTAGCACCAAAAGTACCTTTAACAAAGTCCACCTATAAAATAATATGTAAATTACATATTTTGTATTTGCGTATAAATGATGGAATAAATTGATCACTAATAAATATATGCTTTTTAATATAATTTATAAAATTATTTTATGTATAAAGTTAATAATATTATAATTTTTTATAATGTAAAATTGGTTTGAAAATAATAACCTTATAGAAACAGTTAGTGAAAACAAACAAAAATATTGCTATATATACCTTGACAAGTTTATTTATTATTATATTAATAAATAACTTTGTCAAGGTATATATACCAATATTTTTGTTTGTTTTCAGGAATTCTTTTCATATAGCCACTATTACATAAACTAATAACAAACTTACCCTTAAGGAAAAAGTTTTTACAAATTTACTATCGGTTGCGGTCACCGACCGCATTAATGAATGACATTTTGTTGGTATAAACACTGTATATAAGTAATCGGAATCATCGCGATTGTGGATCTAGCCATCACGATGGCTGTAGTCCACCACCGCAGCCATCATCTATAGCTGCGTTTGGTGACCGCAGCCAAGGGTAAATTTGTAAAATATTTTAGCTTGAGGGTAAGTTTGTTATTAGTTTATATAATAGTAGTCATTTGAACAAAAATTCTTGTTTTAGCTGAGTGGTTCTGTAAGGATCTATAGGAGGGCAGCTAGCAACGAGGTTATTAACTTTCTGAAACGTGTAATTTTTATTTTAAAATTTGTAATTATTTAGGATTTTGATTTTTTTTTTTTAAAAAAAAAAAAATCTTACATGCACTCCTACATTTTTATACTAGTTATTTGTTTATAGCTTAGTTCTTACCCTATGAACAGAATTTCTGACTTCGTTTTTAAAGACAGTATCATGTTTGTTTACACCTAAATTAATATTCACTTACACTACGTCATCTCGTACTTGATAAAGTGCTATAATAAGATTTTTTTCTTTTTTACCTTTCTACCAATCTCAACGGAAATTGAACATTCAACGTCTTAACATAAATTAATTATAACTTCTTAATTAAGAGATAGCGTGGTGAATTAATTATGATATTAAATAACTTAAAAAACAACATTTTGCCATGAGGGAAACAAACCTCCTCCTCCAAGGAAACAAGACAACCTATGTTTTAAGGAAGGGACTAGAGAAACATTTTTTTTCCGTACAACACAATATGAAAATGACTTCAACGAAACGAGAAAGATAAAAGAACTCGAAGCTAAAAAGGATAACACTTCCATTAATTGTTCTCTCGAAATAGCAGAGCACAGTGTTCTGCCGATTCTCCCTCTGCTTTGCACATCTACAGTATAATCGAGTCCGAGCTCTGCTGAAACGACCCCATACCCTTCACTGCAAAACTGACTTCGCCATTTTTTTCCCCAAAAATCTCAGTGAATTCCCGTTGATGACTCTAAGAGACGTCATTCACTTCACCTTTCTTTCTGGGTTCCCTTCAAAATCCTTACTTTCCTCACGCAAGAACTTCCCTTATCTTGGATTCACTATAATCAGCCTCCGACTCTCTGTAAGTTCATTGATTGGGGTTTTGTAGTACAGTAGCCGATGCTGAAATAAGCTATTTTCTTTTGCAGTTCGAGTCTCGTTGAAAAAGCGGAGACCTAATTTCGAGTCTCAATGGAATCGTGGAGTAAGATGAATTGGGGATCGAGAAACAGCAGTCAAATTCTCGGTGAATTGGGGGCAATCACGGATGCTTTCACTGATAAATTCGACAAGGAAGGCGATTCGAGTGGTTTCCTTTGGGGAGAGGACTCCTCTTCATTCTCAGGTTGTAATGATTCGCCCCTTATCGATTTGAAGCTCGGGAATGTTCATAATTCGGAAGAAACCATGGTTTTTTCTTCCTCGGATTCGGTTGCTCGTTCGAAGAAGGTTCGAGCAGTGGCGGCCAGTAACCAGATTGCTTACTGCCAAGTTTATGGATGTAACAAGGATCTTAGCTCCTCAAAAGACTACCATAAGAGGCATAAAGTCTGTGATGTTCACTCAAAGACTTCAAAAGTTATTGTCAATGGGATTGAGCAGAGATTTTGCCAACAGTGCAGTAGGTTCGTGTTCCCTTTTCGAATAACTGCCTATGTTCTTCATGTTCTAGTTGGTGCTCTGTTGTAAAAGTTAGCATAATCTTGATGAGGACATTATCTTTGTTAGCATCTAATTCGAAGCCCAAAAAAAAGTTATCTCCTTTTCATTTTGTTAGAACAATGGCAAAAATGTATTTGGTGCTTCATGTTTGAATTCCTAAGAGATATGATTCTTGTTTTGGATAAAAGATAGAGATTCTTAAGAGTACAAAAGAATATGCAAAAGAAAGAGTTTTTTTTTTCCACAACTTAACAGTTTATGAGTTTGGTTATTCTTGCTCGGGTTTTTCGCCATAATAAGGATGTGTGTATAATATGTTAGTACTCTATTAATTAGGATTCGGTGTCCAAAAGTTGTGGAATTTAGAAAAAGAATATAGTTGGTGCAGTGGATGATGTGTTTAGTAATGTTTTATAGCCTTTTGGGTTGGTCAGGTTCCATTTGCTGGGTGAGTTTGATGAGGGTAAGCGGAGCTGTCGTAAACGTCTTGCGGGCCATAATGAACGTCGCAGGAAGCCTCAATTCTGCAGCAACCCGCATCAAGGCAGAGCTGCAAGGTTGCTTTCACCATACTATGGTATGTACTAACCATGATAATGGCTTCTATACTTTTCTCTTGTCCATGAAAGATACTGTGTTCTATCTGCTTCATAGTATGATTGGATTAAGGGTTGACTAATATTTTAGCTTAAACTTAAGGGTTTCACGAAATTGAAATAGAGTTTATTTTAACTTCATTTCTCAGTTGTTAGATCAAGCACATCGTAATCTGCATTAGAATATATTTTTCTCTCTTCCGAAGTCTAATTCATTCTCTTTCCTGATTTAACGGCTGAGAAATGTAGTTTAAATAAACTTGACTTCATTTTAGCCAACCCCTAAACTTAATTCAAGAATTTGATGCTTGAATCGTTATCTTCCAAAAGAACAGTTGCCTCGATTTGTAATATATACAAAGGAGCCAACACACGAATTAATTATATAAACTGAAGCGAACTTAGCTGAGCTGTTGATATCTTTGCTTGCGAATTGTGAATGTAGAGATCAAGATTTCAAGTCTCAAATTTATCCCTTTGTTCAATTTAAACTCTTTGTAAGGGCAAAGTTGAATAGAAATGTACAATCCACTACCTTAGTGCACCCTTTATAGGGAGTATAGAAGTAAATATATAACAATTGACATTGTCAGATTACCAATTGGATTTAAGAAGGAACTTCACTCGGGATTATGCACTTATCTCACTCAGTGGGCCAGCTTAGTGGCGATTTTGTAACAGAATTTAAAATTTACTGAAGGGTTAAGAACCTATAAACTGTCCAAAGTTTGACCATTATGAGATTTTGGTTTCTAGAGTTTCAAATGTTGATATGAAATGTCTTAGGTTTCAGTTTTGTTGAAATTTAGTGTCTCCGTCTGTTTTTGCTGTTAAGTCAAACAAAAATTGGTCATGTGATGCCACGTGACCTGAACAAAAAAAATATTCAAAAAATGCATTTTTCAACAGTCACATGCTCGAATGAAAAGTCAAAAATACCCCTCATAGCAAAAAAAAATCAGTCTCATCCTCCTTGTTTGACTCCAGGGGTAATTTTGTCATTTCATATTTTCTCAAATAAAGTAGTAAATAAAAATATATATATTAAAAAGGCAAAAGTGTCATTTCACACAAATATGTTAAATTTAACCTGAAAAATGGATGGAAAACCAAATTTCAACAAAGTTGAATCTCCAGACACCTCATATCAACAAGTGAAACTCCAGACACCAAAATCTCACAATGACTCCCCCTCGATCTACCATTTTTATTTTTGAAAATATTTCAAAGATGGTTGTTCTTGTTTCTGGTTCTTGGAATCTGATATTTTGGATGGATTGCAGATGGAAGGTTGCACGGGAATGCATTCTCAACCCCGTTTATCTACAGCGATATACTGCATGATGACACCCTCGTTCGTCCCATAAAGTGTGGAAGGAACGATTACTATGGCAATGACAGCTCTGCACAAGACAATAACGCTAATAACTATGGACTGATTCCTGCCAACTCATTCCAGTACCAACAACTGCAACCCAGATTGCCTTTCCCCGACTTCTTCGAGAAAAAACCGTTTCTCAACAACACCGCCATCCAATACCAAGAACAAGAGGGAGGTGGATCAAATTCTTCAGACTTGTCATTTTTCAACACAACAGCACCAGCTTTTGATGGATTCTCTGGAATCTCGGATTCAGGCTGTGCTCTCTCTCTTCTGTCATCTCAATCCCGGAACTCTTTGTCCAGTGGGATTCCTATTGGTGAGCCTCGGTACAGCGTCACCAATCAAGACAAACACAACCTCATGACTGTGGTCTCGAATGGTGGGGGTTTTGTGCAAGGATCGGATTTTAATGTAAAGGAGCGAGCTTTGGGATCTTCGGTTGGAGATGGAGCTACCATAGACTTGCTTCAGTTGTCCTCTAAGCTTCAGCAGGTGCAGCAGCAGCAGCAAAGGCACGAAAATCGCACCTTCTTCTAAGTAAGGTAGCAGACTATTTCTGGTAATATATTGCTTGCATGTATGAAATGGATCTTGTGGTTTCTCAGTTGATGATACGGTGCAGGTGGGTGAAACGAGAAGAAGACATCGATTTGGGCGTTGTTTAAGTGGATCGACCGGTGGTGATGATAAATTAGATGCCCTCTCAAGAATCTGTTTTTCTTGAATATTATGGCATAGTTTAGTTTTTGTTCTTTCTTTCTTCATGGTTAGGTAGCAAATTTGTAACTTGGGGGCATGCATGGCTCTGAATTGTGGAAAGAAACTGATTATTGTTTAAGAATTTAAGAAAGACTATTTCCTTAGTGTCTGGTACTTGGGTGTCAAAGTGACTTGACAGAGTTAATGTGATGTTTTCACTGAAGTTTTATCAAAAAGAAAATAATAACCATTTCCATTGTTCGCCATGTTTAGGTGATATAAATACTTAAAAAGGTTTATACAAAAAAATTATACTAAAAATAAGAAGTTTATAAAAATTACAACTAGTGTCACTAAGTCATGTTGAGAACATCTTGGTTTGAAATTTTCGGATTTGTATCACAGATTCTGTGAAAGTTGGCTCTTTATTTGATATTACTCTTATATATTATAAAACAAGCACGTTTTGAAACACAAATATGTCGTTGTAGTATAGTGGTAAGTATTCCCACCTGTCACGCGGGTGACCCGGGTTCGATCCCCGGAAACGGCGTTAATATTTTTTTTTCCATTTCCGATTTGTCCTTCTAAGTTCTAACAGATTTCGGAGTTTGGGAGAGAAAATGAAGCTTACGATTTTGAAAGATATCTACAACAGAATCAGAGTTCCATTTTGATGCCCAGCAATCAAATTTCCTGTAACAATCTTGGATTTGGTTACCGTCTACATCACCATCTTAAGTGGTGATGGCATGACCGAAAAACGTAAACCCGATCGCAACTTAGATCATGATGCACTAGCTAAATAAATACTCTGAAGCAAATCTAGACCAAAACATTAAACAAATAAAATCTCATAAAACATAATGTTATTCCAAAAATAAATAACTTGAAAGAAAGATCATAGATGATCTAGTACAAAATAAATAACCCTCCTGTGTTTATTTTGCTAAAACTCATAACATAGTAGATAGTAAAGCCTCCAACTTCAAGACCAGATCACCGAACACAACGGTTCGAGCGCCAAGCCGGGTATACTCCATAAGCAAAATGTGAATCAAGATTCAAGACAATATTAGCTTCTTTTCCTACTTCTTAGCAGCAGCTGCTCCATTGGGCAGGGAGGCACCTGCTCCTGAAGGGTTGAGCTCATCCCAAGCTTCGATCCACGTCACCATGGCATCAGCGAGCTTGATGAAGTACTCGTCAACCTTGCCGAGCTTTGCCTTCACCTGCTTGGAGATCTCGATGTAGCATTTCTGGACAGAGGTGCATTCCTTGGGGAGTGTCACTTGCTGGAAGAAAGGGATCAGCTCCTCTTGCCAGAAGATGCCCTTGTATTCCTTCTTCAGGTTCACAAATGGGTTGCTAGCTTTGCTGTGCCAGATGTAAGGCAACCCAGTCTTCACTCCCAATCCCAAGTGATCACAGATAACCTAAATCAACACAACAGAGATGGATAGGATCCTTAAGTGTAATTCAACATTTGGGTAATTCCGTAACGATGATGATATCAATAAGGTGAGACCAAATGAGAGGTACCTTAATGCACCACCCTGCCCACATGTCGTCGTAACGCCCGATTGGCTGACCATCACCCATGAGTCCAAAGTACATGGCGGGTCCAATCAACTCACGGTCGAAGCCAAGGTTCATACCACACATGGGGAACAAGGTTCCCTTTGGGATTGTCAACACAGCATCGACATACCTACAATACAAGAATTGTCAAATTTATATGGACTATAGTCTATATATACATAGTTGTGACAACTGAAGAAATTTATGTACCTGGTGTTCCTCTCACGAGGCTTGACCAGTTGGGTTGGGGCATCATAGTCAGGAATGTTGAGCCACAGACCGTGAGATACAGCGGTTGGGGCACCGTCTCTTAGACTGAATGGGTATCCACGGACAAAGTCAGCACCTTCTCTGTATGGGTCGTACAGGGTGTTGAAGAAAAATGGGGTTGATGGGCTCAAAAGGTTCTTGATGTGCTGCTCAAGAGCATTAATGTCTTTCCCAGTAGGATCTTTAGCAACCTAAATAAGAAACAGAAACCGAAAACTAGATCAGTACTTTAGAAGCAAACTATCTACCAACTCAAAGGTCAAACAGAGATGCAATGTAATTAAGAATCTTGCAATGCACAGAAAAAATTACTAATGTTGAGAAAGGCCAACTACAAACACAATGTCAGGAAACAACAGTCGGATGCTACGTCACAAAATCGAGATTCAGAAATGCGTCATTATTCAAAAAGAGTTGCTAGAAATGTCATATGGTAAGTCAAAGTGAACCGGAATGCTCTAAATTCTACATAATCTATAGATAGGTCCCAGATCTTGGCCAAATTTTAGCATAAACAGCTTCAAGAACCGAAATTCAACAACTATTTACAGTTCTGGGATTACAAAGTCGAGCATCTTGATCTGCTGAGAAAGAGACCAGATCGTTCAATATCGTCAGTAATCCACACTACCAGATGACCAGACGGAGAGGTCAAAGCTCGAAAAACCGTTAAACTACGGTATAACGATTCTAGGTTTAACATATAAGCCACTCACTGAAATTCAAATTAACGCAATCGAGATTTATAAGCACGGGATCAGCAAGATCTGAACATTTCCACAAAGAGAAATCGCAATTGAGGATAACTGTAACCTAAGGGATTGAAGAACTCACAAAGCAATCATCATCAATGGTGTAGATGTACTTCTTCTTGGAGACCATGTACCCGAAGCAGCGGCAGGCGGAGTCCTTGAAGGAGATGCAAGAAGCCTTGGGGCCGAGAATGCGGTTGATGTCGTTGCGGTTGTACAGCTCATAGTCAAAGCCCTCAGGGACGTTGATTTTCTTGGTCGGGTCTCCGTCCTGGACGATGATCAAGTGGTACGGCTGGAAGAACGGCCGCCACATCTCCAGGAAGTCAAGGTTCCGGATCGTAGGGATCACGATGTCGAGCTCATCCTTCAGCAGAGGGCTTGGGGCGACCGCCATTGTTACAGAAGGAAGAGGAGGAAAGAAGATCAGGAGACTAGAGAGAGAGATGATCAAAGTGATGAGATTTGATTTGAGAGAGGAACGTCAATATATAATGTTTGAAACGTCCAATGAAGGTGGCACGTGCGAAGACGTGCTAGTTTAGTAACTAAGTGCTCCCTAAGTTTTGCTTTATACGCAACTTGCACCATATACTTTATACTTTGTTCACAAAATCTAAAGAGGATTGATGATAGTAAATTTATGTCCAAATTTACGAACTACTAAGAAATGGAAAAGGAATATTTATGATGTAAGAATAATTTTATTATAGATATCACATATCTAAATTACTATTTATATTAAGTAAATAAACGACAATTCTAAAAGAAAATACTTTAAATAATGTACCAATTATCAATGTAATATTCGACATAAAAATTCAAATGCTTAAATTGTAAATAATAATATTTAATATAATATTTACTCACATAATTCTAGAGAAAAGAGAATATTTTCGTGGACAAAAAAATAATATATTTTTTATCAACTAAATATACATCTTTTGTGAGATAATATTTACATATTTCCTTTCTTAATCAAACTTTCAATTGAAGGTAGATTTTTTTTAATTAACCAAGTCTAAAGTCAAGTCCCTAGGATGAACAGCTCACATCCTTTCTACTCCAAAAGGAAATTATTCAATTTATTCCATTACTTGGCCAAAAAAAAAATTATTCCATTAATAATAATTGGCCAAAAAAATTCAGTAATGTTCTTCTGGTTTTATTGGTTCAATTAATGTTGAATTAATATCAAACACATTTCATAATTAAACTATTTATATTTATAAGTAAAAAAGGGACAAATATTTTAGGTCACACATAATTAGGATCTATTTTTTGCAACTAAAGGAGCTTTTACGGAGAAAAATAATAATTGAGGTTTTGATTTGCAATTATCATATCAAAATAACCAAAAGAAGTTGATGACACATGCAATACCATATGATCATTAGCTCAGATAGAAAAGGCAAGAATCTTGTGTCGTGTCACGTTGTATATGTCGTGAAAATAGATTTAATTTTTGAAATCGAAGAGGGGGAACGAGGAAATGGGTGCGACCCACCCAACAAAGTACATGGTCATGATTGTGATATCATTATCCTTTCACGTTTTGACACGTGTGATAATATAAATAAATTTTGAAAAGTATAATCAAGAATCGATTTGATCCGGATCCATTGACCTATTTTTTCATGTTTCATATTGTATCTTTCCGTTAAGATTTTGACACGTGTTATTAGTATAGTTAATTTTGTAGTTTTTTTTATGTCTCAACGTTAAGATTTTGACTCGTATTTTTATGTCTCCGGCGACCCCGACCTAGGGTCGGACCTAGCCTAGCTAGGTCCGGCTAGGTCAATTGGGACCTAGCCCCAATTGAACCCAATTGGGACCTAGCTCCAATTGAACCCAATTGAGGGTCCCAATTGACCTAGCCGGACCTAGCATCGGGCTAGGTCCGACCCTGGGTCAGGTTCGTCTGGGTCCGGCGAACCCGACCCAGGGTCGGACCTAGACCCAAGCTAGGTCCGGCTATGTCAAGGGTTTGATTTTGAAATTTTAGAGCTAAATTGAACAATAAAAGTTAGGGATGCATTAGATGGACTAAATTGAAACAAATTCAAAAGTTTAGGGCGGTCACGTGCAAGGCACATGACCTTTTAACAGAAAAACTAACGGAAAGTTAACGGATGTATGAAAATTATATTTTGTCCAACGTTTGGTACCAAAACTAGAAAAAGAAAAAAAAAAAAAAAAAAGTGGTATCAAAAGTAGGAATCGCTCAAACTTATGGTATGAAAAATACATTTAATCCTAAATCTTATTGGGATTGCTGAACCTTAAAATAAAAACATTAAATTAAAAACATGTATCAAGATTTTAACAATAAGACACGATTCGTTGTGTTACATGTGATGCATGAATAATGTACTTTAGAATTCCTTCCGAATGTACGGAAGAATTGTCACTACCTAAGAATTTTCCATTTAGAGGGGACCAATATATATATATATATATATATATATATGAGTGATATGAGGATATCATTAACATGATTTTTTATACACCTAAAATATATAATGTTTGCGAAGTTTGAATTCAATACTCTGGTTAAAAAATGACGCATATGGGTTAGGACTCAGTTACATATATAGTTGAATATTGTGTATAACTATAGTAATTCTTTATTTGGCCAGTATAATTCAAAGTCATAGTATATTTTATATATCTATTATGACCTTCATTCGGTCAAAAAAAATTTATGACCTTCATCCGTATCGGCCAAATAAAGAATTACCTTTTTCATTTTTACAATTAAAAAATGTTGTTTTCGGTACACGATAAAAAGTGGTCAGAACAAAGCAAAAAACCACAGAAGTTTGTAACTTTTTTTTTACGCGTAGTGTGACCTGAGTTATCTATTGGGTTAAGAACCTATGAAAGGTCTGAACTATCAACCATGTTAACGGGAGAGGTCTGAAATTTAAAAAGTTAATAACGGAGGTCTGAAATTTCTGTTTTGTTGATAACAGCGGTCTCCGTTAGTTTTTTCCGTTAAAACTAACGGAAATTGGTCACATGCCAAGCATGTGACCGAAATTAAATTAAATTTCCAAAAATGCCCTTCTATCAAGTGTGCCCCTCACATGCTTGAAGTGAAAAGACCAAAATGCCCTTGAAGCCACCACGGTACTCCGGCGACCACCAATCGTACTCCGGCGACCACCAATCGTACTCCGGCGACCACCACCATACTCCGGCGACCACCACCGTACTCCGGCGACCACCACCAAGGCTCCGATTGGGCCAAAATCGGAGCCACCGGCCCAGATTGGACTCCGATCGGAGCTTTGTGGCTCTGGTCGGAGCCACAGAGCTCCGGTCGGAGCTCTGTGGCTCCGATCAGAGCTTTTTTGGCCCCGATCGGAGCTATTTAGCTGAGGTGGTGGCCGGAGTCGGGTCGCCGGAGCCGAGGTGGTGGTCGTCGGAGTCGAGGTGGTGGTGGCCGGAGTCGGGTGGTGGTGGCCGGAGTCGGGTGGCGGTGGCCGGAGTTGGGTGGTTTTAATTTGACTTTAGGGGTAAAATTGTCATTTCACATTTCCTTAAATAAGATATTAAATAAAACAAAATATTAAAGGGGCAAAAATGTCATTTCACACAATTCTGTTAAATTTAATCCTAAAAATGGACGGAAAAACTCAAATCAACAAAATTGAAATTTCAGACCTCTGGTATTAACTTTTTAAATTTCAGACCTCTCCCATTAACATAGGTGATAGTTCAGACCTTTCATAGGTTCTTAACTCTTATCTATTACGTAACTTCTAGTTTTAGAGAGCTTTCCCATTTTCAGAACTTTAGATGAAAACAAATATATACTTCGAATGACTGATTACCCGAGAACAGGAAAATTATTTGGTAACATAAAACGGTAAAAGTACAAATGTAATATATATATATATATATATATATATATGTATATATATATATATATAGTAATTATTTACATTATTATTGCACGGTATTCCGGTATTCCAGTGTATATATATGTATTATATTTATTTGTTTGTTTGGCCATGTTATTGCATTATATTCATTCCTAATGAAATGAAAAGATATCACACAAACTTGCATTATAATTCACTTACTTTAACATGTAAAGTTTGATTAAAAAGGAAGTGAATTAAAATCCACTCTTCCTACTATTTACATAAAATTATTCATACAAATCATAAATACCATTTAATACATTTAAAGTTGGAAAGTTTCGTAGCAATTTAATACTTTGCTAAAATTCTCACCAACATAAATAATAATAAAATAAAATAAACTATGAAATACAATGCTGATTATGCTCGACATTTCATATATATATAATTTTTTTTCTGAAAGTTTATTATTAAAATAATATGAACAGTAGAAGAATCGAAAATACAAACAAAACGAATTAAAACTAACATAATATAATCTAATTTTTTAATTATGTGTATATTCTGTCACTATTAGAAGAAAAAAAATCAGATTTATACTATGAAAATTATTGAAGATATGTTTGCGAGCCCGATTGATTGTACGTATCGACTAGCTAGTGTATTTAAAACTCGATGTATTTGATTTTGATAATAATAATAATAAACTAAATGTATCGACTAGCTTATTATTATTATTAAGGAAAAAGTCAACACCTAAATGCAAAAAAAATCCACATGCAATTAGAGAACATATCCATCCCACCCACCCACTACGTAGAGAAACGAATTGGGTGGCCCTTTTGATATATTAATTAATTAATTATTATTATATATATAATATGATTAAGTTAAATTATTAATGTATTTAGAGAATCTGGCCGGAAGCCGGAAGCGGCACGTGGGGGGAAGTGCAGCGAGGTCGGCACGAGCGACAACGTGGATGCGGTGAGGCCAACTGTCGGTGTCGGGGGCGACTTCTTCAAAGTTGACGCGCCGGTGGCTTCCTTGTAACGTTGCGCCGGGCGCGTTGATTACTTTTTTGTTTTGCCAAACCTCCCTCCTTTCTTCACGTTAATATCACCCCATCTTGGAACTTGCGAGTATTTGTGACACGACACGATAGCACGACACGAATATGCACGAAAAAAGCCGTGTTCGTGCTAGCATATGGCAGTACGATAACACGATAGTACTAACACGATATAACTTCCGTGCCGTGTTCGTGTTTGAGTATCATAACACGACACGCACGATAACACGATAAAGTTATGCTAATAAGACTAAATTTTAAGTATTTTTTGAGCAAATCTTATTTATTACCTCCAATTAGTGGTTTATTATTTAGTGTTTTTAAACTATATAATACTAACTTATGAATAGTGACATATTAATTCATGGTTTTGTAAATATGAAGTTAATTATTTTGATTTTTGCTCAAAGATCTCGTATATATATATATATATAACCGAAGATTCTTCACAACACGATAGCACGACACGAACACGCAAGAAAATATCCGTGTCGTGTTCGTGTTTGTAAAATGTGGCATGATAAGCTTATCGTGCGTGTTCGTGTTCAGTAAGTTTAACACGACACGATCACTGATGCGCACGATAGCACACACGATAGCACGAATTGCCACCCCTACTTGCGAGTCATGATTAAACTAACTTTTGTACACTTTTAACAAATTCTGATACAATTTATAAATAATTATATATATACCAGTTGTTTTATTTTTTTTACATTTACTTATATCATAATTAATTATTAATAATAAAAAGGAAATGTGATACTCCACTTCTCACGTCGAGGTCTTTGCGTACACCTAACGGCTAACCCAGATAAGTTGCATGAGCGCGATTGGTGTTGGGATTTGGATTTAATGAGATTGGTCAAAGTCAACGCATGCTTTTTTTTTATTCACAAGTGGTTTTACAATTATAGATAGTTTTTATTAGTAGGACAACGTCCATGTCCATAGTAATTAGTATAGTTGTCATACATCTAAATTAATTCTCATTCATATTAATTAAGTTATTCGCAATATGTAAAATATTAGGCATGTATATTTTTTTTATTTAACATAATTTGAACACTAACATCTTAATTAAGGGTGGCGTATTTAACCACGAACGAAGTTAATTATGCATTTTTATCATTTCAGAATTAACTCATAATTTTTTTCACAAGTTAGGTTATAGTCTTATCTTATAGCTTCCGGTTTACTCAACGATAGAGATCATGTTGCCACGTGTCACTGGGCAATTAGTTATTAAATAGGTTAATGATTGATTATTAGTGTCCGCCGTGACCTTCGTCTGAGTCCATTGACTTGAATTTGAATTGTGTCAAAATTGAGCTTCTTAAAAGTTGGGGGGTCAATTTGGTAGTACAAATGTACTAACAACATTAACAAGGATGGGACGTTTACCAGCCCACATACACAGTCATTTCCGACTAAACATAATAATAAATATATGGAGTACTAGTAGTGCGGTGCAGTGTATTTAATTAACTCACTGCATTCCATCTTTAATTTGATATGGCCCGACACTCTCATTGCTTGTTCCTTTTAATTTGATGCATCTTTAACGCATTTCGCGTAATTTACATATATATATATATTAATAGTTTAGGGATTGGTTGATTGAGATACTAATGATGAATCCTAATTTTTTTTTGCTAACGTGATGAATAATATAGAATCAGTACGTAATACGTGTCTGTTTCTGCATTTTCATGACAAAAACATTAAGATTAAACCACTTCATGATGCAGTATTTAAACTCAGTTCGTCCCTAGAAACGTAATTCGTTTTACATTCAACCAACCTTGATATAGGGTTGGATATTAAACCGGTCCAGCCGGATCAGAACTTATTTGAAATCGACTGTCTGAAACCAATAACTTATTTGAAACCGACTGTTTGAAACCAATTCAATACGCATAATTTCTAAATAGATTAGGTCTACAGAGAGTGAATGAGTACAAAAAGTTGTAGCTATATATACTTCTATAAAATTTGTTTTATACTGGATCAGAACCAGTTTGGAACTTTAAAAAAAAAATTAGTGCAAACCATCGTTAAAAACAATATGGACCGGTTCATAGTAGGACTGGAACTATTTTTTGGAAACCAATTGCAAACATACAATTCTTTCCAGAATAAAAGTACAAAAAAATCGATAAGCTATGGACTGGAACTGTTTAAAACAGTTGTAGTTCGAACAGGTTCCATGCCCACATTTACTTGGATTTATGTAGAGTTTTTTTTCCCCTAAAGGGACCTCACATCGGCCGTCATAGTCCACGCCTAAAATAATCTCCACTCATACCAACTCAATACGTAAGATTAAAATTCCAAACCGTGAATAGGAAATCACAGCAAGATGTATTTAAATCACCACTACTACTCCATTCTTTTTTATCAGCCAACTTTTTTTGTATAGATTAAGACACATTAATACACAGTTTTACATGGCAGATTTCAGGTATCTCTGCAGTAATGTTGCTTAAACACTGCAAACTTGAATCTGAAGGTGAATAAACATTTGATATCGCCATTCAAGTCCCACCTGCAGAAACTACTGATATAGAATAATGGTCTTGATTTTGAAAAGACAGCAAAATCAAACCAACACCACAATGATGAAGGCAAATGCAATCTCCAATTCTGCCAAACCCCAAATAGAGTCTCCAAGTTTCTTTCCTTTTATCTAACTTATTGACTCCATAAACGACCGCATATTTATCACATCCTCTCTTGAATCTGGATACTTCTTCGGTTTGAAGAGCTTCCACAAACCCGACGGATGTCGGGTCCTAGTCTTTTCACCAACGTACCTCCCATACAGTTTTTCACACTCGGGATACGGCTTCACATACATGTTGTAGAATCTCAGTCTACTAGGCTTGATCAAATCTCTCAACATCACCGGGTCGCCAAGTCCTCCTCTTGAATCCAAGTACTCGATCACTTTATACCGAGGAATAATCTGTTTCTCAAAATTCACGCCTAAATACTCCGGCACATCTATAAGACACTCGATCTTGTATCTCATCTGATGAATCAAGAACTCGGTCTTCTGCTCTATCTCCTCAATATCATACACAATCACCCTTGGTTCTTTCCATAGCACTTTGAAGGCTTCTCTGCGAATCAACCCGTGTCTGCATAAACAGTCTACTCTAAGTTTTACTTCGTATCCAGCTCTGAATGGTCCATCAGAGAAAATCTCTCGAATTACGGATTCACGACATTTTAAAGATTGCAGCAGTTCTAAGCACCGAGAGAGTTCTCCTAGTTCCATGGAGAGAATTTTTGGCTCTCTAACAATCTCGTCCACTATCTCATTGTCGTTGAAACCTAAATTCTTAAACTCAAGGTACAGAGGCTTCAATCTATCTTCAAACCCGAGACCTAAAATTCCAGGGAATTTAAAGAGGATCCTATCAATTGCGTTTCTTTGAACACCTATTCTCTCCAAGAACTCAACTTTCTCAGAAATTTCACTCCTTTTGAGAGTGACAACTCTTGGGAACTCTTCCAAGACCTTTCTCACAGCGGCATCACTAAACCCTAAATCCTTCAAGAATGCTAGATTCACCAAAAGCCCATCTGGGGCAATCTGCAACCTTGTACACAGTTTAACAGCATTGATGAGGCCAATACAAGAAACACCATGACTTTCCAAATCTGATAAAACCTTGTTCCATTTCTGGAGAAACTCCAGATCAAGTACTCCAGGACAGTCAAACACCATAGCAACCATCAAGTCTGGAGGAACTTTCCAGGAAGATAAAATCCCCAGCGACTTCTCTACTTCATGTAATACAAGATTGTTCAGCAAAGTGTGATTCCTCGAGAGGAACTTGGGGAGCTGATCGGGAGGGAAACCGTACCTTTGAAAGAGATTGGACAAGGAAATTTGCTTCCGGTGTTGGGATTGCGTAGAGAATCTTGATGTGAAAAATTGTCTGGAATAAGAGTCAGTGAAGTGGAGTAATAAAGTGGGAGCTTGTTTTGGAGGGGCCTTGAGGATGTGGCTGCAGAGGGAAGCCTTAGTAAGAATTGCCATAGTCGTCCCTCAGGAGATTGCTTCTGTCTAAGACGATATTACATTCTGCAAATCAAGGAGATGCATCAAGAACAACGTTACCAAAACTATTGTAGGTTCAGACTCATATGGTTTCTTCATTAAAATGGGTTCTATTTGTCAAACTGCTAATTCAGTAAAAATCATATACAAAATAATCAAATAAAGTATTCATTCAACATTCAACAAAAAGAAAATCAGATTAATTAGGTTACCTTTGAATTGATGGAACAGACAATGGGGAAAAATTATAACATAAAACATATAACGCGAAAAAACTAACAAATACCGTGTACATAAACTCTTTAGCAACTTAATCACTCTACTGCAGCCCCATCTAATATGCAAGTTAGATTGGTAAATAAACTTCAGTTCTCAGTTATTGCTAGCGGAATTTTTTATGGAAGCACCACTCCCATTTTCTTCAATTTGGATGATAAAGCTTGACCCTAATCTAGGTCTGAAGATTTTCTTTGAGTTTGTTAAATCCATTTTCGCAACCTAAAACCGACCTTGGCACTTTAAGATCATCAACTTTCTTTAACAAACCACAACATTGCAAGATAATCAACTTTCTTTAAGATCACACACCTGACCTAAGACGAACAGATTCAATCAGAGCTGGTCATCATCAAATATCATGAAAAAAATCAACGGAGAACGAAGCAAAAGAGGGCACTGACTTAGAGAATTACCTCCACCTGCACGATCAAATATCCGAAAGCTTTGCGTAACCTAGCTCTATAACCTCTGGGGCGGTGGAGATGGCAGGAGGCGGCTGAAGGCGTGGTTGGGAGGCGCCGGAAGAAGGCTTACGAACGGTGGCCAGTACAGGAGCGTGGTGGTCGGATCGGCACCGTCGATGTTGGCAAGAGAAACTTTGCTGGGAATTTAAGAATTAATTTATTTAAAAATAAAAAAACCAACTTATAAAAATAAATTTGGCAAGTAACCAATTTTGAGTCTTAGCAAAAAAAAAAAAAAAAAACCAATTTTGAGAATTGACTCTACCATTTCGACTCTTCTCTTCCACACCCGATTAACCAACTAACCGAAGGAGCGAGCCTAAACAATGCAGAGGTTACTGTCCCTGAGAAAGCTCCACCTCCACACCAATCTCTCCCTCCCAAAACCTCTTAATTCCCAGCAAAGTTTCTCTTCTCTACTCGCACACCCACCATGGCGGTCGTCGGACCCGTCTCATCTCGGAAACCTAAATCACGGTTTCCTCCCACGCCAATTCCCGGTGCGGAGGCTGGTTACGGTTCCTTCAAGCTCATTGTTGCGCCTACGCCTCTCGGATCGCAGAATTGGGTTTCGCAGGGTTCAGTCTTTCCGCAGCAATTCAGGATCCAGAGGAGCTCTCGATTTAGTTATGCGTCGCGGGTAATTTTGTTATTTCCTCAAAATTACGTTTTCCGGGAAACTCATTTTGATTCGTCTCAGCAATATGTCGAGCAGAAAAGAGCGGTCTTGATTTCCATATTTAGCCATTTCTAAAACGTCTGCTGCCAATGTAGCATTGCAATGTGTACTTACATCTTGATGTGGTTTTCCTCCACCAATAGAATCCGTTGAAATATTTTTACCTTGAAGAATGAAGATAACTAGTAACTATGCCATAATTCTGAAGCTCTTGCATCTTTATATGTTCAATCCACAGTGGTGGGATTGTCTTTGTTGTTTTGGTAGATAAAGGAGGAATTGTTAGAAATCGTATAAAAGTAGGATTATCATCTAGGGTTAAGAACCTAAAAATAGAGTCCCAACTATAGGCAATGTTGTTAAATGTTAATCGCTGTAACATATTTAAAATGTTTCACACTTTTTACCCGGTTGATTTTCACATTTTTCTTCTAAAATTGACAGAATGAAAACAAGTTTTTTAAGCATCAAATCAGCCTAAACAATGAGCAACAAATCAGATACTTCGTTATGTTGCTTAAAATGCCAAAATCAGTCACAAAAAATTGAAAAACAACAAATTTGATAGTTGAGAAACCGAATATCAACATTTAAATCTAAGACAGCGATTAACAACATGGCCTATAGTTGGGGACTGTTTTTAGGTTCTTAACCCTATCATCTAAACCAAAACAAAAGTTAATTAATAAAACAAAAAATGAGGGCCTATAATGAGGTGTTTCTCATTCTAAACGAATGGAAGGGAGCAGCATGTCTTTCGATTTGTTATTTAGTTACCACTATATTGCATACCTTTAGAATTTGCAGTGGCACCTGTTATGTCTGTCCTGATGTACTCGGGCTGAGTACTTGTGCTATTGGTTTCATATCTCGTATAGGAAACAATGGTTTCAAGGGCTATCCAGTGATCAGATGGTTCTGGGCTTGATAGGCACCAATGTTGCTGTTTTCATGTTATGGCAGATTGCTGGTCAAGGTTTTATGATGAGAAACTTCATGGTAAGAAAGCTTATTCTGCTATGCTTTGGAAAATGATTTTTACTGCTTTATTTATCATTCAGAATTGGAATTTTCTCCACCTTAACGAATCTTCCTCATGTTCCTTTGCAGATTTCGCTAGACAATATACAAAGCGGACGTCTGCACACTATTGTAACTCATGCGTTTAGTCATGCGTCTGCTGGGCATCTGATATATAATATGATTGGGCTTTACTTCTTCGGGAACAGTGTATGACTCAGAGGTTTCAGAATGTTTTATCTGTTATTTAGTTTTTAAAAAAAAAAATTGATTTCCAAGATAACTCCTTGCATTTTTGCTTCCTCTTGTGTAATCTTATGTTTTAACATAAACTCTACGGGTGTGAACCAAATAGATGAGTTTATTAGAGAAATGTGTTGTGTTCTAATCTAATAAACTAATCCCTTTGGAAATCAAAATGAAATGATCATCTTAAAAAAAGAAGAAGATTAACCTCAATGTTTGTTAATTCATGAAAGGGGTCGATCAATGTCGAAGATCAGGGAGGTCTTTATATACCTTCAAACCTTTCTGCTGTCATTTAATATCATTTCATTATGTGGCAGCCTTTCATCTTTGGTTTGTTTTTTCATGTTCTGTTCTTTGGTTCGTCCTTTAGATTGCTGGAGTATTTGGACCGGAAGCTCTACTGAAATTGTATATTGCTGGTGCTATTGGTGGTGCAGTGTTCTATTTGTTGCACCATGCCTACTTGGCTACGAAGAAAGAGGTAACTTTAACCTTTGCAAATGACAGGAACTCCAGTTTTAGGTTGTTTGATAAAAGTTAATCATAGATGAAAAGCCTGTCAGCTTATTTACATTGAACTTAAAAATCACAGTCGAATATGTATATTGTATGTTACCAATATGCTCCAGGGTTAATAACCTAAAAACAGTCCCCAACTATAGGTCATGTTGCTAATCTTTGTCTCATATTTAAAATGTTGATATTCTATGTTCACTATCAGATTTGTTGATTTCCATTTTTTGTACTGATCTTGGTGTTTAATTGATGTTTTAAACAATAAAAGTATGTTATTTTCCTTTTTTCCGAAGTTTCAATTTTTTTGCTCATGGTTCAGATGCTTAAAAAACATGTTTTTGTTCCATTACTTTTAAGAGAAAAAAGTGTAAATTTACAAATAATCTAGTTGGGACACCGAATATCAACATTTTAAATCTGGCATAGTCAGCAAAATGGACTATAGGTGGGACTGTTTTTCGGTTCTTACCCTATGCTCCATGATATTGTCGATCATACTACCAATACATTATAAAGCAAATGTATGTTTACTTCTCTTCTAATTAAATCCACAGAGCATCGTGTTATTGTATTCACTGTCTGTCTGCCCTGTTCCGAGTCTTCTGACCTTAGCTCTTGTAATTTGCAGAACCAGCGAATGTTCATGATAGACCCTTCAAGAATTCCTGGCTTGGTATGATGAACTATAATTAAACACATTTCTCGTGGAATTCATTGTAATTCCTGAGTTTACCCGTGATACTCGATGTTCCTTTATTTTCAGGGAGCCAGTGGGGCTGTGAATGCGATCATGTTGCTTGATATACTCCTGTCTCCAAAGAAGACGATATATTTGGAATTCATAATACCAGTTCCTGCAATCCTACTGGTAATTAACATTCTTTAATTCAATCATAAAAGACCAGTTTAGTATTAATAGAGGGTAAATGTGACAATTTATCAAAATGCAGGGTATTTTCCTGGTCGGGAAGGATGTGCTACGTATAATAGAGGTATGCCTCATCGCATTCTATTAGTAAAAATGCCATCTTTGATCACACTCCGTAAACATCGGTATATAATTGAAGTATCTTAGCCATCGTCTTTTCCTCACGCAATGACTGTTAATAAGAAGATCTCACTTGGGTTGCTGCTATTGAGAATTTTTGTGGATTAATTTGTTTTGTAAACTAGATGGAGTTGTAACTGAATGACGAATTGATAATATAATTGGCAGGGTGACAGTGAAATCTCGGGATCGGCTCATTTGGGGGGAGCTGCAGTTGGCGCCTTAGCATGGGCACGAGTCCGTAGAAGAGGGCGATTCTTCTAGTTAATCTCTAGATAAAGACTTGTATGGAGTTTCTACTTATTCATGGGCAGGGTCAACTTTATCCAGCTTGTAAGTAAAAAGCTGCAAAATTGCATCAACTATTTGCAGCATTTGAGATGAAAGTAGTAGTAGTAAAACAAAGCAAGCTATTATTAACTTTGGAGAATGCAGTTTGATGGGGGTTTTCCAGATGTTTTAGGCTTTTAGCCCCTCTCTCTTTTCCTCTGTTCAAGACTCATCGTGTGTGTGAATTTAATGACTTTTGCCAATATGAAAATATTATTTGTATATCATACTATCTCTCCACCTTTATTATTTAAGGCGTCACATATTGTTTTCCATGGGATTTATTAGGTGACATATATTAAAAACTTATATAAAATGTTAAATGTGGGCTGTGAATATTATTTTATTCACATTAGTCGAATGAAAACTTCATTAATTATATATATATATTTCTTTTATTTATACACAGAAAAAATTATATATTTAATATATATATATATATTTAATATTACTATTTTTGCTTTTTTTTTTTTTTGCCACTTACTATTTTTGCCGTTATAGGTGGAATAAATTTAGTATTTTAGGAAATTTTGTAAGGAAAGGACTAATTATTATTTTTCTCTCATTAAGTTCAACGGATTTTCTCAAAAAAATACGAAAATGCCGTTAATGCATAACTCTATCAACAAAAACTAGGGGCGACAATCGGATCGTGTCGTGCTTATTCGTGTCGTGTCGTTAGTGACACATGTATCTACTCGTGTCGTGTCAAAACGTGTTCATCCTATTTTCGTGTGTATCGTGTTCGTGTCAACAAATTATTGTGTCGTGTCCGTGTGACTTGCGTGTGACATGATAAGTGATATTTCAGGAAAATCAATAATGCTAATATTACACATTTGACCCTTTTTTTTTTACAAATATTACGAAATGATCCATAATGAACCAACATCATTTGATACATAAATTCATCATTGTTTCATTTTTAATTAGCATAAATGTTGCGGGTCCGTGGTTCAGTAAATAGGGGTAATAATGTAAATATATTAGGGATAGGCATGGAACCGGTCCGGGCCAGACCGGATCTGGCCCGGATCGGAACTTGTTTAAACAGTTCCGGTCAAGTCCGGTCCGACCAAATTTTGTATTGGCTAAGATATAAGAGAGAAAAAATGGTCTGGTTCGAGACTATTTTGTTAAAAATAGTCCGGCTCGATCCAAACCGGTTCTTCCAATTTTTATATATAAAATTACACTAAACTTTTAAAAAAAAAAACAATTCAAAACCATTCTGGTCCAGTCCAAAACCAGTTCGGTCCAGTTCAAGACCGGTTCCAAAGAAGTATACTAACGGTTCTTGGTTAGGTTCTCCGCTTGAAAACCTTGTTTGTTTGGAACGGGTCTGAAATGTACCAGTTCTAAACGGTCTGGTCGGATCGGTTTTTTTGTCATCCCTAAAATATATATTAATTTAAGGGCTTAGTTGCATATTGAAAATGATGAGGTCTATATATGTAAATATTAAATTTTAAATAACCGTGTCTATTCGTGTTTAGCTATGAAATCGTGTCTATCGTGTCTTAATTGTGGATATGCAGCTCTGAGCCTCACGGACATGCTTATAGTCGTGTATATTCGTATCAGAGAGTTGTTTAGACACAGAACGTGTCGTGTCGTGTCAAAGATGTGAAAATACAGCTCGTGTCGTGTCAGACATTGCCACCCCTAACAAAAAACCAAAACAATTAAAAAAAAAAATTAGAAATCATGATAAAAGTGATAAAGAAGGCTTTTTATTTTTCCAACCCAATAATTCTAATATATACCCGACGATTATGAAGTTCGAATGTATTTTTCTTTCTGGGCCAAGTTTGAATGTATTTATTCTTTCTTAGCAAAATGAATATATTTATTCGGGTTGAATACCAAATAACTAGCCAAACGTATAACCAAAGAGTAAATAGCTAGCTATACTTTATTTTGGAGTAAATAGCTAGCTATACTTTATTTTGAAGATGTAAAGGCTTTATTTGATCATGATGATGCTCATTGTAGTTTTGTTTGTGTTGTGTCAAATGGCCTGTTAATTGATTAAATTTGGAGTTCTTGAAGAATGTTTGTCCAATTTTGTAGGATGGATACAGATTCTGTGTAGTTTTTGTTTGTGCTTCATGTATTTAGTTGCAAGATTCAGATACTAAATCTAATGTTGTTTTTTTATCAAGTATAATTATAAGGCTAGTAATGGAATGTGTTTTACTTCATTTGAATATACTAAAGAGAAGTGCAGCTCTCAGGATTTACATTTCAGCAGCTCTTCAGAATTGCATCATCTCTGCATAATAGCATTTCTTCACCTCTGTATCATTGCATTTCTGCAGAAATGCTGAAATTGCTGCAGAAACGCAACAATTTTGCAGAATTGCTGCAGAAACGCAACAATTTTGCAAAATTGCTGCAGAAAAACAGCAATTCTGCTGCAGATACACAGCAATTATGCATAATTGCATATGCAGAACTACAGCAATATAGCAGATTGCGCTATGGGTCTGCAGATTACCCATAGATATGTGATGGAGAAGATGAATCGCACCAGAAAGAAGAAGAAGATGAACCAGCCACCTTGAATCAAATTTCCTAAAAGTTTAGGCATTATTACGTGAAGAACATGTTCTGTTAGTTTTAACGTCAAACTTAACGGAGCTATCTAACTCTTGTTTGTAGAAAGTTTGGCTAGCTATTTGCTCTAAAATAAAGTATAGCTAGCTATTTGCTCTTTGGTTATAAGTTTGGCTAGTAAATTGGTATTTAACCCAATTTATTCTTTAAGAGCATCCACAATGGTATTACATATTTTGCTTTCCTTAAAGGTGTCACGTAGGCTTTTTATGTGTGATTTAAGGAATACATAAATTAATGTAATACTTAAATACTAGTAGGTCTACAATGGTTTTACTTAATCATCTTACGTAAATATATTTTATTATTAAATTTTTACAACTAATTTAAAAAGTAGTTATACTAAAGTTTCAATTGTGTCGTTACAATCAAGGTTTTGTCTAAATTTTGCAACGAGATTTGTGTTATATATATATATATAGAACGACTGTGTTTGGAAAAAAAAAAATGAGGACAATTAATTTTACGTAAACATAAAGTATTACTTATATTTAAAAAATGATTTATGTAAAAACATAAATTTACATGCGTGTCTCATTTTTAAGGACTCATATCCCACGTTTACGTAATCCTTACATAATACCACAGTTGATGCTCTAACGTTAGTCTCCGATACATGATTTAGTGATTAAACACGTTTATTTTTATGTTTTAACTTTAAAATTTTAGGTTTGAAATTTCTTAGAGTTATCACATCCACCCTAAACTATTCACTATCTTTACGTACAAGAGAAAATGAGTATAATTGAAATTAACGTGCTAAATTTAACGGGTCGGACTGAGTTTAACGGACCGATTCTTAACAATATCCGACTGCAATGGATGGTAGGGCAAATTAACAGAACCACCTGGATTTAACGGCCGGTTTCTTGATTATAAAATGGGAAAAGTATGTAAAACATGCAACATGTTTGAAAAAGATAGTTTTATGAACCAATATGTTTTAAAAAGTACAAAATGTTAGAAACAAATGGTTTTACAGACCAAAATATTTTAAAATGTACAACAAGCTTACAAAATATGGTAAAATGACGTATACATGATTTAGTGATTAAACACGTTTATTTTTATGTTTTAACTTTAAAATTTTAGGTTTGAAATTTCTTAGAGTTATCACATCCACCCTAAACTATTCACTATCTTTACGTACAAGAGAAAATGAGTATAATTGAAATTAACGTGCTAAATTTAACGGGTCGGACTGAGTTTAACGGACCGGTTCTTAACAATATCCGACTGCAATGGATGGTAGGGCAAATTAACAGAACCACCTGGATTTAACGGCCGGTTTCTTGATTATAAAATGGGAAAAGTATGTAAAACATGCAACATGTTTGAAAAAGATAGTTTTATGAACCAATATGTTTTAAAACGTACAACATGTTAGAAACAAATGGTTTTACGGACCAAAATATTTTAAAATGTACAACAAGCTTACAAAATATGGTAAAATGACGTATCGTCTACTTGTTGTCACTAGTCTCATTAAGTGGACACGTGCGGATCACGTTTTTAAAAAATATTAATTATTATTATTATTATCTACATCCACAATTAATAATCATTGCTATGTATAAATTAATTGATTTTTTAATTAATTTTTTTTATTTCTAAAAATGTGTTTCGCACGTGTCCACTTAATTAGACTATTGATAACAAGTGGACGGTGTGTCATTTTACCATCTTTTGTAAGCTTGTTGTACATTTTAAAACATTTTGTTCCATAAAACCATCTTTTCCAAACATGTTGTACGTTTTAAAACATATTGGTCCATTAAACAATCTTTTTTCAAACATATTGCATGATTTACGTACTTTTCCCTATAAAATTAACAGAACCACCACAACAGTGTTCATATAAATACAGTTGCCACTACGGTACATTGCAAGAATCAACGACCCATCGCCATCTTTACGTTTCTGCGCAATCCTTTTATCAACAAATTTCAGTTGCTCTCGCTCCGTGGCGGGAGCGGACTTTCCGGTGGAGAAATGCGGTGGGAGAGGGTGGCCGCCGGAGGGCCAGGGAAACGGTGGGGCCACACTTGCAACGCCATTAAAGGCGGGAGATTCCTCTACGTCTTTGGTGGATACGGCCAAGATAACTGCCAGACAAACCTCGTTCACGTCTTTGACTCCGGTACGTTCCGTCCGTCTTCTCCCCCTTCACCATTGCTGATCGTTTCATTCCGCTTCGCATATTTCTGTCACTTCGGATACTCAAATTGTTTAGAGTCGGTGTCAACTTCGAAATCTTGATCAAACTGTCCATTGGAACTTTTAATTCGTTAAGTAATTGCCGTAGAATCAAAGCTTAAGGTCCATTCGTTTCCGAATGTCAATTGATGTGCCAAACTGCCAGTGGCGTTTCTGCTTTGTTATAATTTCATTTTCTGCAACATCTTGGGCGTTCTTTGATGGAATGACACGTGCAGTTAGATGACTAGCCTGGTGTATGTTCAAGAACGTCAATATAGTTCCTACGAATATGAATTTACCACTTCAGCAGGGCTGTTTGTAAGAGGCTTCAGCTATTGCTATTCAGTGATTGGGTTACAAATTTTAACTGAAGTGTGTAATTCGTCTTTATTAATACCATTTCCCCATTGGTGCAGAACTAAGGTGAAATTGCCACATATGTTCTATAATCTTTCAGAGGCTTCACAGGATTTGTGAACATTCAAATAAACACTAGGGTTTGAATGTGGGACTTCCTCGTATGATGTAATCATTTCTAGCAATGGAACTTACAGGGTAGTAGGTTGCTTATATTATGGATAATTTGATTAGATGTTTTCAGCTTGGTCTTTATTAATACCATTTCTCCATTGGTGCAGAACTAAGGTGAAATTGCCACATCTATTCTATAACCTTTCAGAGGCTTCACAGGATTTGTGAACATTCAAATAAACACTAGGGTTTGAATGTGGGACTTCCTCATATGATGTAATCATTTCTAGCAATGGAACTTACAGGGTAGTAGGTTGCTTATATTATGGATAATTTGATTAGCGGTTTTCAGCTTTTGGTTGACTGATAATTATACGATTGGAATGAGTACTTATTATCTGATGCTAACTATAGGGTGGTAGCTCTTGAGCTCTCGCTTTTTTTGTATATATATGTTGTATACGGTTGCACACATTTGTTTCTACGGAACTTACAGGGTTTTGCTTGTGGAAGTTTAAAGTGAAAACTATATTTACCTTTGGGCGTTCTAATATTTGAACTCTGATGTCTGAGTTGCAGTAAAGCAGACATGGAGCCAAGCCATAGTCAAAGGCAATGCGCCTACTCCTAGGGACAGCCACAGCTGTACTATCATTGGTGACAATTTAGTTGTCTTCGGTGGAACTGATGGGATGAACCCTTTGAAGGATTTGCATATATTAGACACATGTAAGCTACATTTCTGTCTCTTCAGTTCGTTGTTTTCTTTCATGTTTCTTCAGGCAGCAACAGGAAAAGGAGATACTTACATGAATTATATATAATGCAGCTTCTCACACATGGATATCTCCGACTATAAGAGATGAGGGACCAGAAGCAAGAGAAGGTCATAGTTCAACTCTGGTTGGCAAAAGGCTGTTCATATTTGGTGGCTGTGGAAAATCTCCTGATAACAATGAAGTATATTACAATGATGTTTACATATTAAACACAGGTACATTTTTCTGCAATAATTAAGCATTGCATGACCATGATAACATTAGAAACATAACTAATTTGTCATATTTTCTTAATATATATTTTTTTACCTGCAGAGACTTTTGTCTGGAAGAAGCCAGTAACCACCGGGACTCCACCTTCTGCACGTGATAGCCACACGTGCTCATCTTGGAAGAACAAGATGATTGTTATTGGTGGTGAAGATGGGCATGATTACTATCTGTCTGATGTGCATATACTTGATGCAGGTTTTTCTTTTTCTTGTATATGTATATATAATTGGATAATTTTGATTTACTTATTGAATAGTTCATTCAACGGATGACACACATCCTTAATCTGTCAATTTGCAAATGTTAGACACCCTTATGTGGAAGGAGCTCAAAGCTAGTGGCCAAATGCTACCACCTCGAGCTGGTCATTCCACTGTGGCATTTGGGAAGATGTTATTTGTATTTGGGGGATTCACAGAGGGTCAAAACCTATATGATGATCTTTACATGCTTGATATTGGTCAGTGTTTAGCTGTTTATTTATTTATTTGGTTTGATCAATTTCCTTTCTCTCGTAAAAATCTCGAATGGTAATTTTTTTCCTCAAAAAAAAAAAAATAATTGCAGATGCAGGGATATGGACTAGAGTAACAACTAATGGAGAAGGGCCATCAGCAAGGTTCTCTATGGCTGGGGATTCTTTGGATCCAGTTAAAAGCGGTGTTCTTTTCTTCATAGGAGGCTGTAACAAGACTCTTGAGGCTCTGGATGACATATATTACCTGCACACAGGTTTTAAATGATCATTGGCTATTAATTTTACATCTTCAAGTTACAAAATAGTCCTCTAATTCATCAACCATTTCAGGACTTGTTAAAGAAACTGAAAGGAAACCAGAGAAGTTATCCTTGAGGCAGCAGTTGAAGCTCAAGTGTCAAGAACAGAGTTCAACTTTAGTACCCAGGCGGGCCATGCGCGTACCTGAGCGATTCGGCTTGGGTAATGCTTTGTTTATGGTCCCATGCCTATCTCTGTTTATGGTCATCCAAGTTAGAGTATATATAATGCTCTATAAGTTAGTCATTTCAACTTAGCTGTAAAAAATTAGTAATTACTAATTACCACTCATTAAAAAAATTGCAATATACCAAAAGGAACTTGGACTAGACTCTCAGAATGACCAACTGAATTCCCCTGTTCTGTTGAATTATGTCTTGAGTGAAATAAAGTCCTGGTTTCAGTATTTACGCGAAAATTTTGCCCTTGAGATGCAGGTACCAACTTCTTCTTGCCGAACCCCAATGAACCAATTCAGCAAGGGAAGGTGGTGTTTCAGGCAACAGTTACTGAATCTTTCCCTTGTGGTGGATATACCATTGAAACAGTCATTGATGGGAAGCCTCTCCGAGGAGTCGTGCTTTCGAATAACCCAACCAACTTCCAAATGCCCCCTACTATTCACAATACCAGGTGAGGACTCAAACTTCTAAATCAAATAAGGGGTTTTCCTCACTCATTTCTAATTCTCTTTCAAGTATATCTTTACCCATGTACTAAAGCACCTTAGTAATTTGTCTTTTATCAAATTATGCTAGAATATCTCCAGACGGGATGATTACGTGTATATTTCTTTCTAACGTTGTAATAATTCTATCTTTTGATGTATTATATCAGGAAACGGGATTCTGACAAGATGGAGACAGTTACTTCC
Source organism: Clarkia xantiana subsp. parviflora (assembly GCA_036873135.1). Taxonomy (NCBI): domain Eukaryota; kingdom Viridiplantae; phylum Streptophyta; class Magnoliopsida; order Myrtales; family Onagraceae; genus Clarkia; species Clarkia xantiana. Next base: position 11,053,687 of record JAPTYO010000010.1, on the reverse strand, counting down.
ACATACGATAATATCAGCAGCATGTCGAAAGAACGAAGAACGGGGCAGCAAGATTCAGCTGACTGCATGCAAGGAGAGGCTGTGCAACAGCAGGAAAAGGATCCAACACAAACACCCTTGGAGGCTGTGAATATCTCAACTACAGCTTCTGCTCTTGACAAGGTCTAGTGTTCCTTTCCATGGCTAAACTTTGTTTCATTTTCAAGCTTTGTGGGACATGTATAAGTTGATTTATCAGAAACTGAACTGATCTAGTTTTCCATATAGAGGGGGATGTACAAGGTTTGGTGCTACGTAACTGCTCCAAATGTTTTTGTAAGAATAACGCAAATTAGGAAGTAATTGGTTTGGTATGGTTGCTCTGAATCACCCATCCATTTTTCCGCTCCTCTCATAGTAGTTCAAAATGGTTAGGGTATCCCATAGATTCTTGGAATCTTTTCATGATTTGAAGCTTCACTCTTGTAAATTTTTTGGGTTCACTGGATGATTATAGTCAATTTCCATCCACAAATACAATGCTTATGACTTGGTAAGATCTTCATAAGTAAGATCATTGAAGCTGTATTAACTGCAGAATAGGTGCACATTCAGATTATAGATCTTTTGTTTTTTTGGTTACATTCAATAATACAATGTTCTTGGTTGTGCATCTAGTGGTTGTTGCTGCTGGCATGAATTTGGATAGTTAACTATTGATAACTTTTTGCTCTGACTGCAGGTCCCGGCATCTCAAGAACTGTCAGTAAATCCTGCAGATACGAACAAAGTCGAGTTACGATCAGAAGATGATCAGAATAAAGATCCAACAGATGATGCACCAAGAGTAGATGATCAGAAGAGAGATGCGATGATAGTAGATGATCAGAATAAAGATGGTCAGATAGATACGAAAGATGATCGGGTAGATGATATTCCAATAAAAGATGATGAGGGAGAAGTTAGAGATAATCCAGAAACGGTAGATGAACCAATGGATGATGTTCCAATGAAAGAAGATGCTGCAAGAAATGACGATCAGGCTAAGGCAGATGATACTTCGATGACACGTGATGAGATGAATGATAGTCCTATGAAAGATCAGAGAGATGATGCTCCTCCAATGGAAGATCAAACTGATACTGCTCTAATGGGAGATCAAACAGATGCTTCTCCAGTGAGAGATGACCAGGAGAAGACAGTTGAAGATGATGATGCTCCTCCAATGGGAGATCAAACAAATATTGCTCCAAACAGAGATGACCAGAAGATAGTTGATTATGATGATGATGATTCTCCTTCAATGGGAGATCAAACAAATACTGCTCCAATGAGAGACGACCAGAAGACAGTTGACGATGATGATGCTCCTCCAATGGGAGATCAAGCGGCTACGAGAGATGACCAGAAGACAGTTGATGATGATGATACCCTAAAAGAAGCCAATCAACAAGTTCCTCAAGAAGGTGACTCTGTCCCGTCCTCGACTAGACAAGGTACACATCAATCTTGCCTAGGGTGATGAATGTTGTTAATGCTTTCTGAGGGTTTTTCCGGGTCATCACCTGTTTGTTGAAAAATAACAACTTTTAAAATAAATAGTTAGTCTCATAGCAAACAGGAGACAATTGAGTTAAAAAACGACCACTTGATTTGTATGTAAGATATATATCATCTGCCCTGTCTCTCTGATTATGATCATGATATGTGCCCGAATATTGAGAGCACGAAGAACACGAGAATATATGTAAATAGGAAAGCTTACTTCCTAATCAACCCTAATCTCTCTTTGGAGACTAAGATTAATTGTTGGAAGCTTGATATTTCATTAATAAGAATACCCTATATATAGGGATTACAAGACCCTAGATAATATTATAAAAGATATAAAAATATATTCTAAAGATATTATTATCCTAAAGATAATATACTTAATATATATTATCATTAAGATTAGATATAAATAGATATTCTAGGCACTAATATTGACCATAACATTAGATATTCTAGGCACTAATATTGACCATAACAGATCATTTCTTATGATGCAGATGATAGCTTGAGAATCGAAGACAAGGCGCCGCCCGGTAATGACCCTACAGTATAGTCTCCAGATCCTTGTGAACAAGTCTGGAAGAAGAGATAGAAGACGGGACATATGAAATTTTGTAGCTTTTTTTTTTTTTTTTTGGTTTGTAAATTGAGGTTGCTAAGGAAGGATTGATTGATGAACTGATAGAATCTTAGTTTCCAACTGTTGCAATGCTGGATTGACTAGGAGACTTAGGATTGACTGACATACATCAAAGGTAACAAGAGTTAATTGTCTGATTGGGAGAGGTGTATTACTTTTCCAGTGATTTCTATATCTGTTCAAGCTATAATGTTGTTTGCCTCATTGTAACTGAAGTAGAGTTTTAACAGCATCTCTCCAATTTACACAAAAACCGAATTTTGAAGTAGAAGCACAAAGATTCGATAGAGATACCCCAGGCCATGAACATCAAACAGTTCTGGTTAGTAACAACCATGAAATAGCAAAAGGTCTGATTGATTTCATGTTAAAGAAGCAGCATCATATTTGCACCACCGCAAAACAGGTAGCCATGGGGAAGATCCACCACCCGGAGCTGCTTGTACATTTGTTGATGGTCGATCCTGTAATCAATCATATAGATAAAATCAGTACTTAGAAAGACCCCCACAAAGTTTGAAATAAGACGGAATGTATATAAAGTTGAATGTTTGATTCTTTAAGTAAAACTGAGCTCAGTGCAATGCAAGAAGCAATCACTACTATGGAGTAGTTACCGAAGAATTGTAACTTAAAGCAACCAAGAAAGATGCATAAGTCTTACCTTGATGAAGTTACCACAGTTTTGCTCATCAGAGCGGAAGTAATTGTTTGCCTGGCTTCCCTGAATGCCCGCTTTAGTGACGACATCTATCTACTATTGGTGGAGAACTTGCAGTAGCAATCGACTTCTGAGGAGGTCCATTGGTAATGCAATTTTCTAGCCAATGCAATTTTTCAGTAAGCCAAAATGAAAGTCAAGTCTAATTACATCACAGAAGTAATTTCACATGAACGTATAATATAATTTTGCCAAATCAATATAATCTTCCCAAATAAAGGTTACTTTGAGTTCTCTTCCCCATGTTCTTAACGAAATAAGACATGCATTAGCAGTTTAGCATTATTCGTTAGCAGAGGACTTGCAACATTGGAGCCTCATCCAACAGAACAAATGGAGTAGTAGATATGAAAACTGCTAACAAAGTACTAGTTCAGCCAAAAGGGAACAAAGTTCAAAAACTATGAGATGAAAGGGGAAAGGTCTAATCTGTTCTATATTTAAGAAAGAAATATCAATGCTACAGCTGCATTAACCATGAACAGGAAATTAGTTTGACGGTTGTACTAGCAGAAAGCCGAGAAACCATTTTGAAATCAGTGCATCAAAACTTGTGTCTTGTATATCTTCAAGAAGCTTAGTAGTATTATTGATGAAGAGCTCCACTTCAAAATGAAATAGTAACATTCTTGGGTGCAGAAACCATATTGAAACCAATGCATCAATTATGTTTTGTCTATCTCTAAGAAACTTAGTAACATTTTTGCTAAAACAATGAAGAGCTTAGTGTTCAGGGTTTAAGCTTAGTAACATTCCTGCAAAAGTAACTTCACCAGTAGCTTTATCAGAAAAAACATCTAGCTGATCTCCCCAACCATATGAAGAGCCTGTTCATAAAAGTGGATTTTTACATTGTTCAATCAAGAAACATAAAACACCATAACACAACGAGCACAAGCGATTTCTATGCAGAATTGTTTCATCAAACAGCAAAAGTACAACCAATATCTACTGCATTACAAGGTGAACTGGGTTCAGGTTCAGCATAAGTGAAATTTATCCTAGAACCCAACACGGACTTTCTTTCTCACTTCTCAGAACCATAGATCTGCAACAGCAGTTACAGATATCAATGCAAGCAACAAACATGGGTCCGAACAATGCAAGCAGCGGAAAGATATCAATGCACAAGCATATAGCTGTACCGTACCTACCTCCTCAGTGAGACTTTCTCGAGAAACAAACAGAAGGAGGCAGTAATCTCACCTGAGCAACGGAGAGTTTCATGAGCCTAGATCTGAAGAAGCAGGTCCGCCGATAGTGGAGGAGAGGAAAGGCCTCGTTTTTAAGCTCCGCCTCAGACTTGGAGGGACATGGGAGGGTTACAGTCGCACCGCCATTGCTTACTTAGAGTTAGGGAGTGAGACTGACAGCGGTGACTAATTGGTGACGTACGTGTTGCCGGGCCCATATCGTTTTTTTTTTTTTTTTTGTGAGATTTGAATATTTTTTTGGGTAAGGATTCATATTTCATATTTGGTCCTCAATTTATATATGTTACCAAAAAAAACTTAATGTATTATATGTAACGGGGACTAGTTAGGATATATATCTAATTACTAGAGGAGTGAGCAAAATACCCAACTGGATCCGGAGTCGATCATTTGGGTAAATTCCGGGTAGAGTTAAACGGTTCTGATACGTTTTTGGGATAAAAATTTTAGGAATTTGAATTTTTCGGTTCTAGTCCGGATAAGCATTTGGGTATCCAAATACTCGAACCTGAACTGTTTAGTATATATATATATACAATAATAATTAAATGTTTTTTTTTTCCAAAATTACATGTTTCATTACTAATTTATTAAGCATTTCTATTCTTTTTTTTTTTTGGCAATTCATTTCTATTCAATTACGATGCATGATTTACATATGTATATGTGGTTTTTTACATATCAATAAAAAAATAAACGTTTAGATTGACTTTGTAAAAAATTCATGGATGTAAGTGGTTCCAAATGGGTACCCAGAACCAATCGGTTCTAAACGGTTCCAGTCCAAACGACTCTGATACGGTTCTGGGTAATAGATGTTAGGAACCGTTTAGTATTGGACTGGTTATGGGATACCCTAAAATTACAGAGTACCTGGAACCGCTCACCCCTACTAATTACGAATAGCTATTTTAATTTTAATTTTTTAAAATTGATTAAATGAACTTTTAAATTTCAAGTATACGATTGTATTTGTTACAATATACGTCAACTTAACTATAAAATGAACATGTTTTGACTACATGTGATCTTTTTATGTGTATAAGATAAGTTTAGCAATAAATTAAAAGTATAACTGAACGATTAATTGGGTCTCCACCCAGAACCATATTTTTTTTCAGTTGAACATCCAATTGAACGTATTATTTTGCAATTATTTCAATTTTTTAATCAATTTTGGGTACACATCAAAAGATCTCACGTGACAAATGCTTTCTTCGTTTCTGTCCAATTTGATGAAAATTATAATGAAGGTAGCAATTTGATCGAAAATTAAAAATTCATATTGCTAATTTAAAAAAGTTAAAGCTCGAGTAGCGATTGAAATTGTGCCAAATTTCAGGTAACGATTTGGATATCAACCCAGACAAGCCTAATCTAAATTTATTTTCAATATTTATTATTTTGTAAGGGTGTTAACGGGACCCACCCTTATTTTGATTCTTGAACCCGCACCCCACGAGGTATGGTATTGAAATTTACCAATTTTGCGAGGCTGTGCGGTTCGGGTTTAGGGTCGTGGGGCCCACGAACTCGCCTTGTTTAGCTTATATGGGGGGTTAATAATCCATAATAATAAGATTAATATGAGTACGGTAATGTTTTGAACATAAATTTCAATATATGTTTGTAATTTGTGATTTAAGAAATAAAAAAAAGTGTTTGAATTTGTAATTTCATAGTTTATGTTTGAATTTGATTTAAGTAATAAAAAGTGTGTAATAATGTATTTAAAAGCATACTTGACTACATGTATTAGGATATACAAATAAATGGAGATTAGTTGATAGTTTCTTTTGTTTTGTTTTGATTTGGTATTTGTATTGATTAATATATACACGAGTATTAGCTAATACACATTTACGTAGTAAATCATGTACTCAATAAACCTTATAAATATAATGCATTAGATAACACATAATAACTAATGACCAAAACACTCTTACCCTTATATAATAGATCATGACTTTGTCGATTTTAGGCCCGACTCCACCGACCTCGAGTAGGACTCCGACGACTTTGGGACGGCCTCCGCGACTTCGAGACCGGTTCTGGCAGCCTTGGGACGGAATCCGTCGACATCGAGCACAACTCACGTGGCCTTTGGCCCGACTCCAGTGACATCGGGACTGACTCCGACGGCTCCAAGCTCATGATACTTTTAAATAAGGGTTAACAGGTCTTTTGGTCCATGATGTTTGACAACTTTTGGGTTTTGGTCAATGATGTTTTTTTTTTACCTAGTTTTGGTCAATGCAGATTTTTTCTAGTTTTGGTTTAACCGTTACATTCCGTCCATTTTTTGACATGTACAAGTCACGTGATCCACCCTAAACTTTCAATTTTGTTCAATTTAGTCCCTCTAATACTTTCCTACCCTTTTTTTTGTTCAATTTAGTCCCGAAGTTTCAAAAATTCAATTGGACCTATTGTCCAATTGGGGTCAATTTTGAAACTTCGGGACTAAATTGAACAAAAAAAGGTTAAGAAAGTATTAGAGGGACTAAATTTAAAGTTTAGAGTGGATCACGTGACTTGTACATGTCAAAAAATGGACGGAATGTAACGGTTAGACCAAAACTAGAAAATTTTTGCAAACATATGATACCAAAACTATGTAAAAAAAAACATCATTGACCAAAACCCAAAAGTTGTCAAACATCATAGACCGAAAAACTTGTTAACCCTTTAAATAATTGAAGTTACTTTTTTATTACTATTTTTATTTGTTAAAAAATTATTCATATGTAAAATTATAATCTCATTAAAAAATGTATATAGAGATATTTAGGTCTTTTAGACTTTTAGTTATTGTATTAAGTTATCATGATACAAAAGTTTATCCAAAATTTGTATTAGAACATATCATATTACATGTTTCGTCCAAACATAAAAGTTCCATGATTGAAAAGTGCATATAATTATATTCCACAACATTTAGGAATGTATATACAAATATATGATCACTACATAGTATGCTATATCCGTACTGATAATTTTGGCTATGATAATTACAAAAGACAGGACAGCAAAAATCACGAGTCATCAAGCTAAAAGGAAGAACAGCATCATCAAAAGAGGTAACATGTATCAAGCATAATCAATTTGGGTGTCTATCCCGTTTAAAATAGAGTCAAGAAACAGTTTAACCATTGTTTGACTCGGGGGGCAAATGATGGACACACACCCACCTTGACCCGCTTTGACCCGACTTATTACCGTCCGGACCCAAAGACGTTTCTAAACCGAAACTTGGAAAACCTCGAACCCGAAAAATCCATCAACAAAAGGCTGAGCGAAATTAAATCGCCCGACAAAGGAACAAGCTCGGCTAGGGACACCCCCTAACCGAACATGTTCGGTTAGGAGGCCTCTATACGAACATTCAGTTAGGAGGCCCCTAACCGAACATTCAGTTAGGGTAACCCCTAATCGAACATGTTTGGTTAGGGTATCCCTAACCGGACATTTTTCGGCCCGGAGGGCCTCCATCTAGGCCACACTGTTTCCGAACACCCCAAAAATATTACCAACCCCTCCGATGCTTAGTAATGCCTAATTTCACTTTATCTTAATTAATGCATGATTAACAGACTAATACTACAATTATCAAACTAATGACCCAAGAGTCATATAAATAGGACCCTTGGCCATTCATTTCCACAAGTTGCCAAGTTGAATTTGCTCTATCTTCTCTCTATAAATTTTCTCTCTCTAGCAAGTTCCCATTTAGGCATCGGAGAGGGCTCACTGAGCACCCCACCCCCTTTTGCTCGGTAGCGCTTTTTGCAGGTGGATGTGGAAAAGGACTCGAACTCGAAGTTGAGAAACGGATGTCCAGCGAGACGTTTTTATAGGTTTACGAGGAAGAAGAACTATCTTGGAGCTAAGGACAGCATTATAAGAGAAACATCCACACAGGTCTACGAGGATCATCACAGTTCTGTTGGGTACCGACCGATTGGTTCATGCAAAACCGAACGAATTGGAAGCGTGTCCCAACAGCTACCACCAATCGGGACCGGCTCCGATTTGGTGGTGGCCGACATCGATTGATGGTGGTCGGCGACCTTGGGTTGTGATCGGTGGACTTGGGCGGTGACCAGATGAAAAGTGGTTGATTAAAGAAAACAACGGGGGCTAAATTACGTAAAAAAATGAAATTTAGGTGGAAGTCACGTGATGTGCACATGAGTACTTAACAGTCAAAACTAACGGTCAACTAACGTATGCACCAAATGTCTACAAAATGCAAATGTATGACATATAGAGTCTAAAAAAAAGATATAACACAAAAAATCAACTTTAGTTAAACATATGACACGATAATATAATTTTAACATTCTTTTTTTGTCGGACCAACTTGTAAAACGAGTTGTGTTTCCCGGTTGAACTTATCTCAAATATTTTTGAAGAAGTATCCTTAGGAAGATTTTAACATTATGACATGTTTGATTGCATGCATTAGGATATACTAATACACGTCTTAGCTAATATTTTGTTTGTTTTGCTTTGGTATTGGTATTAGCTAATATATGAGTATTAGCTAATACTCATTTCTATAGTAAATCATGTATTAGTTAAGACACTTAAAAAATCATGTATTAGCTAATACATAATACCTATTGACCAAAATACCTATAACCTTACTTAATATATAACAACTAAATCAACTTCGGCTCATAACATCAGCCACCGGCGAACCCCGGCCGGACTCCGACGAACCCCGACCGTACTTTAATTATAATAATTAAAAAATAAACTTATTTATTTAAGGACATTTAAGTTTTTTAGTCTTTGTATTAGGATATCCTAATATAAAATTCATCCAAACATTGTATTAGGATATTCTAATACATGATTCAACCAAACATTTTATTAGCTAAGCATATATTAAGATATCTTAGTCGATACCTAACTAATACATATGCCATCAAACATACATGCGCTTAACATTTCTGATTCGAAATTATGAAAGTAGAAAGCAATGTATATATAATTCCCACACCGCCCTTGACTTACCGATTATTTGGGAGCAACTAAGTCGTCATATCCTGACCGTTTAATTTTCAGATCCCTTAATTATCTTCACGTCACGGACAATTTCGTCACTGGCTGGGAAAAGACCGCCAAGAATAAGAAATAACAGAAAAGCACGTCCTTCCTTGCCACACCAGAATCGTCCTTCCTTGCCACACCAGAATCTCAAATATATATATATATATAGATAGATCAAAAAATCAAGGATCAAATTGCTTCTAGGGTTTCACTACTGTCAGTGGCATCTGAAACCAACTCCAAACTTCACCTGCAATTTTTCACTTCGCTTACTCTTTTAAGTTCTAGGGTTCATCCTGATTTGATAGAACATCTCCGGCATCGATTTCTCCCACTGTCGAATCCGGTGAGCGGCCAAAGCCAGTTACGGAGCTCGAGCCTACTGGTGAGCGCAAGCTCTTCATCCGATCTCACTTTGTTTATTATGCCGCTGATCTGGAACGTCATTCGAGGATGCAATTTTTATCTTTATTTCTGGGCAATGCTGTATTCTGCTTTGATTTCCGGACGCTTACTTGTTTTTGTTGATCTTTGCAGGGTGTTATCGGAGTATCTTCTGAGGAATTGTGCCTAGCTCTCTCAGGTGACGATGTACTGGCGTGGGAACTACGGTATTGACTATGGTCAGAACATTCGTCCTCCTTATCAGCAGCAAATACCAGCTCCGTTTCCTCCTGGAACATCGACGGCGCCACCTTCTGCAGAAAATCAAGCGCCTCATGTTCCATCTCAGGGCGGATATTCGTTTCCTCCATTGTATAATCTTCCTCTAGCTCCACCTGCCAGTGCACCACATGCTCAGACTCTCCAGGCCCCTACCTTTGCAATGTCAAGAACAGTAACATCTGGTCAATCACATGTAAGCGCACCCCTCCTACCTGGTCCGCCGCCGATTCCTCTAAGCATGCCAATGTCAAGCAGCCAATTTAATGCGCAACGGAATCCATACCCGCATTTACTTGCAGGAAACCATAATGCTCCCCATGTGTTAACTTCACAACCTCCACCTCCTCTTGCTCGGCCGTCTATGAGTTTTTCTCAAACAGCACTACCTCTCAGACCAGGAATGCCCTCATTCTGGCCTATGGTTAATCAACAGCCTAATAATCCACAAGGGGTCTTGCCTAGTCCTTCACTCGACCCCTCTGTTGCAAGTTCTTCCGGGTCTGCGGTTATTTTGGTTCCTGAAGGAACTTCCAGTTCTAATGCTGCGTCACAACCATTCCCTTCTTCGTTACCACCTCCACCACCGATTCCACCACATCTATCATCTGTATCTAGTTTTTCTTCCGCCAAACTGCAACAGCATTTTGAAACTGAACAGAAGAGTGAGAGATCCCTGAATTCAGTGACTAGATCATCTGAGTCATCAGATAATATGTTAAATCCATCAAAACCGAGAATTGATGCACCTCTATCAAGTGGAGGACATATTGAGGAAGAACAAAGGAACTGTATGTTAGGTAATCAAGTCACGAATGGTTCCATATTAAACAGTCCACCACCTAAGCCACTTGACGAGAACATGGTTCAAAATATTGAGTTATTATGCCAGTACATTGCAAAGAACGGCCCTGGATTTGAAGATACGATCCGAAGAGGACAGGAAGGAAATCCAAAATTTCTATTTCTTTTTGATGATGTGCCGGGAAGTAAAGCTGCTATTGCTCATAATTACTTTCAATGGCTGAAGAAGAAGTATTGTTCAACAGAAAAGTTGCCTGATGGACTGAGGCAGACAGAAAGGAGGCACGCAGAAACCTCTTCTCCTGTAAAACCGGAAAATGTGGTGCTAGATTCTTTATCCGATGAACAGTTAGATTCAGACATGGAGATGGAAGGTTAGTGTTGTTACATTCTGTTGTTCATAGTTAATCATGCAAAACTTTTGGGTGGCTTAGTCTTGTCTTCTTGATAATGTTATCATTCTTCTATGTGATAGGAAAATGAATGCTAGTTCTGCAAATGCAAATTACTTATATATACCGTTAACTGCAAGTAACATACTTAATAATTAGTATGGCATAAAATGGAATGTCTTTCAACATGGAAATCTGCAGGTTTTGTTTCCTCTTTATCTTGGATTGTGAATTGCCTTAACATGTGTACTCTTTATTGTTTGATCAAGATGATATCACACACTTTAACGAGGACGAGAGGATCAGTAAGTCAGCTGCCAATTTAAGTTGCAGCTCTGACTCGATTCTGATGAAGAAGGATGTACTAGAGGAGTTGCAAGTGCTTCAGGATAGGTTAGTCTGCGTGTCACCAACAGATGTCGCAACCCGAGCATTTCCTAGTACAGTGGTCTCACTTGATCAGGAAAAAGGTAGTTGTTGCTTTCTAATTACCATCTATTACATCTTAATTTCTTTCTTTTTTTGGCCACTTTACATCTTAAATTCTGAATGCTGTCTATTATATATTCTTAAGATTCTTGTTAAATCCTTCTCAACCTTGACGCATATCTACATAGTGGATGAAGTTTGCATACCTGATTGGGTTATTCATGGCATAATAATTTCTAACCTTGATGGTTCTCAAATTTGAAGCCCTATCTATTAATTGCGATCTGCTAATTTTGAAATGGAATTTTGAATCCTTTAAAGTCTACTTCTCATGTTTTGTAAAACTAGGACAGACCTTTTTTCATGACACTTGTTTTCTGTTCTATATTGATTAGATTGAAATTGTATTGGTCTTAGGGAGGTATATGTAATGCTTAGAACAATTATCTTTTTATATGTGTATATGTGCATGCACCCTTGTAGCATTTGTGTATTAAGCCTTTTCTAGCTTTTACTGATAGCAGCTAACATATTTTCTTGCTTTTGTGAACTTTGCTTGTAAGTATACAACTTGCAATACTGATTGGTCAGTTAACATTCCAATCATGCTTAGCGTCTATGCCACAATGGCATCGGTGCTGTAGATAGCCAGCATGTGTTTATGGTCTTCTTTGGGTTTGGCGAAATGGGAGAACATCCTATTACTACTAAAATATTTTGTCTCGTTTTAATTACAAGTGAATACTGTGTCAAGTTTAATCTGTAGTTCTTCTTTAGCATTTTTAATGGCTATCTCTACAAAATAAATGAACCCTTGACCGTGTGTATGGTTGCTGGATTGGGAAAATACCAATTACTATCACAATACTTGGAGACATACCGATTACGACCACAATACGTGGAGATAAATATCTGTGTGTGTGTTTCTGGAGATTTATTTATTTTTATTTGTATACACATTTCGGCTTCTTTAATAATTCATTTCTGTTGTATTGTTGACAATGTTACCTTATTTTCAAATATATTAAGGGTTAACAGGTCTTTTGGTCCATGATGTTTGACAACTTTTTGGTTTTGGTCAATGTTGTTTTTTTTTACCTAGTTTTGGTACCATATGTTTGCATATTTTTTCTAGTTTTGGTCTAACTGTTACATTCCGTCCATTTTTTGACATGTTCAAGTCATGTGATCCACTCTAAACTTTAAATTTAGCCCCTCTAATACTTTCTTAACCTTTTTTTTTGTTCAATTTAGTCCCTAAGTTTCAAAATTGACCTCAATTGGACAATAAGTCCAATTGAATTTTTGAAACTTCGGGATTAAATTGAACAAAAAAAGGTTAGGAAAGTATTAGATGGACTAAATTGAACAAAATTGAAAGTTTAGGGTGGATCACATGACTTGTACATGTCAAAAAATGGACGGAATGTAACGGTTAGACCAAAACTAGAAAAACTCTGCAAACATATGGTACCAAAACTAGGTAAAAAAAAACATCATTGACCAAAATCCAAAAGTTGTCAAACATCATAGACCAAAAGACCTGTTAACCCATATATTAAAGGTCACCAGCAGTGTTGATAATTAATAGAGTTCTCTTTGTGTATTGACCGTGCTTATCATTTTCTTATTATTCTTAGTGCGGTACTATGAGATAGTTGAATGAGTTTGTTCCATTTCTAGAATTTCTAAGAAACATGCATGGATCACAATATTCTTTCAGTTAGTATGAGGTTCCGAGCAGATGTTTCTATGTTTTGATTGAAATTTGTCATGGCATGAGTTGAACTAAGAGGTGATGATTCATTTCGTAAGTGCCTCTGCAGCTGTCTTGCACACCTATAGGCTGATATTTTCTCATTTTGGTTACCAAGATAAAGTTCTGTTTATTTTGAGATGTCCAAGGTTTCTAATCTTGCATTTTTCTTTTTCCTCATGAAAGGGTCTAATAGCCTCTATACTGAAGACCAGAGAAAACCGATGAACAGAACAAATGAAGTCCATTCTGGCACAGATTCACCCGGTTATGCTGAATTACCTCTAGATGGAATTGTACTGAATTTTCCCTCTGGCCAAGAAAATGATGTGTGCTCTTCACCTGGTGAAAAGTATGACTTGGACAACAAGTTAGGTCACATTGTTAAGAGTGGAAGCCCATTCAGACTTCTTCAAGATTATGCTTCTGATGACAGTTCAGAAACTGATCAAAAGGCTTTTCTTCCACAAAGTTTGACAGTTGATGCAGCTGGTCCAGTAAATGCAATACTTAGCAAGATTGAGAAGGCTACTGAGCCTCTAGGGGAACCTAATAACCAATTGACAGGGTTGAGTAATTCTAGGGAGCGTGGAAATGTGAATACAGAAACTTTTACGACATCTTTCGTTCAAGGTGTGGCAGATAAAGGTAATGATGAGAACAATGATAAGCCAGAATCAGTCCCCACTATTTCATCACCAGAGCATTTCCAGCAAGAAGGTAGTTCAAGAAGTCAATCTGATAATATCCACAAGGATGAGAAGTTTGTGAAAGAAACTGATGTGAAGGAAATTGACTCTGGTACAGTTACCGTAAAAGTAGATGAGTTTGGCAGATTACTCAAAAAAGGTGGCAGTGACAGTGACAGTGATTCTGACGACTCACGGTGTGCACGGAGGTATGATAAGAGGGGAAGATATCGTAGCCGGAGTCCATCTCCAAGATCTAGAAGGAGGAGTATTCATCGTAGTAAGAGGGAGAAGCGGAGCCGTTCACCAAGGTATCTGATTTTAGTGTTTAGTTCTATTATTGTAGATTCACTTAATGAGTTAATGGTGGCCTAAATAGTTTGAGCTTTTAATCAAGTATGTGGTGAGTTTATTAAGGTCTTGCATATTTTTTCTGATGTCATATTTTACTATCTCAGCTGGTCTCCCCGGAGACGGAGAAGCAGGAGCAGATCTCCTTTCAGACGTGGCAGGGAATTTGGTGGCCTTAGCACAAGAAGAGGTAGTACTCAGATTGCAAAATGCTTCGACTTTAGTCGAGGGAGGTGTCATCGCGGAGCCTCTTGCCGATACTTGCATCAAGATTCTGAGTTTGAAGGGTCAAGACACCGAAGGAGAAACATGCAGAGTAGTCAAATTTCATCAAGTCCAACTCGTAGTCAAGTTGAGGAAATGAAGAGTGTGCCAGAGCGAGCAGTTGATGAAGCTCAAGGTCAATCAACCCCACTTTCCCTGAAAATGGCTAATGAAAGCTTTACCGTTGCAAGTGATAAAGTCGGGGAAAATCCTATCAGAGATCTTTCTCCTGATGCTGTTTTTGGTGAAGAAATAGAAGACTGCCCAACTGCCGCTTCCGATATAGGATTAGTTACCAAAATAGCTGAGACTCACCAGATACAGTCAGTTTTTGATTCTCAGAAAACGCAGAATGAAACTACAGGCCATTTGACAGCAAAGAAGTCTTTGGGGGATTCATTTCAAGTAAACACCGATGCTGCAGTTGCTGTAGGTGCTAATCATCTGGCTCAGCAGACAAATTCATCTACTTTTCCAAAGTCGTTGGATAGAGAATTCACTCCAACCCAAGGTGAGTTTCCTGCGAGCAGACCTCTTCCGGATATATAATATTTATCTATACCCTTTATCTTGTTGTGAATTGAGTTTTTTTTAGTAATTAGCTTGATCTGTGGTTCTCAAAGATTTTTGTTATATTTCTACTGCAGAAGCTCCAAAGATCCTTCAATTGCCTCAACCACCCCTACTACCTCTACCTCCCAGACGTGAACCAGATTCCCAGGGTTTGTTGCCGATACCTCGGAATGACTTTGCAACCTCAGTTGCATCGTC
Source organism: Clarkia xantiana subsp. parviflora (assembly GCA_036873135.1). Taxonomy (NCBI): domain Eukaryota; kingdom Viridiplantae; phylum Streptophyta; class Magnoliopsida; order Myrtales; family Onagraceae; genus Clarkia; species Clarkia xantiana. Next base: position 11,038,402 of record JAPTYO010000010.1, on the reverse strand, counting down.
AGGAAGTGGTCGGAATTACATGTTACCCAACCCCCAGTTGCCTTATTTTGCTCCACCTCTCCAAGCCCCCTGGAACTCATTGTCAACTTCCCAACCACTGCCTTATGTACAGTATGATTCACATGTAAAAGGAGGACCTCATGTACAGTACGATTCACATGTAAAAGGAGGTCTTGCACCTGAATCTGCAGTAACTAGTGGATATGCGCAAAATGGACAGAGTTGTGTGGCTCATGGAACTGAACTAGATCCCCAAGCTTTGCATAAACCTTATCCTATAGAAGCACCTCTGTTCCATGCAAGTCAATTTCAGCATCAAGCATATGCAGCACAACAAGAAGCTTATCCCCATTATGTTTCTCATTCTGGAAATCCCTATCTCGCTAGAGAAAGTGTGCAACAGTTCCATTCTGGAAGTAGCCACCTGAATGAACTTCCTAAATCCTCACAGCCTTATCCATACTATCCTTCCACTGGCTTTCAATATTCCGGAGAATCTACTAGTCGTGATGTGTCAAGAAATATGGATACATCTGCATATGGACTTGATCTCATGCATGGGGGCCAGACTTCTTTTCCACCTGATTCCAGATATAGAAATCACTGCAATCCTTATGCATCTAGTTTGGAGCAGCCACATGTTGCCAAGTTCTGTAGTGGTTCGGAAAATGTTCATGAAGTGCTTGGTACTGATGTCCCAGCTGACAGACAAGCTGCTGCAGGTGTTGGGCCAATGCAGACAAATTTACCAGTTGAATCAGCTAGGCTTCCTCTGCCTGGTGGTGGTCAATATGATCCTCTCTTTGACAGTTCTGAGTCAAAATCGCTTAAGCGGGTCAATGATTGGGAGCACTTCCATGCCCATGATGCAACAGGGATAATTGATTCAAACAAGCCTCTGGATATTGAAGAAAACAACAGAAGGAAAGACATTGGGACCTTCATTCCGTCTTTATCTCAAGAAGATGATGGGTTTGGGGAGACAGCAGATGCTGAAGTTGGTATTGTTGAGAATGCAAGTCCAAGCCAAAGTTTTGCTATCGGTGAAACCGATGATTTTGCAGATGAAGTTGAAACTAGTCAGGTTAAATCTCCTGGCAAGAGAAAGAAGAACAAGGATTCTAGATCGGGACATCTCTTCAAAAATGCCATTGCAAAGTTTGTAAAGGAAGTTCTTAGACCATCATGGCGTCAAGGTAATATGAGTAAAGAGGCATTCAAGACTATTGTTAAGAAAACCGTTGATAAAGTTGCGGGAGCAATGAAGAGCCATCGTATTCCCAAATCACAAGTAAAGATAGACCAGTATATTGACTCCTCACAGAGAAAGTTGACAAAGCTTGTGATGGTAAGATCTCATAGCCTTATTACTTGGTCTGCTGAAAACCATTACTATTGAAAAGGATTACTTGCTCTGTGTACCCCCTAGTTTGATTCTGTGTATTTGATAGGTTTGATTACATAACATAATGATCTCTTTCTTTTACTGACTGCAGGGCTATGTCGATAAGTATGTCAATGCATGATTCCACGTATAATTCCACTGGACAATTTGGAAAGTTTTTTGTCAGTTGAGCTACTTATGCTAGCAATTGAATTGCTTCTTCAGACGGAGATGTTGGCAACTTACTTGAGGTGCCATTGGGCCTTTTAATGTAACAAACTACACAGAAATGCCCTGTAGTCTGTAGCGATGGCAGAGTTCTCTTCTCATGGAGCTTTTCTTTGTATGTAGTACGGATTCTCAAACGGGATGGTACATTTACTTCCTATTTACAGTATCTGTAAATTGTTTGGATGTCGACAAATTCTCTTGGATTGCTGTTCATATTACCAGTAAAAAGTTTTGCTTCTCTTTCTGATTCCTGGTGGCTTCTCTTTATATCTATCCAAGCATTTTCTCACAGGTGTCATCAGTGGCATCACATTTAGGTAGATCCTTGAGAATGGGCTTCCTAGTCAGAAGTGACTAGTATAGTCATAGTGAATATCCTATTTATCACTCAAGGTCAGTATTTCGGCTTTATATTCTCCACATAAACCTCAGCCAAGAATCTGTAGATGATCCTTTAGAAGCAATAGGCATCATTTCTGAGTAAATTCAAACTTATCATTTATTTATGGTTTTTCTTATCCCGCCTTTTCTCCTTATATACATCCACACACAAAAACATGCCTAAGCACAATTCACACACTTATCCACAGTTTTTCTAATGCTCTTGAAGGAAAGAGAATGACACATTGAATGTCTACCTAATACATTTCCACTGCTTGACTATATATTACGCCTTAGACTGTTTATGTTTAAAAATACTGCATATTGAACCTGTATTTGGGAAGGTGGAATGCTATTTTTTTTTCTTTTCCCTCTTATTTTGGCCAAATGGAAGGTGGAAAGTGATCTATTCTGTTCATGAACAATTAAATCACCTCATAAAACTAGGGAAGTGAAACAATCATACTGTAGGGTTGATTAATATTACCGAGCTGTGTTATTTGACTGCATGTCATTAACCCGGAAGTCAGTTACTACTTTGTTTCGCTTGATTATAAACCTCAATGTTGAACAAAGTTGAGTGAATGAAGTATCTTGGTTACTTATCGAAGTTCTTATCAAGTTCATGTCTGCAGCTGTTGCAGGACAGCAATTCTGTAAATCAACCGATTACCCGTCTAATACAGCTTTTAGATGGGAAACATGGTGCTGCAGAAAGGTACCAGGTAGTTTTGAAGAGCATAGCAGGTTCCGCACACAGGTAGTGTAATGAAGGTTTTATCAATATGTAAGTTCCCGGGTTTTTCTTTTAGTTCCTTCTTCTGTTTTGCCGTTATTTCAGTAGTTTTGCTGGATTGTTACACACCATCTCAAGCTCGGCACTTTCCTCGCTGCATTTTGATGCAAGCTGTATCCATGACTGAAAGAATGCACGACTGAAAGAGCTTGTTTGGGAAAATGAGGTTTTTGTAAACTACTATGGCTATGTTTCTCAGTTATTTATAACTCTCTTTTGTTTGATGCTGCAAGCCTGCAACTAGTCAATCAAAGTAAGTAAACTTGTAATATGGTTTATCGGTCCAGCGCTTCATCCATTAATCAGAGGTCAGGATTCATGACATCACCTTACCCTTTACGGAGTGACCTCGGTGCAAGTGGAGAATTGTCTAGTTGTGAAGCAAGCATTTTACTGATGTTGTCTTTCTAATAGCCCCACCTAAGACAACCCCGCAGGAAACTTTTAAAAAAGGGTTAACAGGTCTTTTGGTCTATGATGTTTACCAACTTTTGGGTTTTGGTCAATGATGTTTTTTTTTAGGGTTAATAACTAAAAAACTGTCCAAAGTTTACCCTATGTTAAAATTAGGTGTCTGAAGTTTGAAATGTTAAAATGGACTGTCCCAAGTTTCATTTTTGTTGAAATCTGGTGTCTCGGTGTGATTACTTTAGAGAAGTCAATTCCGATGAAACTGTTTGTCAAATTCGAGCTCTCATACACACTCCCTACTCGTCATCTTACCGGGATCGTCACCTAAAAAGTTGGTCACATCCGGGCAAGTAAATCTCGCTCTATTGTCCTTGGAAAATGACTCCACACCACTCTTCTAGAAACTTTTTTTTTAATGTTCAATTTTTAGGTGAAATTTGATGATTTTGTAAAAAGTAAAGAGTGATGGATATGAGTGGGTTGGTGGTTTGATGGAAATGATTGAATGGAGATGAAAAGACGCACAAATACACCAAATTTCAACAAAAATGAAACTTGGGACAGTCCATTTTAACATTTCAAACTTCAGACACCTAATTTTAAAATAGGGTAAACCTTGGACAGTTTTTTAGTTATTAACCCTTTTTTTTACCTAGTTTTGGTACCATATGTTTGCAGATTTTTTCTAGTTTGGTCTAACCATTACATTCCGTCCATTTTTTGACATGTACAAGTCATGTGATCCACCATAAACTTTCAATTTTGTTCAATTTAGTCCCTCTAATACTTTCCTAACCATTTTTTTGTTCAATTTAATCCCGAAGTTTCAAAAATTCAATTGGACTTATTGTCCAATTGGGGTCAATTTTGAAACTTCGGGACTAAATTGAACAAAAAAAAGGTTAAGAAAGTATTAGAGGGGCTAAATTTAAAGTTTAGAGTGGATCACATGACTTGAACATGTCAAAAAATGGACGGAATGTAACGGTTAGACCAAAACTAGAAAAAATATGCAAACATATGGTACCAAAACTAGGTAAAAAAAAACATCATTGACCAAAACCAAAAAATTGTCAAACATCATGGACCAAAAGACCTGTTAACCCTTTAAAAAAAAATTAAGTAAACCCTATTTAGGAAAAAATATTGAGTAGGAGTAGCACACCTAGGGGTGAAACCAAAATGCGGTTGGTCCGAAAAATCGGTGAAAACCGAACCGGTCCGGACCGAAAAAACCGAATACAAAATATTCGGTTTGGTTTTTGGTCGTATTTTTTTCTCTTGTTCGGATTTTCGGACCGGTTCGGATTTTGAGCTTTGAGGACCGTGGGGACCGAACCGACCGTTATGTTAATTAAATATATATAATATATGTTATATTAGTTGATATTAATTAATATAAATAATTAATTAGCTTAATATAAATTGTAAAAGAGGCATTTTGAAGATAATTTTTTCTACTTTTATTTTATAATTTATTTAATTATAATAATGGAATTAATTTATCATTTTGATTTGATATAGTCCATGAAAATGACAAGAATATATAATGGTAATTACTAATATTGGATTTTCGGTTTAAACCGAAAAAACCGTACTACTAATGGATGGTTTATTTTTCCTCAAACGGTTTTTTGGTCGGATTCTTTTAAAGAAAAAAACCGGGCCGAAAGTTTAGGTATCCGACCGAAACAAGCTAAAAACCGGTCCGACCAGTCCGGTTTCATCTCTAAGCACACCTAGCCAAATAGAAAGCGCCGTATATTTGCAATACAAATCAGTTTAGGTTAATTTTTCTTAGAGAAAAAGCATAGACTTGAGGGGCGTTTTAATTTTAGGTTAAAGGGTCCGACCCAATTGAACCGTAAGGTCTAATTGATCCAGCTACGGTGCGACCAAGCTGGGGTCACTTGGGTCCGACGACCCTAGCCGTGGTCCGATCTAACCATGAGTCGCACCATGGTTAGGTCAATTGCACTCTAATGTCCAATTGAGTTTTTTAGGGACTAAATTGCAAATTTCAAAAGTTATGTGTATAAATTTGATGACTAAATTGAACAATATACAAGTATTTAATAGTCATATTTAACTGTTAACCAACGGATGCACTAGAAGTCTATAATATGAAAACATATAACATAAAAAACCTACAAAATAAAAGACATGACACCAAAAGTCCACATTGGTCAAATATGTTGACACCAAATAATCATTCACCTTAATTTTAATGGTTTGTGTAAATACCCGATTTGAATTAGTTATTTCAATATTTATTTAGTTGTCTGCAACTTAGGCAGTGTTTGGTTTGCGCAACTCGTCATCTACTATGGATCAAATTACCTCCTACGAGTAGAATGATGGAGAAAGCCGTTGCAATTTGTCGACTTATTGAAAAGTAAGCTATAATGACTTGTTATACAAGTTATATGGTTTGTAATGATATTTTTTAGAATTTTGTAATTTTTTTTTTCTTTCGATTTTTTATCATGGGTTTTAACGGTTTTTTTTCTCTAGAGTCTAATTTATCATTATTTTTCAGGGTGTTTTTCCAATTTATCTAGAATTTCATTTTTAAAAATATTTTTTGGTTACTTTTTTGAGGTTGGTTTGTCACTTTGACAGTTTGACTAAAATTTACAGTTCCATTACAAACAAACATTACATTCATCACGCATGAATCAGTATATATAAATACAAGTGTTCGTCTAAACAGTATATTCATTCTACATATATAGATCAATATATACTAATATGATCTTAGTTAAAACGTTTTTTTTTTTTTTAACCTTTAGTTAAAACGTGTTTTAACAAACTGTGAAGATAAAGAAAATAACCGTCATGAGAAACACCTCTTGTTATTTTAAATTTTTACGCCTCAGCACAGTGAAGTCCATTTGGACCAAAATCAGGCCCAAATAAAATCCTACTTGAGCCCAAGGTCAACATAATTCATTATATTTGGGCTAAAGCCCAACGTAAATAAATTATAAATAAGCCCAACTCTGTTTAATTAATCTGGTTATAGTTTTCTTTCTCTCTCTTCCACCCTAATTCGGACGCCACAGCTCCTCCGCCCTGTCTCTGACCAGTAGCCGCCACCTTCCAGGAGTTCCTCCACACCAGCTCCGCCGCCCTGTCGCTGCCCGGTATCCATAGCCGCCTATATCTCCACTCCCACACCGCCTTTCACAGGAAGTTCAGCTACACATCTCCTGAAGTTAGACTAGCTCTAGCCTCTACGTAGCTGTCTTAGTTCAGTTCAGTCCGCCATTGACGGAAACTCGGCTACACATCTCTACGTATTGCCACCTCTTCATACTGAAGAAAAAAATTGAGCTAATTAGGTTACTGTCAAGTTACAGAATTTTCTTGCTTATAATGGTGGAAGTTTTTCAAAATGCTGGCATAGTCGGCGACAGGCTCAGTATTTTATTTTTTTGACGAAATTTTGAAGTTTTAGGGACATTTTTATTTGTCAGAAATAATCTCCAACGACTTATGAGAGAATATAATGATTTTTTTTACTGGAATACACTAGGAACCCTATGAACTCAATGTGGGAATTCAAGTTGCCGACTTTGGTCTACACTGAGACCTAGGTGGATTGCATATAGTAGCTTATGTTTATTATTTCCCTTAATTAGATTGCGGTTAAATCTTCAAGCAATGTTGTGGTGCTTCGTGATTGTTTGTGGCATAAAGTGCATGTTCTTAACAACGAAAATTTATTTGAAGAGCAGCAAGGCGACTCATGGTTTTAAATAGCTTTCACTTTGGCTAGATATATATTCTTGGCTTGGATTGAAGGATTTTAACTACTTTAGACAGTAATAAATTTTGTTGCGAATGTAACACGAAAATCTAAATTATGTTCGCGAAGCATGGGGCTTGATTGCAACCCAACTAATGTTTCCTTACAAAGTCTGCAAGCCTAGAAAGAGCTGGAACTATCGATACTCATGGCAGCAGGACTTGGTTGGTCTAAAGATCTACCTAGACCAGTTTTCGCTTATTCTTGTTGCAACTTATGTTTGAAGGCTTCGTTATTTATAATGCTTATTTATTGGTTAGAATGCGTCATGACAAATTATTCTAGTATTATGATAGGACCTACTTTAAGACTAAAAATTTGCTTATTTTGCTGATTTGATTATGAAGATGGCCTTATCTTCAAGAGGAGGAAAGAAGAAAGCTCAAAGAGATTTCAGTGATTCAGAAGAAGATTTTGAGTTTGGAGATGAAGAGGTAATAAGTGGTTAACATTTCTGTTCTCTGACTACCTCATGGAGAAAATCCATCTTCTGTTGGTTACTGGTGATGCTGATAGTACTCTTTGGCTGCACAGGTAAAAAATGGAGACTACAATGATGATTTCGAAGATAGCGATAGCGATAATGATGATGAAGACAGGCCAATGGGCTCTGATGATGAGGATGATGATGAGGAGGATGATGGTGAGGATCATAATCGTGGTGGCAACGATGATGAGATGATAGAACTTGAGAAGGAGTATATGGATCTTAGGAACAAAGAAGAGTAAGCTTCTCTTTCTAGTTAAGTCATTTTAATTTTTCACTGATAGACTTGACTATTGCATAATGGATAGTTTCTGAGACATTATATATGTATATGTATGATTGATCACATCAATTGTTGTTATCGTAAATTATGGTTTCACTGTTATTCAGGTCTAATATATCGCATATTCTAGGGATATTGTGGGGCTTATTCCATTTTCCTATGTAGCCCCTTTCAAGGAGGATAGCAGATATATCAACCACATGTTCACCTTTGTTTACCTGTGTTTTTGGATCATATCAAATGCATTAGACTTTCTATTTAGAAAAAAACACACAGACATTTCATCATTTTCTGTTATTCATTGTTTGTCCATTTTCACCTTTACAGAGACATACTTAAAAACCTCAAGCAACACAAGGATGATGATCTCCGGAAAGGTGAAGCGGTTAAGAATCAAAAGGTAGGTAGCTGTACATTGTTACAAGGCCTCATTATCTTCCTATAAGATATAATTTCATAGTTTATGACAGTGGCAGTGGGACCATGAAGTCTTATAGTGATGTGTACTGCTTACTGCATACATAGTAAATTATCCCCTTGATTTATCTGATGGCTTGTCTAAAGTGTGATTACACTAATTATTTCTTTTCTGCGCGAAGGCCCTTTGGGACAAAAGTCTTGAATTGAGAGTCTTGCTTCAAAAGGCGTTCTCAAGTTCCAACCGATTACCACAGGTTACTTTGTTTCTGATGTTGTATTCTTGTCTGGCGGTATTGTTTGACTTTAACTTTACTAGGTTTCTCATTGTACTATGATATTTTCACTTTTACTAGGATGCTATAAGGTCTTCATTCTGTAAAGCTGATGAGGTCGATAAAGCTTATGTAGACATGGTAAAGTCAACCAAGGAGACGTTGGACTCCCTATTCAAACTTCAAGAGGTATACATGCTCCATGTTTTGTTGTATTGTCTTCCCTTATATGGATAAAACTGTAGTTCTCGCTGTTAATGAAGCACTTGCTACGTATTCTTGCTTGAAAATATCAATATAGTATAAGTATATAATTTCTTTCGTATATAGATGACAATATCTATGTACAATTGTCAGTGATTCTGTCTAGTCTCTACGTGCTTCCTTATATCTTGATAATATCCAAAGCAAATTCAAAGGTAGGGAAAAGCAACACTTGGTGTAGGGTTGATCATATTTATTTAAGTTGTAACAGTTTTAAGAAGAGCACAAACAAAATATTCAGTCTCAATGAAAGTATAGTCTTTGGTATTGTAAGAAAGCTATATGATGTTATCGAACCTGATATTTTTTATTCTTTGTTGTAAACGCTAAGAACCCTGTTGGTGTTAATGAAATGCGGGGTTACATTTTATTTGATAAATTGTTTTCCTTTGTTATCTTCAAGTGTGCTAAATGATATTTTTGTTACCCTTACAGGCATTAGTTGAACAGAATCCGTCCATTGTTCAAAGCGGAGAAGGTATCATATAGACACCTCCTATTGTTTCCAAATTAATTTAAATAATACTTTTCGGGTTTTAAAGTGTTATCTCTACTTAAGAGATAGTTTTCACTGTAAATCTTGTCTAATGGAAGGAGGAGAGTGTATTGGAATTTTAGATACATTCTCCTTTGCATCTATTAATACTAAAATGCATAACAGTCTATTTAAGGTGGTAGCTTTTGATTATGAGTATCCCCGTCAATTCTTTTGTAGGCAACTCATCGAGATCTAGCCATAAGAAATCATTGGCTAATGACAGTATCAATACAGAATATGATGAGGAATGGCAAAAGATCTCTGAAATGCATAAAAGGTATTGTTTGTATAACTACAATGTCATGTAAGAGACATGATTGATTTTAATTGTCTTCATGTTGTTCTCTTGGTCAAATTAACTAACAGATATTTGCTCGTGTTGTAGGATAGCTTCCTTCAGAGACAAATCGGTGGACAAATGGCAAAGAAAGACGCAGGTGACAAGTGGTGTGGCCGCTATGAAAAACAAATTGCATGCTTTTAATCAGGTTAGTGATCCCGTATCTTCTGGTTATTTCAGTATTCTGTCAAAACCCCTTAATGATGAACTCCTCTTGGAAATGCTACTTAATTCATTCTTGATTTGTAACAGAATATTAGTGAGCAAGTAGCTAGTTACATGAGGGATCCTAGTAGAATGCTAAAGCAGATGCAACAGAGGCGATCGGCTATCAGCATATTTGGTGTGGTAAGTTCTATACTGACGTCTTGATTTAGAATTTCTAAAGGATAAGCTTGCTGAAGACATGTTGCTGAATGAATCTTGACAATGTTTGTTGATCGCAGGCGTCTGAGAATGTGGAGGTCAATAAAGCAGAGGTAACTAAATTCTCTGCATAATTCTGAGGAAATTGATTTTTTTTTTTCTTATCTCAGATTTTAAAACTAGTGAGAAAATGTAGCTGTGAAACAAGTACTTGGAGAACTGTTTGGGATATTTGGAGTAGGTGCTGAAAATATGTTTCAAAATCAATTTTTAGAAATAACCCGGATAGGTTCTTGAATGTCATTATTATGTCGTCTCTTGGAGTCAAACTTGCTGTTGTGTCATATATGCATATGCTTCATTTTCCTAAAATGTTGTCTTGTCAGGAAGGAGATGTTGGGGGAGATCCTGAACTTGTTGATGACTCAGAGTTCTACCAGCAACTACTGAAGGAATTCTTCGAGACAGTTGATATTAATTCATCAGGTTAGTAAAATATGTGTTAACTTGGTTTTTGTATAGCCCCTTTCCTGAAAAACCCATACTTTGATGATGCATCAATTTAATGTTGCCTAATTACCATGTTATCATCTATAAAGGAATAGTACGTGGACCTTTTATTTTTCTCAAGAGTTGCTTGATTAATTACAACTAGGAAGTAACCAACTGCCAAGTGCCAACCATTTCTATCTATGGAGCTTATGCAAATTTCTGAAGAATTAATGTTATCATCAATTGACTTAAGGGGAAAAATGGAACAAGAAACATTTATCAGATCTGCTGCAGCCTCTACTAAAGATATAATAGTTCATATATATATATATATATATCCTAATTTGACATTCTCCAAAGATTTTGTGTACAATGCTGACGCCTGACTTTGTGTACTATGAAAATTGTAAATGATCATGTTTATCGTGTAGCTGCAGTTTGAATAATTATGTTGATTCATTTACATTTGCTTAATTGTTTCTCTCAGAGTCTGCCTTTTATGCGGTAAAAAGGCTACAGACCAAGAAAAGGAAAATTGTGGACAGAAGAGCCTCTAAGAGTCGAAAAATAAGGTAAGCAGATAGATTAGAATTATTATTTTATTTTTTTTTTAAAAAAAATCCTTAAATTAGACTCACAAAACAGAACATACTTTGCATTAATTGATTGGATGTTTATTTGACAGGTATCATGTTCATGAAAAAATAGTGAATTTCATGACTCCTCAGCCAATGGTTCTTCCGGACATGGCACCAAAGCTGTTCCAAAATCTGTTTGGGTCGAAAACATAGAAGAAGAAGAGCCAAGACCCGAGTAAGCAAGAGGGAACTATCATCATGTAAGTTAAAATGCTGGTCACAATATTTATCTGAGTATTAGAATTGTCCGGGAAATGGCAGAGGTCAAAGTTTATACATAACCGCAGTGCTGTTAGCCATGAATCTTAAAGTTACTTTGAATTTGATGGAGCTTGTATTTTGACTATTCTGGTAATAGTAGTGAAACAGAATTTATGATGACTTGCTAGAAACGCGAGAGGTAGAGTATGGTATGGGCCATGATGACCATAAGTTGCTATGGCCTGAAGTTTAAGTTATTTGGCAGAGTGATGGAGGGAAGATTGTCCTTCCCTTCAACTGCAATTTGACAGCAATATTCAAGTGACCCGAACCGACCCCAATACTATAATTGTCACCATAACTTCATTGTCTGATGGTGGTTGATGCTTTCCTGAATCCTGCTCTTTATTTATTTATGATAAGACACGAGAGGGAGCTACCATGTTTTGCAACACATAATCATGATAGGATCTCATGTAGTCATGTGTTTGTGGTTACTTAATCTTTTCTCCAGTAACCACCACACAAATGAGATGAGACACCAATCTTATCTTGTTACATATGCTAAACCCATTTTTAATCATGGCATTCTTCTCCAGAAATGATCTTTTTATTTTATTTTAAGTTCCTTATACAGGCAGGCCCACAACCATAACTACCATTCAAGTGTAGTGTAAGATTGTGCTGACAGGTGATGAATTTCTGAAAACCCCATCTTTAAATATCTCTTGTGTTAATGAATATTAGGGTTTTTTTTCTCCATCTATTGATGAGGAGATGGTTGGTGACATTGTTCATCAACTTGGCATGTGCTTTTTTAGCTGTGGTAAGATTCTCCTTCCCCCCAATGATTCTTGATATATGACTTAGAAGGATCATGACCTTTGTTGGGAAACATCCCCTTGTATGATTGTATAGGCTGTCTCAAATCATTCTTAGACATGCATTATTAAATCTAAAAACACCCAGAACTATATAGATCATGTTGCTAATTGCTGTCCTATATTTAAATGTTGATATTTGGTGCCCAAACTATCAAATTGATTGATTTTTATTTTTTCCGTCTGATTTTGGCATCTAAATTGGTGTTTTAAACAACAAAAACATATTATTTTTCATTTTTCAGAAGTATCATATTAGATTTGTTGTTCATTGTGTGGGAAAAAAAAAATGGTGAATGGATGAGTGATCCCATTTAGGAGGGGGTTGATGAGAGCCATAAGATGCATTTTCATTGGAAAGTTGAAACTCTCGTGAGCTTCTTTGGTTGTGTTCTTCACATGATGAAGAGATAGATGCCTCTGGTCCCCCCCAATTGATGAGTCCACTGTATTATATAAATTGGCATCATCACTTTGCCACTAATTCAGAGTTGAGCCCCTATCTATATCATCTAACTTTTTTTTTTTTTAATTTACGAAAATTATTTGATCAATTTGTGAAGCGAATTGTATTCACAAGTTGAATTGGGATCAAATCTTGTTAGAAGAACTTTAATTTTAACGCTGCTTCGGGTATAAAATTGCATAAATAATTTGTATATGATTTTTTTTTAAATTATGTGACCACGGAAATTATATAGGTATATATAATATATAATAAATAAAATTAAAAATGGTTCTCTAGGACGTGCTTTGTGGGCTCCACTCTGACCAATGACCGTTCGACAGCAAGGAGCGAGGCCTTCATAGTTCATTTAAGTAGCCATTGAATTTTTTTTCTTTCTAAAAGATGAGATTTTATTATTTTTTTTGGCCAAAGATGAGATTTTATTGATTTTGTGGAAAAAGAAACTTAAGGGCAACACAGAATCTATATCTAACTGAGCGAGGAAGTAGTGATAAGAAGTTGAGAACAAAGGAAATAGTGGTTGAAAAAAAAAAACTAATTTTTTTCTTATGAAAGTGATCTCATTCACAATCATTTAAATAAATAATGGAAATAAAAAAGTTTCATTGTAATATGAGTATTTTCTAAGAATTGTATTTTTTGCAATTCTGTTATTTTAGATATATGTTTCCTGGTTTTTATTGAATTAGGTATCAGTCATGTGACTAATTATTATTTTTCATAGCTAGCAATTTTGTCTACAAATGAAATCCGAATTACTGAATTTTTAAAAATTAACAAAATAAATTATTATTATACATAAAACAAGAAACATAGGGTGGAAAGGCAATTGATTAGGGTTGCAAATCAAAACTCTCAAAGAGTCATTGTGCTGAGGAATTACTAGTTATATGATTTTTTTTATAATATAATATAACTATATGATTTGGATGTGCAATGAGTCCTATTTAATGGATATTTGGTGCTTCTTTCTTGGTTCGGTCTTTTCATTTTCTCGAATTGTGAAGTCGGAATTTGTATCACTTATCAAAGTCTAATAATAATGGTTTAAATAGAAACTATTATTATTATTATTATTATTATCCAAGAAAAGTAAACCATAATGAGCCAATCAGCTCAGTGTCACTATCAATGCTAATAAATCACTGAAAAGAACAAGAAAAGATATTGGCTTGCCTATATTATCAAGTATCATCTCAAGGATCTTTTGTGGCCCCAATCCAACCACTTTAGCTACTAATAATCTTGTATGCAACCAATGACCATAACTCATTCTTAATTACAATTCATGGAATAGGGTTAGCAATTAAAAAAGTCAATTAAAGGGGTCCCCATAATTGTTGTGTTTTATATTAAAATTGGTTAAATTAACGTCGACAAATTTAAGAGAAACAATTATATTTATAAATTACAGTGGATACTAGTTTAACCGGAGGGAACCCTTATGTATTTTTAATATTTGATACAAGTTATGTCTATTCAAAAGAAAGATAATAATTAATATGAAGCATTTATAAGTTCTAATGTTTGTCAATATGTTTAAAACCAACCTTTCATCACATTATTCAAAAGCTGTCATCGAGATCTATTGAGGCAGAAAATTAATAAACTATTTTGCTCTTTATGATATATATATATATATATATATATAGTTTTTAAATGGTTTTCCCTAATGATAATAAGATGGGGATAAGAGTAAGACGACAATATCGATCAAGGCATGTGCTTATGGAATCTAAAAAAGCAATTCCTTAATTTTAGAAGAAAAAAACATAATTATTTATCATTATTTAGTGTAAATTATTTGAATCGTCAATTATAACAAACGAAGCTGCAATAATACATAAATAATATTGAAAAAGAGTAATCATAAAAATACATTATAAGTTAGAGACTAATGTTACTTATCTCTGTTTTCAAATCATTTGAATTATTAGCATGTACATTCAATCGTGACTAATTAAATATTAATAATTATGGTTCACCCACTATATAATTTTTATTTTTCAGACATACGTATCCATACTAAAAGGTACGGACGGTATTATGTATTCGAGAGTAGGCCTGAAGTCGTGGTTTTATTTAAGAGGTAAGAATTGAATTAATGAAAATTTATGTAAAAAATTACAAAAGGTCAATGCAAGATTTTAAAATGGTCAAATAAAAAAATTACAATTTTTAGATTTAAAATTAGACATTACAAAAAATTGATAGATTTGTCCAATACCCGCGAGGGCATATATAAAATTAAAAATAAAATATTTTTTAGGAAGAAGACTCACGTACATGGCGGCCATTATGTTTCTAACAAAGTTTCAACATATATGAAGCTTTAATTATCTAGTTTACCAAGGAACATGTTGTGGCAACTTTGTCAAAGATCAACCCAATTATGACATTGAATAATAGTAGGCAATAAACAAGTGTGAGAAAAATAATATTTATTATCAAGGATTTGTGAATCCATAGAAAAAAATAAATGATTACGATGAATTAAGTTAAATAATAATATACGTTGAGTGTTAATAATTTTGGATTTTGAAAATAAATTCTAGAGTTTATGAATTCTCTATAATGTTAGTAGTAGCCTAGTAGGTAACACTGTCGATCATTTTAAAACTCTAATTTGTGTTAGAATATCAAAAAATATTATATTATATTATTTGATATATATATATATATATATTTTGTTTGAATATGCATAAATCATATTTATTTACGTTTTTTCTAATAATTTATATTCTGGGTAGCTATAATTTATTTTATATCCAATTTACAAATTATTTTTTATTTAATAATAAGTGTAAAAGAACTATCTAATAGCATAATATATCATAAATTTTTATTGTGTAAACGTATTCTATTAATTAAAAAGAAGATTTTTTTGTATATTATGTAAGCGCTAACCAAGTAATTTAAAATAAAGTCTCATAGAAAGCAAAGTTAATGTCTAGTTAATTACAAAGGAGTTTTGGTTTTGATTGCTTGATTCACTAATACGAAATGGTTATTGAAGCTTTCTCGATCATGACAATGAATTATATCCATCCACATGCATTGTAGAGTAGCATTATTTTCAAGTAGCCGAGGTATGTTTTTTCCTTATTAAAGCAATAATTAATGATGACAACAAATAATTAGTTTTTTTTTTTTTTTTGCCAATAATTAGTTAATGATATAGCTTTAGCACATCGCTATATGATGTCTATATCAACAATTAATAACGATAAAAAAAATGTACTAATAACAACTTCCACGAGTAGTGTTACAAGTTTATACAACTTACTACTTAGCTTTAGTTGGGTAACATTTGTAAAATTTAAAGAAATGAAATTTTTTTATTCAGTTTGATAATATAATATGTAACAAAATTATCAATTTTAAAATTTATTGCTTCAGTTTTATAACCACGTGGCATAACCGCCTATTCCGAATCCTAAAACTCACTAGATTAATTTACGTCATTAAATAGTATTATATAATTTTAATATTTAAAAATATATACTTATTCCTTTGATTTATTATGGTATTATATTCACAATAAAAAGATCATAAAAAATATTATATTTTTGTAACACTCTGATTTGTAAAAAAAAATTCATATATATTTAAAGTATATAAAAATATTTTGAATAACATATAATATCACGCAATTATAATTTAAATTAATCAATAATAGTTGGTCAAAAAAATCATCAATAATAAATTATATATATTATATGAATATTAATGAAAATTCTGTAAGTCTGCAAATCAATAACAATATTAAATATATTTTTATAGAATTTTTTTTTTTTATAAACAAAATGAATGTACTAGTAGTGGCGACCCTAAACTCATCTTATTACGTAATGTCCGGATTTTTGTATTCATTTGCGAGCATATCATATTTATGAACAACCGATGCATATAGTCCAAATGCCGATCCGTTAGACACGAGTCCTCCTTTATCGGAAAATGATTTTTAATCGAGTGGTTGGGTATAGAAATATATATCCCGCCCAATTAAATAATTAGTATTTTATATTTATTATTACATATTAATTTAGAAAATGATATTCTTGCAGAAATTGTCAATACTGCCTCGCGGACGAGGCTGAGAAGTCATCATCTTCATAGCGCTTCTCTGTCTGCTAGCTTCTCGGTTCCCTCCTAGCTCAATCCTCACTACTGACAAGATCACATGCTCGTGGAGAACATTCTGACCCACTCAAAAGCCTCATCCCACATGGATGCTCTTGCATTACCGTAGCTTGACTGCTACTGGAGGAGGGTGACGAAGAAGAAGAAGAAGAAGAAGAAGAAGAAGAAGAACGTGAAAGCTCATTTGACCCACACAACCTTCCCTCTAAAATATTCTCTGCCATCTCCATTTTTTCAACAAACCTCCGTTCTTTCCTTCCATTCTCTCTCTATCTCTACCTTCACGGGATATACGCCGCTAATCCCCCTCTTGGATCTGTAAAGATTCCTTTTTTAGTTCTTACTGTCGGATTTTGGCAATTGGGCAGTCTCCATCTTCGCCGGAATCGTATTTCTGTGCCCAATTGAACCAATTCCCGTTTAGGGTTTCCGTTTTTCCGCAGAAAGTTTGCATCTTGGGACGAAATCAGAAGTAAGAGCGGCAATTGGCAAATTCTATTTCTGGAAACCCATTGTTTGGATCTATCTGCTCAGTGTGGAAAGTGCTTGAATCTGCAATTTAGTGTCCAATTGCTGGCTCTGCACTGTTTCTGTTTTGGGATTGAGATTCTCTGTCCAGTGTTGTACGATTGGAGGGACCAAGAAGAGGGCAAAGCAACAACCGTATGGATTTGTTTTGTTGTGATTGATGTGATTTGGGGAATTTACATATTTGCTTGCGTGCACTCAAAGGCTAGGTAGAGAGGGAAGAAGGAACATAGATAGATAATGGCTGCGAAGCTTCTTCTCCATTCTTTGGCTGATGATAACCCAGATTTGCAGAAACAAATTGGATGCATGACCGGAATCTTTCAGCTCTTCGATCGACAGCATGTCATTTCCGGCCGCCGGATTACTCCAAAGAGATACCCTCCTCCTCCTGGTAAATAAATATCTGTGCTTTCACATTATACTAACTTTTCTTGAACTGATAATTTTTCTGCATTTTGAATCTTGGTTTAGATTATAAAGAACCAATTATTTACCTCAGAATTGTACTGCTTTCTCTGTAAAAAACACCAGAATTTGACTTGTTAATGAGAAAATGTAATTTCAGTCTTTCCTGCCTCATTTGATGTCAACTGCAGAACAAATTGCATCTGATTTAGAAAAAAAAATTCAATCTTGAATATCTTGGATATGACTTTAGGCAATATAAATATGAATGATTAATTGATTATATCTTGTTGTTTAGAAAGATTTCGTTCTTCAATTCGAAGTGCATCCTTCTTGAAACCCGGCTTATCTTGGATATGACAACCTTGCTAGCAGATCATTGCATTTTTATCTGTTTCAGTGCCTTTGATTGATATCATAGTGTTCTGATGCACATTTCAGGCTCCTCTGAATTCAACAACGTTACCCACGATCAAGAATTCAACAGTGTATACCGTCGACAAACAGCAGATGTAAGCATTATTCTGAAAGTCTAAATCGGTTCTCTTGATTCAACTAAAGAAAGAGCTAAGGAAAATGTATTTTTTTTAACAGGAAATGAATTACTTCAAGTCTCAGAATGAGAAGCAGAGAGTTTCCACAGAATCATCAAGAGCTTCGTTTTCATCATCGTGTTCATCTTCCTTATCCTCCTTGGAATGCAGCAGAACAACTCAGCATGATGTCTCTTCCTTCGACAGAATGATCTTTCCAGAAACTCCCTCAAGGGACCCCACAATAAGCCAATCGAGCACCTCGAGGCAATCCTTGGATCTCAAAGATGTGGTCAAGGACTCCATGTACAGGGAAATCCGCAGCCTCTCAGTTAAAACCACATCAAACGAGGATTCTTTGCCTGTGAAATACAGAGACTCGCCAAGGCCTGTAGATTTGAAGGAGTCTCTTAAAGTCCTTGCAAAGCTCAGAGAAGCCCCTTGGCATCATAACGAGTATGAACCGAAGGATATTATCGGCTCAGTGCCTCGTGAGGGCCGCAGATTCTCTTATGATGGAAGGGAAAGGGAAGGGAATCGATTTTCATCATTTGAGTCCCGAGAAACCATCAAGTCAACCCCGAAGCTGAGGGAGCTTCCAAGGCTCTCACTTGATGGTAGGCAGAGCTCGATCTTGGATTCTCGGTCCAATTTGAAGGCAACCCACTTTGTTAATGACGATGGACCGAGTCTTACTAATGTCAATTTTGACGATAAAGTTCGGTTATCGCAGAAAAAGCCACCTAGCGTTGTTGCTAAGCTCATGGGTTTGGAGGCATTGCCTGATTCTCCATCTGATGGTGTTTCTTGCTCTGTTCCAGTCAAGAGGAATGAACCGATGTTACCCATTAGAGGGTTTAAGCCGGGAATGAAGGAACCATCATCTCCACGTTGGAGAAATGTAGATGGATCCATGAAACCGGTGTTGAAAATGCCTAACGAACCTGCACCATGGAAGCAGATGGATGGAAACAGAGGTTTGCAGAACAGAGCAACTGCTAAACCGCTTAAAGTCCCTCTAAAGCCTGTAAATGCTTCGGTTTACGGTGAGATTGAGAAGAGATTAAAAGATCTTGAGTTCAAACAGTCGGGGAAGGATCTCCGAGCACTGAAGCAGATACTTGAG
This sequence comes from Clarkia xantiana subsp. parviflora, assembly GCA_036873135.1. Classification (NCBI taxonomy): domain Eukaryota; kingdom Viridiplantae; phylum Streptophyta; class Magnoliopsida; order Myrtales; family Onagraceae; genus Clarkia; species Clarkia xantiana. The sequence continues at coordinate 11,018,999 of JAPTYO010000010.1, read as the reverse complement.
GCGATCCAGTCAAAAGGGCTTCTGGAGACTCGTAAAGATGAGCAGCCTACGAATTTTGCAGCTCATAAGAACACAAGAATGGATATTCAGCCAAATGTTGAAGGCAGCAGTAGATTTGAATCTCCTATTGTGATTATGAAGCCTGCGAAGCTAGTTGAGAGGCAGGGTCTTCGTTCTTCCTCGGTTGTTTCAATTGATTCGCTCTCGAATCTGCAGAAATTGCAGGGTAGTGCAGGAAGGGGTAAGATTCAGTCACCTAGAAATAACAATCATCAAATTGATAATAAGAAAAGCAGTGGCAGAAGCAGTTCTAGGTCGGTGGTGACTCAATCTTCGGCGAAACCTCAAAGTTCTCCGAGTTCAGTGAAGAACACGGGGTCATCTGTGAGCCCAAGGCTGCAACAGAGGAAACTTGAGTTGGAGAAACGTTCCCGACCACCTACCCCTCCATCAGACCTGAGTAAACCTAGAAGACAGTTGGGTCGTCACCAAACAGCTGAGTCAAGTTCTCCAGGTGGAAGATCTCGACCTAAGTTACTCAACTCCCGTCCGAGCGACGATCAACTTAGTGAAGCAAGTAATGAATCCAAAGCACCAAGTCTTCAAGGAGATGATTCGGATAGCAATAATACCCCTGATTTGAAGATAGTTGGAGAATTGATCACCAACTTTGAACAGCCTACTCAGGTAGTAAAAAATCTCTTTTTTTTTTGAAGTATTTCTTTTCTTCCAGCAACAACTCTGGTTTAGTGTTTGAGTTCTTGAAGCTATTTCAGTTACGGAAAATTCTACTGGAAAATTCTACTAAGTTTGAAAATTGTAGTGAAGCTCAGGTTGAAAGTGAAAAAATGTTACTTTCTCAGAAAGAGGTGATTGAGTGGGATAGTCAACAAGTCCGTACAATGGGGAAAACACCATTTTCACTATGAATGTCACTCTTAAGTTTTACATTTTGTAGCATTGCCCGTCTATAACCTGTGAATTCTGATGTGTTCTTGTCTGTTTGCACTGTAGAAATCAACTTTGCGACTTGGTGAAGACGAACAATTATCCGAACTTGCTAGCAGAGAAGGAGCTGCAGAGCATCGCAGTCCAGTCTCTGTTCTTGATGCATCGGAGTATACAGATGATGCGTCGTCTCCTGTAAAGCAGGAACCGAGTTCTCTCAAAGGTAAGCTTTCATGGCTGGAGCAGTTTGTTTGTCCATTTTTTGGGATGTTTTAAAGAATTGAGCTTTACAGTGCGTTTCGATTGGGGGATCTTGGAATAAAAAAGAAGTGTAATGCAAAATGCTACAATGTGTGAAACATAGTATGAAAGTGGAAAAAGGTTACCTTCTCCTGAAAAGTGATTATATTAGGCAATCAACAGTTGCCAAAAATGTAAAAGATCCATTGTCATGCTAAGTTTCAGGCTTTTGCAGCATTGATCTTCGAAAGTTTTCTTTTTTGCCCAGAAAGCTCTGTTTCGTGTATAAAAATTATATTATGATTCTTGAATACATATAAAGGTGGCATCTTTACCTCTGATTTTGCTGCTAATATCACTTGGAAATCTTTAACTTGGAACAGATGAAATCGATCGAGGTTCCACCTATGACCATGTTGGAGAAAACTGGGCCCTACCACAAACCTCGGCTACAACGACTCCCTTCACCTCAGAGATCAACCTTAAGAAACTACAGAACATTGATCAGTTAGTCCAAAAGCTCACAAGACTAAACTCCACCCACAACGAAGAAAACACGGACTACATTGCATCTCTCTGCGAAAACGACACAAACCCAGATCACAGATACATCTCAGAGATACTCCTAGCCTCAGGCCTCCTCCTAAGAGACCTAACTTGCACTTCTATGCCTTTTCAGCTCCATCCTTCAGGCCACCCAATAAACCCGGAGCTATTCTGTGTCCTTGAACAGACCAAAGCATGGTCAAAGCCAAAAACAGAGAAGATTCAGAGGCGGTTCATATTTGATGCAGTTAACGAGATCCTTGTTGGGAAGTTGACTTCTGCAGGAATCATCGCAGAACCGAGGGTGAGGCCCGAAAGGGTGGCTAAACAAACCATCACTGCACAGAAACTCTTGAAGGAGCTCTGTTTCGAGATAGAACAGCTTGATCCAAAGAAGAACCAGCCTGATGAGGAGGATGATTCTTTGAAGGTGGTTCTGTGGGAGGATGTGATGAACAGATCGGAGAAGTGGACGGATTTCCATGCAGATGCTTCTGGGATTGTGTTGGACATTGAAAGGTTGATATTTAAGGATCTTGTTAATGAGGTTTTGAGCGGTGGAGTGAGGGCGAGACCACCGAGCAGGCGGCGGCAGTTGTTTGCTAAGTAGTGATACATAATTCCTCTTGAGGGCTATTTTATCGTTTTATTAATCGGGTCATTCTGAGATGCGTTTCGCGTTTTATTAATTTTTGTGTTCTTCTTTGGTGTTGTTCAAGGCATAATAATAATCTTGTGTAAGAACAGAGTGTTGTTCTGTCTGGATCATCAAGTTTGTGATCATGTATGTAGTCTTTTACTGCCCAACTGTACTGAAAGTATATAATGTACCAAAGTGAGTTTACCAATACCAGCAGGCTGTTGAGGTAACTGGTTGTTCTGGTGAACCCTAACCATGGTTGGGGTGTTTATTGACCAGGGTGGTTAAGATTGTCATGACAAGTTACAGGTTACTTGACCAGTAAGTTAGTGGTCAAATTTTCTTATATGTAAATGAGGTCACACATGATGTGGACCTCAATTACATATATAATAACAGCATTCTTGACATGTTTATTATACATGTAGAATAATTCTTATTTGCGACGAGTCAGCCTGTAGAGATTTAAGTGTTGATCATCAATAGTTTACATTTCCAGGACTCGAGATCTCTGATTAATTGATGAACCACCAAACCGCTATATATATTATAGGAAAATTTACATTTTTAGTACTTCAACTATTGAATATCAACTTTTTAATATCTCAATTTTTTAAGCTTTTAGGCGTCTCAACTATTCGAAGTGTAATTACTCAATAATGCACGGTTCAATTCAACTAGTTAGGAGCTTCGCATTGACCCTGACACTAAACATGATCACTTAGTCTAGCACGAGCCCATCCATGTCGAGCCCACTAGCTCACCTTGAACTATAAAAACTCTAAATTAATCATGACTCAATTGGACATGTTATATGGTCTGTTTTGACGTGAGCTCGTGCTAGACATGATCTCTCAAACTACGTGATCATGTTTAGTATGAGACCGAGTCAAGACTAGCTCCATAACTAGGTGATTCGAGTCATGCATAATTGAATAATCATATACCTAAATATAAAAATATTAAGGGTTAACAGGTGTTTTGGCCCATGATGTTTGACAACTTTTGGGTTTGGTCCATGATGTTTTTTTTTACCTAGTTTTGGTACCATATGTTTGCAGATTTTTTTCTAGTTTTGGTCTAACCGTTATATTTCGTCCATTTTTTGACATGTTCAAGTCACGTGATCCACTCTAAACTTTAAATTTAGTCCCTCTAATACTTTTGTTCTAAATTGAACAAAAAAAAGGTTAGGAAAGTATTAGAGGGACTAAATTGAACAAAATTGAAAGTTTAGGGTGGATCACGTTACTTGAACATGTCAAAAAATGGACGGAATGTAACGGTCCAAAACTAGAAAAAATCTGCAAATATATTGTACCAAAACTAGGAAGAAAAAAAACATCATGGACCAAATCCCAAAAATGGTCAAACATCATGGATCAAAAGACCTGTTAACCCAAAAATTAATGACTATAGTTGAAATATTAAGATAATACCCCTATTTTTTATGGTTTGAAAATATAGTATAATCTGTAAATCTACTTTTCAGTCTCGGAACAAACAACAATATGCCTCCATAGCATAGTGGTATTGCGTTCCCTTCGTAAGGGAAAGGTCGTGAGTTCGAACCTCACTGGGGGCTTTCTTTTACTTGCTCAATAGTTTTTCTTTTAAATGTTTTTTTTGTCATTTTTTCCATCTACATTTGCAGTAAGTAGAGGCCCTACTAGTTCAGCAGAAACATAGCAAATAAGCTAAGCTCCTTTAGGATTACCACTTTCTACACATAACTATATTAAAGCAAAAGAACCAACCAATAATAGCAATGTGGTATAATACAAATATAATGTGCAAATGGACCTTATTTGAACCAGCTAGGGTTTTGCTGCGAAACTGTGCTGATGAACGATAGAATTAGGGCGCACGTCTTATTCTCGATAAATCGAAACCAAAAAATAATTAAGCATGCATGGCAATGTAGAAACGAACTCGGTGTATATATAATTAGGTTACAAAACTTCGAACGGGGAGCCGAAGAAGTTCACTTGCATTACATCAAAAGTGTTGATCAATGTTTATTACAGTACAATATAAAACTAACTTGAATTGAGAAGAAAAAATGAAGTGTCTATCTTGGGTTTTTTTCCATAATCTTGGATCTTCCTCATATATAAGGTTCGAACATATGCACCACATTCTAACAATCATTTTCACTATCATCTTCTTCGCTTCGATCATTGCCTTGATGATGAAGAAACTCCGGGTCGGCACTTTTCTGGAAAGATCTCATTGGTGGATGAAGGCTAGGCAAAAGATGCTGAGACGAAGAACCCGCATTCATAAATTGGAAATGATTCATTTGCCGTGAATCGGGGATACCGTAATTAGAAGAACACGGCGCCGGCATTTCCATAGAATTCGGGTTGAAAAGATTTTCAGTTTGAAGCTGAAACCCATGATGATTACCAAATTGAGGCATAGAAAAGTTTGAAGGATCCCAATTGTTGAATGAATAAGGCATCATTGGGAAGAAACTCTGAGCATACAATTCATTTACCTCAATGCACTTCCCTTTCTCATCAACAACACTCTCTTTTGACACAACTTCCTTGCCTTTCAAGTTATCATTGATTCTAACACCCGGGAAGACGGATCGGGAAGTGTTCGATTCATGCGGGAGTAGAAGATTACCAATTAGGTTTCGAGATCCACTAAATGCACCACCAAACATTTGTTGGTGAAATTGATCTTGAAACCCTAGAGGCATCTGAAGTGGTGGAAGCTTATCAATGTCTTGCTTCGTCGCATCGAGTAACCAATCAACGACTTTGCTCGGTTGGCTAACCCCGAGCTTTTCTTGAAGGTCATACAACTCAATCGCGGTTGGAACCGACAGTCTAATTCGTCGATCCCTTAAGCCTCTGACGGTGCAAACCTTGCTATGTCGGTCTTTTCCTCCGAAGGCCCGGGAAGCGCGTACAATTCTCGGATCCCTAAAACTCGACCATTGCCTCGAAGATGAAACCCTAGATGTAGTATTATTATTCCTGCTCTCCAATTCTTTCTTTTGTTCCTCACCCTCTTCTGATGTTGAGTTGTTCCTGATCATCTTAATCCTCCCATGATCATCAAGAAGCTTGAAACCAGCTGTCAATAGATATAAGTTATTACAAAAACATGTCAAAATTATGAGAGATTGCCAGAATCTAGGGCAAAATGTTATCTTGTTCATGTTTACTCATCTGTATCCTTATAATTTAGGGTTTTCTTGGGAAAATTCTAGGGAAGCCAAGAAAGTGGGGGAAAAGGGGGTTTTTGATGGTGTGTTAAATTGTATGGAAGCAGTTTGATGTATCTACTTACCTTGATCAGCCGGAAAGTTCGTGCATGTTTCCCGAGATTATCGTCGGAGAATAATCGGTGTGTGAGGTTTTGCAGCCTTTGTGCGGATGGTGGTAGTGCAGGACTTGAGGAGGAAGATGAAGAAGATGAGGTCTAGAGAGAGAGTTAGCAAGAGAGGGGAAAGTGAAGATGAACCTTAAAGTCTATATATATGTATATATATAATTATAATAGTAATAAAGTACTGGATATTGTGGGTTTTTTTTTAAAAAAAATAGATAAATAGGTTAGTAGTGACGACTCTAGATCCAATTTACGTAATTTTTGGGTTCTTCTACTTACAATTTTTTTTTTTAGACTTAGTGAACAATCAGTGCCACCAGCAACCTAATATAGTCAAAACATGCCGACTCGTTAAGCCAAGCTCTACTTACCTTTTATGCTTGACGCGGTATGTTGGTCGGGCGTCACCTCATATTTTAATTAGGTTACCGTAAGGTGAATCCTTAAGAGGTTTCGAGCCTTGGACTTTGAAGTCATCCATAAGTGAGCAATCTTTTTTTTTCTAAGAGTGAGTAAGCGTTCTTACCCACTAAACCCACATCTCCTGGCGCTCTGTATACTTTTTTTTGTCTAATCTCAGAATTCTCATTAGAAAAGAAAAGATTTGTTTTCTTTGTGTTAAACGAAAAGGGTTTTAAAATTCAAACAAGATAAGAAAATTAAGAATGATATGGAAAATTAATGGCTTATTTTCATCAATGGTATTACTAAACTTCATTTTTTGTTAGATTCATAAATCTTGGCTTTGTGTCCCCGTTGTAGCAAGATTGTTTCTGGTCGGATCTGGGCATATATAAGAAAGAATAGTGATATAGCTAGGGTTAGGTTAAAATTCGAAGCCATGGGGACCATGAATAAGTGAAAAACAAAAAATATATAATAAAGGTAGGGTTTCACACTTTCACTAGCTTTTTTATATATATTATTATTATTATTATTCTGTTTTTGAAAGAATAGCTTTTATCATTCTACGATGATGATGACCGCATGGTAGGTTTGCAAGTAGCTGACAATGAAATGGAGACACTTTCTTGCAAACCCTAATAATGATAATGTATGAGAAATTTCCAATAATTCTTGCTGTATAGCTCATCAAACCTTAAAAGGACCAGTCGAATTTAATATCCGTAAAAAAGTTTATACCGACAATTTGAGTCTATCCTCAAAAAAACCGAAATTTATAGATGAAGCTGCTGTTTAATGTGTATGTTTATAGTTCAAATGACATTAAGATTAGTATCCTAGCTAGCTAGTTAGTTCAAAGGTTTAAGAACCAACAGTCTCAACTATATATAGGTTATATTGTTAATCGTTGTCCCGAATTTAAAATGTCAGAAAGAAAAGTGGAAATCAACCAATATGATATTTGAGACACCGAATATCAACATTTTACATCTGGAACAATGATTAGCAACATGTTCTATAGATGAGATTGTTTTTCGGTTTTTAACCGTAGTTCAAAATACGACACCGCGGAGCGTATATATAGGTAAAACTAGCTAGCTAGCTAGGCTAGGATAGAAAGACAATGTGTAGAGCTTCTTTGTAGGTGAGGGACCAAGAAGTAGCTAGCTTCTTTAAAGCATCCATCCATCCATCAATTCTATCTATCTATCTAACCAACACTTCAAAGGGACCACGCATATTCCTTCGCTTAGCAATTCGAATCGCAATTTTTCGGGTTTTCACGGGTTAGCCATAGATTCCATCTTCACTCACAATTCCTTTATCATTTCCCTTATCGGAAAAGATACACATTCAGATTCTAGCATGCCGATTTGTTCCGACCGTGAGTGGGTAGGAAATTGACCCAAAAGTTCATAGTATATTTACAGACACGGTCACTGTGTCTGGTTCGTGATTTTTCGAAACCCTAAAATCGGCACCTGTATCAACGAACATCAGTTTCGCTTTTAGCAGAAGTTTCGTTTTGGAACGCAACCAAAGGGAAAACGCTCTAGCTTAGGTTTATATATATATATAAAGGATAATTAGTAATTACCAGTTAATAATCTGGCGTTCCGGCCAAAAAAAAAAAATCTGGCGGGAATTAAAGAGAAAAAATATATGGGAAGGAATCTGCAACACTTACTGCAGGAAAAATAATTGAAAAGGTTGGGGCAGTGGAAAAAGAGATTACAATAAGAGAGTTCTGTTCTGCAGTGGCAGTTTATATATATATATATATATATATATATATATATATATATATATATATATATATGACTGTAGCGCGACAAAAGCTGAAGTCTCTCTGTAGAAATTGCCGGTCTGCTAATTAATTAATGAAAACAAGGAAAACCCTAGCTCTCTAGATCACGGACGTCAGATTATTTATTGGTGTTCAATATATTATTTCAATATGGAAACTTCTTTTTTTTTTTTTTTTGGCCCAAAAAAAACTTTTGTTATAACTATCTACTAGACTGTTTTGCTCTGATTTCACTCATAATAATATTATTAACTTTGATAACCTCATTTTTTAAATTAGTATGTAAAAAGAAAATATTTATATTATTGTTGATTAATTTGTTATAGTAGTGTATGTAATTTATATATATATATGATGTTATGTCATTTTCAAATGAAACAAATATTATTATTTATAAATAAAAATAATGTAGAAAAAGTTATAACTATTTAATTATAATATTCAAGAGTAAATAATATTATAATGATTAAAAAAACAAGCATATTTATGTATATATTAAAATTATAGAAAAATATTTGATGTCATGGAAGCTGATATGACACCATTGTTGATTTTAGTGCATTATAAAGCTTAAATTCCCCGATTTTGCCACGTTTTTTTTTAACGTAAATCAAACAGAATTATAATTATTTAGATTAAAGGAAACAAATAAATCGATAGATATTTTTAATAATATATTTAATGAAGTAGACTTTCTAGAACATTTTAAAATTCAGAATTGTTGTTTGTGTCAATAATAATACACATTTTAGTCCTGAAACTCTAAAATTGTTTTAAACCTTAAAATTATTGATTACACCACGCTTTATGATCTAATTTATTAATCTAGCAGAATTATAATTCTTTAGATTTAGATAGATATACCAAGTGTTATATTTATTTAGTTTTCTTTTCAATGTTTAATTATTAGTTTTGCAAACATGGATCAACCACATTTTAGGTTCAGTTTGAATTTTAGTCTTACACAAAAGAACCCTAAAAGCTGCAACCATTGATCGGCAAAAGAGAACCGTTCTCTTAGATTATTGCACCCTTTTTGTCTCGTTTCTTTCCATTCAAACCAAACGGACATATATATATATATATATATATATATATATATATATATATATATAAAACATTCTCACTCGAGACTTAATTCTGTTACCGCGTAATTCTAAAATATCCAGATTATTTGTCCACTTTTTCTACTTGGAATTGTGTTTCATTATAGTGATCTAATTAACACTTATTTTATGTGATTAATTTTATAATTTTTTTAGAAATTTTTAATATATATTAAATCCAAAAAATATGTATCAAAATCACAACAGTAAGACATAATCTAAAATATGAAGAGTGTGCACACGATTATAAGAAATCATTCATTTTGTATAGTAAAGTTTATCTATGCATTATGGTTGTAAAATATAGTTTATCGAATTGCAATTTCATATGTTAATTTTCCCTTACATTTTATAATTCTATATTTATTTATCAGTCGTTAGATTACATATATAGATGGCTATTTAACAAACATATTTTCTCTCTATCATAAAATATAAATTCATTCTCTATCCCGATATAAAATCTAAAAAACAGAATTAAAATAAACTCGATTTTATTTTAGTCAAGCCATTTGTACAAACCTATAAAAATACATTTGAAAATGTTTAAAAATAATTATGTAAAGGTTGTTGATATTCTGAATTTAGCATTTGCCTTTATTCTATTTAACTATAAAGTATATTTTACTAAATTTATTTTTATTTTTTTTGACAACAACTAAATTTTAACTTATGTATACAGAGAAATATCTCAAACTCCAAAATATGTGATTGAAACGCTTTATCTATTAGTTAAAAATTTGGAATTTGAATATTGTTGGCATTTTGAAAATGAAAAAATATTCATACACATCAGAATTTTACCCTTACAAAGTTGATTTAATTTGAATAAAAACTAATTTAGCCGTAAAATAAGCATATATACTACAAGAGCTACACCCGTTATGTCTACTATATTAGGACCACCCGAAAAATGGGAAAATGAGAGCTTAGCATCTCAACATAGAAATGTGACTATGTATATGAGGGACGGGCCCACGATCACATATATTAACTCAGATGACTAACAGATAAGAGAGTGTGTAGTCTATTGTCTGTTGGATTGCAGAGAAAGGGACCAGATGTGATTATTGTTGGACTAAGATGCACATATGGATCTACAGGGATATGTTTGTATATTACTCATTCGAAGGGGAAATAAAAATGAATTTGTAAAATCCCATATATATAATCCCGCTTAATTGTATTATATAATAATAACACATAAAAAATCAATAGTTTTGAGATTTAGAAATAATTATAGAGTTATGGTTATAAATGTGTGTATATTGTGTCGCTTTGTCAAGTGACACAATTATTGATTTTAAACTTTGAACTGTAGCAAATTAGTTTACACTGTTAAATAATTTTAACGTTTAAAAATATATTTGTTTTCTATTATAATATTTTGAATATTGTAATAAAAAAGTCATAACTTTTAATTTATATATATTGTATTCTAATTTGGCAACAGATTTTTTCATGTCAAAGTACACGTGGAGACTCTTCAAATGATATATAATCTCATATATTTTTAATTTACATAAAATACTTTAATAAATTAATAGTCAATAAGATGCACATATTTTTTGAATATTATTAATAAAAAAACAGATTTATGTCTAAAGATGCGAGTCTATGATTGAGCAGAATTGTTACGCGAGTAAATAACTAATTATTTAGAAATTGCTGACTGAGCTCCATATAAGTACGGAATGTACTATTGGTAGTTAATATAAATTTAATATTGATATTTATTAAAGGATTCATCTGTATTTGTATGTGTAATATATATATATATATGTTAGATGATTAAAAAAATGATACAAAAATTTTGAAATCACTAAATCTATTTGAGAGAGTGCACTAAAAGTCTGAAGCCCAAAATAAATGGAGCACTAGAAACAACTAAAATAATGGGCCGTGATCTGGATTGTTGATCCAGTGGAGTCCCGTCTAACTAGGGGTGGCAATTGGCAACCGCTCATGCGTACCCGCCGACCCACAAGGTGCCGCCCCGTTTTTGCCTCGTTGATCCGCAACATGTGACCCGTAGGGCGGGTACTGTTTTGGAGTCGACCCGCTCCGCTGCACCACCCTGCACATGTATCATTTGTATATATAATTACATGTATATTATATAAAACTATATAGATAATATACTACATTGTCAAAATAATAAGAATTCTAATGAGTTTGGTGACTTGTATTTTAATTTCGATTTAAATTTATAATTTATGATTCGAATTTTAAGCTAAATTTGAATGTATAAATATATAATTTAGGGTTTCGAATTGTTGTTAATAAAGCATGTGCTTCTAGTAGGCGACCCGCGGGTCGACCCGCCCCGCGCTGCGAGATGTATGGGACGGGTACGGGTCGACCATCTCGACCCGCGGGGCGGGTATGGGGCAAGCGATACCCGCCCCGCCCCCGCCCTGTTGCCATCACTGCGTCTAACTGTGCTAATGCTCAAATATTGTTTTGTTTTAATTTTTGTTTAAAATTGTAAAAAAAGTAAAACTTTGGGGGTTATTCGAACAATTTCAGAACGTAAAAATGATACCGTTCCGTTAAATGGAAATGAGACAACACTAATCTAGGGTTTTTCTTAAGGGTGTCAAATGGGCGGGTACGCCTGCCCTGGACCTGTCCCGCGGTTGATATAGTTGATCCGTATCCGTAACTGTCTCGTATATTTGTGGGGCAGGTCGGGTCTATCCACGTGTCGCTTCACGTAGGACATAATTTATTACTTCAAACTCTAAACTCTAAATTTTATGTTAACCGTATCCAAATTTAAACTCATTAGAATCATTATTATTTTAATTATGTATTATATTACATATATAGTTTTATATAATAATATACATATGTTAAATAAATGAACGCATAGGGCGGGTCCGCGAGGCGTCACAACCCAAAAAATACAAAAATAGTACTAAAAGCATAGTGTTTGTGAAACATATCACTTGTTAACTAGGGTTACAATTTATTAATTCATATTTTACTCGTAAATAAGCTCTTAAGTATTTCATTTTTAATCTAAACAAAATTGGTAACCCAACTTACATGTAATTAAAAACAAAAACTAAAAATTGATATAAAATAACAAAATTATCAATTTAGGGCTTATTATTATTATTATTATTATTATTATTATTATTATTATTATGCACCTCATAGTCAAAAACCTAAAATTTAAAAGAAAATGTATGGGTTTCTAATTTGGAGGACAATTATGTCATTAGTTTTATAAAAAAATTTAATCACGTGCAAATTAAATGACCAATTTCTGTCTAAGGATGAAATATTTAACGAATCCATCAAATGATCCACAAACGAAATCGTAGCTAACTAAAAAAAAAACTACAATTTATTTGGGTATCCAAACTTCAAGTAACTAAGAGCATCCACAGTGGTATTACGTAAAGATTACGTAAACATGGGTCCTACATATTTATTTAAGTAAAGCAATAAAAACTATCTACAGTGGTTTTACATAGCATTCCTTAAAGATGAGACTCACACGTAAATTTATGTTTTTACATAAAACATTCCTTAAATATAAACCAATTTTTTTTATTATAAATTAATTCATTTTATAATTAGTGCTAATATCTTATTGATGGTTGTTGAAAATTTAATAATAAAATATATTTAATGAATATGTTTAAGTAATACGATTGCAGATAAAATATTTTTTACGTGTGTCTTAAACTTACGTATTACTTAAAGTGTACATAAATGTCTACGTTGCAACTTTAAAGAATAAAACCTTTGAAAAAAAAAAAAAAAAAACAATTTGATAATTAACACCACTTGTCCTCAAACATAAGGAGATAATATACTTCTTGAAATAAACATGGGGGAATAAGTTAAATTTCTCCGCATCATATAAATTGTAACCCTCCACCATTGTTAGCCGCCTCTACACAGCAGGGTTTTCAGCTTTCACAAGCTTCTACTGTTCCACCGCCGTTCCCCTCATCACTCTAAGCAATGGCCGTTGGGTGGGTAATCTTCCCTTCTCAGTGCATTGGATTTCCAATTTCTGTTCCTCCCAGTATGTACGCTGATTATTTCTTCGTTGCGGTTGATTCAGGAAAAACAAGAGGATTTCCAAGGGAAAGAAGGGTGGAAAGAAGAAGGCGTAAGTTCTGCGGCCATCCGAGCTCTGTATACCATTGATTTCTGGTCTATTTCAGTTCCGGTTGTGTTTTGAATGTTCATTCTGTTTCTGCTGGTGTTTTTAGGGCGGATCCATTCGCTAAGAAGGATTGGTATGATATTAAGGCACCTTCTCTATTCACAGTGAAGAATGTCGGCAAAACTTTGGTCTCTCGTACCCAGGGTACCAAGGTGCGCGGCATTTCGTATCCATGCTCATTTTATTTTAAGTTTATTTACTTGTTAAGGTAGATGAAGTGGTGATGTTTGCAATTGTATAATTTTGGATTTTGTAAGTTAAATAGATTCCTGCATGCTGCTTATTATTGGATTCAAAATACCAATAAAATATACATGAATTGATGAAAAATTTTGCGTTTTGCTCTTCTGGAGCTTTTATAATAACTGGGAGTTTTTGGTGATTCATTTGATGAATATTGAATTTGTTGGTCTGTGAACTGTTAGTTTCAGAGTTGTGATATCCGGCATTATGTGCAGCTATTGATTATTCCTGTCAATATTTCATTATGTGTTGATTTCTATTCGTTCTGTATTATTTTACAGATTGCTTCTGAAGGGCTAAAGCACAGAGTGTTCGAGGTATCGCTAGCTGATCTTCAGGGTGATGAGGATCATGCTTACCGGAAGATCCGCCTCAGAGCCGAGGATGTCCAGGGGAGGAATGTCCTCACTAACTTCTGGGTAAGCTTTAATTGCTAGTAATCTGTATTCATGGTGTTATTTCATTCATATTGGATGCGTGACTTACCTTATCATGTCTTCAGGGCATGGATTTCACCACTGATAAGGTGAGGTCCTTGGTGAGGAAGTGGCAAACTTTGATTGAAGCCCATGTTGATGTGAAGACAACTGACAACTTTACTTTGAGAATGTTTTGCATTGGATTCACCAAGAGGCGTCCTAACCAAGTCAAGAGGACTTGTTATGCTCAGTCTAGTCAAGTTAGACAGGTAAACTACTAGACACATCATTAATAAGGTCTCATAACATCTAATTTCAGTAAACAAATTGCTTTTCTTGGCTTTAGGATTTTGGTGTTATCAGTTTATATAGGGGATATGCTAGCATCTAGATTCTGACCCAATGCATTGAGCTATCTATCATTTCCCAATGCTTTTTATCCTTTCTTAAGCTTTGTATAAAGATAATAAAAGAAATAATTTTGTTATTATTAGTTGATACTGAAATATGTTAGCTTCAACACCATGATCTGATGAATAGTGCTATCCAACTCGTTTCAAATGCTGCATTGTTTCATTTTCTTGTATGGGCAGAAAATTAAATAGCAATAGCTGTTTCAGTTGATACAAAATATGAACTTGTATGGTTTCCCTAAATTCTTGTGGTGCTTGGTCAGATCCGCAGCAAGATGAGGGAGATTATGGTGAACCAGGCAACATCCTGTGACCTGAAAGAGCTGGTGAAGAAGTTCATTCCCGAGTCTATTGGAAAGGAGATTGAGAAGGCAACCACTGGCATTTACCCACTTCAGAACGTTTTCATCCGCAAAGTTAAGATCTTGAAGGCTCCCAAGTTCGACCTCGGAAAACTGATGGAGGTATGCAATTCATTGCTCTTACCCCTTAAATAACTGTTGCTGCAAACTACTGCTTAGTAATGTATTGTCTTGCAAGGCAAGAAATTGATGATTGAATGCATGGTTTGGTTATGCGATGCAGGTCCATGGTGATTATAGTGAAGATGTCGGGGTCAAGTTGGACAGGCCCGCTGATGAACCGGTGGCTGAAACTGCAGCAGAACCTATCGGAGCATGATGCAGAGTTTTGGTTTAGGGTTGATCTAGTCCTTAATTTTGTATACATGAGCTTGCATCTTTTTATTGGAGTTTTGAATTGATGATTGGTATGGTTTGTTTTGACAATATATTATTAGCCTTTATAATTTAAAATAATTTCCGGATGTGTAGAACCGTTTCACGAGTCTATTCACGTGACACATGTTTTGTTCGTCTTTATAGTTCATCCAGCTCAATATGGTTTTATAGAAGGGTTTAGAATTTATAATCCGTCTGAAATTTCACAAACGTAAATGAAGTATTCAATGTTTTATTTTGTTGAAATTTAACGTTTCAATGTGATTACTTTAGTGTATCTGGCTCCATATACGCTCTCTTCTCGTCATCTTGTCAGGACTCTTACCTAAGAAGCTGATCACATCCGCACAAGTAAATCTCGTTCCGCTGTCGCTGGAAATTACTCCACACCACTCTGTTGGAATTTTTTTTTTTTTGATGTTCAAATTTTGTTGGGAAATTTGGCGACTTTGAGAAAAATAAGAGCAATGGAATATGAGTGTTTTAATGAAAATAATTGAATGAAGAGAAAAAATATCCGCGAAAACAATTTAAAAAAAATATGTAATATTTGAGTCCGTCTATTTTAACATTTGAAATTTTAGACGCCAAATTTCAACAATGGTTAGACTATTTATATAGCATAGAAACATTGCAAGAAAAAAATTACCCTAGAGAATAGGGGAAAATGATTTTTAGTCCCTTAGTTTGTAGAAGGGGAGCAAATCAGTCCTATTTCTTTAGCATTACCAGCTTCTAGTCCCGTAACTTGTATAAATGGTCCAATTGCAAAAGCAAGAAACACTAGAAATGGAACTCTATCAGTACATTGCAAAAAGAAACATTACACCATACCACATACATCAGTTATTTCATGATTCATACAACTTTGCACATTGGAATTCACTTGGATTTCTGCAAATTCGAAACAAGATTTGACGCACCAAACGCGGCGGAACCACCAGCAACGCTAACCAACGCGACGATCGCCTGAGCAGCCACCTCCCAAGGGTAGTCCTCCGGTACAAGGTAAACAAAGGCGGGTCCTACGAGTAATAGGCCTAAGCTTAGTGTGAAGAGTGCAGTCGGAGTTGCAGGGTCTGTGGCGGCCGATAAGACCCCGAGTTCCTCTGCCTTGGAAAGCAAGCCGAGTTTCTCGATGCTAGAGAGGGAGAGGCCGGCTTTCTCGGCAGCGGATAGGAGCCCGGCTTTCTCGGCTTTGCTGAGTAACTTGAGCTGCTCCACCCTTGTGAGCAGCTTCACGGGTCCCGGGCTGCTGCTATTGGTGGAGGAGATGGTCTTTGGGGGTTCGCCTAGAGGGAACACAACCGTGCCCTGTTGCAGTATGTTTTTGTTGCTTTAAAATGCTAATGTTAATGCTAAAATCAGAAGAAAAAGTTGAAAGCAACAAGTTTGATATTACATATATCGAATCCCAACAAAAAAATGAGATAAAAAAATTGCAACAAGACACATACTTTAAACTACTTTTAGGTTCTTTACATTTTAGTGTAAAAACAATGTGAAGTATATGTCATATATTGATTTAGCGTTTCAACTTTTATTTGTTGCATTTTGATTGTTTGAAATATCAAATTTGTTATTTTCCACTTTTTCCTCTTATAATGGACCGAACAAATTTTTTTTTTAAAAAACATTATAAGCTTAAATCATTAGCAACAAAATCATTAACTTAGAAAAAAAAAAATAGAAACCAGCAAGTTTTTGTCAATTTTAACAAAATAATCTGACGAAAAAATGGAAAACAACAACTATGATATTTCAGACATTAAATCGCAAAAAAAAAAAAAAAAAAAAAAAACTTTGACAACAAATCGTAACATGATATATATTTTAGACTATTTTTCTATTCTTAACCCTTCAGTTTCTTGTATGATTAGAACTTTGATGGGGTCTTTAACGATTCGTAATTGAGATTACGTGATAAGAAATTATGTCATCCAACTGGATAAAGCAATCTCGTTTGGAATGTAATATTAAATTGTATTGCTTGGCAGTAACATAAAAGGTAATGTTAAATTATAGTAATTTCATTCATTTGAGTGTGTTTACAATTTAGTAAAACAAATTTAGTTTTAAACAACTTATCTCTAAAAAAAAATAAAATAAAAACTCATTTTCTATGAATGTAAATATATATATATATATCAAAATACAATATACTACTGATAATGCGTCGTAGCATCAGTGTAATTCCGATTATTTTGAACTTAATCTCAGAGTACAGTAGAATAAAGGTGGATTTGAAGGATTGAATTACAGACCTTCTTGGGGCTGAGAGTTTTGGTTGCAGAGGGGAGAGGTTTCTGAGCAGCCATGGATTGAACCACCATAGACCTGCAAATTACAGCTCCCTTCATCACAATTCAATCTCCTTTAGCAACCTCAGATTCAGAAGCTATCTATTCTATTCTATCTTCTTCAGATGTTGCTTCAATGTGTATATTCTATACTGATGAAAAAGGAGTGGTGGTGAGATGAGAGTATCTCCATCGGTGATTGCATCTCCACGTAGGGAAGATGGGTTGGCCTTCCTTTTCTTTTGGGCCTAGTTGGGCTTAAATATTTGACTCCACTCCATTCATTTTTTTTTATCGCATCTATATCTTTTTTTTTTGGCCAAACGCACAGATTTTTAGTTCACATTTGAAAACTGGGATAAAATTTTATCTTTCTACTATTCTCCGCAAGCATTATACTTAGATTTTTTTTTGTTCTTTCTATTATTCTAAATGTGAACTCTGTAAGAAAATTGATATTATTAATAGTATGATACAAATTTTAGGTGTAGTTAAAAAAAAATTCATACTTTTAAAGTTTTACCTATGTTACAATTACCTACTATTCTCCACAAGCACTATACGTAATAGTAAAAAAAAACACTAATGTTCCACAAGCATGGTAGAAATCCCGATAAAATTGCTATTAAGAGGTTTGTTTTGAATAATTTGTTAGTTTAGATTTTTCTTAGTGGATAATTTTTTTTTCATATTTTCTTTTGTGGATAAATTGTAAGTTAGAAAATTGTCAACAAATAAAACCCAAATTAGTAATTTATCAAAAAAATAAAACTCAAATTAGTAAATTGTCTAAAAAAATAACTTCGGTTTGCAATTTGTACGAGTTCTCGGTGACCTCCACTTTGGTAAGGAACCATAAATTGCATTTTGAACCTCCATTTTTCTTTTAACTATTGTAATATGATATAATAGTTCATGAGTTAGTCTTTAACTAATCAGAAGTGAACAATTTGAAGTCAATTTTTGAAACGGCTTTAGGTTAATTTTCTATGGCACCCCTTTTCAACATTACCAATTCAAGAAATAAATTAATGTAGTTGTCCTCATCTCCCTTTTATTATGATATATTTTCATCAATGGTTTGATTTTATTTTATTTTTAATCTTTTTATGAGAAATTATTTGGTGCTTATTGGAGTGCCACGTTAGTTTATTATAATTCACAAATATATATACATAACTTTAATGAAATATATTGAATCTACTATCGCTGCTTTTCTAACATAAGCCTAAAGTGACCTTTTTAAAAGTAAAAAGTACCAAATAAGCTAGTTATTTATAAGGAAGAATTATTTTAAAAAATATATTCCAAATTTATTATGTGTTTCAACAAAATTTCAATACAATGATATCTACCAAAATAACATACCAAAAATATTTAAATTTTTATGATGTAAACCATTTGTAAAATGTCTAATAACTTTCCAAAATTGTGATATTTACAGATGATTTTTAAATGAACTAATTAATAAAATCATTACAAATACTTGTAAAATATAACAGATATTTTCCTTGAAAAATATTATTCACAAATTACTGAAGAAATATTATTAATAAGTTGCCAATTTTCCAAGACTGTGTTATATATGTATACTTGAAATATATAGATATATATACAAGTCAGTCTGCTTTCACAATTTCAGATTGAAAACATGTGCTTATCACACCCCTATCACACCTAGGGGTGAGCAAAACCCGATTGGAACCAGAATCGGAACCTGACTATTGAGTAGGTTCCAAAAAGACATTTTTAAAAATAGGGTAGGTTTCAGGTAATTAATTTTAATGCCCTATAAGTCCGGTTCCGATTTCGGATAAGTTGTGAGAACTGGAACCGGAACCGATTGTATTAGTAATATATTTTATAAATTCATTGTCACACCCATGCATATAATTATGTTTGAATACTTTGATTTGAGTTAATATGCATGGAGGCGTTTATATGCATAGAGTTTCTATCGGTTCCTAATTGGTGTATGCATGAAGTTTTACCCTTTATGTAAATGTTTTTTATTTTGGAATTTTTGAATGTTTGGATGATAATTTATCGGTTCCTAATGGTTACCCGGAACCGATTGTTTTCAATTTGTGCGTTTCTGGTTCCACATGTTACAGGGTAGGTTCTGGGTAGTAAAATTTAGGAACCCATATACACGAGGTAGGTTCTGGGAGCACAAAAAATCACAGGGTACCCGGAACTGCTCACCCCTAATCACACCACATGTTTGACCGAATGTGGCTTTTAATAGTTGATATTTGGTTTGTATATTTTGGTACTAAATGTTTGAAAAAATGTGATTTTTGGTACATCCGTTAGTTGGCCGTTATTTTTCGTTGTTAAATGACATGTGCAAGTCACGAGACCGTCCATAAACTTTTAATTTTGTTCAGTTTAGTCCCTCAATATATTCTTAACTTTTATTTTGTTTAATTTAGTTTTAAAACTTCAAAATCGAACTCAACTGAATCAATACAACCAAATTGACCTAGTCAGACCTAGGCCTAGTCCTAGGTCCGACCTTGAGTCGGGGTTGAATCCACATTTTTTCAAACGTTTGATACAAAAAATTTATTAAACGTCCAGTACTAAAATCCACGCTCGTCGAGTAATACGTATTAAAATTCTCTCCAAAACCCCGTCTCCAACAATATTCGAAGTTTGTTTGTCCATAAGAATACAACTCACGGTCAAATTTTTTTATTTATATATTTCACCTTATGGTAACGTAATAATCGCCACATGTTCTACATGAAACCCTAGAACTTTGTCGTATCTAGATATATAGAGAGAGAAAGGACGAGGAAGACAATATTAAATTGAGTTCAGACTTTTATTTTTCTTTTGGTAATAAGTTTATAACACCCAATTCTCTCTCAACTCTCTCTCTCTGCAGTTCAGTTTCTTCCATTGATGTTCAACGAGGTTTCTGCAGGCCGAAGAAGACCGACTATGGATCGTAGAAGCTCCTCCCTTGATGCTGAGTTTGTCACCGGCGAAGCTTCGGTGCAGCAAAACCCGAACCCGGTACCCGCCCCGCCGGGCAGTCCGGAGATGGAATTTCTGAGGTGGCAGCGCAACTCCTCGTTCATGGCCAATGAGCAGCCGCCAGCTGGCCACTATCTACCTGCACCTGCTGCACCGGATAATTATCTCCGTAGGGTAGGTATGCTGCCGTCGGTGTTGCCACGGCTTCCACTGGTGATTCCGGCGTCGCTATTACTCGCGGTGCCGTTATCTGAACTGCCGCCGCCGCCACCACCGGCGTACCCGCCGCCACTTCCGGCGTACCCGCTGCCACTACCGGCGTACCCGCTGCCGCTGCCGAGGGAGCGTGACTATCAACTAGAAGCAGGTGCTGTTGATTTCCTTGCGCAAGGGGGAGACTATGAAGGTACATTCAGTGTTTCTTCTACAACTGGTTTAATTAATTAACTATTCATTTCTCTACTGTTTTTTCAATACTTGATTATGATTGGGCAAAAAAAAAAAACTTGATTATGAAGGATTTACTATTAAGATCAATTGAGAATTTGAGACTAGATTGATTTGATGGCTTGAATCGTTCCTAATTGAGTATCTGCTTTTGAAATAAATTATGTAATGACATATATTTCATGTATACATAAACTAGTAGTGTAGAAAATAGCAAAAAATGATATATAATTTTTGAAAATATGAATCCAGAGATGTCATTATAGATCGTGTTGATGATATATATATACTGCACATGTAAAATCATGCTAGTTGCATGTATGTAACATGAGTAATAGCTTAAATTGGGTTAATTCAGATAATTAAAAATGTAAAATAATAAATTATGTAATGTCAATAACATAATAAACATCTAGATAACAGTAAATTTTATGACATAAATTTGTTCCACGTGGAATAACATATTTTTTATGATAAATAAAGATTTAGATACGTAATAACTGTGTGATGACGTACATTTCATGCACGAGCATGTAAGTTACTTATCTGTTACGTGTAAAATGACACAGATGAAATCATTTTGATAATTAAACTGGGATCTAAAATAAATTAACTGATGATGCACCAAGTCAGATAGTTTTCTGTTGCACGTGAAATACAATAAACTAAAATTATTTTGATAATTAAATAAAGATTACACAAGTAATAAATTGCGTGATAACGTATATTTCATGTAAGATCATGCAAGTCACTCGTCGGTTACTTGCTGTATTAACTCAAATTGAAATAATGTTGAAAAATTGGGATTTAAGGACTTAATAAATTATGCGATGACGTATGTTGTATCAAGTCAGATAGTTATCCATTGCACGTGAAATCACAAACCGGAATGGTTTTGGTTATTAAATGAAGTTCTAGTGTGTGATGACTTACATTTCATATACGATTATGCAAATCATTTGTCAGTTACATGTTAAATAACTCAAATTGAAATACTATTGGAAATAGTGATCTAAAGACATAATAAATTATGTGATGACGTATGCTGAACCAAGTCAAATAGTTTTCTGTTGCACGTGAAATAACAAAAACGGAAGTAGTTTTGGAAATTAAATTAATCTCTACACATATAATTAATTGTGTGGTGACGTATATTTCATGTACGATCATGCAAGTCACTTTTCTGTTACACGTGAAATAACTAAAATTAAAATAACTGGTAAATACCATATAGGAATATATTATCAAGCAACTTGTCTGTTACAATTTTGGTATTTAGAGATCTATAGACATAATAAATACTGCATCGTGCATGTCACTTATCTGCAGGGACGAAGCTACTTAGTAAGTAGCTGTTTGATATATTTTTTTTTTATGTGGGATTTCCTAGGGGTTATCGAAGGGTAACATCAACATCTGTAACATGTTTCCTCCATACTTAGAATAATCATCACTCCCACTAAGTCAGTCCGTAACGGGTAAAGCAATAGATTGATGCATGAAAGTGTTTTTGTTGTTGCAGGGGAGCAGCCATTGCTTGATGAACAAGTAACTCCACCAAGGTTGACCCTGTCAGATGTAATGGCTGAGACTTGCATCCTGCAGAAGAAGATAAAGATGATGAAGATTGGAGCTTGCCGAGATGAGAGTGGCATGATGACGGTGATGCCGAAAGTCACGGCCACCGGAGACGGCGAGTTTGGGAAGAAGATAGAAGGGTTCATGTTTGAGTATGAAAAAAAAGGTGAAGTGGGTCTGATGTGTTTCTGCCATGGATATATCCTCACCCCAGCTGAGTTCATTAAGCATGCAGGTGGGACCCCTGTGTCGGATCCACTGACCCAGATTCAAGTCTACATTAATCCTACAGCTAGGGTTTCTAATTAATTGATGCATGGATCAGGCAGGGTCTTCATTTTCGTTCTGCTAAACTTAATTTGTTGAACTAATTTAGTTTTTAAGTACATTTTGCTGGTGGTTTGAAGAAACTTTTTATTTACAGTAATAATTTTGTTTGTGTGTTTTTGGACCTTCAATTATATTTAGGGATAAAAGTTTTTTTTGGGTATTTGAGAATTTGGATTTTAGTACTTGTAAATAAAATTAACTATTAGGTACCTGAAAGACTGACTTTTAATCTGATTTCAAATGAAAAATCTAAATAAAACTAACTTATATATTAGATTAGCGGAAAAAACTTAAAAATCAATTCTAGAGTTTCTACTTTCTAGCATCAAAGCTCTATTATTTTATGACATACTACACGGTTAGCGATTTTAAAAAATGCACTAGAAAAACAAATATCATTCATTATATATATATATATATATAGTATGTATATAGATTTATTTGTTTACTTTTATTTATTAAATTAAATTATCAGTTTGTTGATATCAAATTTCATTGTTTTATCTTGATTCAAGGAAAAACATTATTACATGAAAATAGATACGAATATTTTTTTTTTTAATAACATACTGTCTAACTTATTTGTATTATACGTACAATTATCTCAAAAAAATTAATTAAAATAATATACATATATTGGGTAATATACAGCACTACTGTTAGACCCCTGAAGGTCTAACATATTGGGAAGCACTGATTTGGCTATGATAGACGTGCTTCCCAAGTCCAACAAGCGATTGGCAGACGAAAAGATGGAATCGTAGAAACGTGCATGTGTTTTCGCGAAGAATTTGTGTTAACTTAGGGGGTGAAGACAATGAATGGGGTTTGATGTTTCAAGAATGGATGTCCCAATGATGGAATTGTGGTCGTGATGCCTTAGTCCGTGCTCAAACAAGTGTTGTTGTAAAGTGCCAAAGAAAGTGCGTCCATAGTGAAGCAGCAGTGTCCCGCCAAGTGCCTTGTCTAGTGTGCATAGTCAAGGGAAGGAGGAATGATGCTGGTCCAAAGGTTTGGAGTTCGTGTTTGAGTGATCAAGAAGCAATCTTGGCTGCCCCAAGGTATGCCATTGCCCTTATGCAAGTACAAGCTGCCCCAAGCCAAAAGAAGAGCCTAGTGACTAAGGGTATGTGTCTTTTGAGGTCCAATTGGAGGGAATCCGCCCCAAACCGACTTAGGAGCTTTCTTGGACGCCAAGTTAGTCTCCTTAGCCATCCTAATATGAAGTCTTAGCCCCCAAGCAAGATCAAATCCACCCAAGATAGCCCAAGATATGCAGATCAAGTCCTATGCTGAAAATATATCTTCAAGAGGTATATATTGTGATATAGATATATATGTTTGGTTAAATTGTATGCTAAGGATATATATATGTTATAAATACATATCCTAAGCTAAATATAGCTATTTTTATGGGAGAATAGATATAGATAAAGAAATGACTGAATATATATATTTACTTGATAGGATTTGGATCTAGATATATATATATCTATATCTAGGAGGGATTTGTGGCAGCCCTTAAGCTATAAAAGGAGCTGCTCCCCCTGCGTTTTAGAGAGTGTTAGGAGACCCTATACTGAGTGATAAATTCGTGAGAATTGGGTGAGTGATTTGGGAGTGAAAATCTGTGAGTGATTCTGATACCGCAAAGCTGCGAGAGTGATTGTGAGAGTCGTCTTTGTAAACCGGGCGTCTCAGCCTTTATCTATCAATAAAGGCAAGTGTTTCTAAGAGTTCTATTGTGTTTTCTGGTTCTTCTCCTTTGTCCCTTCGATATTATTGTGTTCGTTGCAATCTTTGTGGAGTTGTTGTTCGTGATTAGCCGTTGGAAGCGTTACTAGTCGCGTTCGTGTTCTGTTTGGGCTGGTGGTTGGAAGTGCAATCACGCTAGCAGGGAGCCATACTTAGACGAAAAATCTAGGTGTATTTTGACCCGTGACAACTACTATCTTACATATATACAAGACTATTAGTTGGAACTTTTACTAAGAAAAATAGGTAATTTTTACACTAGGATATATATGGCAAGAGCCACAAGACTTATTTGGAAGTTTAATAAACTCTCAGAAACTATAATTAGAGGAGAAATAGATAGATAGATATGAAAATAAAAGAAAAGTGATTTTTTTTTGTCACTAAGAGTTAAAAATATATTTTTATTTTTATTTTTTAAAAAAATTATTTCCTAACGTTCAAAGCGGCATTTCAAATTTGAATAAAACCCCTTCCATATATATGCACCCTTTTATCATTTCTTTTGGATCTCTTTTATTGTCTTAATATTAATTTTCAAGTCTTGAATTTTTTTTACTATTATTATTTAAAAAATTATATCTTGTGTTTTAAGCTCCTAATCAGTTACTCTATAGTTTAGTAAACTTTATTTATATTTTTAATAATAAAAATAAAACTCACATCTTAACCGAATATGATACAAGCATGTTATTATTCATACTCGTATTTCAACATCCTCTATTTAATTAATGCACTTGATGTTTATGAACAACAACGACTGTGTATCGTCGGAGAACATTATCTCTCAAATTGGCAATAAAGGTTTTGAAATTTTTAAATGTAGTAACTGGAAATTGAACCTAGATACTCTGATACATATCAAGAATGAAATGTGCGCATTAATCAAATGACCCATAAGTTCAAACTTGTGAATGAAGGTTTTGAACAAGTTCTTAATCATATTTTAACACTCATAAATACACAGATCAAACTATTAGGGAATATAATATATTAAAAATTGATATATGTTATTATGTTTATATTAGAAATATATCAATTTCTAATATTTTATCATTATCTATTTTCTTATTATATTGTTATTAGATCTAGTCTTTTATTTATTTTTATTTATATATATATAAGTACATGTACTCAACCTAAATAACATCAATACTTTTTTTTTTTACCAAAAAATAACATCAATACACAATCTCATTCTTCTTTACAAACTTTATAATGGCAAGCTTCACACTACATCTTTCAAATTATTATATATGAAAAAAGAAAGGGATTTTTTTATTGTAAATATTATACTATTATATATAGTAGATGTAACGCATATCTCTCTTTGAAATTTGAATTCATCTTTGAATGTAATAATGTAAAAAAGGACATGAAAGGGAAGGGAGTTTCATGCACAAGGCGACTAAAAAACCTGTCACGCCAAACTTACCACCCTGATTTTACTTGCCCCATCTCATCCCTCGTTTCCTGCAAGGTGAAATTAATTGGCGCTAGACCAGACCAGACATGAACATGTAATGTAACGCTTTGGTAAACTGATGCATAACTCTTTCCTTAATGTATGCCAAGTGTGGTTTTTTCAAAGACCATGCATTCCAAAACGGTGCCGGATGTCCACATTGCATTAGAGACTTTGTTTATATATATAATCACCCTCTCTATCTCTCTCTCTCTCTCAATCTATTGCTAGATCTGCTTGTGTGTGTGTGATTGAGATCTCCAGCCTTTCTATTCATCAACAGGTTAATTCTTCTCTGCTTTTCTAGCTACTTGAAATCTCTATAGTTCTTAATTGATACTCTTTTATAATGATGATACATAGTATATCTGAAATCCGCAGTCCGGAATAATTCGGATAATTAAGATCTATGCATGTGTGACGGGTTTGGAGTTTTGAGAAATAGATAATTATCGGCACGTGACTTTATTAATTTGTGGGCTTGAATTTTGTCGTTATGTAGATTTTTCGTTTTATGTGTAATTAAGCTAAGTATGAAACCGTAATGAAGCTAATTAATTATCGTATAATGTCACGAGTAAGTAGTTAAAATTGTCGTTTCGGGCGCGTATATTAATGTAATTTCCCACCTAGAACAATATGGCATGCTATCTTAGTCTAGTTTATGGAGAATCTTGTGTAAATGCGGTGTTTACATCAATCCTGTTAAAAACTGACAACTGTCTTTAGTTTTCACTATTTTAAAATTCACCCTTAAGGTTTTTGAAATAAAAAAAACCCATAAGATAGTGACACGTTCGTATATTGATTTAGTATTGATTTAGTGAATACACCAAGATTACCTAAGAATTACTCATTTTTGCTTGATCTCTTGCATCTAAAGGTACCAAGAGAAGATGAGCCAACAACCAAAGCGAACTATGTAAGTGCGGTGTTTTAAACCAGTTCAGTTAAAAACTATTAACTGCTAACTACCTCCTTTAGCTCTCACTATTTTAGGGTTCACCTAGAAAAACCCGACAAGATAGCCTAAGACTCGTTATAATTCTATTGGTTTATTATTGTAAACACAATCTGTTTGTGTGTGTGATTGAGCTCTCCAGCCTTTCTATTCATCAGGTTTATTCTTCTCTACTTTTCTAGCTACTTGAAAAATCTGTAGTACTTGATACTCTTTTATAATGATGATAGATAGCAAATCTGAAATCTGCAGTCCGGAATAATGCGGATAATTAAGATCTATGTAGTTGTATGCATGTGACGGGTCTGGAGTTTTGAGAAATAGATAATTCTCAGCACGTGATACATGCATTTATTAATTTGGGCTTGGATTTTGTCGTTATGTAGATTTTCCGTTTTTCGTGTAATTAAGCTAAGTATGGAACCGTAACGAAGCTAATTTAATTATCATATAATGCCACGAGTAGATAGTTAAAATTGTCGTTTCTGATGCGTATATTGATGTAATTTCCCATCTAGAACAATATAGCATGCTATATAAGTCTAGTTTAGTGGAAAATCTTGTGTAAATGCGGTGTGATCATCAATCATGTTAAAAACTGTCAACTGTTTTTGGTTCTCACTATTTTAGGATTCACTGTTAAGGTTTTAAAAAAAAAAAAACTCACAAGATAGTGACATGTTTGTATATTGGTTTAATGTAAATATCAAGCTTACACAAGAATTACTCATTTTTACTTGATTTCTTGCATCTGAAGGTACCAAGAGAAGATGAGCCAACAACAGAAGCGAACCATGTAAGTTCAGTTTAAAAACCGCTAACTTTCTTTATCTCTCACGATTTTAGGGTTCACCTAGAAAAAAACGATAAGATAGTCTGAGACTCGTTATTATATATTCTATTCGATTAGCGTAAAGACCAAGCTTCTATTACAGCAGAATCGCTGATTTTGCTTGATTTCTTGCATCCGAAGGTACCAAGAGAAGAAGAGCCAACAACTGAACCGATCCGGCACATCGTCTCAATCGAACTTGTTGAGGCCAGAAGGAAGTGTGCATAGGCATTGTTCTCGATCGATTCTTAGCAATGCCGTCTCGGCTCTCATGGCGGGCCATGCACCGGCCCCGGTTCATCCCCAACCAGGGGTTAATCCCTTGGTCCAACCTACTATGGTTAACAGATTGGTTCCTGCAGGATCCTATCAAAACCCTGCTGCAGATATGAACCAGAGAAGGATGATGAGTGAGCTGCAACGGATCGCGCCGCCATACACCGGGTTCAGACCACTGGCACCGCCCCCGGGGTTCCAACCACTGGCGCCGCCCCCGGGGTTCCAACCACTGGCGCCGCCCCCGGGGTTCCCACCGCGGCCACAAACTTCTATGGGTGTCAACACAAGGCTTGAACTGCAACCACCTAATAGTTTAAGTATGCCAGTTGGATCATATAATCATAATCAGCTCAGACACATCCATGGAGATCAGGCTGGAGGAATAACTGGTACAATAATTTATCTGGATTTTTTTTGGTAGAAATATTGCCTGGCCAACTTTAGTTAACATGCCTAATGATACTAGAAGAAAAAAAATCTACTTTTGAATGAATTTTTTTTATGGAAAGAATGACTTAGGGTTTATAAGAAATTCGCAAGAACTACTAGAAATGCTGTATGGTATTTTCAAAAGAATTTTTAATATTTTTGATGAGCTTTTTAGTTAGGAGACATGATATTTGAAAAAGTTTTTCCTTGCAAATAAATTTGGTAAAATTGTTATATAGGTCTTCACCTAATACCTTAAGATTTTAGGTAAGTTAACATTATGGTATCATGGCATTTATAACTTTAGGGTCTAATTAAGTTTAATTATTACGAATCCAAGTTAATAATTAAGCACATACGATTTTAAAAAAATTGGTACATTGTACGCACTTTCGGGCCAGGGACGAAGCTAAAGAATTGAAGTATGGATAAATAATTAATGTAAAAAAAATTTAAGGGGTAAATGTAAGATTTTAAAGGGTCATCTCGAGAAAAATTACAACTTTAGGGTGATAGGTGTCTTAAATAAAAAAAAAAACCATTATCTGGGCTTTCACATAGCTAATGCCTTAAGGGTTTTAAAGAGTTGTTTTAACATGAAATGATCAATTAAGCTTTGTTTTATTTAATTTAGATTTGTTTCATTGCTATGGATTTGTCTAACCTGCTGCACTATATATAAATAGGGGCTGCAGTGAACCCAACCGTGCAGCAGCAAGTAGATAAAGGGAAGCGACCATTACTTGGTGACCAAGTAAATCCCAGTTACAATCCCTTTGAGCAAGCTTGTAAGAAGAGGGCAGTGGAGAGTTCAAGCCAACCCAAATACAATCCTATCACTCAGAGGATGATGGATATGAAGGCAGATGCACAGCGAAACGGGATCGAACTGCTGCAGAAGATGCCTAGCGTGTCGGCCAAGGGAATCGGGCCGGACGCTAGGAAAGTGCAAGGGTTTCTCTACAGTTATGGGCAGCAGGAGAATAATGGGGATGATGTGAGGATCATGTGCATTTGCCATGGAGCTTTGCTATCTCCCTCAGGGTTCGTCAAGCATGCCGGTGGAGGTGACGTGGCCGAGCCGCTGAAGCATATAAGTGTCAATGTCATGGTATATGCACCACCAGTTTAGGGTTTAGCCAGGGTTTGATCATCAGACTAGCTAGTTCATCTTTGGTTATATCTGTTCTGTGTGTTTCATTTGATGAACTTTTTGTTTCTAGTTATAATTAGGGTTTATGTTTAGTTTGTGTGGTGAGACTTCTGTTTTACTATACATTTGGCATTGGATACATTTTCTCATTCTTAGATATTTATGTTTTGTTATAACTGATCATCAAGTCCTATTTTCTAAAACATTAATCCTGGCTTGATACATCATATAATATTGGAAATTAAACTTGATTAATGTAGCAGATGATTTTGGAAGTGTGTAGTAAGTTACATATGAAGCTACTAGCGAACGTAAAGGGTTTAAATTATCAATTTACTAGAACAATCATTATATTATATGTCTATAAATATGTGATGGCTAGAATGAATGAGAAAGTAACAAATAGATTAAACAAACAAAAAGTCTCTCTTATTCTCTTCCTCACGTTCACACTTATTTATATATATATATATATATATAACAACGCATAGTTATATATGTGAAGTGTAAACTTGGTTTATCTCACCCAAAAGCTAGCTTTGAAAGTTCATGACTATCCAAACTCATAGGCGGGCGGGTATATTATATCAAGAATTGATGGGACTTGCTACAAATCCTTTGAAAGCATCCCTACTTTTTGTAAATATTAACATTTACTACTTAATAATTTACAAAACGGATTAGATCGGTAACCGAATATGACCCTACCGTCTAATAAAGTTTCTACGTTCTCTTTCTCTATCATTACAAGGACGTGACTAATTGACTACTCTTGAAATTTTCACTACATATCAAGACAAGTTTAGTATAGACAATTGAAAGTTATCTACAAATTCTCCCTTTTAATTTATTTAGCAAAAAAAATTCTTACATTATTATCAATCTTGACAACAGATGTCACAAAAAAAAAATCTTTGGCAACAACATTTTTTTTAATTATCAATCACCGTTTATTTACGGAATTATAAATCAATTTATAAATTGTTAGCGAATTCAAACTCTCAAACAGTGTTATCAAAACCGGACCGGACCGGAACCGGACCCCTCAACGGTCCGGTTTGCTCATTTCCGGAGAATGTAAGTGAACCCGGTTCTGGAGTCCGGTTTTCACCGAACCGGCCGGTTTTGAACGAACCGGGCGGTTCGCCGATTCGGACTTTCCTTTAATAAAAAAACAAAATTAGGGTTAACTTACTTACATAGAACCGGGTCGGACCGGCGGTCTGGATTAGTATTTCTATTATTGGGCTGAATTATTTATAATTATATCATATATATTATATTATGTGGATCAGCAACCGAACCGGGTCGGACCGGGGTCTGACCGGTGAACCGGGAACCGACACCCTTGCCGGTTCGACGTCCGGTCCGGTTCTGATAACACTGCTCTCAAAGCAATAGAGATATGATAGACAAGAGATTCCTAGTTGTTCCGAAAACTGAGACAATGGCAATGCTTGTAAATAATGTAACTTTTTGGACATTTTGTTATCCCCTCTGAATCGGAATAACTCGTCACGTGGGTGTCGGAATGTCTAACATTTCTCCAAAGCAATATTCATTTTCATTCTTATTCCAGATTTACTCCTGTTCAGTCAACATTATTATTTAACGCTGTATTTCTGTTAACATTTTTATGCCATTAAAAACATTCATTGCAATTTAAAAAGAAGAAATACATATTTTTTATGTTTATGCATTTGGTAAATGAGGGAATTTTTCCGCTATTACTTATAAATAATTTGGCAAAAAAAAAAATATACATATAAATAAATTTCATATATATTCATAATAAATAATATACACTTATATTTTAATAACTAGTGATTGGTTCACGTGTTCCGTGATAGTTCATTTATAAATTAATATACAAAAATAAAATATACATTTTGTTATGAATATTTTATTACAATAGTGTTCATAATACAATATCATATGTCATATTTTTCACCTCTACTTTCAAGTGGATAAAATGTTTGTAAATTAGAGTACTGTTAATAAGGTCGTGATTCTTTAATTACAATATTTTAAATTAAATAATATTAGTAAATAAATATATTTATAGACATTAAAAATGTATAATACTATTTAATCACGTATACTAATCTGACGTGTTTAAAGTTCAGAATTACTGGTTTTGCCATATGTCAAAATAATACGTGTTTTTAAATAACATTTTTAATATTAATTTTGAATATAAAAATTGACAATCTTACAGCATACTAATATATAATTTAACCGAGTGGAAGTATTTTTTTAATCGAGCTCTTTCAATTAATTAATTAATTATTAACGAATGAGTGTATAATTGAAAAAAAAAAAAAACAATAGTGATTTTTTTTTTTTTTTTGCCAACTAATGGTGAACGAAAAACAACAGATAAATCATAACTGTATAGTATAGAGTAATCGTTAAGTTCAGTAGTTTTCAGTGAAATTTCCACTGAATCGAGCTCGATTTGTTTGAACTTAAATGTGAATCGAGTTTAAGTTTCAACTTTTGAACTAAACCAAATTCGAGTTTCAAGCTATGAGTTCGGCTGAGTTCGAGCATTGTAAATAACAACCGAGTTGATTAGTATGTTTTGACAAACAATCAACTCAACTCAGTTTGGCTTGTCTTATGTTTACACCCCTAACTCAAGCCAATATTCGTTTGTGATGGATTATTCGATCAATCGTGAGTTCGTAATCTCTCGAATGTAATTACAAAGTTTGTTATTTGAAAAAAACATATGTACAATTAAAGAAAGTGGGTGTTATCTAAAAAAAAACATGACGAATATAATATCATAAAAGATAATATTAAAAATTATTATAATAATTAAAATTCATTTAATTATTTGCATATATCGTCAATTTATTTTGGGTGGTGATTTTTTTCTCTTTTTTAACCTTTTATCTTTAAAAGGGATGAAAATTATAATTCACAAAAAAATATATATATATATGTATACATACTTATGAATATGATCACAAAAATACTCTACTATATTTAGTGCATTTCTAATATCAATATAAAAAATATATCAATGTAAATTTATGATTTGTCAAATTTTAAATAAGATTTAACAATTTAGCTTTAAATATAGAAGATAATATTAAAATATTTCATTCCTTTATTAGTTTTTTATATATACAATTTTAAATCCAAAATATATGATCAAACATCTTCAAAGCAAAATTTTACCACTTAAGTCATCTTTTCGAACACTAATATGTTATTAATACATATTTTTTTTTTTGCCATAAAAACACTAATATATTGTTGAAGATTTAAAATGTAGAAATAGTGAAATCTAAAAATTATAAAGAAATTTCATTCACAAATACCTGTCATTTAATTGTCAGGCACTCTGGCTACCTACTTTTAAAAATCCACTGTTATACCAACTGTTTTTTAATTAAACGTTTAAATAAAAGATCTTGTGAAATTTATAAAGAAATTATTTTTTGTTTTTTTTGTGAAATCAACAAAGCATATACAGTTTACCGTGGAAAAAAGACTGTTTACCAAAAAAAGCTAAGTGAACATATATATAATAATAATAACTATATAATATTATTCTATAAAGTATGAGGGAAAGGGAATTCATGATTGTGTTACTTAAGAGAGAGAAGGAGGTTGAGTTTATATGTGAACTAGGGTAACAGTAGTGGGGCGTACGCACAGATCACGAGGGCTTACGAATTCGGGTAAGAACCGGTATGTAATTATATCCGTACATTTAAAATCGGTTTAGAAAGAAAAACTGAAAATTGCAATTTGATCCCTCCGAAATTATAGAATCTGTGTCTATATCTCTCCTAATATGTGGGGTCCACTTACAAAAGCATCGTTACTTTCAAAGATTTGTAGGCATTTCGAGAATTGATACATGGTTTGGGTAATTACGTTTGTCAATGTATAAGTATAACTGTTTGGTCCAAACATGTGTGTTTTAGTTTATTACATTTACAAATGTCCAAAATCATTTCTATATTCATTCTTCATCATGTTCTTTTTTTTTCTTTGTCAAATTCATCAACTTTAATTTTTTTTTTTTTTTTTTTATTTTAACCCACCAACAGCACTGCAGCGCTAGTTTAAATAATCATTTTTTATTCGAATTTATCTTTAGCATTTTAAATTTTAAATATAATCATTTTTCTCAATTATTAATTAATATAATAAATTTTTTTTTAAGTCTATTCTCTTTAAATTTATTTAAAAATTCCATAAGAAGTTTATCGTTTCAATTAATTTTAAATACAATAAGAAGTTAGAGTTTTTGACTAAAATAGACCCAAATAAACAACCAAATACCAATATAGCCTATATAGGCCACATAATTTTTTTTTTTTACAAATATAGGCCTGGCCGGGTTGCCCCAACCCGGCCAACTGAATTTTTTTTTTTTTTTTTTTTTTTTCGGACTGAAAATAAATAATAAAAAATAAAAAAATTATTCAGTTGGCCGGGTTGGGGCAACCCGGCCAAATGTGTTTTCCATTTTTTTTTTTTTGCTTTTTTTAATAGAAGTTGTAAAAACTAATAGTTTTGTAATTTTTTTTCTAAAAACCTATTGGACATGATGAACCCTTGAGGGCAAATTGACAGACATTTTCCGTTTACCAGTTTTCGTAAAAAAATTACAAAACTACTAATTTTATATATTTTTTTCCTAAAAATCTATTTAAACATGGTGAACCTAAAGAGAAAATTGACATTTTGTAAAGTAAATTTTTTTTTTCTAAAAACCTATTGGACATGGTGAATCCTAGAAGACAAATGTGTCAATTTGCCCTTTAGGATTCACCATGTCCAATATGTTTTTAGAAAAAAAACAAAACCATTAATTTTATTAAAAAAAGTAAAAAAAAAAAAAAAAAACACACACATTTGGCCGGGTTGGGGCAAGCCGACAACTGATTTTTTTTTTTTTTTTTTTTTCAGTTGGCCGAAATAAAAAAAAAAAAATTCAGTTGGCCGGGCCAAGCCTAAAAAAAATTATGTGGCCTATATTGGTATTTGGTTGTTTATTTGGGTCTATTTTGGTCAAAAACTCAAGAAGTTACGAACTTTATGGTAGGGCTGGGCATGGTTCGGTTCTGGGCCGAACCGGTTCAGAACCGAACCGGAACCAGATTTTAGGTTCAGTTGGTTTTCTGTACCACGTAAGAACCGAACCAGATTTTAGGTACTATAACCGAACCATAGCAAAACCGGTTCTGAACCGGTTCGAACCGGTTTTGAACCTTTTTTTCATATTTTTTTTACTAAAATTCAAAATACACACCCAAGTTGATAATCCATAAACAATCCAAAAATTTGCAAAATACAAACTATAAAGACAATTGATCGCTTCAGAGGAGAGAGTATCAAAGTCTAAATTAGAAACAATCTAAAATTATAAAAAAAGTCAAATATTTAAAATATAAATATCGAGACTTTAAGCGACGTCAAGAGGCGTAGCTCAAACTTCAAAAGTGCAGAAAATCTCTGGTTGAAAATTTGTATATTAATCTATAATCTCAGTTAAAATATAGAACTATTTATGAGTTAAGTTTCGAGTTCAAAACTGAACTCAATTGATTGTAGAACTGATATGGGCTAACATAATATATAATAACTATATATAAGAAAATAAACCTGCTACGACCACTTATATATCCAATATGAACCAAACTCAAATAGTGAAGGATCTACCCTATGGGTGTAAACAAATCAAGCTACTCGTGAGCTTCTCGAGATCGGCTTGGTCAATATTCAAATTCGACTCACTCGAGTCAATCTTTTTCTGAACCATTTATAATTTAATTGAATTTTTTAACCTTATCGAGCCGAGTCGAGCCAAACTCGAACATGTCAAGTATGGCACCGAGTCGAGCTCGAGCTTGAAAAATTAAGGCTCGGTCGAGTTCGGGCTCGAGTAAACTGAGTCGAGTCGAGCTTGCCGGATACTTGGCTTGTTTATAGCCCTTTATTCTAAAAAAAAAAAAGATGCAAGAGTGTATTACTATCTAACAATTTAGGCTTTAGGTAACAAAAGTGGTTCGGAAAAACCGGTTCAAAACCGGTTCGGAACCTGTTTTGAACCAGTAAAAAACCGCTCCATATATTCATTATCAAAACCGAACCATTTAAGAACCGGTTCAGTAAGAACCGGTTCGTATTGGTTCGGTTTCGGTTTGGTTCCGGTTTGGTTCGCCCGAACCGGTTTTTAAGCCCAGCCCTACTTTATGGTGAAATATATATATATACTAGGTGCTGACCCTGCGCTACGCGCAGGGTTTATTTGCTAAAACTTTAACATTTATGTATAATATTGAAAATAACAATTGATATAATGTATAAGAAGTATGAATGTCAATTAGAATGAACACATACGGAGAGAGTTCATACATTTTTAAATAACATATATACAGTAAAACATAGTTTAAATTTCTGAAAATTTATATATATATATATATAACATATAAATAAATAAACTATAATTATTAAACCACTTGAAAGAATAAAAAAAAACTCGACTTACATAAGGTTAAATGTAATGTGACTTTTTATGTTAATGTTCAGATGCAGATTTTTACAGACTGCTGCATTATTGAAATCTTGAAATCAGTAGCAGAAAATCTAACTATTGTAGCATACATTAGGAATATAAAATATACAACTCCATATACAATACAGTAAGTAGGGAAAATGATTTAATTAATGTGTTTAAAACCACTTCTAATATGGAATTTTCATACCAAGCCTCCATTGTCGAAGGCTCTTAAAAGGTTGAGAGTTGCAGCAAATTGACAGTAAGCCCTGTCAACATCCGAGGGTTAGGAATCCTCGACTTCTAAGTGAAAGCAACTACATTGAGGTTGTCTCCCTTGTAACTGGGAAGCTTTACCCATTCTTATTGTCAAACAGGTTCGATCTCAACTTAGCAAATTGCCCTACCATTCTTCCAACCTATACAATATCCAAACCAACTCCAATAAGTTCACTAATTAACAACCTAAAAACACGACCCACAAATCATCAGCCCAGTAGCTAGAACCACAATTCAGATCTCACAAATTATATTTTCAAAAGCAATATTTCAGAACCATGTATTTTGATTTCGGAACTGCTCCAGTCGGTTCATTCCTTTGTTTCACCAAAGAATTTAACGTTCCTAGCACAATAAATATACAGAAAAAGAATCAACATAACAACTCGATATATTTGGGTGGTTATGACTTCATTTCAGTTTAACACTTACCGCTACCGAAAAAAAAAAAATCCAATTTTGCTCCATCAAGCCATGGATGTATGAAATATATATAAGTTTTAAGAAGAAAAATTTATTCCTCAACTAAGCTAAGTTAATCAAGCATAATTACCAGGAAATCCAACATCTACGAAACTTTTGATGGGTTTTGGCACATCACGACCTTCCACAGTGATCTCTCTTCGCAGGCCTCAACCTTATTCTGATATCGCTGCCACCTATGGTGACTCAATGTAGAAGATGAGCCTTTTTGAAAGGGCTCAACCCATCTAGTATGTGCATGCTCACCTATAGACATTGAAACATAAATAGTTCTTCTAGACTCTGGTCATGATCATATCAACATATTTGTGACAAACAAATAATTCCAACATCGAAAAAGTAAAATTTTTCCGATAGTGATGATCTACCATCTATCATATGAAATGCATTAGACAGGCCAAAGTCTTTTCATGAAGATGGGTAGTAAATGTAAATGAGTTGAACTGGAGATATATAAGTGTTAGCATAATCACGCTTCTCGTCTTCTAAAAGATTATAAACCATGCTTCTCGTCTTCTCAACATAAATCACAATTTCCGTAGACTCAACCCCAACTAAAAGGGCATCGCCGAAGTCCATATATAAGTAACTATTCCATCAATGAATTCTTATGATATTTGTTCAGCTCAGCAAATCTTTGAGATTTTTTAATAGCATTACTTACACACTGCTCAATGAATCAGCATGTAATTACATGTTGTTAGTAGAAAAGAAAATACCAAACTTTTCGAAATCTGATATTCGCTCTATTTCGCCATGTGCTCCTAGTCCTTTCATTCATGTACATAAGGTTTTAGAAGGTTACTATCATACTGTGAACAGTTGCATCAACTAACTGTCCTTTTCAGCACACAAACACCATTTAATTGTGAAAGCATACCTAATATTTTAGAATAATAAAAATTAGGTGCAGCTTGACCTTAGCGGTTAGAAGAGAATTGGAGGAGAGCTACGCAAAGAAATGGTACTGCAACTTTACACTCTCTGCATTGTCCACTGTCTTCACTATATACCAACCATTCAAGCACTGTATTAGTAATTCTTTACTTAGATGATGTATGATACAGTCATTACTTAACTCAGAAAAATAGTGAGTTGGTTGGTACCTGGTCTATGAAATCCTCAGGGCTCGCCCACTTCCATTCAGCAAATTTGGTGCCAGCTTCAGCATTTGCCAAATTAATTTTGGTATCATCCTCTCTCGTCATTCTCATAAGAAACCTGCACCAACCAATGTTAACAATATCAATTTCAGCTCGATCACATCAATCTCTCAATTTGTGATTTAATCATCTAATCTAATTTAAAGAAAGAAGAATGAATGAATGAATTCACACCACTTTTGTGCCTGACCGTGCAACTCACCCTCTAAGGACGATTCAGTTTGGCTTTCACAGCAGGAGGGAAGTCATGTCAGCCAATTTGTGAAATGCCACCCAAAGTCATATGTTGAATGACAATCATTAGAAACCAGTTCAAGGATTTTGTGCTTTATATCAAAAGATAGACATGATTCACAATGAAACAGCTAGCTAACCTCCGCAATGATTTCAGCAGAGACACAACTCTAGTTTCTTCTTCTATTTTTTTTTTTTATTGCAGCAACTTTGGGCTCCTCAGCATTTTCTATACTACCATGTCCCTGACTGTCAAAATCCATAAGCCTCAAATCAGTGTAACATAGCAACTTACTTCAGCAGCAAATGCAAAATCCATATCACAGTTTGGTTGGTCAGTGAATTTGAGTTTGTGCATGTACACCATTCTTTCTCATTATTAGACCAGAATAATTATCATCTGTAAGAAACAACATATCACCTTAATCATCTGCCATGCTCCTGACAGGTTTAATCTCAAAGCTACAAAAACCTGGAAAAACAAAACAAAAAGTCAATGACTTGGATTTCCTTTCTTTTCTCTGTTGATTGGTACTTAATTTCTAACTGACATCGATAAGTCTCACGTACACACCAACCAAACTGTCATCTATCACAACATTAATAATTTTTATGGCTATCTGAATTGATATGAAATGAACTAATCTGATAAACTTCCATTTTCAACCAAAATCAGTAGGGAATCCAAACATTATTTGGTTAATTTTTATGAAACGACTATTTTCGAAGATAAATGTTTGTTACTAACCTCAATAAGTTAGATGAATCTCTAAATACAATGCAAACCCATCAATGTAATCATCATCTATTCTTGCTCTGGAACAATCAAAAGAAAGCCGTTAGAGCTAGTAGCTTCTTCTACATACACATCACATAGAGAGAGAATTGACATACATGGAATCTCAGTAGAACAGATTTCTCTTGCTGCACCAGAAATTAAGGAATGATTTAGCTCAACATAGACTTCATAATATTTATTTCAAGCGATATGGACTAATGCAGCAGTTAATGTGATGAAAGAACATTGGGGCTCTCATTAGACCTCTCTAATGGATGAAAGAACATCCCTAAATTGGTTTACCATATAAGAATCAGTGGGATTTCAAGTTTTACCGTGATTGTGAACCGTATTGAATGTAGCCGCAGAAGATAATTCCGTCCCTGGTGGTGCTATGGCTGGCGAGGCTGGTTTTATACCTCTTACTTCATCGTCTCGTTCGTATTCACCTTCTTCAACTTATGGTTTGATTTCTCGTTGTACAGTGAGACTTCCTACTGTCCATCCCCGGCGTCCTACTGTCCTCCGACCGGTTTTTCTCCACACCCACTACTGTACGTAACATAACACATATTCTAACCTAAATCAGAGAATAGTTTTCTGACCTTGACTACTATCCATGTCCTGTCAATCTCGTTCGATCCGTAAGAGTTCTGCGGGATCGCGATCGGAGGAGGCGGCGGAAAAGGAATAGCTACAGGACGTGTCTGCAGGCATGGAGAAGCGTGGCCCTGATGGCGACTGGAAGCGGGTGCCTGCGGTGGTCTAGCGGTTATGATCCCAAGCTCCCTCCTCTCTGCTGCACCTGAGCGGGTTCACTGGAGAGTCGAGCCTTTGGGTATGACAATCTGAGTGAAGTGATATGATCTGAAGAGTCCCTGATAAAGAGTGGTAGATTAGATAATGGAATTATGGAAATCCTGAAACGCAACTCTGATTCATTGAATTCACTGAAACGGAGCTCTATAAAGGGAAGAAGAAACGACAGACATGGGCGAAAGAATCAGAGGCGCGTACCGCAAGTAAGAATGATTAACGGGCTACTTTGAAGACCAGTCCTATTTGAGGTGGGCCTACAGAAACAAAATAGAGCCCGAATAATAAGAAGGTGACGTGGCATATTATAAATCTTCTAAAAAGCTGACGTGGCATGTTAAGATTTAACCACTATCTCTCATATTGCCTTATATAATATATAGAATAATATTTTAGAATAATAAAAATTAGGTGCAGCTTGACCTTAGCGGTTAGAAGAGAATTGGAGGAGAGCTACGCAAAGAAATGGTACTGCAACTTTACACTCTCTGCATTGTCCACTGTCTTCACTATATACCAACCATTCAAGCACTGTATTAGTAATTCTTTACTTAGATGATGTATGATACAGTCATTACTTAACTCAGAAAAATAGTGAGTTGGTTGGTACCTGGTCTATGAAATCCTCAGGGCTCGCCCACTTCCATTCAGCAAATTTGGTGCCAGCTTCAGCATTTGCCAAATTAATTTTGGTATCATCCTCTCTCGTCATTCTCATAAGAAACCTGCACCAACCAATGTTAACAATATCAATTTCAGCTCGATCACATCAATCTCTCAATTTGTGATTTAATCATCTAATCTAATTTAAAGAAAGAAGAATGAATGAATGAATTCACACCACTTTTGTGCCTGACCGTGCAACTCACCCTCTAAGGACGATTCAGTTTGGCTTTCACAGCAGGAGGGAAGTCATGTCAGCCAATTTGTGAAATGCCACCCAAAGTCATATGTTGAATGACAATCATTAGAAACCAGTTCAAGGATTTTGTGCTTTATATCAAAAGATAGACATGATTCACAATGAAACAGCTAGCTAACCTCCGCAATGATTTCAGCAGAGACACAACTCTAGTTTCTTCTTCTATTTTTTTTTTTTATTGCAGCAACTTTGGGCTCCTCAGCATTTTCTATACTACCATGTCCCTGACTGTCAAAATCCATAAGCCTCAAATCAGTGTAACATAGCAACTTACTTCAGCAGCAAATGCAAAATCCATATCACAGTTTGGTTGGTCAGTGAATTTGAGTTTGTGCATGTACACCATTCTTTCTCATTATTAGACCAGAATAATTATCATCTGTAAGAAACAACATATCACCTTAATCATCTGCCATGCTCCTGACAGGTTTAATCTCAAAGCTACAAAAACCTGGAAAAACAAAACAAAAAGTCAATGACTT
Source organism: Clarkia xantiana subsp. parviflora (assembly GCA_036873135.1). Lineage (NCBI taxonomy): Eukaryota > Viridiplantae > Streptophyta > Magnoliopsida > Myrtales > Onagraceae > Clarkia > Clarkia xantiana. The sequence continues at coordinate 10,977,758 of JAPTYO010000010.1, read as the reverse complement.
GGATTTCCTTTCTTTTCTCTGTTGATTGGTACTTAATTTCTAACTGACATCGATAAGTCTCACGTACACACCAACCAAACTGTCATCTATCACAACATTAATAATTTTTATGGCTATCTGAATTGATATGAAATGAACTAATCTGATAAACTTCCATTTTCAACCAAAATCAGTAGGGAATCCAAACATTATTTGGTTAATTTTTATGAAACGACTATTTTCGAAGATAAATGTTTGTTACTAACCTCAATAAGTTAGATGAATCTCTAAATACAATGCAAACCCATCAATGTAATCATCATCTATTCTTGCTCTGGAACAATCAAAAGAAAGCCGTTAGAGCTAGTAGCTTCTTCTACATACACATCACATAGAGAGAGAATTGACACACATGGAATCTCAGTAGAACAGATTTCTCTTGCTGCACCAGAAATTAAGGAATGATTTAGCTCAACATAGACTTCATAATATTTATTTCAAGCGATATGGACTAATGCAGCAGTTAATGTGATGAAAGAACATTGGGGCTCTCATTAGACCTCTCTAATGGATGAAAGAACATCCCTAAATTGGTTTACCATATAAGAATCAGTGGGATTTCAAGTTTTACCGTGATTGTGAACCGTATTGAATGTAGCCGCAGAAGATAATTCCGTCCCTGGTGGTGCTATGGCTGGCGAGGCTGGTTTTATACCTCTTACTTCATCGTCTCGTTCGTATTCACCTTCTTCAACTTATGGTTTGATTTCTCGTTGTACAGTGAGACTTCCTACTGTCCATCCCCGGCGTCCTACTGTCCTCCGACCGGTTTTTCTCCACACCCACTACTGTACGTAACATAACACATATTCTAACCTAAATCAGAGAATAGTTTTCTGACCTTGACTACTATCCATGTCCTGTCAATCTCGTTCGATCCGTAAGAGTTCTGCGGGATCGCGATCGGAGGAGGCGGCGGAAAAGGAATAGCTACAGGACGTGTCTGCAGGCATGGAGAAGCGTGGCCCTGATGGCGACTGGAAGCGGGTGCCTGCGGTGGTCTAGCGGTTATGATCCCAAGCTCCCTCCTCTCTGCTGCACCTGAGCGGGTTCACTGGAGAGTCGAGCCTTTGGGTATGACAATCTGAGTGAAGTGATATGATCTGAAGAGTCCCTGATAAAGAGTGGTAGATTAGATAATGGAATTATGGAAATCCTGAAACGCAACTCTGATTCATTGAATTCACTGAAACGGAGCTCTATAAAGGGAAGAAGAAACGACAGACATGGGCGAAAGAATCAGAGGCGCGTACCGCAAGTAAGAATGATTAACGGGCTACTTTGAAGACCAGTCCTATTTGAGGTGGGCCTACAGAAACAAAATAGAGCCCGAATAATAAGAAGGTGACGTGGCATATTATAAATCTTCTAAAAAGCTGACGTGGCATGTTAAGATTTAACCACTATCTCTCATATTGCCTTATATAATATATAGATAGATAGATAATTGAAAAATAAAAACAAATTTAGTTTGGAAGTTGTCTATTTTGGGAATTCACTCCCGCTTTGGGGGAATGTCCAGGTTCGTCCCTAGAATTTGATCCACCATGCCATTTATGATTTAACTTTCTCTCTCCCAGTCCAATAATCCGCAACGAAATCCATCTCGACAGAGGAGAAGATTACACCGCAAAGGCAGAGAAGGGTCCAAGAACTCAACAATTATGGGTTCTTCTTCCTCCTGTAAGTTATTGAAATCAATCCACTTTTTACGAAAAGGATCCAACTTTTTAATGCGTTGATTTGTTTATTTTTCTGGGTGTGTTTGATTTTGTCTCCTCAAGTACTCGAATAGTGTTTATAGGCATCGTTTCCGTTCCATGTTATATTGAAAAAGAAGCAATTATTAGTTGTCGAGGATGTATCAGCTCCTTGGTAAGCGCCCTCGTATATATATACAATTTCAAGATTCTGGGCAAAACGTTGGAGAGTCTTTCAATAGAAAATTATAATAACAATAACAATTAAAATCTTCAGTATAACAGTTAATTTTCTTTTGGGTATTTGTTGTTATTATATGGGGTCTTGATTTCCAGTATAAGCCATTTGTCAGGTACCATTATAACTCGGTATTACTGGAATGAATTAACAAGAACATGCTGTGGCAAAAAAAAAAAAAAACAAGAACATACATGTCAACTAATGCAAGATCAAAGCTGTTTGCTTTTCCAGTTATATATATTGGGGATTAAGTTTGTTGTTATTTTTTCAGTGTATGACAATGGTTTTTAATTTTGCAAGCTGTTGGTATATTGTGGATATTGGTTTATGAATATCTGCAAAATCTATCTGTGCTCTCTGCAAGCAGGTTCTTTGCTATTCCTTTTGATATTGATAGTAGTCATTGGTGCTGCAACTGCAAGGCCTCTTTATCCGCTCCCCAGTAAAGTGTCTAATGGCGAAAGGCGACCTCTACAGACTTTTCGCCCTTATAATATTGCACATAGAGGCTCGAATGGGGAAATTCCTGAAGAAACTGCTCCTGCTTACTTGGTCAGTAGTATTTGATAATTCTTAAATCTCACATTTATAGCTACTGCATTGGATCCTTGGTGGGTGATGATGATTTAATTTGGACATTATTGCAGAGAGCTATTGAAGAGGGTGCAGATTTTATCGAAACCGATATCTTGTCTTCCAAAGATGGTGTTCTGATATGTTTCCATGATGTCACACTGGATGACACAACGGATGTTGCTCTTCACAAAGAGTTTGCTGATCGTAAAAGAACTTATAATGTTCAGGATGTTAATACTACAGGCTTCTTTCCTGGTAACAAAATTATTCGGCTTTAATCAATCACATGATAATACTGTGATGAGCCTTTGTTCTTCTCCAGTTTTTTTGCATCTTCAAGTGTTCATCTGTTTCTGCCACTTACTTGAGGGAAATGAACAGTTCCTTGATCTGTATGCAACATTTCATATTCACTCATGCAGTTGATTTCACCCTAAAGGAGCTGAAGTCGTTACGGGTGAAGCAGAGATACCCATTTCGAGATCAACAGTACAATGGTCTGTTTCATTTTGTTGAATTTAAAGTTTAGATTTTTATGAACTGTGTATGATCTGTTCTTGTAATCATCAGGCAAGTTTCAGATTATTACCTTTGAGGAGTTCATTGCAATTGCACTGGACGCACCCAGAGTTGTCGGGATATACCCCGAGATTAAGAACCCAGTATTCATCAACGAGCATGTGAGTAGTGTTCTTAGTTACATGTAAGTTGAGTTTGTCACATTAATGATACAAAATAGATGCTCTCTTCTTTGGTTCTGTAATTTCTATCTGATGCAATAATCAACAGGTGAAGTGGGGGAATGGGAAAAGATTTGAAGACATATTCGTTGAAACCCTTAAGAAATACGGTTACAAAGGTTCATACATGTCCAAAGACTGGTTGAAGCAACCTGTATTTATTCAGTCTTTTGCTCCAACATCACTTATTTACGCATCAAACCTCACCGACTCTCCCAAAATCTTCTTGATCGACGAAATCACCATTCCAACTCAGGACACAAATCAGGTCACAAATTGCAAAAATATATTTTGCAGACTCAGCTTTTATGCATCTTTAGATTAAATATGTATTTGGAATTGAGTTTTGCAGTCATATTGGGAAATCACCTCGGATGAGTATCTGGACTTCATTAAGGACTATGTTGTTGGAATCGGGCCTTGGAAGGACACGGTGATCCCGGTTTTGAACAACTATCTGCAAACACCTACAGATCTCATTGCCAAAGCTCATGCACATGATCTCCAGGTAAATTGTTGTACCTCTCCCGAGTCTGAGAGTAGTTTCTTTGATGTTGATATGATTTTAATGAATGAATGTAGGTGCATCCATATACATACCGGAATGAGAACAAATTCCTGCACTTTGATTTCCATCAAGATCCTTATCAAGAATATGAGCTTTGGATTAACAAGATGGGCGTGGATGGACTGTTCACAGATTTCACTGGCAGCCTCCATAATTTCCAGGAGTTGAGCAGTCACGGAGAAGATGATGATGAGAAGAACGCAGTAGCAGCAAATCTGTTGCGTAAAATTAGCACGATGGTGTCTTCTTATGGAAAAGCATGAACCCGAATGCACCATTTGCCACAACATAGTATCTGCTAAAATATGTTTATTGAGTAGAATGGAAAATCATGGAATGTTGAAATAAATATTTAGAGGATTGGATAATTGTTACCCCATTGTATCCGTTAGTGTTCATATTCCTCACACTGTATTCTTAAGGGTTAAGAACCTATAAACAATTAAATGTTTGCCCAATGTTGAAATTTGGTATCTGAAGTTTGAAACATTAAAATGGACAGTTTCAGGTTTGATTTATGTTGAAATTTGGTGTCTCCACGCGTTTTTTCCTCTCCCTTCAATCATTTCAACCCATTCACTCACTCATAATATCACTCTTACTTTTCACAAAATCGTCAAATTTCCCCAAAAAAATTGAACATCCAGAAGAAAAGGTTTCCAGCAGAGTGGTGTGGAGGGATTTCCAACAACGGAGCGGGATTTACTTGCGCGGATGTGGCCAGCTTCTTAGTTGACGGTCCCAGCAAGGTGACAAGAAGGGAGCGTGCATGAGAGCTCGAATTTGACAGTCGGTTTCATCGGGATTGACAGTAATTAGAGACACCAAATTTCAACAATATAAAACCTGGGACTGCCCATTTTAACATTTCAAATTTCAGACACCAAATTTCAACATTGGGCAAACCTTCAACTGTTTATAGGTTCTTATCCCTATTCTTAATTCCTTGTTTTCATTCATTTCTAGTGGTTTCTTCTTACAAACCAAACATGTGTAGAGATTGTTGGTGAACTGCAATACTAGCCATAACATATGCAACAGAGTTTTGTCCATCCTAAAGAGGCTAGGATTTATACATTTACATTTTTTTAGGTATGCAAGTCTTCTGTGATTAGGAGTATGCCCTTAGTCTATACTTTGACTGAAGCAATCCGTTTAAATCACTACAATTATGCTTCTGATATCATTTTTCCCTTTCAAATTAAGCTAAATCTTTGAGGCTTGAACCAATGGAGGGACACAATTTTTTTTTTTAAATAGATATCAATAATAAGTAAGATTTGATCAAAATCATAGAGATAATCCTTAAAAATAAGCTTAATTTATATGCACAGGCAACATAAGATACTAATGATAAGACATAAGTCTCCTAGAGCTACTGCAAAGTAAAGACACTACCCCCAATTCTAAACCCTACTGCGAAACCTTCAACTTGGTTATCTCCTCAAGCAAGTATCTTGACTCGGCAGCAAAATCGAGCGCAGCAACTGACCTCACAGTAATCCTCTGCTTCCTTTCATTGTTGTATTCATGAGGTGCAACGCTAACTCGAAAAACCTGAGGAACCCATGTAGCTTGCTTCAACTGTATCTGGTATGGACTGCTACTGTCCACAGAATCCTGAAAATATTATATTTGAATGAACAAACTCCATTTTAATCAAACTGAAACCTTAAAAACTGGTTAACTAAGGGATTATTTATGTTTTCGGTAAGTACCTGCGATTTGAGTTGATCAAGCTCATCAGCAGCACACCCAACAATTTGCTCTGCCTCGTTGTTGAATGTACTTACCCAAACATCACTACTAGCATCAGTAATCTTCAGGGACATAATGTACCTGTACATCAATAAACCAAATGAATTGTGTTTATACATACAGAGATGACCATTTTATTAATCTCTATATACAATGTTACCTACCTTAGACTGCAAGTTTCTTCATTTTTCTGACATCCTTCACACCAATACCCAGAACCCATGGCTTCTGTTACTTTCTTGTTACACGTTTTGCAGGCACGGTACCACATTGCTTGATCAGGCTTGATATAGCTCACAAATGCTCTAACATTGACATAGGCAGGCTATTCCAAAATCCAAGACAAAACAACGCATATTTTAAGAACAAATTCAAATACCAATCTGCATATATTCGATAGTAACACATGCATCATATTACCTTGTCCTCGCCCATGTTGGGATTATTGATGATATGAGAAATCTCGACTCTATCAGAGTACATGTTCCTGGCTCCTCCAGGTGACATGGAGCTTGCACCAGCACCAACTGATGCCATTGAAGTGCCCTTGCCTTCTGTGTCAAACCTGTACAGTGAACCCGCTAGTAATTTAGACAACTGCACTGGACATAAGGAAATCATTTATGATAAGAACAAATAATATCAAGGCATGAACTCACCAAGATCTCAGCTTCTTTGCCTCTGGTATATCTGGATTCACCAATGCTATACTTCTGCTGAGTGTGCTAAGAGAAACACCTTCAAGACAACATAATAGACGACATTAATCATGGGAAATAATATATATACACTACAGAACCAAAAGGCCAAATATGATGAACTATCATTACCCTGAAAATCCCCAACTTTGAGGGACTTGAAAGCTACTATTGGTGATTTATCAACATTGTCAAGTAATTCTTGGCCGATAGTAGTTGCAAGCTCATTCCACAGTGAAACAACAACCGTCTTCTTCCTGTAATTCAGATTATCATAATAGATTTCAGAATCAAAATAAATCAATGAGGGAGCTTGGAACACATGACAATTGTGGAAGAACTTACGTCTCATCTGCAACTGTTACATCTCTCTTTGGAATACACTCATTATTACTCTTCCTTCGGATGCTCATTGTAGGTGAGACATTTTGGACAACTCCAACAAGATCTAAACCAATAATAAATCAAATATATATTAGCAAATATTGTTTTCAAAAACTTGATATGTAAAGCTTTTTAGAATATTAAGAGTGTATCCTTACCGACTAAGTCCCTCCCATTGACATAGGAGCCCAACATGTCAATCGAGACAAAGTTGAATTTTGTTTCAGGAACAAAAGTGCTTTCATTCATGACCTCTTCAACTTCAGAATACTGATTCAGCGTCAATTCATAATCATTCTGCACTGTCTTGAACTGCTTATTGGCCACCTTTAGAGTTCCCTTAGATATGAAATAGACCTTTCCCATTTCAAGCCTGTCATAGAACTTCTTGGCAGCCTCATTAAACATTGTTGCTTGTATTTGTGTTCCCTGCAAAGTAAAGATATAACCATGTCATAAATATCACTTCAACAGTTCCAATATATATAATGAAAAAAACTGCAAATCAGAAAAATTCAGGTTCTTAGTTCTTACATCTTCATCAGTCAACTCCACATTAAAGACACAGCCTTCACCTCTAGCATTCCTGTAGGTACGCATAGTTCCTTTGCTAGTGACACAAACTTTTATTGTCCAGTTTCCTTGGTAAGGATTCAAGGAGACAAGAGGGTGGACTCTTCTTGTCATTGCCATTCGTGCAGCAGGAGCCATGCTGAAACACAATCAGAAAGAGGATAGACATTAATCATATGCTCAGCCAAATATTGCAAATATCTACATGAGTATAGAACCCCAAAGCACAGTACTTACTTCCTATGTTGCTCGTGTACAATTTGAGCTGCTGACTTTGTTACCATTTCTTGTTTGGGCTTCAAAATTATTCCAGCTCCCTCACTTTTATCATTTTCTTGCTTTGGCTTTAAAATCAAGCCAGTTGGCAGACTTTTTCCCTCAGTATCATGTTCCAACTTTGGCTTCTTTGCAATACCACCTTCTTCCTGATGATCTGTCTCACTCATGAACTCCATTTCAAGTGATGGAGAAATTGACTCACACTTGAGAACCACCAGGTACCTGTAATGGTTATAAAGAATTCATTAACAAACTATTCAGCTTTGTCACCAAAGAAAGTAAAACAGTAAGATGGTTTGTTGGAATGGTGCTTACTTCTCTGGCTTTCCAGGAAGGTCATTCAGTGTATAATCAAGGATTTTAATAAGGCCAAGATTCTGAATGTTTCCAGAAAGAATCTCAGACTGTATATCTGCAGGAAGCATCCCTTTCAACTTCGTTTTACCATCATTTGCTGTGAACCTGTGTGAAAATAAAAGAACATCAGACCATGTCAGAGCAATTATGATAATCTGAAGAAAAAACAGCAACAAATGCTCTAAATTCAAAGAATACCAACATTAAATCTATTAACTGAACGGTAGAACTGATTTCAATCAATTGTTGGACAATTGTCAACTAAGTTCAAGGTTCATCAAGATCATCTTGGATGAGCCCAACATTTTCCCTTTATAACAACACCTCTAGCCAACTCTTACTTTTAAATATAACCAAATCTTACGAATTCATGAAAAAGAATACCAAGCTGGAACAACCCCGACTATGATTAAATTTTTTTTAAAACAAAAAATAGAGCAGATTGAATATTGATACGTAGCATTTACAATGACTTAGTAACAATCTCAGCCAAAAATCTTATAATAAAGCAACACCAACAGCAGGAATTTCTATTCACATGACTGCAAAGATTTTCATAGAGAATCAACTACATTAGATGGAATTGTATCCTAAATCTATTTAGCCAGACCTCATCATTACAACCTAAATACAGATGCCAAATAGCCATTTCCATCCCTTCCTCAACTTAATTGCAAATAAAATCACTGAACTTGCAAAAAGAAAGCAGATCTAACAATTCAACTGAGTATTAGATTCATATTACAGTATACACAAAATACCAAATTAGAAAACCCAGAAAGTCGAAAAAGAGAGAACTAACATGAAACGGTTGCGATTGCCTGTGGCCTTGAGATCGAGCACTTGAACGATAATCTCGGGAAGGTCATCTGGTGAATCAGGAGTTGGGTTTGATCTTATAATGGAAATGGCATCCGGGGTCACTGCTTTTGCCATGGTTCTTCAGTTGGTGCTCAGATGGAGTGTTAGAGAGAAGGTGGGGAAATGGGAATGATAAATGAGTGTCTTTTATATAACGGTGGATTTTGGGCGCCAACTCTCCTTCCAATCTTTTACCGCCTAGTTTTTGACTTTCAAGCGGGAAGCCGACTGAGATGAGATTGAGCTTCCAAATGTTTTCGTTTCAGTTTCCCCGCTCTCTCTCTCTCTAGTTTTTTTACGATTTTACCCCTAGAGTGTTTCGCTCGTCTTCTCCGAGGGAAATTAAGATTTTGCATAGTAGACGCAGAACTTTTGTTGAATGTCTAGTTGATCCCTAAATCTCTTTTTTGGAACTGTTTGAACCCGATATATTCTGTATGCATTAATTTTTAAATATAATATAATAATAATAATGAATGGTCCTCCTAAAACGGGAAGCCAACCCAAAAAACACTTCTAATACCCAAAAAACACTTCTAATAAGAAGGTTATATTAAACTAAACAATGATCGCATTTTGTTCGAGATTCTATGTATAGGAAAATTTTAAATATAATATAATTGACTCACAAAATTAATATATTAAGAAAATATATTTGTCTTATTGTTGATTAATTTGTTATAGTGATTTACGTAAGTTAAAAATATATGGTATTATATAGCTTGTTTAGGCTCGCGAGTAGTTCGAACCAAATATTATAAAGCTAGAGTTTTCTAAAAGCTCGGCTCGAATTCGAGTAGTTCGACTCACTTGCATCCGTAGGTAGAGTAGGGTATAAATGAGTAGAGTATCTAACAAACTTGACTCGAATCATTTTACTTGATCAGTTTGAACACAATGTTGAACTTGACGAGTTCGACTCAATACCATGCTCGACGAGTTCGAGCTTGATTCGACAAGTTTAATATTTACAGTTAAATCATAAATTTGCATTATGTCGGGCTCTAACTCAACAGCTAGTGGGTGAATATGCTCAAAAACTATACTTGAATAGGTTTTTTTGCAACAAAATAAAACACTGGATTAGTTTTGTTAGTCTCTCGAGTAGAGTATATAAACGAACTCGTGCTCTACTCAATACCTTAAAAGGCTCGAATTAAAATTTAACGAATCGAATTCGAAATATCGACCGACCTGGTCTCGACTATATCCTCTAATCACCAAACAATGCTATTCATTGTCTAAAATAAACACTATCACTATCTTCTTTAAATGTACAGATTAAGCTCCATTTGGACGTGAGGACCAACAAGAAAAGCAAGACAACCATTTTGTCCATCCTCTTCCCCGGGCCGCCGCCTCCGGTGGCGTCACTTGTGACTTCGGACTCTCTGCACTCGCCTCACGTTGCACTTCCGTCATGTCACTCCCCGTTTTCACCTTCTTCGTCACGCCTCCAACCGATTTATCTCTTTCTGTTAATCTTCATCAAAGCAACAAACAATGAAAACCAAGATCAGAATCAGAATCCAACGATTTGAAAATGCTTGCGATGAAAATGACACGGCTTACATCGGAAACACAAAGGACACGGCGCTTGAATTCGAGATGTGAGAAGGGCTGCCGATCAGAGCACCTTCGGAAACAGATGCCTGAGATTCCGCAACCTCGTCTTTACTGACATTTCCGGTAAAGTTATCTACTGCGATTGAAAACGAGTCGGTGATAGGAGAATGCAGCTGCTCGCTTTGCTCTAATGGAGGAGGCAGCCGTGTGTTGTTAGAGTCCTTTGCGGATGAAGTAGAGGCCAAATTTGCTTCACCGTCTTTACCAAAATCTCTGTTGAAGCTCGCATTTCCCATGTGGATGCTGAACAACGATTCGTTGGAATTTATACTCCAATCATTGGGAGATCCCGATTTCATCCTGGAGAAGATATAAGAGGGGAGTCTATATGGAGTGATCTCATCGCCTGCCCTAGCTCCACCGGAAGGTTCCTTTAGCGAATCGTCCCTTAAGCTTGTGGCCAGTCCCTCCGTCGGAGCAGATGAAGGTTCATCGGCCAGGGGCATGGATCTTACATGACGAACCTTAGCATCCACCTGGAGATCAAAGAAAGACGTATCGGATGAAGATGATGACGAAGCCGAGCTTAGCCTCTTCTTCTGATGTACGGTGCTGATTCCAGCTTCCATGAACGCGAAGGCGCCAAATCTTACAGATATTAATTCAACGAAGTAGAATGCGATTGTTCCTGAGAAAATCCGATCAACACAATTTCAGCTGTATGAATCAATTCAGGTAACTGCGTCGTCCGAATTAGTTTCTGCTCCGGCCTCCGATCAGAATCTGGGATCGGTAATATCTGAAACGGATTGTGGCGTGATTTTGAAACTCACAAGAAACTCCAAGCAGATTCGGATTCCGGTAGCTACTGTCTTTCTCCAGATGAAGAACAGAGACGGATTGTTGGCGAACGATGGCGGTGAGAGAAGGCAGACTGAAGGGCGTTCCTGTGTATGAGGCGGACATTTCGCAGGTAGCTACCACAAATAATATATATTGCAGATAAATATAATTCCTCCCATTTTTTATTTTTATTTTTATTTTCTAATGTTCAAAATAAACTTGTTAAATTTCTTATCTATTTTCTATACTAATAACTCCAACTCTTAGAAAATTATAAAAAATAATCCTCTCATGTTAACTCCATCGGTCATTGAGTATGTTATTACTTATTAGTAAACAACTCATTTATATTATTATTTTTTTTGAAATTATTTATTTATATTCTAAAACACACTCATCTTCTATAACCTATTATATATAATCCTTTTAATTTTTAAACATCAGACAAAATGAAAAACGGATGATGTGACCGTGTTTAGTCTGATTCGATTGGTTTTAACAAAAATAACAGTCCAATCCAGTTTTCATTATTATTATGTTAGCCCACATTACTATTGTATAAAATCCCAATTATTATTTTGAAATATTCACATTCGGCTCATTAGAAAAAAAAAATCGACAATTTTAGTTGTTTATCATTTATTTAGTAGATACGACCCACCTAAACTTGTGAACACAAAGTTGGTTTTGTCATTTTGTGTATGACTGGTTTGAGTCCTAATAATTCATTTGATTATTTTATTAAGTAAAAATTGTTTAGACTTGCTAATTTTTAGGGTTAATAACCAAATTGCTACCTGAACTTTAACCCTCTAACAAATCAATATCTCAACTTTTAATTTTGAAAATTAGCTACTTTAATTTTAAAATTCAAATCAAATTGCTACCTCAGTCAATTTTTGTCAATTTAGACAGAATTGAACCATATGTATTTTTTTTCAAATATTTTTCTTCCAAAAATGTCATTCTCTCTTCCTTGCCTCCTTGCGTGAACATACTTTACAATATTCTCTCTGTTATCATCATTGCTTTATTATTTTATTCTATGTCGTATGTATATTTTCAATTCCAAAAGTTCACACAAACTTCTACATTACTAATTAACAATTCATCCATCAAAACAAGATGCAGAATCTAAAAGTTGTTTTGTTGTTGTTTTGATACAGTAATGGTGTTGTTTTATTATTGTTTTTTTTTCCGCTTTTGCTTATGCAATTTTTAGCTCGGTTTTAATTATATTACGTTTAGGTTATGTGTTATCTTGCTGCAGTAAATATGTTGTACATTGCTGTTTTTTTTCACTTTTTGTTGCTGCAATTTTCACTATTACGACGTTTACTTTTTGTTATTTTGTTGTTGAATCATAGCGAATATTTTTCGTTATTATGTTGTTCAATTGCTTCCAACGAAAGGGGTCTGGGTATTTGTGGATCAAAGTCATAAAAAAGTAATACGTCCTTAAAATATAATACAAATTATGTTAAATTCACTCCACCTACTAGCATTTTCAGCATTTGTACAAAAAGATAAAAGATAAGATAATAATAAGAGATAAAAGAGAAGTTGAAACACTTGAAAGAGACAACTTTAAATATGTATCTATGTCTGGTATACTTGGAGCTAACATCAAAACAAATTGAATTCGGTTATATTTTCATTAGGATATATATGACATTTGCAAATTCCATACATAATTTTCAGGTGAACAGAGCAAATAGAGCGGCAAAGTTAACCTTTTTTTATGGTGGAATTGTTAATTAGTAATATAGAAGTTTGTCTGAAATCTTAAAATTGAATATATATACGACATAGAAGAAAATAATAAAGTAAAGATGATAATGGATAGAAGATGGTTAAGTATGTTCACGCAAGGAGGTGATGAATAAAGACAATGGCATTTTTGGAAGAAAAAATATTTGAAAAAAAATACACATGTGGTTCAATTCTGTCTAAACTGACAAAAAATTGACTGAGGTACCGATTTGATCTGAATTTCAAAGTTGATGTAGTTAATTTTCAAAATCAAAAGTTGAGGTAGTGATCTGTAAACGGGCAAAAGTTCAGGTAGCAATTTGGTTATTAACCTAGTTTTTATCTAAACAAATTTCCAAGTTTTGGCTATGCGGTTTTAGCGCATTAATTTAAAAATTACATTTGTGTAATGCATCATTATGAAGTATTTTATGTACTAAAAGAAATTAGTAAACTTCCAGCTAAATTTGTTGAGATAGAAAAACATACAGTTTGCACAATTATATTTACTTATGATGCTAGTTTTGGTTCTTCTGGTGACAACAACAAGAGTCGAAATAGTTTTTTCAACTATAACTCGTGTGAAGAAATTTTTTTTTGAAATAGTTTAGGTGATACACTTTTGAATGATTGTTTTATCACTTACATAGAACGGGGTGTAATGTCAAAGATTCCTATTGATATTATTACATTACAATGTCATGATATAAAACATCGTAGAAGATAATTGTAAATTGTATATCATAGTATTCAACTTTATTTTGCTAGATTCTAACTTGTACTTATATAAAATTTAGTTATAAGTTAAATTTTAGGGTCAATAACCTGGAAGAGGTATGAAGATTGGCCCTTGTGAATTTGAGAGGTCCGAAGATTGAAATGGTGATAACAGAGGTCTGAAGTTTCGACTTGTAGATAATAGAGGTCTCCGTTAGTTTTTTTCCGTTAAAACTGACGGAAGTTGGTCATGTGCATGACATGTGACCAGAAATAAAATTAAATTCCAAAATATCATTCTTGCATCTCACATGCTTGAATGAAAATCCGAAAATGCCCTTAAGGCCACCACCCAACTCCGGCGACCACCACTCACAGCTCCGGCGACCAACACTCACAGCTCCGGCGACCACAACTCGACTCCGACGACCATCACCCAACTTCGGCGGCCACAACCGCGTTCCCGATTGGGCCCAATCGGGACCGGTGGCTCCGGTTGGGCCCAAATCGGAGCCACAAAGCTCCGATCGGAGCTCGCTGGCTCCGATTTGGGCCCAATTAGGGCCGTGGTGCCGGTCGTCGGAGTTGGGTGGCGATCGTCGGAGTTGTGAGTGGTGTTCGCCGGAGTTGGGTGGTGGACGGCCGGAGCTGTGGTGGTGGCCGGAGTTGAGTTATGTTTAATTATGGACAAGGGTATTTTTGTCATTTCATATTTATATTAATTAAACTTTTTATTAATTCAAATATTGCAAAAGAGTATTTTTGACATTTCATGTGGTTCTGTTAAATTTGACAGAAAATTTGGACGGAAAACCTAAAAATCATGAAGTCCAAACTTCAGACATCGGTTATCACAATTTCAATCTTCAGACCTCTCAAATTCACAAAGGCCAATCTTCAGACCTCTCACAGGTTATTGACCCTAAATTTTAACAATTTTTTTTATATGAAGTACACAGTTTTGAATATCATAAACAGTATATTTATGATGTGATACGTCATTGTATCTCTATTAGTCGTGTATATCCATTTCTTTTACAAGTATTTATATATATATATATATATATATATATATATATATATATATATATATATATATATATATATATATATATATATATTATTCATACAAAATATCCACTATAATTCCTACTTAATATTCACACCCCGTGACTGAATTCATTTTTTTTTTCCAAATAGTTAAAAATCGAAATATTTTTCTTTTCTTTTGAAACCCTCCCTGTTTTATTTGATCCAAGTAAAAAACTTTTTTTGAATTTTTAGTCATTATATCTATCATTCAATAAGTGATGATCCAATTGACACCTATCTTTTGAGATATGCGTCTCATTATTAATCCAAAGAAAGGTATATTAATTAATAAATAAATATGGAATATTCGGTTCATTTTATTAATTAATTATATTAGACTTGGACTTCTTTTTCTCATACTTATTTATATTAGATATTATTATTTGTTTTTATTTTCCTTAGCAGGCAAAGATGGACCTCCGCGGAAAGGATGATTCATTCGTATCAACACGAGAGTCCAACTACATTGCATTGCCAGAATCCATGTAGTATATTTGAAAGAGGTTTATCTCCTTGCTTCTTTCATGATACAATCCTCTTTCCGTTGAGCCCTCTCCTGACGTATACGAAGGAGTGCGATTCGTTCGATAAATTCCTACCTCTCTATCTATCTCGAA
Source organism: Clarkia xantiana subsp. parviflora (assembly GCA_036873135.1). Classification (NCBI taxonomy): domain Eukaryota; kingdom Viridiplantae; phylum Streptophyta; class Magnoliopsida; order Myrtales; family Onagraceae; genus Clarkia; species Clarkia xantiana. The sequence continues at coordinate 10,962,397 of JAPTYO010000010.1, read as the reverse complement.
GATGTTTGGAATTTTCAAAATTCCATGGACATGCTCTTCTATTATGGTTCATGGATTCTCTTGGCTATATGGTTCATCCGGGGGGGAGATCGAGCTTCAAGAAATAGTGAATGGTTAAGGCACTTTCAGTCTACTAAAAAAAACTTTGAAAAACGGTGTCAACCGGTCTTTCTTTACCCATTAAAGTGATTTAGTTTATATTCGTTAAAAGAGAATAATATGGGTTAGAAATCCTTTATTTTTTCACCCTAATCGCTCTTTTGATTTTGGAAAAACTATCTTTATTAATATGATGTCTGACTTGGGCCTATATGACCTGATCGATCAATAGAAATACTTCAGCACTCCGCCTTTGTCATATATTCCATACATCACACTAGATAGATATCATATTCGTGGAATACGATTAATTTTCAAGATGTCTTGGTGATGAAATGGTAGACATGCGAGACTCAAAATCTCGTGCTAAAGAGCGTGCTTTGTGAAGATACGTTGTTAGGTGCTCCATTTCATTTTCCCATTGAGGCCGAACCTAAACCTGTGCTCGAGAGATAGCTGTCCATACATTGATAAGGGATGTATGGATTCTCGAGAAGAGAGGAGCATGGTGGTCCCCCTCTCAAAGTCATGCGTGGTTGCAATACCAAACCAAATACGACGAGTAGTGGGGTCATGAGCTAAGCCTTGGCTAAACCTTGGAAATCTTAATGCCATAATGCATTTCAAATCCTCCTAGTCATTATCCTACTGCAATAATTATTGCTAAGAAGAATGTCCATGTTGTGGCAGATCAGATTGGAATCTTATTTCACAATAAAGAACAATTCAAATTATCGTCTATTTCGAAATTAATGAAATGATTAAGAAATGATTAATTAGAATTCTAACTATTCTAAATGAATAAAATAATATGAATTTAATATACAATTTCATCAATATTCAACTTCTATTTTCATTTTTTTGAGTTACCGTCAAGCTCGGGATTGATCTCTGATAATGTGTCAGATCACACTAATATCAATCCCTTTTATTCCAAACCAAAGATGAAACATTCACCTAGGCAAAATCACGCCTCTACCTAACTGAGCTATAGCCTTTGTGTTTGTGATACATATTTTATCATATTATGTAGATAATTTATTGTCAAGATGAATATTAGATGATAAGAAACTTTGGGATTGCTGAATCACAACCGAGATAATATATAAAAAGCAACGGGGTCATCATAGTATTTTGTAACTGTTCTCAAAGCAATGACGGTAATTGGATCATTTGCCGACCCGGATCTGAGAAACTAAACTCTATATCTAATCTATATTATTTTATCTTTCTTCACTGGAGCACTTAGTACCGGTGCAACGGAAATATATGTTTTTAGATCTCGCATTGAAAATCTTCATTCTCATATAAAGCAAAATATATTTTAGCCATTTGCATCAAGCTCAAACTCGATCCCTTCTAGCATACGTGCCCCTTCGGAAGCATTTTCTATATGGAATGAAACTCAATGAGATTGGATTGTTGTTGATTTATACAGATTTCATTTCAATTGTAATTGGGTTATTCACCATGTACGAGGATCCCCGCTAAGCATCCATGGCTGAATGGTTAAAGCTCCCAAACTAATTGTAACATAGTTGAGTGTTTCTGTCCAATTGCTACATAGACACAATTCAATATATCACTCTCAGCGGTGGCCCTTGAGTTCATTTGCTTTTGGTTTAATATGGTGTCGATAGCAATGGCTGTTTTTCCAGTTTGTCGGTCACCGATTATAAGTTCTCGTTGACCACGACTTATAGGATTTTTTTTATTTTTTTTTTGTAATTCTTATGATGCAATTGGAGCTTATGTCGAAAAGAATCAATTTAGACAGTCCTTTGTGGCTTCGGTGGCGACTAGATCAACGCGTTTCATTGCTTATAGAAACAAACAATTCAATCACATTGATTTTCATATCAATAATCGCGTAGACAACCAAACAATCCAATTTATTTTCTATTATGGAGGTGTTCGACATGGTAAATCAGAGTAATCGAGGGAATCAATTCAAATTATGGGTTTACTTCCTAGCCTCAGTGGGAGTGGTGACTAGCGTTATAGGTTGTTGGGCGGCCGGAAGGTTGCCACGAGTAAGTAAGTTTGGGGGACCAAAGGCAGTTCTCCGTGCACCGGACACGTAGCTTACCGAATCAGTTGCGATCCACAATTGTGGCTTTTCTGGGCTTTATTATCATTTGTATTTGCTATATTGGGCAGTGTTATCAGAACCGGACCGGACCGGCGATCCGACCGGATTGAACCGGGAACCGGTGCCTTAGACGGTCCGGTTTGCCAAAAAGACCGGTAAAGAATCGAACCCGGTTCAAAATCCGGTTTTTTAGAGAACCGGCCGGTTCTGAGCAGACCGGGCGGTCCGCCGGTTCGACAAACAGAAAGGAAAAAATAAAAATAAAAATCTTCTTGTACTCCCCGACGATCCGGACGGAAAGCTTAAAGGCATCCCTGACGATCTGGACAGAAATTGTTTCATTCCAGTGCTCGATGTCTTGTACCATCCCCAATATCTGATTTCTTTGTACGACGGTGAGTGTACCATCCATCCTGCATTCCTGCTGCTGCGACGCAACTCACCAATCACCAAGAAATCGCCGGCAACAACCTTCGCCGCCCAATTAGAGACACAATATTGTCTCCAACTGCCAGAAAGCTCAGATTTGGAGAATTCTGGCCCAGATCGGTGCCACAGGGGTTCCAACCATAAGCCTTAAAATTCTATGGATCTTCGACACAGACTCTACGACTTTATCACCACCAAACAACTTAGGAATTTAGAAACTGATTTACTACCCTTAGGGACTTTGGGAGTTGGGAAACATTGTAGGAGATGGGGGAACGAAAGATGGTGAAAGGAAGGAAGGGCGAGGAGATTAGGGGAGAAGAACTGGGAAGATGGGATTATAGTATAACATCGTAAAGGATAAGAGGTGAGGGGTCAGGTCTCGGGGAGGGGAAAAGACTAAAGTGCGAAGGGAAAGAGACGAAGAAAAGAGGGGGAAATGTGGGAGCGGTCGGACCGAGTTGGAACCAGTTCGAACCGGGTGAACCGGGAACCGGAGCTCTTACCGGTTCAGTGTCCGGTTCTGATAACACTGATATTGGGATCAATTTATTAGGAATAGTCTTACATAGTTATGGTTCATTTAATTTACATTAACATGTAATTAATCAAATAGATATATATATATATATATATATATCAAATCAAAAGAAATTGAATATTTAGTAAAAATTTGTTAAATCATCAAATTAAAATATATAAGTAAGAATATAAGATTTAGGCGGTCGAAGAAGGCAACAAGTGGAATCAACCGATGCTTTGATCATTCAGTTGACTCCTTGCTGCCAGTCCGTACTTATTGTCATGCTGGCAAAAGCAGGGGTTTCGGCCGGTTTACCTACTATTGGATTTGAACCACTTCTTATCATTCATGGGGATTTTTTTTTTTCAGCGAGCTTAGCCCTACGTCATTTTGTATTAAAATTTGATTATTATTTAGGATTGAGGATGAAAAAAAGTTTTCGATCTTTGCACGTTACGCTCCGATCGTTTGGTCATTGTGTGTCACCACCTCCCACCTATCCTACACATTCGTCAAGGTTGTCTCGGGAAGAAATCATCGTATCTTCCTACGATTCCGTATGAAAGATATTCAATTAGGGCCGGCAATGGTGCGGTGAAAATCAAATAACCATGGTTATTCGCACCATTTACCGCAATGGTTAACCGCACCATTATGGTGAGGGGCGGTTATGGTGATGAATCTTGTAACCGCAATGGTTATGGTTGTGGTTATGGTATTCGGTATATAACCGCGGTTATAACCATCACCTCTATATATATATATATATATATATATATATATATATATATATATATTACTAATACCTATATTGTTATATGTATACATTCTTATTATACTTTAATTATTATTCAAATATTATAATTCTTATTCCGTTCCATTTCCCACCCGCAATTTTTTTTCTTCTATATTTCTTATTATTAGGTAACCACGATTGTAAGTGATGGCGAATGAGGATCGATGATCGCAAGTGATAGCCAATTGAAGATGTGTTTTCCTAATTGAGTAAAAAAATTGAATGTTTAATTTGGATTTCATGTATGAAACAATGAATATGTATTTACTTTTCTTGTATGAAACAATGATGTTGTATTAGTTTGAATGGTTGTGGTTAAATGGTTTAATCGTGGTTAAAAACCATGGTTATGGTTATGGTTATGGTTATGGTATGAAGAATCATAACCGCAGTGGTTATGGTTATGGTTATGGTATGAGTGAAAAAAATATGGTATGGTTATGGTGTTAGTGCTATTCGCACCATACCCTCACCATCGCCAGCCCTATATTCAATCCATCAGAATAGAAGTTAAAGAGGGGAAATAGAAGGAACATGTATCACCCGCGCCAAAATTTTTTTAAAAAAAAAAAAAAACCACATGAATATTCTACCATAGTAGGTATTTAAGAATCAGTACATGAAATTTTAATGAATTGAAAGAAATTGTATTGAGAAGTAATTTGTATGGAACTTGTAATCTATCTATCTATATATATATAATAAAGGAGGAGGAAAAAGAATCATTCTCACACATCATGACACAATAACATTTACATTTTCTCACATCTTGACTGACATTTTGACACATTAACAGTTTAAATTACATTGAATCTAACAATTAAATATATATCTATTATATATATATATATATATATATATATAAAGGAGGAACAAAGATAATATGAGAAGAAATGTGGTCCCTTTAAAAATAAAAATTTATATCCAATGACATTTTGACACATTAACAATTTAAATTACATTGAATCTAACAATTAAATATATATCTATTATATATATATATATATATATATATATATATATATAAAGGAGGAACAAAGATAATATGAGAAGAAACGTGGTCCCTTTAAAAAAAAATGAAAAAAGTTTATAAAATACAGTTGAGATATGAAGAGCAAGTCGATAGCGTGATCTCATTCGTTTAAGGTTATATATATTAGATTCGTCTACCTCATCTATCAATACTAATTTTTAGTAACAATTTTTATCTATATATATATATACCAATATATAATTTGTGTTGGGTCCTCACCCCCAAAAGGCACCTACCTTCCAAAAGTTTTCATGTATACCTTCCAAAAAAGTCACGTACCTTTTAAAGTTTTTTTTTTTTTTTTTAATATCAAAACCTTCTAAAGTTTAAACCAGACTATTTTGGCGGGTACGAATTAATATAAAACCGGATTTGACCGAAATCTTACCAAAGCGACACAATCTATAAAGAAAAAGGTAGGTACTTAGAACCAAATTTTCACTATTATAAACACCAATAAGCCGAAGAAATCCATAAATTTTTTGTTATCTCAACTCTTATTTAATATATGATATGTGATGTATCAACGATTCAACGTATTTAGGGTCACACGTTTATTATGTATATGGTTCAGAATTTGAACAACACACTCTACAAAGTTGCCCGTTTCATGTTCCATTACATTTGATGTCCCAACTATTAAAGGACAACCATGCAAAAATCTCAATTTTTCCCCATAATGATTACCAAATTCTACACATGTTGCTATAAAGAAATAAACGTATTATATTTAGGGTTAATAACTAATAAACTGTTTGAGATTTGACCCATGTTGAAATCTGGTTGCCGTCGTTGAAACTGACTGACCCATGTTTGGTGTTTGTTGAAATTTGGTGTCTCCTTCTATTTTTGGGTTAAGTCGAACATATGTGTATCATGTGACCGTCATGTGAGCTCGATAAAATGGATATTCCAAAAACGCCCCTCCATAAAAAAAATTCGACCTTTCATTTCCTAGCAAATTGACGAAATTACCCCTCCTAACTAAATAAACAACTATAGGGTTTATGGGCGGTGGCCGGCGGGAGTAGGATGGTGGCTGGCAGGAGTTGAGTGGTGGCGGGCCGGAATTGGGTGGTGTCCGCCGGAGTTGAGTGGTGGCCGGCCGGAGTTGGGTGGTGGTTGTTTTGAATCTGGGGGTAATTTCGTCACCTATATTTGGTAGAAAGAGCAATTATGAATTTTCGCAACATTCTGTCAAAATTAAAAGCAATTTTGGACGGAAAACCAAATTTTAACAAAGTCCATACCTCAGATAGACCATTTTTAACACTTTAAAATCCAGACACCAAATTTCAACACGGTCAAACCTCATACAGTTTATTAGTTTTTAACATTTATATTTAATATAATTATCATATTTATACATTAACAACTTATATAAATACAATCTTAGAAACATGCATGTGCAAAGCACATGCAGAAATAACTAGTATATATATATATATATATATATATATATATATATATATATATATATATATATATATATATATATATATATATATATATATATATATATATAAAGTGAAAGGTGAGAGAGTGCTTTCATGTGAAGTTGCCACGTCAGCGCTCGGCTGTAACAAGTGTCCTCCAGCTGGTATCCCTTCTTCCAATCATAAAGTGACAAGTGTTAAATTTGAGGAAAAATAGTAGCATGCAATGACACGTGGCATGAGCTAAATGGAGGTAGGAGCACCAGGTGGAGGACACCTGTTACAGCCGAGGTATAGGATAATTTCTCTTGCACTACCTTATATATTGCCACGTGGCTTCTTCTATTTGGGCAGCTTCTTCTATTCAGGCCGAACATCTTTTTAGAGTTTCGGGCTATTCGGGCCGAACATATTTTTAGAGTAAATCTTAGGCCAACCACTTATATTTGTTGTCCATTGACTAAATCATAGGCCCTAAAAATAAGTTTAGGCCAAAAAAGAAAGTGCCCCAACACATATTGACCTCTAGAGACGGCAGTTTCAAGCATAAATAATTTAAAAACCTAAACAACTTATTTCCTTATCTGCTTGATGAAAAAAACAATTTATATAATAAATTTCATATCTCATTTAATTTATGCCATCTCTGTAGATTATATATATATATATATATAATTACTTTAATTAGACAAATTATTCTTATACATCAAACAATAACATGATGGAAAAAACAAAAATATAAACAATGACTTGAATTGATCAAGACAAGCACACCGATTAGATTCTTACTTTATACTATTTACTATTTACGGTTAAAATTTCTATATATATAATAAAGTGAAAGGTGAGAGAGTGCTTTCATGTGAAGTTGCCACGTCAGCGTTTACACTACCTTATATATTGCCACGTGGCTTCTTCTATTTGGGCAGCTTCTTCTATTCGGACCGAACATCTTTTTAGAGTAAATCTTAGGCCAACCACTTATATTTGTTGTCCATTGACTAAATCATAGGCCCAAAAATTAATTTTAGGCCCAAAAAGAAAGTGCCCCAACTCATATTGACCTCTGGAGACGGCATTATCAAGCATAAATAATTTAAAAACCTAAACAACTTATTTCCTTATCTGCTTGATGAAAAAAATAATTTATATAATAAATTCCATATCTCATTTAAGTTATGTCATCTCTGTAGATTATATATATATATATATAATTACTTTAATTAGATAAATTATTCTTATACATCAAACAATAACATGATGGAAAAAAATAAAAATATAAACAATGACATGAAATTGATCAAGACAAGCAGACCGGTTAAACTCTTACTTTATACTATTTACCCTTTACGGTTAAAATTACTTAATAAATAATAACATTATCGTATGATTAATAAACGACAACGTCTAAATTTAAACCTTACAATATTAAAATATTAAGTTCATACATATATATATATATACAACATTTAACTAAAATTCTTTTTAAGTTTTAAAAAAATAAATATATATACATAGCTTTAAAAAAAACTATTACATTAAACTATCACAATTTAACATGCACTGCGCGTAGCGGGGGTCAGCACCTAGCCTATATAAAAGCATAATAAGTAACTATCATTCGATATTCTTTTCATTTGTTAACTGTATTATTAAATTAAACTTAGGAATTATATAATCCCTATTAATAAATAACTTACTGATTCTTCGACAGAGAAGACTTGACTCAAACTTGTATCAACCATATCTAGGGGGGTTTAGTCATGATGAATCATGAATGTACTTGTTTGCAACGAGCAGTAAGAGGTCCACATCAAGTCCGATTAAATTTATTTGTTTTAAATTCATTATATTATATCGATCCAGTGAAAATATATTATTATACTAGAGTTAATTACACGTAATTGAAAAAAACTGTACTACTTAATATTGCTATGGGTAAATTTTTAAATTGATAATTTTTTAATGAAAAATTCATAAAAAGTTATCAAGTAACACATGTCATAAAATAATTATTTATAAAATAGAAAAATAATATTGTTATACGTTACCAAGTGGATTTATAAATACTTTCTATAAATATTATTCTAAGTACTATTATAAGGTTGGAAATACTTAAGTCTCTAATTAATAATTTTACTAAATTATTCCTTATTACTATTAAAATATTGTAGTGAATAGTAGGGGACAAGTTGAGATGATGTGATATACATTATATTTTCATAAATTTTAGGATTGCGTTATGAAAATATAATATTTTTTGTAATAATAACTAATTAGAGTTAAATTACACGTAATCAAAAAAATTATATATATATTACAATGGTAAAATCGTTGAATAATTTCTAACTTAAAAATAAATCATATTTGAAAAAATAAAATGATATTATTTGCTTTGATGGCTGATGCCTCTTCCTTCGGTTAGTTAGTAGGGTAAAAGTCGGTTAATTTCCCGCTCACTCGGTATCCGCAAGACCCCGATGTGTCAGTCTCTAATTGGTCAAGAGCATAACAAGAATCTAGAAAATTCTGTTATTTGCTGCACCTCCCTTTACCGCGGGTCAAAGGTCTCAAAAGTCAAAGCCACACCTCTTCTCTGTCCACCTATACATACAGTCTATACATATATTCAGTAATTGCAGAGAAATTTTCCGCATGTACATCTCCATTTCTCTCTTTCTCTCTAGTCTCTCCCTCCACTTCTGCTGTTATTCCTTCCATTATTATCATCTGCAGTAGTTCTCTGCTTGAAAGCTCTGAATTTTCCCTTCACCTCATATAACTTCTCAATAAAAGTCATTACCGGAGGGGAGGAACTGAAGGAACGCTTCCTCTTCCTTTTGGTGTTCATGTGATCAGGGATCGTCGGATTCTGCTTCTAGATTTACCTTCTTATCATTTGATCGCTGCTAGTTGGAAGCTGATTTGCTGGTTCATGCATCTTTTCCAGGTTATAATCACTTCCGTCTTATCGGTTTGTCCTTTTCTACTTAGCTAACCCTAATTCACTAGCCTTTGATGTATTTTCTGAGTTTCTGTCACTCGATTTGGATGCAGTGGCTCGATTGTTGAAGTTTTAGCGGCTGCAGAGGACTTGGGGCCATCTACTGATTGAGTTCCTAGAGAATTGATGCAGTTTCAAGCCTTGGACATCTCTGATATGTTTCCGTGCTGATGGTCCAGTGATCGTCTCTGGTTCTTTCTGGCTCTTGTTTTTCCTGAATCAGAGTTTGTTCATGAAAATTTGTTGACTATCCTCTCCTAGAACTCTTAATTAGGTCTGGAGTCTGTGAGGGTAGTAGTAATTTGACTACTACATCTGATTTTGGGAAAAGGTTCTTTAATTTGAGATAGATCAACAGTTGATCCGGTTGCTGGGTTTGATTTTCGATGAAGTGGAAAAATTCATGAGAGATTTTCAACTAAGGGTTATATATGAGTCAGAAGAGTAACTAGCCTTTTCTGAAGCTGCTAGTTTTCTATTTCAACTATTGATCAAAATGGGGGATTGTGATTTCAACTTCATGAACCACGAAGTTCAGCAGCATATTGCTGCAGCCGCACAGCACATTTTAATGGCATTGAAGGCTTCTACGGGCGATGATTCAGAAAAAGTTATTTCCAGTCTCAATGCTATCTTTCCAATACTGTCCTTAAGTGGCAAAAACAATCAAGGGCCAGCAGCTGAATTGGAAGAGCAATTCAAACGTTCCGAAGAAGTCATCATGAGATGGAAATCGAGACAGGAGACAATCTGGGATTCTGGTCAGTCCGAAGCTTATATTGATGCTGTTGTGGAGTTACTAAATGTAGTTGGGAAGATTGGCAGCCCTTCTCTGTCAAGTAATAACATAAAGCAGAGAGATGTTTTACTCCGTGTCAATAGCGTCTTGGAGGTAGCAATGTCTAAGCTCGAGGAAGAGCTCACCCACATTCTTGTTGAGCACAAGCAGTACTACGAGCCCGAGTACATGTCATTCCGTTCACTTGGAGAGGACGTTAACTATGACGAGTCATTTGTTTCTGCTGAGGATGTAACAAGTGATTCCATGTCTCGAAGAGACAGCATTGCTAATGCGTCTGAGGAGTGCCTGGTGGATTTGATTCGACCTGATGTGATATGTTTTCTCAAATCTATTGCAAAGGTGATGTTTTGGACAAACCATGAGCTGGAATTCTGTCAGGTTTTTATTCGGATCCGGCAAGATGCCTTAGATGAATACCTGGTCATCCTCAACATGGAGCAGCTGACCATTGAAGATACTCTGAAGATGGATTACAAGGTCTTGAATTCCGAAATCAAGAAATGGAACTGGGCACTGAGGATCATTGTTAGGGTTTATCTTGCAAGTGAGAAAAGGCTCTGTGGCAGCATCTTGGGAGACTTTGGCTCGACTAGTCTGAATTGCTTCATAGACATTGCAAAGTCTGCGATGCTGCAGTTTCTAAATTTTGGTGAAGCAATTGCAATGGCGTCTAAACAGCCCGAACTGTTGTTTCAAATCCTTGATATGCACGAGGTTCTTGCAGATCTCATGACCGACATCGATGCTCTATTTATAGAAGAAGATGCTGGTGCTTTTATCAGACATGAATTTCAAGGACTCCTAGACAGACTGAGGGATTCTGCAAAAGCAGCATTTGCAGAATTCAGGTACCGTGTTGAATCAGACAGACCGAGGAAGTATTTCCCCGGGTGTGTCCACCCTTTCACCAACTACGTCATGAATTATATGAAGATTTTCGCTGAATATGGACACACCCTTAATCTACTTCTTATTGATCAAGAAGTCGATGGATTAGAACCACCTTCAGGGAACGAGGAAAATGGTGCGGAAAATGCTCTCAGGTCTCCACTGGGTCGCCATGTAAGGCTAATTGCATCGATTCTTGTCACCAACCTTGAAAAGAGATCCATGATTCTCAACGACGAGTCTCTGCAAAATATTTTCATGATCAACAATATCCACTACATGGTTGAGAAGATAAAAAACTCCGATCTCTTCCTCTACTTTGGGGAAGAGTGGATCAGGGTTCAGATTGGAGCGTACCAGCACCGGGCCACAATTTACATCAGAGCCACTTGGAGTAAAACCCTTTCATTGATCACTGACAGTGGACGACTCAGTTTGAATCCCTTCTCCAATTCTGCAAGAGAAAGGTGCAAGTTGTTCATTGCTGCTTTTGAAGATGTGTACACGCGCCATACTGCATACCCGGTTCCTGATCTTCAGCTGAGGGAAGATCTACAAATATATACTTCTAATGTTATACAAGCATACCGGGTGTTCCTGATGAATCACTCGAATGAGATTGGGGACAGGCACATCAAGTACAGTGCTGATGATCTGGATAATTATGTGTTGGATTTCTTTGGGGGAGAATCGAAGATGATGCGCAATTCAAGAAGGCGATGAAAGTCAGCATTACATCAGGTTCCTACCTTGTACTTCACTACTTTTAGCTCATAACCATCATCAACTAGATTTGTCTGGTTCCTCCCCATTTTGTGTTTGTTCAATATGCTGTGTTGATTTTACTTGATTGTATATGTAAATGCCTTATAGCTTATAATATTGAATCAGGAACTTGGAGTAAGAATTTGCTGGAGTATTGAATTTGCTCATGTATAGCTATAACCTTGCTAGAGTTGTGTTCTGTTTTTTAGTATAATATTTTGAAGGGTTCAGTACCTGTTGTGATTTAGTGTCTCAGTTTTTTTTTTTTTTTTTTTTTTTTTTTTTTTTTTTATTTGATGTCTAAGTAATCGGAATTGTTGTTTTGTACTTTTTTTTCTTACAACTGACGAAACAAAAAAAATGCTTTTTAAGTAATACTAAACCATGAGCAACAAATTTGATACTTTGGAAAAGTGAAAAGCAATATGTTTTTGTTACTTAAAAATGTCAACTTTAACGCCCAAAATCAGACGGAAAAAGTGAAAGTTTACAAATATGATACTTCTGCAAGCCATTCCTATCAATCGAGCAAGTTAGTTATTCTCATAAATAAAGATGGTAACAATGCAACTTTCATATCTTCCTTGATGGGGAAATAAATAGTACAACTTTGATACAAATCATCATCCTCTAGAACATCAGAAGATTAGATGAAAACTGAACAATATAAATCTCAAGCAGGAACCGTGTCAACACGTAGAATAACACACCTAACAAGACCGATACCGGAAGTGCCGGCAAGGCCTTCCGATAAAACGCCAGAAGCATCAAAGTAACACCAAGCCCAGCAACAATGGCAAGATAGCAAGCATACACTGTCATGAAATCATACATAGCTGCCCTCCCCACCAACACACTGTAGAAGATGAAATCTCCCAATCCAAGCTTTATTGCACCCGATGACCCCAATCCGATCCCCTCAATCGCCAAAGATTCATCCGCTGCAGAATCTCGATTCTGCGTCTCAATGCTTATTCTATGCTGAATCAATGGTGCGGAAAGTTCAGCTTCATCTGCATTATGATCCAAATTTGATGAATTTTCAGTGGAAATGGGATTATGATTTTCACTCTGCTCTCTCCATAATCTTCTTTGATTTCCCGAATTGTGGTAAGTGATAGGCCGAGCCTCGTAAACCAGTGCAGGGATATCTTCATCTCTGGAAATCGCAAGCTCCACTAAGATCCTCAGTGGACCAACCGGTAACAGAACAGCTGCAAGATCATACAATGACATTGCAACAAGCAAAACCCAGGTAGTCCATTCAGGAAGCATAGTAAACCAATAAGCAACCAATACTCCAATGATCACCAAATACCCTTGTGTCACAAAAATAGCCATTTTGGACATGAACACAGCTAATACACCAACAACTGCAAAATTGAAAAGAATCACCAGAAATGTGACGCAGTCAATAGGGATGCTGAATTTCTGAACCAGGGAAACTGCCAGTTCACCGCCCATGAAGCCCAGAACCGTGAAAGCGGAGAATCCCATGTAGTACCTCAAGAACTTGGTGCATCTCAAGTAGAACAGTAGTACCAGAAAAAAGGTCACAACGGTGATAACCGCCACGAATACGAGCGAATTCAATAGTGCGCCTACGAATTTGTCCCAGGAAGAATCCGAGTCGGCCTCGGAGTAGGCTATGGTTGCGATCGAAGAGACCGATGAGGTGGACGAGGATGAAGAATTCAATACAGATACTAAAATTACCACCAGGAGCATACAGATTGAGACTGGGGTCACGATCCGGACGATTTCCTCGCCTAATGAATCGAGGAGGCTCGGTGGTCTAGGGTTTTGGGCCATCGGGAGTCGGGAATTTTGGATCAATGTCTTGTCTTGGCGGTCGGTCGAGCAATTAGAGAGCTGCGATTGACTGAAATTTGAGGAGAGGAGTGGGGAATTTGATCCTTTGACCGGCGGAGATCAGTGGTTGCCGGAGAATGGCAGAGCCACGGGAACAAATGGAAGCATATGCAGGAAAGCGACGAGTTGTTCCTGCTGACTCACTCAAATGGCTTGCTTGCTCGCTTGTCTCTCCCCCTACATCTCAGGCTCAGCTGTTACGGTGGTTAAAAAATGAAAGAAAAAAACCTAATAAAAATTAAAATTTTAGAAGTATGAAATTTTATTAGTGTGAACTTAATTATAAAATGATAATTTTGAAATTATGAATTTAAAAAAAAGCTCTATATCTGATATTTTACATCATATTATTAGTAATCTTTTTTTTGCTAACGGAAAAGAAATTGGTTAGTAGTGGCGAATATAGTCACATCTCGTTACGTAAAGTTCGGACTCTCCTATTTAAGGTTTCGAGTTTTTTCCCGAACATACTTAGTAAGTAATCAGCGCACGCACTAGCCCATCAACGTATTAGTAATTTAATTTCATATTTATTTTTAGGGAAATAAAAAATATAAAAAAAAAATGTTTGTGAAAACATAGTAGGACAATCTTTCTTGGTTTCTTGGGGCAAGGCAAAATGTTGACTTCAAGTTTGCATGAAATTTTAAATATTTTGTCAGTTCAAGTTTGCATATGTGTATAGTTAACTTCATTAGCATTTCTATCGTTCTATGAGGGAATCAATCACATATCAAACATGTGATTCGTAAAAATGCAGGAAATTGATTGATGTTTGAATATATATTTTAGAACTTTGAATATATATTTTCTAAGTTTGAGTTATATGAAACTTTCTTTTGTATTTTATATAATTTGATTAACGGGTAATGGGTAATTTAATTTAACGTGATTTATGTGTAAAAATTAGAGATATTTTAAATATTGATTATTATTTTTGAATTCTCGGTTTAAACTGAAAATCGAGCCGAAAGAACGTACTAAATATAGTTGGTTTATTTGCGTTTATACGTATTTATTTTTGGAAAAAAATACGAAAAAATAATAATCAAAACCCGACTGAAATAGTTAAAAAAAATATGATCCGACCGAACCGGTTTCACCTCTAATTTTACGCATATGGAACAAGAGCTAGAAAAAAATAAACAGTTAACAATTTTTTAAATCCTAAAAAATCGGTTAGGAAGTGTTATAAACAATAATAAGAAGAAATGTTTTTTTGGCAAAAAGAAAATTAGAGGCACAAATAAGTTCCAAAATAAAAATGCTATGGCGGCCAAGGAAAATACAACCAACCATTACGAGACACGTAATACACAGTTTCCCTATGAAGGCTGAAATAGTGAAATTCGCGTTATAATGAACCTAATAATTCTGGCCAAAAAAAAAAATGAACCTAATAATTATTTATCTCATCCAACGGTCCAGAAAATAGCATCAAGAGATCCAACGACTACAAATCTCCGGGTTAAACCCTCCCCAGGACTCTGAGCACCATAAAAATATCAGACGCATTGAAATTTGTATTGTAGGGTTTTTAACACAGAGAGAGAGGAGAGGAGCACGAAAAAGGTAAAAGAGAATTCGACTCTCCATCCAATTGTGATTTTTTAATCAAAACTGATCATTCTCCTCACCTTGTTTGTTTGTTGAATCGCTTGATCTGCTTTCGTGAGGATTATTTGATGGAGCTATTCGATTAACTTCTTTCCCAGTCTCTGTCCGCTGTGATTTTTCTATTCCGAGCTTAGATTTTTGTGGCTGCTGCTGCTGTAGTTTGTTGAGCTGATTCTTCTTGAGTCTGCACATGCTGTTTTTTTCTGTGATCGAACTGATTACTCATTTTAGGGCAAATAATTGATGTTTGTTCCACCCTCCTGCGTCGTAGAGTTATGCGGCGAGCAAAGATTTTTGTTAAAAAAATCTATTTTTGATAATAGTAGATTACAAAAACCCCTCCTTTATCTATGTGATGTGATATATTTAGTTAATCAGAAGGAGGTGATAAATAACTAGGGCATGATCAGTGTATATTATTATACTTAATACTGTTTATATTGCTGTTCCAATCCTTCAAAACTGCATTGTGGTGTGCCTAACTGAAACTGTAAATGTGTGTAAGGGGTTTTTAATCCAAGCTTTGAACTTTTTTGTCGTCTTGGTTTAAGAAATAACCATTACCCTTCAGCTACTTATGAAGAACAGGCTTAGCGATTTGTTTTTACTTAAATTGTTTTGAGCATTCAGGAATTTTAGTTGCAGAGTTTTGTTCTCCTTTCGTGTTTAGCCCTATGGCATGATCATGTATATTACTGTACTTAATACTGTTTATAGTGCTGTTCCACTCCTTCAATTGTGGTCTGCCTAACTGAAATTGTAAATGTGTTGAAGGGTTTTTTTCACCCAAGCTTTTAACTTTTTAGACGTCTTGGTTTAAGAAATAACCATTGCCCTTCAGGTTTCAGATACTTATGAAGAACAGGCTTATTGATTGGTTTCTTTACTTCATCAATTGTTTTGAGCATTTAGGATTTTTAGTTGCAGAGTTTTATTTTCCTTTCGTGTTTAGGTCAGCCCCATGGCGTTCTTTGGTAAACTTGGGAATATACTCAGGCAGAGCACTAGCCCGCAGATCAGCACAGAATTGTCTGCTTCGAAACTATCCCTTTTCCAAGCAATAAGATGCATGTCAACCAAACTTTTTATTGGAGGTGTGTTAAACTATTTGTGACCTATTTAGTGACGTTTACGTTTCTTCATCCACTTCTCAAGATGTGTAATGGATATGCAATGCAGGTCTCTCTTATAACACAGACGAGCAAGGTTTAAGAGAAGCCTTTGCTAAATATGGGGAAGTTCTTGAAGGTACTCTACTTTTTAAATAAAATATTTATTTCAGGCATTCTTCGGGGATTTGGTGCAAATATGTTTCCGTTAGAGAATTGGCTATAGCAGTGATGCTGCCTCTTATTTCTTCACCTATTACCTCTTTGTATCAAGTTTAGCCTGATATAAATTTTGCAATAACGCACAATCAGGTGGGGTAAAAGCAGTGATAAATTGCTAAATGAGGATAATTGATGCATTTCTAAGTTCTAACTTTACAATATCTTATTGTCACGGCATATGTGGTCTCTATTGCAGCAAAAGTTATTGTGGATCGTGAAACTGGTAATTCTAGAGGATTTGGATTTGTCAGTTTTAGTACGACTGAGGAGGCCTCTAGTGCCATTCAGGCTTTGAGTGGTCAGGTGAAGTAATTATTTTTATATTTTTTTCTTCAATCATCCGACCTTCATACGAGGGATGAAGATAGTTGTTCTACCAATGAGTTAAGCTCTAGAGAGTAACAAATAAAGCTAAAAGTGCTTCTCAGCCTATATTATCTAGTGTGGCATCAGTTTTATACTTTTATTAGCATGACTCGTATTATCACAGTGTTCTTGCCGAATTGCTGTATTTTAGGGAGAATTCATTTAGGTTTGAGATGCAAAAGTGTGAATATGAACTTTAATTCCGCCACCACTGAAGTTTAGCATAATGTTTAAGAGGCTTTTGTCTATGGCTGATGAAACCTGTCCGAAACATTTTGATGCATTTAGATAGATTGCATAAAGTAAAAACGAATCTCTCTCTCTCTCTCTCTCTCTCTCTCTCTCTCTCTATACATACATATATATGTGAAAAAAACCTATTTAGTGTTCCGTGCTTACCCCATGTGTCAGTTTGGTGTCTTATGATTTAATTGTTAATATTTTTTTTTAATTGTTAATATTCGGTGTTCCAAGTTTCAATTTTCTTGCGATTTGGTTTTCTGTCCAATTTTGAGGTAAACTTTGACTGATTGATATGAAAAGACAATTTTCCCCCTTATACTTTTTTTTTTCAAAGCCACATGTCCGATTTCGTTCACCCACCTCTGATTCCGGGCTGACCCAATTCCTGCGATTCCAAGCATTTTGGGTGTAATTTAGTAATTTTTAAATTTATTCGACCATGTGACCAACACATGACCAGATTTTGTTAAATTTAACTCCAAAATTTGACGGAAACACTAAATAGCAACAAAGTTGAAATCTGTGACAGTCAAAATAACAATTTAATCCTGAGACAGCAAATAGACATACGGGGTAAACCTAAAATACTAAATAGGTTCTTTTCCCTATATATATATATCAAATGAAGTTGAAGGTTTTGGAATTATATATTTGACTGTTACCCTTAAAATGGTATTGTTTGAGGAGTGTTGGCTTTCATTTGTAGATGTTTCATCTAATTAGTGTAATGTATATGTTTATGCAGGATCTGCATGGTAGACAGATCCGGGTAGATTTTGCTACCGAGAGGGCACCTCGGTCCTTTGGTGGTGGGGGTGGCTATGGCGGCGGCAGTGGAGGTGGCTATGGAGGCTACCAGGGTGGAGGTGGCTATGGCGGTGGTGGTTACCAAGGAGGAGGTGGCTATGGCGGTGGTGGTTACCAAGGTGGAGGTGGCGGCTATGGAGGCGGCAATGGAGGTTACCAGAGTGGTGGTGGTGGTGGCTACGGCGGTGGCAATGGTGGTTACCAGGGTGGTGGTGGTGGATATGGCGGCGGCAATGGTGGTTACCAGGGTGGTGGTGGTGGAAACTACAACAGCAACTTTGCAAGTGGTGGTGAAGCTGGAGGATTTGATCTGAATGATGAGCCTCAGGATGATTTTGCAAAGGGAGCTTGAAAAACTGCTGCTGCTGCTGTTATTATGGCATTTTGTTTAAATTCTGTGAATTTTTACTAGGGTTATCTTTTTTGGGCGTAATAATAATGAATACTCTCGGCCGGATTGTTAAGTCGATCTATGAAATCATTCAAAAAAATGTCCCGTCACTCATGTCGTGTGGTAGTTAATGTTCTATAACATAACAGCATTTAAAAGGTCATTTATGTTTTTTTTACGGGTTAAAGAGTTCGTTACATGCCATTTTTTTTTATCGAAATTCACTTTTGGTATCGGATTTTTGTTTTTTTTATATTTTTGGTACCCACGTTTTATATTTTGTACACTTTTCATTCAACCGTTAAATTTCCGTCAGATTTGGCCGTTAAGTGACATGTTCTATGCACGTGAGTAGCCCTAAACTTTTAATTTTGTTTAATTTAATTACTTTAATACTATACTAACTTTAATTTTGTTTAATGTAGCTCTAAAATTTGAAAATCGAACAATTGACCCAAATTGACCTAGTCGGACCTAGCTCTAGGTTAGGTCCGGCTAGGTCAATTTGTACCTAGCTCCAATTGGGTTCAATTTCGGGTTCGATTTTCATATTTTATGACTAAATTGAACGAATTAAAGTTAGGAAAGTATTAAAGGGACTAAACTGAACAAAATAAAAAATTTAGGGTTCATCACGTGCATGACACTAAACGGCCAAATTCGACGGAATTTTAACGGTGGTATGAAAAATGTACAAAATGCAAAACGTTAGTACCAAAAGTGTAAAAAAAAAAATCAGTTACCAAAAGTGGATTTCAGTTAAAAAAGTAGTATGAAATGAATTATTTTTTTTACATAATATCCTAAGTGTCGGAATATAGTATACTAGGTGGCCGGCCCGCGCTTTGCGCGGTATGTACATAGTAAATATAATGTAATCGTATTTTATTTATTATTTATTATTTTTAATTTTTTTATAATACATAATTTACAAAATAGTTTAAATTCATGAAAAAAAAAAATTGTTATATATTGGGTGTATTCACTAAATATATATAAAGTTTCATTTAATTAGATTTAAATTTTATTTTATACAAATTGTTAATATTTGTATCTAATCTTATTATTTTTAACATACTTTTTTTGTTTTCTTATAATTTTTTTTATTTTCCAAATATTTTATGTTGAAATTGTAACTTTCTAATATTAGGATGCAAAGTGACTAATATGTAAAAAAAAAAAAAAAAAAAAAAACTGAAATTGAATAACCGTTTTGACAAAAAAAAATGAATGAGTGAGATCGATTAAAAAATAGTTAAACCATGTAAATCATATTGTACTATTTTTTTATATTCAATATTTATATAAATCCATATCTAATTATTATTTTAATATTAAGATAATAGTAAAAAATGAAGCATAAGTGATTTTTTAGCGGATTATTAATTAACATTGTTACAAAATAAATATTGTAGCTACCATCAAAATCGAATAAGGAGCTTATGATGAATTTTATCATGTCCACATAGGCACAAAAATGATGTCACATATCTAAATGTAAATCATGAATTAGGTGGATCGATGGAATTGTATAATTTTTTAAATTTGATTATTCTTTATCATTATAAAAGTTTTAACTCAAAATGTGTTATATGTAGATAAATGGTATTTCATAGGTACTATTAATATTTATATCATTATTATTTTTAACATACTTATTATATGTGTTTTAATTTTTTATTTTCCTTGTATGTTAGTGCAATTTGTTAAATATTTTTTTATGGTGCAATTGCAACTTTCTAATGTGAGGAGGCAAATTGACTAACAACATGTAATGAAAGAGAATTTTAAAGTGAATAAGAGGTTTGGCATAAAAAAAAGGATGAGAGTGATAAAAAGAATAGTTAAACAAATATGTAAATTCAAATTATATAATTCTATATTTTTATAGTTAAACAAATATATAAATTCAAATTATATTATATTTTTATATTAAATATGTACATATTTAACCAAATATAAATATTATTTTAATATTAAGATGATAATACAAAATGAAACATATATGTGGATTTTATTTTAGTATTTGAGTGAATTATTAATTCATTTTACTATGTAACACACTAAAAAAATGTAACTCCCATCAAGATTGAATAAGGAGTTTTTGATTTATTTAAGCATGTCCACATAGGCACAAAAGTGATGTCACTTATATAATTGTAACCCATGAAATAGGTGGACCAATAGATTTGTAGAATTGTTTTCAATTTGATTACTTGTCAAAATTTTATAAGTTTCATTGAGATTATATTATATATAGATAGATAGATTTTTTGTCCGTACCCAAGTCAACCCATTAGGGTAAAATGCAGGCTAATCTTCTGCCTCGGTTCATTTGAACCAAAAATCTTTGAGTAAATGATTCATGATTTATTATTATTATTATTATTTTTCGGCCAAAAAAAATGATTTATTATTTGAGTTTCTATTTAACGCTTGTTTGAAGAGACATGAGCACTTCTTTATGTGTCGGGGTTTTGAATCAGGAGGATTCAGAATAACCAAATTCCTAGGATTTAAAACTTGGATTTTGAGTTAATTATAATTTATTATTCTGATTTTAATTTCTTAAAATTGATTATTTGAAGTTTTAATCACTGTACAAATTGTTATATTTGTTGTAATTTTGGTTAAATTGGACATAACGAAGCAAGTGTTTCCTATATGAAATATTTTGATATGTATACGATATGAATTTATTATAGAAATTAAAAGATTGTATAAAATACTTTTAATTAGATGCTCAATTGAAAGACACCCTTAAAATTTGGGATGTTCTGTTAAAATATTTTAGTCTAATCATTTAAATTTATCGTCGAATCAATCTTAATTACACAACAAAAGACTCAACGTGACTAGTATATGCTTATTTTTTGTCCAATTAACTTTACAGAAATTGAAATAAGTATAATAAATTGTTCATAAATTGGAAGTTTAAGTAGACAATTAAAAATGCCATTAAAAATTTAAACATCAATTTAAAATTGAATCATAGTTGAAATAATAATTTAATTATTAACCCTTGAATCAGATTTAAGTTACACATTGTTCCAATATTTTATTATTTATGCAAATGACAACCACAATATACGAACATATTCGTATAGTGGTGTGATGGTTTTTAATAAACAAGTGATAAATTGGTGTAGGTAAAAAATTATATTGCCTATAATATCTTGGATATCTATAAGTAATACATATATATATACAAAATTTTAATTATTAGTTATGGACCAGATACTGTAACTATTACGGTATATTCATCATCATATTATATTCATATCTACACTGTACTATACTAATTACTACTACAGTAATGCAGTGTAATAACCCCATAAAAAACAATACAAAAAGCACGATTTTCATATTTTTCACCGGATTAAGTAGTTGGTCGAGACTTGGCATGCCGTATGGATATCTCACGCCTTTATAATTTACAGAGGGGAGTGATGTGATGGTTTTTAATAAACAAGTGATGTATATTGGTTGACCCTCCTTATGACTGATTGATTATACACTTTTGTTTTTTTGGGCAAGCTGACTATATATTATATGTATACAAATTAGGTGGATAAAGAAAGACAGGTAGCTAACATGGCCGGATGAACATAGATGAAATCTTTATTTTTTTACATATATACTTAATTAAATAGTAAAATAGTTTTTGATTTTATAAATTAATTAACAAGTATACTAAATTATTTTTATCAAGATAATTATCGTGCAATTGTTATCTCATGTTTGAAGACTCAGCCAAACTGTTGATTGAAGTTTTTTTTTTTCTTTTACAAATTGTTAGTTTTTAGAATACTTTGCTAACTGGAGTTTTTTTTAGAAATTTTTTTAGCTAGGGTTTTATTTGGTGGAGAATTTAGTAGCCCATGGTTTATTTTGCGGATAATTTGGTAGTTAACAATTTGTCCACAAAGTTAAATATGAATTAGCTAATTGCTCACAAAAGAAACTTTTAAGCTAGTAAAATTGTCCATAAAGCAAAATATGAGATAACAAATTGTAAAGAAAAAAAAAAATTAAACTATCAATTTGTCACAAAGTGAAACATAACTAGAAAATTGTCTAAATAAAAACTTTAGATATGATTTTGTCATAGTATTCAAATATAAGTTAACAATCCGATAATTAACTATTTATAATATGAGTTTATAATACTTTCAATCATTATTTCTACAATAATATCTTTTACGTAATTTGTTTGTTTATTCTTTTTAAATGTCATCCATTATCTAATTCTTGGACCTGTCGCTAGTAGCTAGGCATGATAATATATAATGTTAAAAGAACATAAAAGCGGTCTCAAGTTTATGTTATCTTGTTGCTAGGTGTTTCGTTTTTTTTTTTTTTCCATCGACTGTCCAAAGTGTAAGATTCGTTTCGTTGTGTTTCATTTTTTTAAAAAATCAGCGTTAAAATTGACTTAACATAACGAAATCATATTTCATGTTATGAATAACAAATATAATACATCAGACTACCAATCACAACACATATAATAAAGCCAATTGCAACAAAAAATTGTCACGTGCGGGACACTTTTGTTCCATCAGTTTTAACGTCGATTTTTAAACGAAAAAGTGAAATATAACGAATTTGATACTTCAAGCAGCCAATCGCAACAAAAAAAAATAGTTGAAATCTTAACCACAGTAAAAGTATGATCATCACTAAATTTCATTCCGTCAGTTTTAATACCGATTTTGGACGAAAGAAAGCAACCTAACTAATCGAATACTTCATAGACCAATCGGAAAAAAAAAAATTACAAGCTGGTGTATAGTTAGAGCCGTTTTAAGTTGTTATTATATAAAATAGAGTAAAATAATAAATTACAAAAAGGGTGTAATTAATTTAATTGTTTGCATTAATACATGCAATGCAATCTTCTTTTGATACTCCACCACTAGTACCTGCTCTCTCTTCTCACCTTCCTCCTTAATGCATATTTCTAGCTAATCTCCTCTACCACTCCTCTTCTAATTACTCCTTCCTTTTCATTCTCACCAACTCTCAACATTATTAGCTACCTGCAATTTAATTAAAACCCCTTTCTTCTTCATGCAAAACCAAACCAATCTTAATTAATTTTCTTAATGTGAAACAAAAATTAGCGAAATAATCAAGCTAGCTAGAGCCACTGATACATCAATGGCAGAGGATGATTCGGTTGTTATTTACGCGCTCTCGCCATCATCGTCTTCGTCATCGTCTTACAACGCAGCCCCGATCGTGCCGGTTACGTTCTCGCCCGATCAGACCTCGGAGATGAAGAATACTATGGAGGATGATCAGTTTCTGGAAAATGGAGATGACTGCTTTGTGATTGAGAAGCTGAGGTTCCTTGACAGAAGTAGCAATGGCGGAATGGAATGGAACCACGTCGAGAACCGGTTCGACCGCCTTGCTATTCACTCCGATGGGGATCATGAACCGGCGGTGAAGTGGTCGGATTTTGGCTTCTGCATAGGTAAATAAACTTCAACTTCGATACTTTATCTCTTAATTTATAATATTGTTGTTATTATTGTTCCATTTCTAGTTATTGATATTATAATAAATCATAGAAAATACGTTAGCTAACACTTAATGAAGAATCTAGAATATTTATAATCGGTAAATGAACCTTTTGCTTTAATGAAGTTATTAAAAAATAGCTTTTAAGATATATGTCTTATTTTTAACATTTTGGTATTAGAGCGTGCTCAAATTTTGGTGACGATATTTCTCATAAAAAAATATGAAAAACACTCGCATTTTTTTTGGCCAACGATGAAAAAAACACTCACATGTTTACATTTACACTTTTACTGTAAATAAATAAATATAACATATGATAAATCTGAATCTAGATTTCCGTAGAGATGAAGGCAAGTTAATAAATTTAATTTGATGAGGTGTACTGTAGAGTGTAGACTGGTACTGTAGTAGTGCACACAAATAAAAAAAGGTTTAATTCTCTCTGCATGTAAATGCGGAACCGGGTAATACGCGTCGGTGAATCTGGTTCAGTTGTTAACATGCGCCTCTAGATGCTTTTGTAACAAAACACGTAGAAAACATGTCTGCCTATATATATTAGCCCCCACATGATGTAATTCGGACATAATGGATCACATGTTTAGTATTTTAATAAATAAAAAAACAGTAAATTGTTAGCTACTTAATGTTTGAAAAGTCGAACAAGTTGCTATTGATTTTTTTAATATTTTTTTTAAAAAAAATTTAAGCTTTATATGTGTATAAATTATTAAATTTATTATAA
The DNA here is from genome assembly GCA_036873135.1 of Clarkia xantiana subsp. parviflora. Classification (NCBI taxonomy): domain Eukaryota; kingdom Viridiplantae; phylum Streptophyta; class Magnoliopsida; order Myrtales; family Onagraceae; genus Clarkia; species Clarkia xantiana. The sequence continues at coordinate 10,937,626 of JAPTYO010000010.1, read as the reverse complement.
TTTTCGTTTAATTTAAACAGAATTGATTTTGTGATAGAATCATTACACTGCAAATTATAGCTGATGTTTAAAAAGTATAATAAATCGCTAGCTGAGGTTTAGACAACATAGTATATTTTTTTCATGACGCATTATTCCATTTAAATTTGAAGGAAATCTTACGGAATTATCTACTTTTTATTATAGACGGGAAATTCGAGTTAGAAAAAATTCAACCCACGGAAGTTATTGATTAAATTATGATAAATTTCAGGAATGCAGAAGTCGCCGGAGTTTGCCAAAGAACTACTGAGAGCACTTACAGGGAGAAGAGACACGCAAGGAAAGATGACCAAGACTGAGCTACGCGGTTACTGGCGCCGCATCACAGATCCCTGCTACTATTCCAGAATCCATATTTTCTTCGACATGTACATATTATTCTTTATATATATATATTCATATGAATTTATTTTTTTATGTATGAAGATAAATAATTTCATGTTCTTATTTTTGCAGGTGTGATAAAGACATGGATGGATGTATCAGCAAGTTGGATGTTAAACAGGTTTTTTTTTCTTAATTAAGAAAATTGATAGTCATAGTACATTAATTATTATTTTTGGGTAATTTTTTTACTAGTAAGATAGATTTTTACCTTTTTTTTAAGGGTTATGGAAATATATTGTGCAGATGATTTGGTTAAGTGCATCCACTAATAAACTTACACTCACCAATGAGGAAGCTGAGGAGTATGCACAAGTAGTGATGGATGCCATTGACAAAGATGGGCAAGGTTACATAGAGGTATTATATGCAACTTTAAACTATTTATTTATTAATTGAAAAAAGTTATCAACTATTAGGCAACATTTAGATCATTTTGGCATCACATAGCACACAGTTTTATTTTACTGAAAAGCAGTACCATAACATACTTTCTTCACATTTAGAATAATTTATATTCGCATTGGGTCAGTTTACAAGGTAAAGTGACGATCATAAAAAAAATTTCCCTTTCTAAAACTCCTGACATTTTTCCTATGACATTTTTCCTAAATCTAGTTAAGGGATTGAACGCTGAATCGCAGAACAGGTTGATATATTGGAACATGGTTTTACTTTTACTTTATTCTTCTTTATGAGAGGTGAAAGCTTACTCATAAATATACAGTTATAGTTTGAATTAAAGTTAGAGATTTTCCTAGTCATGTATATTATCACCTCTACTACTATATAAAGGAATTACTTAACACTTCAGGGTTTTCAGATGTTTCTTATTGTAGTAATTAGGTGTTCATTCAATTATTCAAGTGGATATAGCAATGAATGATTTATTTATTCTCTAACAAACTCACTAAGTTGGTGACCTACCATGTCAAGATCATGAGTATAAGTAACTGATTAACATTTAGTATGATATTTCCATGGTTCATATGATGATACAAATTATAAAAGACCATTTTTTTTAATTGCTAAGAAGTATGGATTTATTAATCTTAATTATTTACAGCTGCCTCAACTGGAAAAGCTCCTAAAAATAGGCCTCTCAAAAGACCATTTTCTTGAGCCACAGTACTACTCTAATTTTTACCGACACAACACCACCAGCAGCCCAAATACCGCACCCATGGCTCGGCAGGAGGTCCTATTTCGAGCCAACTGGAGACGAATGTGGGTCGTGATGGCTTGGTTAGTCGTGTGCTCAACCCTCTTTGCTTGGAAATTCATACAATATCGACACCGAATGGGATTCGAGGTGATGGGGTATTGCCTCTGCACGGCTAAGGGCGCTGCCGAGACTCTCAAGTTCAACATGGCGATCATCCTTCTTCCCGTCTGTCGAAGCACGCTGACTTGGCTTCGTACCAACCGTCGGATCAGCTCCGTCCTCCCTTTCAACGACAATATTAACTTTCACAAGGTAACTTGCTCCCTAAGTTAAATGGTTACTTAGCTTGCAAGAAATGAAAATTCCAATCAATCCCCTCTTCTTATTTGTTTGTAGTTAATAGCAGCTGGGATAGTGATAGGGGTGATCCTACATGGTGGGACCCATCTTGCTTGCGATTTCCCGAGAATCAGCGGATCCGACCACTCGATATTTCGGCAGACAATTGCCTCGAGGTTCGGGAACCACCAACCATCCTACATTGAGATGCTAGCCACCACCGAGGCAGCAACCGGGATCGCCATGGTTGTCCTTATGGCCATTGCATTCTCTCTCGCCACGAAATGGCCACGACGCCAGTCTCCAACCCTACCGAGATCTGTTAGACAGGTCACCGGGTACAACACGTTTTGGTACTCGCACCACCTATTCATCCTCGTTTATGCGTTGTTGATAGTCCACTCCATGTTCCTCTTTCTCACCAGCAGCTTAATCGAAAAAACCGTACGTAAATCAGATTTAATCACAATGACCATTCCTTTCAAATATATATATATATATATATATATTTTTTAATTTTAATTTTGTTTATGTTATTGATGGGGTTGTTTAGACGATCATGTATATCGCGTTCCCGGTGCTGCTATACACGGGAGAGAGGATCTTCAGAGCCGTGCGGTCAGGACATTACCAGGTCAAGATATCGAAGGTACCTCGGCCCTTCAGTAGGTTTTTAATTGTTATATCGTAAAGAAAACAATGTTTGGTGTTTATATAAGGTTGATTATTAAAGTACAGGCAAATATTTATCCTGGAAAAGTAGTGTCCATAGAGTTCCTAAAGCCCAAAGGTTTCGAGTACAGAAGTGGAATGAGCGTCTCCATCCAGTGCCCTCAAATTTCTGCATTTGAATGGTAATCACTTTTGCATTTGTAGTTTCAGTTTTTTCTAATTTGGTCCTCAAAGTTGTGATAAACTGGCTGGCAGGCACCCTTTTTCCTTGACTTCTGGACCCAATGAAGATCACTTGAGCTTGCACATTAGGACTCTCGGTGATTGGAGTTATCGACTATATGGTCTATTTCAAGAGGTATGTACCGACAAAAGTCGGTTAACCAGAGGTATCAGATTCAAGTCTGATAAAGGAAAATATTGAACCATTACAGACTAACCTGATCCAAGTGGGAATTATTTACAGGCAGTAATATCTAGGGAAAATGAATACCCGAAGATATACATGGATGGGCCATATGGAGCAGCATCTCAAGACTACATAAAGTATGATATAGTGGTGCTTGTTGGCCTTGGCATAGGAGCCACTCCCTTCATCAGCATTCTCAAGGAAGTGCTGCTACAAAACTCGCAGGTCGGTAATCGTGATTTTGGTGCATTTGTTGTTCGGTTTGGTTTTCCTCAGTAATCAATTGAACTAGACGATCGAACAGATGAATGAGTATGATTGTGTCGCACCATCGAAATCTTACTTGTACTGGGTGACAAGAGAACAGAGCTCCTTTGCTTGGTTTAGAGACTTCATCAAGGAGATGCCCAGAGGAAATCAAAACAAGGTGCAGATTGATTCTAACACTTAGTTTTTGCCATGGTGTAAATGGTTGGTTAGTCTCTTACAAAATGATCTTTTTGATCAGTTGGCTGTAGAGATGCATAACTTCCTAACATGCATGTATAAAGAGGAGGATGCGCGATCTACCCTCCTAAGCGCGATCCAAGTACTATACCATGCAAAGAACGGCATCGACATTATATCCCAAACTCCTGTGCACACTCATTTCGCTCGACCAAACTGGTTCCGTATATTCTCAAAGCTGTCCAGAACACACAAAGGAGCTCGGGTTGGTGAGTTCTTTAACCCGGATTCCAATATGCAACAGTACAATCACAGCTAGAATGTTAGAGGTTAAAACTGAATCTGCTATTGATAATTTGTTTCAGGGGTATTCTATTGTGGTGCAGCCGGGTTAGCGAGGGAGTTGGAGAGATTGTGCACCAAATTCTCCACCAGAACAACCACCAGATTTGTCTTCCACAAAGAGCATTACTGAATAAGGACAATCTAGGCCCTACATACCTGTTCCTCAATCATATTATGGAGTGAACTAGAGATTCAAATTGATAAACATAGAAATTGCCTTTTTGTTCCATTCTGATGAATACACAGATTCATACCAGCTTATGCTGAAATTCGGCAATCGGTCACTTCATGGCACATGCAACTGACAAGCTACTAATAACTAGATCCAATATTACCAAAAGACAGATGATTCGATAGCAGGATACATATATATTCCAACACACAATAACAGGCACTGAGCCATCCTTGATTGAAATGTGAACAAATGTTAAAACAGAGATTCTGTAAGTCGGATTGGGACCTTATTTAAACTTAAACTCACAAGGAAAAAAAATAGGGGCACAAAACAGATGATGCCCCCAATAAAATCTTATTTCATCGCCGTCAAACACAAGCAGGCACTAGTCTTGTAGTACTGAATAAAACAAGTGGAGTTACCTGCTGCTCTATTTACCCTCTAGGGCTGATGCTCCAGATATAATCTCAATCAGCTCAGTTGTGATAGTTGCTTGACGAGTTCTGGTTATTGCATCAACAATAACAAACATCATTTCAAGGGAAATAAAAGATCAACGATTGGAAAGGGAAGAATCTTAATGCTAATGTACACATGTTAGAAAGGGAAAGAGAGGGAACCTGTTATAGGTAAGAGTGAGACGGTCAAGCACGTCACCAGCGTTTCTGCTAGAGCTGTCCATGGCAGACATCCTAGCTCCTTGCTCACTGCAGGCATTCTCCAACACCGCGTTGAATAAAACCTATCAAGAAGATAAACAACTATGGTTAATCCAGCAACATTGATGCAACGACCAACACCGTGCATCCTAGCTTAAGAATGAGAGGAAACTTGCCACTTTGCTAGTTACCATAAGATTAACCACCCATAGAACAACAGCAGCAGTTAAATGATTTTAAATGAAATCACATGACAAGATGGTTGAAACCCCAGGGAAACCGAATATTCGTAGATAAGATAACACACAAAATAACAATAGCTTTAAAAAACAACACCATCTCCCAAAGTAAAAGATACAATCTTAGAAATGGACAAATTTAGTTACAAACTTCGCCACACAGTTTTTGCCATCAAGCTAAACCACAAAGATTTCTTAGTCTCAGAGTATAAGTAAATCCATTATGGGTAGCTAACTACTTACACAGGAAAACTGGAACTCTGAAAGATTCTGAAGTATTTCTCCCTTTGTGTCACCACCTTCAATCTCATAGGAATCCAGATTACCAAGCTTGCCTCCAGCCTCAGATTCTCTCTCAACAACCTTATTAGAAAGATTACATGTGACTTATAGCAACTGAAAATCATAATAAATTCTGAGAGAAATAGTTCAATCATTCAAGCTACCTCTGGTGATAATATAGTCGCCATAGTAGGTAAGAAGGCAACAACTGACTGGAACCTGTTGAAGACAATTCTCAGAGCATCGAACTGTACATTCTTCAAGATATCATCTGCCAGTGCAGACACCTAGAAGTAAAAAAGGCAAAAGCAAAAATAAGAAGTGTTTCAACATAAAAACTGTCAAAACCAAAATGTTCTCTGCTAAGTAGCCTACAAATTGCCATGTAATTTAGATTATGGTTACATAGGGAAACATGATATAATGAATACTATTCAGTTCTCAGTATTTTGCATGTTTGGAAGGGAATAAACAGAAGACATGTAGTGTGAATTGAAATTCAATTGGGTTAGACTTGTACATTTTAGCTATAGGGTACAGATGGATTGACACACTTTAATGGACAGAATAGTTGTTCTGACATGCTTGAGAATATTTTCTTGTACGTTTTCTGTTCCACCTTTCCACGCTTTTTTGATAAACTGGATTGCACCCAATTGGTGCAAATAGCAAGGATATCTTTATTTTTAACATTCCAGAAGTTGAAAAACAAAACCATCTAACCAGCATACTTATAGCAAAGTAGAACGGTGTCAAATTCTAAATGGAAAGACTTTGTAATGTGTTTTATTTTTAGTTGCCAGTATATGCACATTTAGGCACATAAAGATATAAATCAAATTCTAGGAGAAATGAAAAGCACTAGAATTCCCTCAATGAGCAAAAACTACAAAACTAGTCAAGAGCTCGTATCAGCTAAATAATCTCTACGGTGGATTGATTAATTTATAAAAGAGGTATCCACCATCGAAAATAGTATCGGAGTATCAAGGAGCAAGTACAGAACACAGCATATTTAGTCAAATTTATGATAATACCAAATATTATCAAGGCAGAAAAGGCAGTATACTGTGCTGAAATTCACAATTTGATGTAAACCCTATCAGATACTGCACTGACATCTCAAGTATCAATGCATATGTAACTGCGGTAACAATTAGAACTTTTGTTTAGGGGAAGTGCTTCATTCATTGATACTTACTGATAGAGAGAAATCGTAAGCAAACCTGGGTGTAGTTAAGAGGATTCTTCTGCAACTCTGCTATTGACAACACAATGTCATGCTTTGACTCTCTGATCAACTGAGCCTTGGCCTTTTCTCCCAAGATAACATACTTTGTTTCTTTATCAGGACCTCCTGGGATGAAAATATTCTTAATAGATCATTCTTATACTATCTAGTATACAAGTTAATAAATCAAATATGATTCCAAGGAAACGTACCAGCACTGAGCCTGTGAACAGCTTTGCTTGTCTTTACTGATGTGGAGTTAATACCTCCACAAAGACCTTTGTCAGAAGAAATTGTAACAATAACATTTTTCTTGACATCAACACCTGCTCATTAGGTAACCCAAGTTCAGCTATAGAAACAAATTTCAGTAGCATTCAACTACTACATAAGGATTGAAAGTCCAGTGCTACAAAACATGCCAGTTCAAGTTACTAGTAGCAGAACAGGGAGATAAAAAGAGAAAATATAAATAGTCAACATATATTATATCGTATAAGAAAATGCATGCATTCATGCAAATAAAAAAAACCATATATGTATTTCAGAACAACATAGCCAAGCTACACAGGAGTGGTTCAGTCGAACCTTTGTTTTTCTGTACTACTTATGATTCCGTAACAAAATTACAGAAGAGATGCCCACAGGTTAAGAGTTCATAGTAGATAGTATCATACTCTAATGGCATGACTTTACAAACCTAATAAAATTTAATGCAGGTTCAGCTCCCTGTGCTGAACCCAATAAGTGGATAGTTGCACAGTAACTGACACTACTTAGTTAATATACTTCAGTTAACAAGTGATAGTTGCACAGTAACTGCCACTACTTAGTTAATATACTTCAGTTTCTGAGCTTTAGAGATCATATGATCAACTAAGAAGAGAGAGCTTCCATAAATGTAGTCTAGCTTCAATAAAGACACCGAAAAGATGACCAAGGGCTAGCTGAGGACATACTGGGGGTGTCACCAAGAAGTGCAGTAAATGGCTGCCATAAGCCACGGGAATTTTCAGTTCTGACTTGAACTGATCGCAGCTTTGAGGCTGCAACCATCTTCATTGCCTTGGTAATTTTCTGAATGTTCTTCACACTCTTCATTCTGTTTCTAACTGAACTCAAAAGGTTATAAACAATACATTAACAATCAGAAAAAGAAATACAGTTACTTTACTATTTTGTAGAAGAATGAAGAATTGAATTGCGGAAATACTTCAAATACTAGGGTAAAAGCATTTTCACTTACGGATTTGGGTTGAGATAGAACGCGCTCCAAAAGGCACGTCATCTCTGCAGTAAACACACACTTCTAAGAAAAACAAAGAAACGGCTTCTAAACGGTGGCAGATAACTGAAAATAAATTACTGTGTCACAGCTCCCACTATCTCATAAACATGTATAAACCTGGAGATTCATCGTCAAATAATCCTAAAAAGTGCATTATAGTAGTGAAACTTATGAGTACTATAATTCATCTATGCTGTCCTGTTACTACTGTTGTTTGAATCGAAAATGCAAAATAGGAAGCATTAATAAGCAAGTTGTTCCCCCTACTCTATAGACAAAGCAATGCTAACAGGTAACAGCACATATCAAGAGGTCATTTGATAAGGTAAATTCCAACCAAATTGTATGATGCAAAATCCATACAACAGTCTGAAAATCTCAATCATTCATCCGTAATGAACTGAATCAGAAATCACACGTAGGAGCATCTCCCAATCCATTTCACCAGCATCCTGATCTCCTCAGCTAAACGACGGATCTAATTGACCAGGATCGTGCAGAAAGAAACAGCTGGAAAAGTCTTGCATTATCGTACGGAGAGAGAGATAGAAGGTTACTGTGCGGTGAGAGGGGATCTGATGGCGACAACAGGGCGGGATGAGAGGAGAGGGGCGAGACGCTTCCCCTCACGCCTAAGAGCAGCCATCGCCATTGATTTGGTTTGTCGGAAATGGAAACCCTAGAAGCAGTAGATCCAAAAGATTGGCGGAGACGAGCTAGTAGTATTCAAGTCCAAGGAGAGATGCGCAGTTTTCCGAATTGATGATGAATCGTGCTTATAGCGGCCGGACAGAACATGCTAATGGGTCGGGTCTATGCTCCGTAACTCTTCGGGTTCGGGTATTAAGGCTACAGACTACAGACTACAGAGCCCATTCTGACCACCTTACGGCCCATTAGTAGGTAGTCTATTTTTCTTCCAAGTTCGAGACTATGAAACTTTATCTCAAGCTCATCAGACATCAGTCATAAGACTCATAACGTGGTTGACGGTAGCTCTTGCAATTTCTATCACGAATAGGCATGACAAGAAAATGCATTAAAAAACTGTTTTTATGTTTAAATTTATGGTACGATAACACGAACATGATAATACGATAGTATTTTCGTATCGTGTTTGTATCTAGGTTCTAAAACATGCACAATACCTAGTACCTACTAATATATACATTTATTTTAATTACGTCACGTTTGGTTCGTGAAATTGGTATATGAAATAATAATTACTATGGGGTGTTTTGTTTATTATTTGTACAATATCATATCGTGTTGAGTTATTTTACTATTAGAAAAGCGTGTTTGACATAACACATAAGTGTTTTCATACAAGTTGTCTTGAAATTACCCGGCGCTGCTAGTATTATACTCATATTGACCTAATCATGTGTTAACTCGGACGGGATAATAGCGCGCAAGAAATACACGAATTGCCAGCCCTATAAATTATAAAAATTCACTAAAATACCGATTTTATGAGAGAGTATAACCGGATCTCAACAGTTACATAAATCTCAAAATTTGACTATTGCAGTTGATTATAATTTTGCATATCCCTAACGCAATGACACTCTTAGTATGCACCATCGATACTAGGGTTGTCAACGGGGCAGGTCGGGGCGGGTATCGCTTGCCCCGTACCCACCCCGCGGGTCGAGATGGTCGACCCGTACCCGCCTCATACAGTTCGCGGGGCGGGGCGGGTCGACCCGCGGGTCACTTATTAGTGGTACAAAATATATTATTAGCAATTTAAACCCTAAATTCTATATCTACCATATTCAAATTCAATTTAAAATTTAAATCACAAATAATAAATTTAACTTCAAATACAAGTCACAAATCCTAATTTTTTTAACTATGTATTATATTACCTATATAGTTTTTTAATTTTTTTCAACTATGTATTATATTACCTATATATATATATATATATATATATATTATCCACATACGGGGCGGGGCGGGTCAACGGAGCGACCCCAAACCGTACCCGCCCCATAGGTCATGAATCACGGGTCAACGGGTCAAAATCGGGGCGGGGGCCCGCCGGTCACGGATTACCCATGACCCGTTGCCACCCCTAATCGATACCCCTATTATGCAAATTCCATTGCCCTATTATGCAAATTCCATTGGCCTCAGAAGAATCTGGGATCTCCCTGCATAACTGTTAAAGCTAAATGAAAACGCATCAAGCACAGTTACATAAACAAATATAAGAAAAATCATCCAGTGCAATTTCTTCACAACCATTAAAGAACATCTGCAGTTTAAGATTGTACCAAACAGGTACAGTGAACAAAACGAGAAACATCTTCAAACCTATTTTCTACGCAATTCAAGATATAACATGTTTCCTAGTCCAGAGTTTGCTGTACAATATCGTGTGTTCCTTAGCCGACCCCAGCGCAAAAGGGTGTGTTGTATGTGCATTTACTGTAACAGACGATGCGAAACCAAGTCACTGTACACAAGTAGTACCGTCGTCGTGGAAGACTGCCAAAAGGTACACTCGATCTGACAAACCTATCAATATACATAAGTTTCCACTGTGATTACTCTTTTCAAAACTCTAGAGTACATGATAATAAGTCATAAATGTTTCTTACTAAAGCCAATATACTGCTTTCTACTTGTGGTACACTAACTTATATGCAAGAAGAACTTTGGGGTCTAGACAATTTGCTAGTTGGACTTTTTTATGTAAAGTTGCAATTTGCTAGCTCCGTCTAATTTGCGGTTAAATGTTGACGGAGACATCCCAACTTGTCATCAGAATTCGCCTAGAAAATTGCAAATTTCTGCAAAGCTTAGCTAGCACAAGTTGCATATTTTCTCAAAGTTCAGCTAACAGATTGCAAATGTCTAAAAAATTTAGCACGGCAATAAACATAAACATGCTAGTGTCTGTCACCATCTAATGGTAAATTAAACAGAGCAATTTACAATTTTTTATAAGTTTAGCTAAGAATTTATTCAAAAGAAAAGTTCAGCCAACAAATTGCTCAAAAACCCAAATTTCAGCTAGCAAGTTATTAATTAACCCGTAATTCAATATAGAAGATAATGATGACCCAAAGAATACCTGAAAAACCATAGAACTTACGTTTAGCATCCAAATGTAGATTTTTAGACGTAAATATCAGCAATTCCACGCCACCATCTACAGAGATTTTCATTGCTACTTCTTGTTTTAGCATTAGTTGTATAAGACGATGATAAGCTTGCACATACCTACAAGAGGAGCAACTAACTTATCTATAAATTATTATTATTAGATAATTTTACTAGACCTCTATAATCATGACAAATAAGCAAATTGAATTATTTTTTTTTTTGGCCAAGAATTGAATTATTTTTTCAATTCATAATTTCGCCTAAGTGGAGTGGACATGCTAAAATTCTTACAAATTTCTCATTCATTTTCAGAAACCGTTGCATTTACACGTTCGTAGAATTAAACTTCGCATCCTAACAATAGAAAAATGCAAGTTCTACACCTAAACAAATCACTTTGGAAAATTGTACTAAAATGACAAGGGAAAGAAAAAATGAAGACGTAAAAATTAGAAAATTTAACAATTTCGACAAAATAATATTTAAATAAATTAATAATGAAACAAGAAAGATACACTGAATTTATTATTGTAGTTAAAATATTTTTTAGCCAACATGTAACTACAAATTAGTTTCGTAATGTAAATATGAAAAAAAATAAACCCAAAAGAGAACACATAATTTCATTTTCTTAATGTCCAACCTGAACAAAACAATGGATCCTTAACTAACTATAAACACAAAAGAGAACACATACCTGCTTTGAGTACGATCAGGAATGATATATAATGCACTGTCCCAGTAGCTCCAGCTATCACACAGTGGGAGATAAGGTGATAGCTCAGACAACGGAACCAGATCAACCAGAAGCTCTTCATCCAAATATCCCGAGTACTCACAAGCCTTACGGTGCACCATTGTAGGAGGATAAGCCTCAAACATACCATAACAATCACCAGGAATGGCCGGATCAGAAAATTTGAACATTCCCCTGAAAATATGTGCATCAGTAGGAGTTCCTAGGAATATGAGCTTTTGAAAGGAAATAAATCCGAGGGACTGGTAATTTCACACAAGATCATGTAGCAGAAGACATGAAACCATTTATTTCAACTCATCACAGTAAATCAAGGAACTTCTCAGCAAGACAGGTAAACTAATGAAACAGTAAGGGGGAAATTAACATACTTAGAGCCACCATTATGTGTATCAACTTAATGGGTTGGATAATATCATGGACAAGATAGTTGCACTGCCCAAAGAATCTGTTTACTTGAACCACCCCCTACGCACACCCCCCTCCAAAGGTCCAAACAGGGAAATAGAAGACATTCCAGATCTTCAAATACAGCTATACTTTTATTTTACCTGAGCTATACCATCCTTGCTTTGCTCCGGCTTGAAGTATTATTATAGAGATCTTTTCTTACACTCATGGATATTGTTTAGTCAGACATAAAGTTTGTTTCCCACATAAAAATTGGGAGCTTCTTAAATAAAGAAGTTATTTCGTGCTAAGCTTTTACTAATTTTATCACTAGGAGTACATCTTCCAGATACCTTTATCAAAAAAATCTTGAATAACTAATACATTGTCACTAAACTTAAAAACCTTTAGTGCTACTGATCTTGCTTTCACACAATCACTAACAGGCAATTGTCTCAGTTCAGGAAATGAAAACTAAAGAAATAACAGTTTTTATTATGCATGGAATTCACTAACAATGTAGATTGCAACACTCAGCAACAGGCCCTTAATTAGATAAACAAGTACAATGTAAAGATTGCATCTAAACAGAAATTAGTTACTCACGTCCAAGTAGCCGATTCAGATGGAAGAGGTGGAAAGTTTGTAATTCTAGGCGGAGGGTTCGCGATTGTTGACAGTGAACAATTTGGTGTAACCAGATTTCCTAATTGTTGGAAATCACGTGATACCCCATACACATCCTTTCCAGCTGTCCAAGCAGAAGCTTCAGATTCTTCTTGAAGTAGATCACTTTCCATAGATGTACCCTTGCTTAAATGCTCCACTGAAATTTGAGCAAGAACATCTCTAAGACAAACATTTAATGTCAAAGGAGAATATAAGCAGAGATGACTTCGGCAAAAAGGTATGCACTGAAGAAAATGATTAGCAGCTGTAAGAAAACATAAAAGCAGCACACCGGTAAGAAAATCAAGAGCAGTTTTATTCAGCTAAGATATTTTTAAATGAAAAACATGATGTTTCTCATGCAGATTAGCTTCATAAAAACTTCCTTGCCTGAATCATTAACTGGAGAAATATAGTCAGGAGGCATAGATTTTGGGGACTCTTCCTCCGCACGATCTTCTTTTATCATGTTAGGCAGGTCTGCTCCGCTCTCATGGACCAGTGCTTTCTCTGCCAGCTTTCGGACAATAGAATCCTCCAGGTGTTCGCCTACCAAATTAGAAGAAGTTTCGTGAGAGAACAAAAGAATATTGAAGATGAGCTTTCTATAGATAGAAAATAAAACCCTCGAGTTGCTTATATGGAGAATTTGAGAAGAACGTGATGGATTAACTTTCACAGATTGTAGTGATAAATTGAACTTTTACAACTACTCAATGACACCATATGACATCCAAAGTGGTGTAGCTTCAGCACCAAAGAGCAGATGAAGGTCCTTCTGGCTTCATTTAGGAGAAAGAAACTGATAAATGGAGCTAGAAACGAGCTTATATGTCCTATTGGCATAAGAAACCAAGAGTACCTCTCAAACAAATACTGCTCCACAAGGTATCTCCAATAGCGATTAGAAACATATTGAAGAAACATATGAACTACTTAAACTTAAGATCTACCTACTTTAGTATAATAACTTTATAGATGTAAATGTCAGTGATTACCTTTTCTATCTTTTAATACTTGGCCAGACGGTAGATTCACATTGTTCCCAGTATCTAAGGGCTTTAGAAACCATGATGGGGGTGAATCATTTCTTCTCATCTTGGGTGAGGGCTGTGGAGATACCTTTTGCGATCCACTGTAAAGTTCATTTCTCTGGTATACGTACGATTTTTTATTTGAAAATTCAGATGGAGGTGAACAAGTTCTTCTAACTTTGTTTACGGGCTCTGGAGACACCTTTTGCAATCTACGGGCAAATTCATTTCCCTTGTATGCATAGGGTTTTTTGTTCGGAGGAATTTTGAGTCTTGCCGTGTGAACACTTGAGCCACACCATCTTCTTCCATGTAAACTACTAGCTTCTTCATCATTGATAAGCTTCACTTTGCTTTGACTGTTATCCTTTCGAATAGAAGGAACAACCTTGTGTGCAGTAGTTGATGGTGCAGATCTAAAAGCTATACAATCTCCACACTGCCAAGTTTTAGGAACTAGCCTCAGGGGAGTAAGCATGCAGTAACTGAGAATAGAGAAGACTAATGTGAGGTACCAAACAAAAAACAACCATAACAAAATCGAGGTACTAATTCAGAGATGCCATATATGATGGTAGATGAGACAGGTAAAACTTGACAAAGTTTTCTTTCTTCATATCATTTATACTCTAAATCGAATTAAGGATGCAGCTTCACAATTACAGCTATGGATATTGATATTTGATATTTTCTTCTAGAAAGAGTCCTCCTAGGCAGAGTAGTAACCAAAACGAAAACAAATTTCAGCTGAAATGCATATATTAAAAGATGGATCATACATATGTTCTTGAGCTCCGCATTTTGAACATGTTGCGAGTTTGTCTTGATCAGGATTACCACATGCACAAGATTTCCTTTCGCCTTTTCCCTGTCCAAAGAATATGATAAATACAGAGATATCAGCCGGTGAAACATCATAGAAGCATATTGTTCAACCACATGGAACTGAATGCAACGGGTAATCAGTGAAAAGCATTTACACAAAGATGTAGGTGTTCCATTTAAAGTAAGGACCACGGATGGTTCCTTTGAGCACTGAACAGCACTAGAAAGAGCTGGTTACTGTCTTAAAAACCATCGAGCATTACATGTCTGTGGTTCTAGTTTTTTTTTTTCGCTCCTGTTTCTTTTCTTAAAACATCAACTCGTATCTATATAAAATTTTGCAAAGGTTTGGCCCTTCAGCCAGATCTATTGTTCTCTGTCACTATATGTTTCTAACCTAACCTTCAAGAAGCTATAAAAAGAGAAAGAAAAGGAATGCTAAACCTGCTCCATTTCACAAGGAGTTGTCAACCACTGGTCTAACTTCAATATGAGGATCTTTAAAATAAAAAATCTCTAGTCTCTACAATTATATCCTTCCCAACATCACAGGTAATGAATGCCAAGTCTTCTTTCTAGTGAATTTGACTGAGCTTGATTGGTTTACAACTTGAGAATTTAACATTGAAGGCTCTATCTATGTCAACTAAAATCCATAACTTTAGCAGTTAGACCTCCATAACGCCAAATGCCCATTATACGACTTCCTAATAAGTGAAACTTCCATTATCAGCTTATTGTTTCCATACAGTCCAGTTCAAAAAGAAAACGATTCAGAGCAGCAGCTTGTTGTTGGTTTACTCTAAGATTCAGATAACCAATACCCAACTTGATCCTTGAAGTTTGTGCTATAAAATTTGGGACAGACTCGAAGTCTGTTTGATTTGATAGATATGGATATCAGGGATTAACTAAAGGATAAGCTCCATGCAGTAATAATAATCAAAAAATCTCTTGTATATACCTCACTAAACATGGACACATAAAGCCAAAAGCCGTAGCCACCAATGCAATAGTAATATCAAAACAATAATTTATAGAAAATGTCCAAATCATAATCATAATCATAGGGACATTTCTGATGCTTTTTCGTCGATATCAAGAACTTCAATATCTATAATAAATTAATAGAGAATAAATAAATATATTCTTATCAGTTTTCATGGTCCAGCAATAAAGTATGATTAAAACGACTTTTGGACCAAAATGCCATGGAAATCCACCAACTTTTGCGCGCATAATATTCTGTTCAACAGATTCAGCCATGAGGACAGTGTGGGCCAGTAAAGAGAAAGTAATAGCTAGATAACAGACAAGAAGACTTCCATTCCATCGCTAGGGTTTGTAATTGTACCTTGGTGGCCATCAATTTCGACTGAGCGGACAGCCAGGTTGACTCACCAATAGTGAAAGTGTATTACTTGATTGATCAGAAGTGAAGATCCAAGAGGAAGAAGGAGAGTGGAGTAATGCGTGCAGAGTTGAATTTGAGGAGAGTGGAGTAATGCGAGGCACGCAACAACTTCGGCTCTGAAAGCAGTTATTACTTACTAGATGCTGTACCCGCGCGTCGCGCGGGTTAAATGTGATAATATAACAAATATGGATATATTTTGAGAAAATACATTATAAATTATAACGCAATTTTTTTTTTTAATTTGGGGAAAAAATGCATCATTGACTATGAATTGTTTTTTACAATTAAGAAAAAATACATAAAATATATATAAACATAATAATATTATATAGCGATAATAATAATAGTATGATATGCATAATATATAATAATAATAATAACAATATGATTTTTACTACAGTTTACAAAATTAATCCTAGACTATAACTTGGGCTGAAAAGTTAATCATAGACTTTGAGCATTATTTCGGCAATATCAAAAATGTAAAACTATGAAACTCTAACTAATTATTAACAACAAAAAAAACCGTAGCTAATTAGCAAGCAGTAAACCTACCTAAGAGAAGACATATGTGTAGGCAAATATCACGGGCAGAGAGAGCTAAAGGGAGATGGAGACCGAGAGATCCACTCGCCAGTCGTTCTCCTCTCTCTGCAGCGACAAACAGAGCAAAAGTGAGATGAAGACCAAGCGATATTTGCTTCCGCAGACCGTATCCTCATCCGCTTGGCCGTGTCAAGCCTCGATTGAGCTACCATATAGCTTGTTGTCGCCCTTCTACCTTCAATCGACTCCGCTGCCTTCATCCGCTTCATCTACGGTGAGAGGGTGACCTTTGATTGATACATGGAGTGTTATTCATTTATTGTCTCAATTTTCCAGGTGCAAAAATCATAATTTCAGCAGCAATTCTTCTTCTTTATATAATAGATGATTTTGTAGTAGTGGGATTCTAGGTAGATGAATGGTCATTTTTTATGAATCAGTTTTGTATATGGTAATTATTTATGTGAATTAATTTTCAGTTTTATATAGGTTATATTAATGCGAATTAATTGTACAATTGTTTCGATAAAAATAAAATTGTACAATTGCTTCTGGTAAAAGAAGAGTCTTATTGTCGAATGAATTTTTTTTATAGCGTTAAATTGTTAATTATTGTATTAGCTTTTATTATTTTGATGTGTCTTAATGTGAGGCGTTGAAATTGAAATCTTATTGGCTATAAGACTGATGATGTATCAGCTGTAGGTTTACTCTATTAGTCAAAATCATCGAGATTAGTACAGTTTAGAAGATTTAGAAGATGTAGAAGATTAGAATAAGAATAACTGCCGCAATAGAGGTTTTGGTTTAAAAATAAATGATATTAATAAATTAAAAGATATAAGTTGTTGATGTGTTATGTGATGTGTCAAGCATATATTCAATGTCTGAGCTAAGACCATCCATCTTAGAGGTGAAGAGAGAATTAATTGTTACCATGAGAATTAATTTGATTGAGAGGTGAGAGAATTAATTGGAGGGAGAAAAGAATAAATTGAAATGATGATGTGTAAACCTCTGATTTGACGATAATGCTGATGTGTCGACACCAGAAGAGTCCACAATCAGGATTAGTATAATATTTAGATTTAGATATTTAGATTATTTGAAGACCACTTTCGTGAAAATTTCATTTTAAAGCTCAAAAATCAAAATATCATGTATTTTACATATTCAGATGATTTTTTTTTTTTTTTATCTTACTGCAGATGAATTTAAAAGAGGGATACAATGTTAATTACCAAATTACTAATTCATATTTAAGCACTCAAACAAGCTGATAGTTGAAGTTTTTTTTAGACAATTTGTTAGTTGGTTTTGTTTTTCTGGATAAATTGTTATTTAAAAAAATTTGTTTGTAAAATTTGCTAGTTCGTGTTTCGCTTTATGGACAACTAGGTGCTAATCATGCGCTACGCGCAAAGCTACTTAATAAATTGTAACATTTAACATGTGTGTATTATATTGAAAATTAAATAAAAAAATAGGACTTAAGAAATATGAATTCATCTTACGAGAATAAAAAAATAAATTGTACAATTTTTTTTTGTTGTATTTATCTTTTGGCACATTGAGATACAAACTATAGATTAGCTGTTATATTTGTTGTAACTTGTAAAGAGGGCTGCTGAATAATAGATATCAATCAAGGGAAGAAGTATGATACGTCAAATTATGATTGGTAATTTGTGTTAATACATGTTCAATTATTATTGATTTTAAGGTGATGCCGTCTCGCGTTGAGAATAAAATTGTTAGTCTCTAATTTTGCTTTACTACTATTATTATTATTATTATATATATAGACTTTTCTTTATTAATTATATATATATATATATATGTTTAGGGCTTTAGATCTGTAAAAGATTATATATATATATATATTATTGTTTAGTGCCTTAGATTTGTAATAGAGTGAGCCTAGAGTGGAAATGAGTGGGTCGAGAATGAGTGGAAAATGAATAAACGGGTCTAGAGGTTAGAAAATTTTTAGATGGCCCAATAATGGAAATGGGGTGAGCTGGCACTCAATGGGAGCTCTAAAATGCTGACGTGACATTTATATAATACTAGGCGCTGACCCCGCGCTATGCGTGGGCGAATTGCTAAAATGTGTATTAACATGTAAAAAATTAAAATTCAACCTTATTTGATTTTTATAAGTGGTGCATCAATTATATTGCAAACTATATTATTATACAAACTTTCACGGCAAGTATAGAAATACATTGTCCTTTCATAAATTAAGACTGTATTTGTCCCACACTTCTGAGTCATCACTAATGTCTTCCTAAAACATAATTTATCGGTTGTTACCCTCCTCATCATACTTCTCTGCATGTTCCATGTAATGGTTAAACAATTTTACAGCAGACTCCTAAGATCAGCCGGAGCTTTATAGACGTCAGAGCTGACCATAATTTCTATAAGAAATTTCATATGACATCATATTTATCTAAGAAAAAAAAAACCAATATATCTTGTTTTAAGTTCAAGGGTATTAAGAACCAATATTAAAATATCTCCTTGAATTTTCTTTCTTCATATATAGTAGATGAGTATCTACAAATGAACATGGCATTCGTCGGAATCCCGATCAGCCACCTTAACACAACTGCAGAAAAAACAATCAAGAATCATGTATTAATAATGAAAGCAACCATTCAATAAACAGATTTTTGTTTCAAAAACAAAAATGGCCAAATAGATACTCAAATCAATCTATTTAGACTCAAAGAATGAAGTTCCAGAGTTCAACTCTTCTATATAATAATTGAATTTTTTTTTCAATTAATAATCATCTATGTGCAGGGTACGAAAAGTCGAGCATAAAAAGAAAAAATAGTACCACTTAGCGGGGCATTCTCCTGCATGTTGTACTATGAGTTCCACGGGATGATGAATTGGATGAGAGTGAACCTTGAGTTTTATGAGGAAGATGAATCGGATGAACCTTTGGAGAAGCGTGAAGATGATGAACTTTACTGTGATGGATTAGGTCCAGTCCAAAAATCACAACAAAAATTTGATTGGTGGGATGGTGAAATACATACATTTGGCCGATCTGAGTATCAAACAACACTGAGGTTCTGAGTGATTGAAGGGGAAAAGCGATTGAACTTATCATAATCATTCATCATATATTTGAATGAATTGAGCAATCCAATACACTTATCAATTCAAATCAAAATCTAAGTTTTAAACCCTAAATCCATCTCAGAAGTTCGAATTACGACTAATCAGTTAAACTGTACTCACAGCCTTGAATTATTTTCACGAAGCGATCTATCGTTCCCACCAAATTCCTATTTTCGAACTATAAATAGATTCAACGCTTGAGATCTATGGCCAAACAACGGTAATTGAAAAAGGGTTGCAGAATAACCGTACCTAGAAGAGGTTGCGTTGGAGATCTAGATTCTGCTCCGGAATTGATTAAGAGGAGCTTGAACAAAGCAAATGTGCACTACAGTCTGGTGAGGAGTGTCGATCAAATCTCTATTGTTCGTGCTGCTCAAGATGAAGAATGAAGGAGAAATATGAAGAAGGGAAATGGAAAGGGGAAGGAACGCAATTTGGTAAATAAAAAACCGTATAAATGGAGAGACCAAGAGTTCAGACGCGTGAAGAAAAAAGAAACGGAAGATTCGTGAGATTCAAACACGTGTGAACAAAAAATATAATGTGTCACACTTAAGTGAGGAGAAATTATTCAATGTCGTCGTGGCAACAGATGTCCCATAAATGGTGCCCCTCTAGCCAATTATGTTATAACATATGTCAAAGTTTCACTCTCTTTCTGCCACGTGTCAAAAATTTAATGGTCAAAGAGCCACCACTTATAGACATATGTTACCACGGCTGCATTGAATAATTTATCCTAATGTGAGTCTCTTATTATCTTTGATCCTACGTGGCGCGCTCTAAGTTGATAACGTGTCAACTCTAGGTTAATCCCCTCTCTTTCCTTTTGATTTATTAGATAGATAGATAGATAGATTTACTAACTCGGATTTCGCTTTGTGAACAATTTGCTAGCTCATATTTCGTTTTGTTAATTATCCAATACAAAACTTCAACTATCAATTTGTCCAAAAATAATTCAACTAACAATTTGTCTGAGTGCAATTTGGTAATTAAACTAAACAAATATTTGGATCTGTTTTTTTTTTCTTAGGTCGTTCCGTAAGAGACAAAATGTTTATCATAATTTTTTTTAGGTTCGACTACGAGACCTTATAAAAATCCATTAATATAATCATCGTTCATCGTATCAATCCGACCTTGCAAAAAATCAAGCCACATTTAGTAACTTTTTTGTTTAATAAAAACCAGATGTCATTAAAAAAATTACTCCTAATTTATTACTACTTATTGACCCGCACTTTGCGCAATATTTTATACATATTTAAGTTATAACCAATATTATTGACTTGCGAACTCAATTTTTAAACTATTAGTCTAAAATAATATATTTATCTTATTACTGATTGATTTGTTATGGTGATAGATTATAAATATATGATGTCATATATAATTCGGAAGATATGAAAATTGTGAAATCTTCGTTGATTCTAGTACGTTTTAAAGTTTACAATCACATATTCTATCATATTCTGCATGCAAAGATCGGAACATCTCTAGTGAATGATCTGTATTTGTATTTTTTCCTCACTTACATAATTAAGGATAAATGTGTAAAATATGTATTTTATCTTTATATACAAATTGATTAATTGCTAATTTGATATATTGCTATATTGAACTTTACCCTAATTATAAATTGCTACTTTTTTTAAGTAAATTTTTATATTTGTTACGATTTCCATTGAGTTTGATAATGTTTCGGCCACGTAAACTCTTTTGATATCTTCCCAAGATAAATTTAATAACAAATTGAAATGATTTGAATAACATACCTTAAATTGGACGTTCAATTGGACCTCCATCAAATTCAACAAAGACTCTCAATTGAAACTATTATGATGTAGTCTTTTCAATTTCCTAGTGAATTTTGAGTACACATCAAAATACCTAATGTAGAAAAAAATTATGACGAAAATTACAACGATCCTGACAAATTGCTTAAAATTTGTTTTAACCCCATATAAATTGATATTTAAAAGTTCTAGTTTTTTTCTTTTCAAAATGCTATTCCAAAAATCTATATATATATATATATATCTAAATATTATACTAATCTTGGTTAAAACCACTTCATAGCTTGCCACGTATTCTAATTATAATCTATCTACGAAGGGCCCATATCAATATTATATTCTGCAAGGCCCATCTCCTTTGAAACGACATAAGTAAAGCTTGCGAGCTGTGTAAAACGACAAACCCTTCTCATTTGTTTTTCCCCATCTTCATTCATTACGCTCCTCCATCTTCATTCAAGGCACCGCAGGACTCACCACTGTCGATGAAACGGCATCGCTTAGGCAACGGTACATCTAATCGTGATGGCCTCGGTCGAGAATCACTCTCAGTTCACACGTCAGCTCTGCAAAATGACGCCGCACTGTTGTTCTCTTCTCCGACTCTTCTTCTTTCAGTAAGATAAATTTAGTTGGCTCTTCCAATTCTTCTACGGATCAATTTGGCTGGCTCCTCCGCTTCTTTCTTCTGCGGCCCCAAATTCGCCCCAAACTCGCGCGGCGGTGGAGGAGAAAGGAGCTGGACGAAGAGGCCACTTCTTTCATATGCGGCCCCAGATTTTCCCTATACCCTCGCGGCAGTGGAGGAGAAACTAGCATGGACGAAGAGGAAAGTGGATCTTCCAAGAATTGATTCCTTCAATTCGGTTCAATAATCCATGACTGCCTTCCTCCAGTTCCTGGTATGGCATTGATTTTCCAGTTCTGTTTATTTAGGTTCAATTTGACGAACGCGGAACTGTTCTTTTTTTTTTTTGCCAAGTGAAGGCGGAACTGTTGCTGGCTCAATTTTATCTCAGATGCACCTACGATGATTATCACCTGTCAACGATATTAGGCAATACCATACATCCAACTACGCAGGTAAAGCTCTTCCAGTTCGCTAATTTGATTATTATTATGTACTTTGCTGTTTGGTATTGTGATAAATCAGAATCAGAGATGGGGCTCCATTGGAAGAGTTTCAATTACTTTTTCATTATACACTATTATGCATATTGGAAGAGTATTCAATTATTTTTTAATTTGATTATTACACCTTTATTTTCTAAGATTAATGTTAATCTAACTTATGAATGACTTAAATGGTTATTTTGATTGCTTATTGAATTGATTCATATTTATTCACGAGACCATCATCGATAAAATAAATATTGGGTTATTGGATATGCTTTAAGGTTTACTATTTAACTCTTCAGCTTTACGGTATATAATGCACGATTTTTTCTCCATGGAGAATGGCGTTGACGACGGAACATTTAGATTTTCAATCGCATAAAACGCTGACACTAAATAAGCTCTATCCCAAATATGAATTTGTACAAGATTTATTGTTCTTGAACTCACTGCATGCAGTTAAAACTGTCTAAAGGTGTTTCTTCTTGTGGATGGATGTAGAAATTGAATTGCTTCAGCTCATTCCACTAGGAACTAGGGATTGGATTACTCCAACAATTCTCAAGGTACGCAGCAACTGATTGCTCTGTTTATTTTGATCATTTTGCAGTTTATGCTAATTTGATGAAGAACTGATGGAAATTTGATGTGTGTCTAGATTTTGCAGTTTATGCTAATTTTTTTGTAGCATAAATTTGTTTGATTCGTATCTACTTGATTCAAAAAGTGGCGAGGTGGGCCCTAGCAAACCTCCTATGTTAATAATGACAAGTTTATTTTTTTTTTCCTTGATGTTTGCAGTTTGTATGCTTCTTTTTTTTTCACAATACTTTCATTATTTAAATATATATATATATATATATTGTATAGAGAAGAAAGCTCATGCGTCAAGAATCAGATGATTACGTTGTGGTTTGCTAATAGTTTTATAAGTGATGGTCAGTGTTTTCAACAAGAGAGAAAAATTACATACTCCTGCATTGAAATCCGGTATCATAATTGAAGGCGGTGAGGTCGATAAAACAATCGTACAATGGGGCGACACAACAAAAAATAAAGGACCGAAAGGGCAGCCATTGGGAACATTCAACTATGCAACATTGCGAACTCCTCTTATTTCATCACCAAGAACATCATATTCAAGGTTAGAATTCTCTTCCGACCCGTAAGTAGAATCGAAATTGCATATGTATGTAAATGGCAATCGATTCATTCTCCTTTGACAGCGCCACAACAATATAATGTAGAACATGACACCAGTGGCACCACGAGGAGGGATAAAAGTACATGTGGTGACGTTGAGAATATCAGCAGACATGGCCACTTTCGTGGTCTGTAAATTCATTGGAGTTTTGGCACACAAAAAATTCCTTGGAGCAGAAGAAATACAGTACTACCCAAGAGATGTCATGCATTATTACAAAGATTGCAAGACTGAAGGCTCCGTTGATTTCATCTTCGGAATTGCCTAAGATGAAATCAGGAACTTCTTCCTCAACGACTCGATGAGTTTAGTCAGATCCAAATCCCTGATGACCACAAGTTGATCGATTTCTTCTCATGGAAATTGCATAATATTAGAAGTTTATTTGATTTAAACTTGGTGAATTTTATTTATATCAATGTTATAGGCATATTATTTAGAACAAAACCAACAACAAAAAGTTGGTTATTTGCCTTTTCTCTACTGAGTTTATCTTATAAATATCACAACTCAATAAGTCACCCGCGCGGCGCGCGGGGATAACACTCTAGTATATATACTAATTTGACGTTGATGGAATAAAATGTTAAACCAAAAATTGACACGTCATTAGCCAATAATATTATGCCACATAAAAAAATGAAATGAACCCTAAAATTCAACAATTTAAATAATTAACCTTAATAAAACTATTTGAAATTGTTACAACAATTGATTGATAGATTTAGTCGTATTCTAGATAATTGTTTTCACAAGTGACCATCTTATAGATGTTAAATACAATAATTTTAAAATATACAAAATAATTAGGTATATAACTATCAGAGAACTTTAAAAGTAAATATAACATAAATAAGTTATTGGACAAACTGCTAAGCAATTTACGATTTTCATTGGCGAATAAAGTTCAAATTACATTGGAGATATTATTGACAATAGGATTGAAGGTGTCTTTGACGAAATTCAAACTCAGTTCGCTTTTGAAATTACAACACACTTATTAGTTGGTTAAGGCAATCTTATATATCAAAATATATTCTATAATTTACATGTAAAACTTAGAGCAAATTTTTATCGTTAATAGTTAACATCCAGTTAACGTTGAAACCTCTAAACATACGCAAATGATGATAAAATAAAAATGAAGAAATTTGTAAACAGATAATGTTAAAGCCATGTTTGTACGAAGATATCATAGTACGTGATTACTTAATATAATATTTAGATAAAACATGGATCAAAATATCCTAATATAATGTTTGAACGAAATATGTATAATTACAATATACTTATAAAATTACTAAAGATTTAAATACCTAAAGTACATATATACTTCTTTTAATTATTATTATTATTAAAGTACGATTATGAGTCATTGGAGTCCGTCCAGAATTCTCATAACCTAATTTGAAGCCGGTAGAGACCGTCCGGTCCGAAGTCACCAAAGTCATTATCCACTGATCAAGGGAAATGAAACTTTAGTCATTAGCAGTTATGTATTAATTAATACTATAATCTTGATAAAACTTAGTGTTAAGACGTGTTCCTCGGATTGGTGAGTTTCTGATCCAAGTGACACCTATTTCGGGTATTTCGCTCTTTTTCTTGATCCGCTTAGCTTGATTCTCTGATCCTTAGCTCCACTCCTTGTAGACCTGCATAAGGGGCAGTACTGAGCACAGAGAGGGGGGTGGTGCTCAGTGAACCCTCTCCGATGCTTAAATGAGTTCGGGTTCTAGAGAGAAAAATACTAGAGAGAGGACATCGCTAAGAATGCAAACATGTAAACTTGTCCAAATGAATAGAACTTGCGAAGTATATATAGGCTATGGGGGGATTAAGGTGGTTTAATGACACCGTTAATCCCTAAACGTACTTTATTAACACATAACAGTAAGATTAAAATCTTTAAAGACACAGAGAGGTGGGTGAAAAAGTCTAAGTATGAGTCGGGTAAAATGGATGTCGGGACCCTCGGGGTCGGACGGAGAATTCGACCTCTAAGGCCTAGGGTCGGGTCAATTTGGGTAAACTGACCCGATCCCTCCTAGGGAGATCGGGTTGGCCTACCCGATCTCCCCTAGGGGAGATCGGGTCGGCTAGTCCGATCTCACCTAGGTGAGACCAACGGACCGATCCAGGCGAATATTTATGGCTCGTCCGGGCCATTCGCGTTGTGAGTGAAGTGTGCGGGTCCAAGTTTCGATTTACAATCGTAAGCCGGGGGATCAAAATAAGACAATCCGAAGGGAGACGGGTTCAAATTGGGCGTATATCCATCACATGCCCCCGAGTCAACCAATAACTTAACCCTTGATTGACTCTATTTTATGATGGGATGACACGCACAGTTTGAAACCGTGTTATTACCTCTTGACGAATCCTTTGCTTGTCTGTAGACGTCTTTTCCGGGCCTTATCCCCAGTTTCTCAAAATAGAGGGAAAACCAAACGTTAGAGCAAACGGGGACGCGCCTATACACGTGTCCGGCAAATGTGGATATAAAGATCCAATCCTCTCCTCTATATATTTTAAAGACATGTACGTGCGTGGGGATGTAATGCAATCATGAGTACGGACTAATGCAATCTAGCTTCGTGTCATCATATTTAATACGTGAGTATGCAGGGTGAGTTCTATCTCATTTAAAAAATATTTAGAACATATCCCAAAAATTTCTAAGTATGGGAAAATGAGATGTATGTCTAAAGGTGTTAACTTGAGTAAATGATTTTCTTCACCCTAGTTAAGGAAAAGTAAATGTTTCAATCCTTAATTTCGACCCTTGGATTTTTTTTTTTTTTTTTGAACGGTGTAGATTCGGAGGTTCCAAAAACCCTAATTTCCTTTACTATAAAAGGGAATAGGTGCTTACCTCATTTTCATTGTCTTTATCATCTTTATTTCGGTGGTCGGACTTTTCTAGGCGCGTGCCACGACGAGGTACGTAGATTGCTTTTGTTGTAACAGCTTTATTTCTTTTGATCCATTCTAGGTTCTCATATTCCTCTTGACTGCCTTGTTTGTGATTTTCATCCCTTGACTTTTGTGGTCTCATGGTGATGTGACCATGATTAGCCTTCATCCCTGCCGATCTGCTTTTGCCTATTTGATGTTTGAGTGTCTTGCTTAAGTGTGATAGAGTTTTCTTCTTGGGTGCCTGCCCCCTGCTCTTGGCCGTCATCTCATTTTTTTAAGGGGAATGAGTCAATTGCTTTTTTATCTTTCTCGTATAACACCCGTCTCATCATTTTTTAGCTAAAGTGTATTATTGCAGCCGGTCAATCTTCTAAACCCTTGATGAGGAGTAAGAGACTAATGCGGATGAGGGTACTTGGCTCCGGGACCGGCCCTCGATTATCAAGAAACCCCCTTCTTGCAGTGTGAGGAGTCAACCCGCGGATGAAGGTGGGGTTAATGTTGCTATTGTAATGTCGTATTCTCTCCCTGACCATGCCCCCGAATCGAGGGTGCGAATACCGGTCGTCCCGACTTCTTCTTTTGGTAGGTTTTAGAATGTGTGCATCTCGTTAATATGTGACTTGATTAACTTAGTATTATCTGTTGTAGGTAGAATCTGACTTCCGTTGCTGAGCCGGAGGGACTTGACTCGCCCTTCCTGTGATGAGATTGTTGGTTCCAAGTGTGCTCCTTATTCTGAGCGTGGGTGTCGTTTTGATAATCAATCGTCTTTGCTTACTCCCGAAGTTGGAGTTCGGGTATTGCAGTATGCTGTTTCCCCTGGTGATCGTGTATCCTCCCCCGGTGGGCCTGAGGGGGTTTGAAATTTAGTACATGAAGCACTGTCTCGTTATGCCCCCGTATTCCTCTTATGTCCTTGTTTTCTCTTTAATTTTTGTCTTCCATCTTTGTTATTCTTACACATAGCCTTTGCATCAGGGTATTGCTGGTATCATCAACTTGTCCTCACTTGTTGTTGGTCTTGC
Organism: Clarkia xantiana subsp. parviflora; assembly: GCA_036873135.1. NCBI lineage: Eukaryota > Viridiplantae > Streptophyta > Magnoliopsida > Myrtales > Onagraceae > Clarkia > Clarkia xantiana. The sequence goes on along the minus strand of JAPTYO010000010.1, from coordinate 10,909,987 downwards.
GGAAGAGAGGAATGCTCATGAAGGTACATATGTTTCTCTTAGTTCTGAACTCATTAGTTGTTTGGAGCATGGTCGCATCTCAGACTTGGAGTGTCGTGACCTACAGGATCGCGTTGCTCTTCTTGAAGCTGAGGTTGTTATTTTGAAACAGAAAGTTGTGTGTGATAGGGTGTTGCGGGTTGCTGAGTTGGCTTCACTTGAGGAAGTGTTTCGTATGGAGGAAAAAGAGCACGCTATTTCTGAATATAAGAGTTCGTCCTCCTACCAGGCTACTATTGATGTTCGGTGTTCTGTGGTTAAGCGTCTTTCCCTAAAGGTGATCCTTGAGCGGATGTATGTGGTTGCTCCTGTTTTCCCGTTTTCTCAGCTTGGTGATGTGTCCGACTTTGCGGTTAGATATGTTGCAAAGTTGAAGAAATAGTGTACTTATCTTTGTGAGTGTATGTAGTTGTGCGGCATAATTGTTGTTTCGTCCAGCGCATGTGCCTTGATTTTGCTATCCAGTTTCTATTTTGTAGATGCCTTCCTCTTGTGTTTCTTGCATTAGCTACCTCTCTTATTAGGTGGTTGAACTCAGCCGGTTGTTTACCTTTCTATTTTGTGGTATTACCATATGTTTATCCTTAATAAGGTTCCTTGAGTATGGTTGCATCGCCTTTACATGGTGTTGGGTACTTTGTCTGTCTAGTTCTTCTATATCAGATTGTTGAGGCGCCCGACTACGGGGGTCGGCTATAGGGTGTTGGAGTGTGGTCTTGATCTCCCATTAAATCTGTTAGGTGTCTTGGATATTCCTTATGGTGTATGCACATCTCTTGCTTTTTATGTGTGCCCCTTTTGGTATATGTAGTCTTTTTCCTCTTGTCGTGGTCTCTTATACCAGGGATGTCGTAACGTGTGCATTGTTTCGGTCCATGGACACCTTAGCTCTTCCCTTAGCTTGTTTTTATGTCTTTTGCTTTTCTTTCTTCTTTGGATTGAGTTTGTTTTAGCAATCTCATACTTAGGCGTATTTATAGCCTTGCTTCTTGACTTGGGTGAGTTGGCTCTTTGTGGGATGTCTACCTTAATCTTGGATGGTAGGATGACCTATTATTTGGCTGTGAGGGCCTTTTGTGGTTGTTTGTATGGTTCCTTCTTTGCGTACTCCTTTCTTGTGCTTGCATCCGCTAACTTGATGTCTCTTTAGCTTTCTCTTGTGCCGGGACGCCTATAATATCATTATGAACAAACTTGCGTGTTTCTCATGTCACGTATCCTTACTTTAAAAAGTAAAGTTTTTCGAGGTATGTCGTTGGAGTCAAAAAATGTTTACGAGATAGGTTCTCGAAGGGAACAGAATGTGTTCGCGAGATCGGCTCTCGGAAGGCGCGGAGTATGTTCGCAAGATAGGCTATCGGAAGGCGCGAAATGTGTTCGCGAGATAGGCTCTCGGAAGGCACGAAATATGTTCACGAGATAGGCTCTCGAAGGGCACATAATTTTTCACGAGATAGGCTCTCGGAAGGCACAAAATATGTTCATGAGATAGGCTCTCGGAGGGCACATAATTAGTTCGCGAGATAGGCTCTCGGAAGGCACATAATTTTTTCGCGATATAGGCTCTCGGAGGGCACAAATTTAGTTTGCGAGATAGGCTCTCGGAAGGCACATAATTTTTCACGAGATAGGCTCTCGGAAGGCACAAGATTTTTCACGAGATAGGCTCTCGGAGGGCACAGAAAGTGTCATGCACTTGGTTGTGATATCTAAGTAAGGAACTTGTGGATATATTGTTACCTCACACTTAGGAAATATTTTGATAAACTTCTACTTCATTGAGAGCATTCATGCCTTATATACAGGAGGGGTGTCATGGGTTGTCCATGACATCCTTTAGGGAAAGAAAAGATAGCCGAAGGATTGGAGAAACTTCATGATTTTTCTCCAGGGTTGTTTCAGAAAATTAAGAATGGAAACATGTATTAAACTAAAAGTAAACCCAAGGATATGGTGTTTCACTTGTGTCGTTTCGTTACGACATAGAACTTCTTCAAGTGCGCCCCGCTGAAAGTGTTTGTGGAGATATATCCATCCCCGTCTTCCAGGCTGTATGCATTCACATATGGTACTGACACTATTTTGTATGGTCCCTCCCACTTTGGAGATAGCTTTCTGACTTGATCTAAGTGCGAGAACTCGTTTTTCCTTAACACCAATTATCCTACATGAAATTGTCTTTCTCTGACTTGTCGATTGTAGTACCTGACAGATACCAATCGCATTCGTGCTTGTGCTTCCTCTGAATTCCATCTCTTGTCGTCTACTAGATCTAAATCTAAAAGCATTGCTTGTTGTTTTCATGCTCCTCGAAATATGTGGTTCTTAGTGATGACACCGCCATTTCTGCTGGTGTTACTGCATCGGTCCCATATACTAGACCGAAGGGTTAAAGGTATTTTTAGTACCACTTCTTTGACAGGAATTGGCTTTTGGTACCACTTCATTTTTTTTTGTATACTTTTGGTACCAACCATTTCACCATTGTAACATTTTGGTACCACCGTTAACTTTTCGTCCAATTTGATCGTTAAGTGTCACATGATTGACCCTAAACTTCTGTTTTTGTTCCAATTTAGTCCATCTAATGCATCATTAACTTTTAATTTGTTCAATTTCCGGCGACCCCGACCCAGGGCCGGACCTAGCCCTAGGTTAGGTCCGGCTAGGTCAATTTGGGTTAGAGTTTGGTTTTTAAACTTTAGGACTAAATTGAACAAATTAAAAGTTAAGGATGTATTAGATGGACTAAATTGGAACAAAAACAGAAGTTTAGGGTCAATCATGTGACACTTAACAGTCAAATTGGACGAAAAGTTAACGGTGGTACCAAAATGTTACAATGGTGAAAGGGTTGGTACCAAAAGTATACAAAAAAAATGAAGTGGTACCAAAAGCCAATTCCTGTCAAAGAAGTGGTACCAAAAATACCTTTAACCCCTAGACCAAATGGTGTTTCTCCTTTGGCTATTTTTGGTGTTGTTCGCACTGCCTATAAGACATTTTCTAACTCATCTACCCAGCTTCCCTTGGTAGCATGAATTCTCTTCTTCAAGCCATCTAGTACTATCTTGTTTGCCGATTATACCTGCCCGTTTGTTTGGGGGTGCTTCACTGATGCAAAACGTTGCTCTATGTTCAACCTCTCACAATATCATTGCAGCCTCTTGCTCTTAAATTGCGGTCCGTTGTCATTTATTATGACTTTTGGAACTCCGTATCTTAAGACGATGTGTGATTGAATAAAACTGATGATTTGTTCGTCTGTTGTCATTCCCATCGATTTTGCTTCTATCCACTTGGAGAAGTAATCTATTGCCACTAGTATGCAAGTTTTTTGCCCTTTTATTCTTGGTAGAGGGCCTATCAGGTCAATCCCCCATTGTGCGAATGGCCATGCTCCCGATATTGAACTTAACTTGGCTGCTGGGGATGTTATATTTCTAGAGTATCTTTGGCAATGTTCACATTTTTGCACCATGTCTGTTGCTTTCTTGTTCATTGTTGGCCAATAGTACCCCAGATTGTAGACCTTTCGAACTATCGATCTTGCCCCTTCATGACATCCGTCGTCGCCCTCATGTAGCTCTGCCAATATTCTTTCAGTCTCTGGATATGTTATGCATTTGATGAATGGTGTAGAGTATCCCTTCTTGTAGAGCTCATTGTCCATCATTGCGTAATTCCTGGCCATCCTCTCAATATTTACTGCCTCCATCTTGTCCTCTGGTAGCTTTCCCTCGGTAATATATTGACGCATTGGGGTCATCCATGCTTCACCTTCATCTATTGCCAGGGCTTCCATCATCTCTATCATTAATCGTGTTCTTTGTTCTACAAAATTGACTTATTTGCCTGCTTCCGAGCCCAATGCTAGCTTTCTCAGGGCATCTGCTTCCTGGTTTTGTTCTCTTATGACTGATTCAATATCGAAACTTCGAAAACTTGTTATCAAGTCTTTGACCTGTTGTAGATATTTTTGCATATTCTCAGACTTTGCAGTGTAATTCCCCTTTACTTGGTTGACGACCAACTGGGAGTCACATTTGACTCTTAGGTGTTTCGCTCCTACTCATTTGGCTATTCTCAAGCCTGTTATCAAAGCCCCGTATTATGCTTCATTATTAGTTGCCTTGAATGTAAGTATCATGACATAACAGAGTGGCGTGCCCTTATCTGGCGGGTATAATAAGAGACATGCACCTGACCCTCATGCATTGGATGATCCATCAGTATGCATCTCCCATATGTCCTCTGACTGTGTCTCCTGACTGGTGCTTGTTTCAGGTATGCTTGTTATTTCCCCTAAGTCCCCCTCGTGGCTGATTCCATGAACTCTGCGATAAAATCTGCTAGGGTTTGCCCTTTGATGGCCGTTCTTGGGGCAAAATGAATGCGGAACTCACTTAGCTCAATCACCCATTAGGTCAGCCTCCCTGATGGTTTTTGCAAAAGGTGTTTCAGATGTTGATTTGTAAGCACTGTTATCTCATGGCCATGGAAATATGGTCTCAACTTTCTTGCTGATATGATCAGTGCGTAGAGGTACTTTTCGATTGCCAGGTAGTTGATCTCGTACTTTGCCAATGTTTTGCTTACGAAATACACTGGCAATTGTGCATTGTCTCCCTCTTTCATTAGTACTGAACTTACCGCGACGTTACTCACGGAGATGTAAAGGAAAATAGGCTCTCCTGGGGTTAGCTTTGCTAGAGGGGGTAGGGTCTTTAGGTGTTGTTTCAGTTGTTGAAAGGCTTTCTCACGCCTTGGTGTCCATTCAAACTTCTTGTTTGCTCGTAGCAACTCAAAGAAAGGTAGTGCCTTGTCTCGTATTTTGGACAAGAACCTGTTGAGAGCTGCCAACCTTCCGTTTAATCGCTGAACCTCTTTGTGCTTCGTAGGGGAGTGCATTTCTTCAATTGCTTGCAGTTTTTCAGGATTCACTTCTATTCTTCGTTGACTTACTATGAAACCCAAGAATTTCCCTGACCGTACTCCAAACACGCATTTTTTCGGGTTCAGGCGGACTTGGTGCTGGCGCATCCTTTGGAAGGTCATTCAGAGGTTCTCGACGTGGTCACTCTTCTTTTTGGACTTGACAATCATGTCGTCCACATACGCTTCCATATTCTTCCCTATCATGTCCCCAAATATTTTATTGACCATGCGCTAATATGTTGCCCCCGCGTTTATGAGCCCGAATGGCATTACAGTGTACTGATATATTTCACTGTCGGCATAAAATGCCGTGTGGGAGGCGTCTTCAGTGGACATTTTAATTTGATTGTACTCTGAGTATGCATCCATAAAGCTCATTAATTCGTGACCTAACGTTGCATCCACTAACAGATCTATTCTTGGGAGTGAGTATGAATCTTTAGGGCATGCTTTGTTGAGGTCGCGATAGTCGATGCACATTCTCCAACTTCCTCCCGACTTTTTTACTAGCGCTGGGTTTGCCACCCATGTTTGAAACCTGATCTCCTTGATGAAACTTGCTTTTAGTAGCTTGTCCACCTCTTCTTGGATAGCTATCTTTTTGCTACCCTACCCCCCATTGACTTTATTTTCTGTGTTATTGGACGCGTTACCGGGTCTATGTTGAGCTTGTGTGAAATTACATCCTCGGATATCCCAGGCATATCACTTGGCGACCAAGCGAACAGATCTTTATATTCCCTTAGCAATGCTACTATTTGTGCTTCTTCTTCTTCAGCCAGGGTTGTCCCGATTTTCACTTTTCTTTCGGGTTCCTCTATCAGCATCTCCTTAAGTTCCTCCATGGGTGCAGGTCTTTCGTGATCCTCCCTTGGATCCTCGTCTATCGATAAGACCTCCTTTTTTGTTTTCGTTTTCTTGTCGAGTGCAATCCTTTCACATTTTCTTGCCACTTTCTGATTTCCTTTTACTTCCCATATTCCTTCACTTGTGGGGAACTTCATTTTCTGATGTGGTGTTGATGGTACTATGCCCCATTAGTTAATTGTGGTGGTACCTAGAACTCCATTGTACTCATCCATTCCTTCGATAATAAGGAAATGAACATCGATCTTCAACTGCCTCTGGCCTGTGCCTAATGTCACGGGTAGTGTGATTGCCCCCAGTGAGTAGGTTGACTCTCTTGAGAATCATATATGGGGGGAGTGCACTTGTTTTATGCTACTTGGTCTCATGCCTAATATGTCAATCACTTTCTTGCTGAGGATGCTTGGCGAGCTTCCACCATCTACTAGGATTCTACCTACGTCCATGTCAGTGATTTTCATCGTTATGACTAAGGCGTCGTTGTTATTTGGTAACACGTGCTCCATGTCCTTCTTTTAGAACTGTATTGTATCTTCTCTTTTCTCCTTTATATTATTTTCCTCGATTGTGCTATTTCCTCCTTGTGTCATATATGCCTCTCTTGCATTTGCTGATTCACCACCTGCTCCAAAGCCTCCGTGAATAACGTATATGCTTGCCATCTGACTCGTGATAGGTAGACTTTTTGTTCAAAACCCACGGACTACGTCAAGTGTTAAGACGTGTTCCTCGGATTTGTGAGTTTCTGATCCAAGTGACACCTCTTTCGGGTATTTCGCTCTTTTCTTTGATCCGCTTAGCTTGATTCTCTGATCCTTAGCTCCACTCCTTGTAGACCTGCATAAGGGGCAGTACTGAGCACGGAGAGGGGGGGGGGTGGTGCTCAGTGAACCCTCTCCGATTCCTAAATGAGTTCGGGTTCTAGAGAGAGAAAATACTAGAGAGACGACAGAGCTAAGCATGCAAAGATGTAAACTTGTCCAAATGAATAGAACTTGCGAAGTATATATAGGCTATGAGGGGATTAATATGGCTTAATGACACCGTTAATCCCTAAACGTACTTTATTAACACATAACAGCAAGATTAAAACCTTTAAAGACACGGAGAGGTGGGTGAAAAAGTCTAAGTATGAGTTGGGTAAAATGGATGTCGGAACCCTCGGGGTCGGACGGAGAATTCGACCTCTAAGGCCTAGGGTCGGGTCAGTTTGTCTGACCTCTCTTGGGAGGGGTGGGTAAACTGACCCGATCCCTCATAGGGGAGATCGGGCCGGCTAGCCCGATCTCACCTAGGTGAGACCAACAGGCCGGTCCGGACGAATATTTCTGGCTCGTCCGGGCCATTCGCGTTGTGAGTGAAGTGTGCGGGTCCAAATTTTGATTTACAATCGTAAGCGAGGCTATCAAAATAAGAAAATCCGAAGGGAGACAATTTCAAATTGGGCGTATATCCATCACTTAGTAAATAAAAAATTTACCATATAAATGAGTATTAACTCATATATTATTAGCTAATATATGTATTAAGATAGAGAATATAACCTAAAAACTGTCCAAATTTTGACTCATATGTCAGTTTGGTGTATGATGTTGAAATTCAATGTCCCAAATTTCATGTGTTGCTATTTGGTGTCTCCGTTAAATTTTGGGTTAAGTTGAACACAATCTGGTCACGTGGGTGAATAATTTTTAAATTTCCAAAAATACCCCTGGCAGAATTAGGGTTCCAGCCAAACCCACCCCGATTACGACCGATTTTGGCCTATTGCGGCCAAACCCACCCCGATTATGGCGATTACGGCCAAACCCACTCCGATTCCGACAGATTACGGCCAAACCCATCCCGATTTCGTCTGAATACGGTCGGAATACGGCCTATTCCGGCTGATTACGACCTATTCCGGCTGATTACGGCCGATTTAGGATTAAGCAGCTCCAATTTAGGATTTAGGGTTTCGACCGATTCCCGACCAATTCCGACCGATTGGAGGTGGGTGGTCGGAATCAGAGGCTTTCAAAAATAAAAAAAGGGGACAAAATAGTATTTTCAACTCAATATATTAAAATTCACCAAAAAAATCTAACGAAACATCAAATAGCAATAATACTGAAAGTTGGAACACTAAACATCAACAGTTTAAATTTAAGACACCAAAATGACACTTTGCTCAAAACAAACATACCTAAAAGTCCTCTCCAAAACATGCCTCCAACGGAGTTCAAATTTTGTTCAAATTTTATTAGTATATATATATATAGCTCACTATTTCAATCAAGGAGGCCTAATAATATAAGGCCCTATCTGTATGCTCAGCCCGCCCAAAACTCTCCGGCCCACTGCCGCCGTGAGCTGGCTTCGGAGTTCGGACTCCTTGCGGCACACGTCTGACGGCTGGACCCCCACCGACCGTTCATTGCCGGAGCTCCACAGAAGAAGGAGAAACTGCAGACTCTGACCGGTCCCTTCGTTCTCGGCTTCTGTCTCACAAAAACGTCTCACCTTCTACCTCAGTCTTCTCTAGCTCGAATTTAGAGACTGCGAGTTTGCCTCCTTAATCTCATTCCCTATCCAGCGATCGAAGAGCTTCTCTGCGCGGGAAACGCGACGATTGCAACCATGCTCGTTCAACTTCCTCGCTTAACTAGCGCTCTCAGAGACCCCTTCGATGTCGATAAAGCGTATCTCCATCGCAAATCCATTCTCCAAGGCCTCAATAGACCTAGCAAGTAAGTTCCGCTATCTAATTTTCTGCTGTAATGCTCATGATCCATGGTTAACTTTGCTGTTGATCGGTTATAATTATCAGCTATAACAGTCAGCAAATGTTGGAAAGCAGTGGTTCTTTGTACTTTCTTTTTTAATGGATTTAGCTTCTTCCTGTTCTTTGATTACTGTATATCCTTCACATGTTTTGCAACACTGTGGTTTAGTTCTGGGAGCTCACTTGAAGAATCCGACCTGGCGCGTAAGATTGTTTACCGGTGGGAAGAAGGTAAACCGGACAGTTCAATCGCATGTATATAAGTAGTTCAGCTACAGGATAATTTACTAGTTAATACTGTTTTCGCAGCTTCTTCAGAAGTGCGGAAAGCATACAAACAATTTATTGCCGCCATAGTGGAATTGTTTGATAGAGAAGTAGCCACGGAAGAGTTCCGTGAGGTTGCATTGGCTGTGTATCGGCTCTATGCAGAGCCTAATGAAGTAGAAGAGGATGATCGAAGAGTTGTTGCTGATAAGAAGTAAGATTGCTTAGCTGCTTCTTTGTTTTTTTGCGCTGTTTTTGTTCTCTTGTTGGGGAGGAGCGGATAAAATGTACATATGCTTGATTCAAATACTGGACACACCTTGGACGATATGTAGATGGTGCGTGTAAATCAGTTGTAGCTCTGTTGATTGGATTTGTTTGATGCAGGTCGGAGCTACAGAGAATTGTTGGTCATTCTGTTTCAGATGGATTTGCACAGAGAGTTGCTGCTCAAGTTCAAAGACTTTGTCTGACACAACCAGCGGACCATAGGGTAGCAATAAATTCAGAAGCACAGGTCAACGGCTATAGTGCTGATGTTGAGTTTGGTTCTGATCTTGTTTTTCATGCTCCATCTCGCTTTTTGGTTGATGTGGGTCTAGAGGATGTTAAGTCGATTGAGGCGGAAGCAGCTTCTTATGTAACTTCATCTACGTTTAATGATGGATGGCATGGTGAAAGGAACTCCAACTATAACAAGAAGGCTGTTGATGGAAAGAATTATGATTTAAGTTGGTTGCGAGATGCATGTGATGTTATAGTAACGAGTGGTACTTCAGCGCTTTCTCGTGATGAATTGGCAATGACCGTATGCCGAGTACTTGATTCAGATAAACCTGGTGAGGAGGTACTGGTTGTTGTTCATTTCTGCGATAGTTTGCTTAAAGCTTTTAGATAACACGCCTTGGAATCTGAGTTACTTTTTTGGTTTTGTATCTTTTTTGAAGGTAGCTAGTGATCTACTGGATCTCGTTGGGGATTCTGCATTTGAAACCATTCAGGATGTAATTATGGTAAATATACTGTGAATGCTTCGAGTATTTGCTTCTTTTTTCAGGTCTTATTTTGAATATAATCTCCCATTTGAGCATCACATACCGACATATATATGTAGAGGTTGATGTTCCATGTTTATATGGCCAAGATGTTTTAGAAAATTCTGTGGCAATCATATGTTGTTGTGACAAAAATTCAACTTATGTCCATTGAGTGCTACCAGTTGACCATGTTGTATCCCTCTATTGGACAATCTATCTTACTGACTTATGTCCCTTCACCCAGTATGCCTGTTGAGAACTAGCTTGAAGTATCCCTGTCTTTCAGCACTAGGCGCCATTCCATTTTGTAATGTTTTGCTTTATCTTGTCACTTGTGAATTAGGTGCCCCATCTCTTCTCTGTTGAAAAGCTTAGGCGAGCTTCTTGTTTTTATTGCATATAAATATTAGAGTTAATAACTAAAAAACTGTCCAAGATTTACCCTATGTTAAAATTAGGTGTCTGAAGTTTGAAATGTTAAAATGGACTGTCCCAAGTTTCATTGTTGTTGAAATTTGGTGTCTCGGTGTGATTACTTTAGAGAAGTCAATTCCGACGAAACCGTCTGTCAAATTCGAGCTCTCATACACACTCTCTTCTCGTCATCTTGCCGGGATCGTCACCAAAAAAGTTGGTTACATCCGGGCAAGTAAATCTCGCTCTATTGTCCTTGGAAAATGGCTCTACACCACTCTTCTAGAGACTTTTTTTTTAATGTTCAATTTTTAGGTGAAATTTGACGATTTTGTGAAAATTAAAGAGTGATGGATTATGAGTGGGTTGGTGGGTTGATGAAAATGATGGAATGAAGATGAAAAGACGCACAAAGACACCAAATTTCAACAAAAATGAAACTTGGGACAGTCCATTTTAACATTTCAAACTTCAGACACCTAATTTTAACATAGGGTAAACCTTGGACAGTTTTTTAGTTATTAACCCTAAATATTAACCAGCAAAACTTACCAGAGAAGTGTAACTCTGGCCCTTTCTCCTGTTTCTAGAAGTTGTGCTGAAGTGCTCTGAACCACTTTCTTAAACTATAGCCATTATTATATTATCATATACCTTAAAAACCACTTATTTCACCATCTACACTGCTGTATTAATTGTTGAGAAGTCCTTGGTGCTGATGAAGGTTACACCTCTTTCTAGTCTATAAGAAAGGACACCTATATAATGTTCTAATGGGAACAAATGACCTTTTCTTATGCTACCGGAATTCCAGCTGTATGAATGTGATGCATATTTTTTTAGCCTCTCTATAATAAGTACTAAAGCACCAGCTATACTTTCAGCATAGGGAGGAACTTGTCGATGCAGTACGTCATGGCTTATCGGTTCTGAAATCTGATAAAACAGCTTCAAATGCCTTGCGGATGCCTACATATGGAACTCAGGTACTGAATGCTTTCTCCTGCAGAGTTCTTTTTCAACAGTTATTAAAGGCTTTTCAATAAGTGTTTGCTTCTTGTGCTTGAGGTTACTGTGCACACAGAAAGCGAACGGCAAATTGATAAACTGAGGAGGAAAGAGGTAAAAAAAAATCGACGTGGAGCAGAATATGGGGCTGAAGGCAGTATGCCTGTTGCAAGTTTTGCTTCTTTACTTGAAGCAAGTGAGAAAAAAAGTCCTTTTGATGACCTGATTGGCACTGGCCAAGAATTGCTGCCTGTTCGTGATCTCCCTCAAGGAACTATCAGGAAGCACTTCAAGGGGTATGAGGAAGTATCTATTCCACCAACGCCCACTGCAGAAATGAGATCTGGTGAAAAGCTGGTATTCTACCTTCTTTGTAGTTTGTATTATCTGTTTCACTTTCTGGTGAGATAATTTCTGCTCTATTGAATGGAAGGTGGAGAACTCAATAGGTATTTAAATAAACAGATCATTGTGAAACGAAATATATCACAAATATTTGGACAGGTGATATGGAGCTAAAAAAATAAATTATGATCTTCCTTCTGTTGCATGTCTCAGGATAAATAATGAACTAAATAAAGAAATCACAGCAGTTATCTTGCACAAATACGTGTCTACATAAATATCTCATATTTTCTTTATTTCTTTTCATAATAAATGATTTCTTCATTCTATTGGATCAGATTGAAATAAAGGAGTTAGATGACTTTGCTCAAGCAGCGTTTCAGGGCTACAAGAGCCTGAATCGTATACAGAGTCGGATATTTCAGACTGTTTATCACACTAATGAAAACATATTGGTAAGGATCCAGTGTATACATAAAGAATGCTAAATATCTGGGATGAACATTAACAAATACAATGGAATCTTCTGTAATTTTTTTAGGTCTGTGCTCCAACTGGAGCTGGCAAAACAAATATTGCAATGATCTCCATTTTGCATGAGGTATGTTTTCATGGTGGTGAGGATTTTATCTTGGTTTATGGATTATGCCGTAATTTATCTCATCGACGAACTTTTGAGATGGTATTCATGTACTTCAAGAAAGCTTGACCCAATAGCCTGAAATGTGACTATGCTCAGTGATGAGTTATGCTTAACCTATGTACTGACAACATCATCAATATGTTTTTTTTGGCATAATCTGCTAGTTGTTTTTTACTTTTTTTTGTTGTTGCATTTTCCTAAGTGCCCTGAGTTAATTTAGTTTCTCGGTCAAAGTTGTTTCTGATAGTTACTGGTTAGCACAGCTCGAAAAAGATGTTGTCTTAAAACCCTAGTTAACGAGATTAATCATTTCTGCTGCAGATTGGGCAGCACTTCAAAGACGGGTACTTACATAAAGATGAATTCAAGATTGTTTATGTTGCTCCAATGAAGGTATCTCCCATATACGTCCATGTGCTTTTGGAGATGTTTGAGTAGGCGCCAAAAGAATTTCCCCCCTTAGTGGTAATAGGAGAATGGTGAATAATTTTCTGTCTTTTTAGGCATTAGCTGCGGAGGTAACTGCTACTTTCAGCCACCGTTTGTCTCCACTTAATTTGTCTGTTAGGGAGCTTACCGGAGACATGCAGCTTTCTCGACATGAACTTGATGAAACTCAGGTTGTGATGGCATGCTGCTTCTTTTTTTGTTCTTATTTATTTTTTTAGCAAAGGCTGTGGCGGATTAATTAGTTGCACATGTTTATCAGATGATAGTGACAACACCAGAGAAGTGGGATGTCATCACCCGCAAAAGCAGTGATATGTCGCTCTCCATGCTAATTAAACTCTTAATAATTGATGAAGTGCATCTTCTGAATGATGAAAGAGGGGCTGTGATAGAGGCACTAGTTGCTCGAACCCTCCGTCAGGTAAGGATATTGCATTTGGAATAATTTACGACTCCTTTTTAGTTGTATCAGGACATTCTAAAGAAAGTTGAAGATGTCGAGCACTTACATTTGATTTCTGGCTAGAAATTGATGGATGGTTCATGTGTCACAACAGGTGGCTAGTTTTATTCTCTTAGATTTTATTAAATGGCTGATTGTTTTGTTAGGTGGAATCAACACAATCGATGATACGCATTGTTGGCCTTTCAGCAACTCTACCCAATTACATGGAGGTTTACGGCCTTGCTAAAACATTTTAATTCTTTTGTTCTTTTACTTAAGTATCAGAATATTTCTTGACTGTTCTTATCTCCCTTTACCACCAAGGTTGCAGAATTTTTGAAGGTAAACCCTCAGAAAGGGCTGTTTTACTTTGACGCTAGTTACCGGCCGGTGCCTCTTGCTCAACAGTATATTGGTATCAGTGAGCAGAACTTCCTAGCTCGCACTGAATTGCTAAATGAAGTTTGTTACAAAAAGGTCCTTCATGATCTCCTATCTCCTAATGGGTGAAGAAAATATCAAAGATTATTTCAACTGAGGAGCTAGCATTTCTTCTGTCCAGGTTATTGAGTCTATAAAGCAAGGTCATCAAGCAATGGTTTTTGTTCATTCTCGGAAAGACACCGCAAAAACAGCTCAGAAGTTGGTAAGTTGATTGTTTTTCTGTCTACCGGTCATATTTCTCGACTGCTAATAATAAAATGTATTTACGACCGCAATAAAATGAGATTTTAGTACATTTGTTAGGACTCAAGCTTACCTACGTACCAGGCTTTGCTACTAGGTAAGTCTTGTGTTAAGTAAGTAAAATAGGAGAACGAGGATGTGATGGTGATTACTAGGTTTAAGGATGTCGGACAAACTCTGCCTAGAGCTGTAGGCCTGAAAGAAGTATTAAAAAAACACCATCGATTGTGTCTTCTCTTCTCTATCTATCCTTCTTGTGAATCCAGGTCTAGTTTCTGATGAATTATATGTGTCACCTTGTCTATGTGGCTGTCGGCCATTTCATCTAGTGTTGTTATTTTAGAAAGACATCCCACCAATGTCCTGGAGGTTAGACCTTACTGATATTGTCATTAGTGCATTGTTGGGAAGAGACTTTTGGTTCATTTCCAGTGGATCTCTAGGATGTAAATATCATGTTCTCATTACAGGTCTAAATGTACCTTAATGAGCTCCCCTTTTAACATTAAAGCGCTTTTTTGTGCACAAAGACACCCTGAAACAGATGTGGATACACGAGTGTTTTCATTGTCACTGTGTCTGGTATTTTACTTTTTGCAGGTTGAACTGGCCAGAAAATTTGAGGAGCTGGATTATCTTACTAACGAGGCACATCCACAGTTCTCTTTGATCAAGGTCAGGAATATTGTTAAATTTTAGCAATCATTGTTCATAATTGTAACACTATTTTGAGTTACTCTTATCAGAGGGACGTGCATAAGTCTAGGAACAAAGATCTTGTTGAACTCTTTGAATTTGGGATTGGCATTCATCATGCTGGGATGTTGCGAGTTGACAGAGGTCTTACAGAACGTCTTTTCTCTGATGGGTTGTTGAAGGTGGAGTTATCATATCATTTCAATTGTCATGATAGTTTAACTTCTTTTTCTGAAAACATATCGGAATGATATTTTTACATTTGTTATGATTCTTGTTTTGTTCTAATATATAGTAAAATGCAATTTCAGGTGCTTGTGTGCACTGCAACTTTGGCATGGGGTGTGAATCTTCCTGCTCATACTGTTGTTATTAAGGTATGCAATTGAGTTTTTAACTTGATTCATTGTACCAAATGATGATTCCCAACAAAGGATTTTTTTTGAAAGAAAGACTCTTATGCTCTATACTTTTGGGGGCGATTTCTGTGATTACTTCATCATTCTAGTGGGTTAACTAGAAACTAAGAACTGGAAACTATTGTTTTAATATGTTGCTTAGAATCTGTTTCTTTTTAATAGGTTGCTTAGTGAATTTTGATATAAGGCTAACTCTATAGTATTTTGTTATATTAAACTGCCTATTACACTAGGTTTGCCGAATTTCTCTTTTCTATATTATTAGAATTTTCGCTGGTGCATTACAAAAAATGGTATTTGCAGTAGATTTTAATCACTATTTTAATAGGATGACATGTTATAAATCATGTGCGCTTCATTCTATGAGGCTAGCGCTTTTTGTGCGCCTTTTGAGGTGATATTTGGGCTTTGCGCGCCTTATTGCGCTAACACTTTTAACAGCTGAAGGTTCCAATTGAACTTTCTGCTGTACCAGTATTTTACGAATCTAACTAAATTTTCTATTAGAAGGCCCCCTTTGGATTGGACTCAACTCCCTCAAAATCTCAACTGTTTCTCTTTTTCCAAGCATAAAAGATTGATTGCTCCACTTTAATTTTCAGTTAGAACCTTTACTTGGAACACATGAAGATTTCACCTGAAGTCCACGTAATATAGATATCTCTTTAGAAGTATTCTAGTGCTGCTTTGACATGAAGATAATAATTGAGTTTAAGCAGCACTTTTTTTTTTCTTTATGGATAGTTTATATGGTTCTCAAGGTTGCTGGTGCTACTGTTATCCTAGCTTTCCTGTGAACCATATCCAATGGTTTTCATTTGACAGGGTACGCAACTATATGATCCAAAGGCTGGTGGGTGGAAAGACTTGGGAATGCTTGACGTAATGCAAGTAAGGTCCAATGTCCCTAGTGAATTCTTGTATATCAGTTCTTATAATCTGAGTTGAGTGGTACACGGATTTATATTGATTATTGTGCAATTGTTTCTTTAGATTTTTGGTCGGGCTGGGAGACCACAGTTTGACAAGAGTGGTGAAGGAATCATAATTACATCCCATGACAAGTTGTCTTACTATCTCAGACTTTTGACAAGTCAACTGCCCATTGAAAGTCAGGTACACAATTTAAGCTTTTGATGATTGTGATATCTCAAATTGGATTAGCATGTAATTTTGGCTGGTATGGAAGAATGGGGTTTGTTTCTCCTTAACTTTTTGTGTGCAACCTTAGCAGAGTGACCGCCATTAGATGTCTCTCTTTCCCTCTTATATTACTAGCTTTTTGGTTCTCATTTTTGGTAAAGGGCGCCAACCACGAGCTCTTAAATGAAGTCTAAGAGAGAAAATTTCTATGTTGTCAAATAATGTCAAATAATTTGCTTCATGTGAAAGTCAAGTTGAGCTTAGAGGAAATAAATTTTATTTCAGAGGACCTAGAGAGCCTACTTACAAATTAGAACTGGCATTTTTGTCAAATTTCAATATGGAATCCAGTTGAAGCACACTTTCTTAAGTCCAATAGTTTACGGGTTGACTGGAGTATTGTCTGTACTAACTAGTTCCAAGGAGGTTGCAGTGATAAGGCTTAGGTCTAGGCCCAGGTGATTGTTTATCTAACTGGTCATGTGCTTTTTTACTACGGGAACTCATCGGGAATTAACTGCGTCCACAGATGATATAAACACCAAGGGATATGATTAAGGATAGGAAAGATAATGATGTAGAAAACAAGACATAATTCTACACAGCATTGTAAGGGATTTAGGGCAGCTTGGCAGCACCCATGGCTTGGGTACAGTTTGCCGTGTGCTCAAATCCTAGTCATCCCTACGTATTACTTCATGTTTGGTTTTTGGATGTTTGCAAGTTCTTTCTTGATTACTTAATTAATTTCTTCACTTTGTTTAAGGAAGAAATGATTAAATTTCACGTTTTCTTTGGTATTTGCTGCAGTTTATTAGCTCCATGAAGGACAACCTTAACGCGGAGGTGGTTCTGGGCACTGTGACTAATGTAAAGGAAGCATGTGCATGGCTTCGATATACATATCTTGCAGTAAGGATGAGAATAAACCCTCTGGTCTATGGTATCGGATGGGAGGAGGTACTTTTCATCCCTTTGAGTTGAGTCAGTAGTTCATTTTGTATTACTCTAAGCCAATCAACGAAAGTTAGTCTTTATATGTGTAGACGGAATGAGATTTATGAACATTTTTACTGAAGTGGTCGTGGAGGAAGTCAGTTCTAGTGGGCCATGCTAAAATCTGCCATTTTAAAGACTCTGCTGTTATTATTAACTTTCTTCAAATGAACAGTCGGATAGGTGAAATACTAAAGGTTAGGTCTCTATCCACTTTTTTGCAGGTTATGGCAGATCCTTCCTTGAATTCGAAGCAAAGAGCTCTGGTCACTGAGGCTGCTCGTCAACTTGACAAAGCAAAAATGATGCGTTTTGATGAAAAAAGTGGCAATTTTTACTGTACTGAGCTTGGTCGCATTGCCAGTCATTTTTATATCCAATATTCAAGTGTTGAAACTTATAATGAAATGCTGCGCCGCCACATGAGTGACAGTGAGGTCTGGTTATTGATACTTACATATTTGCGATTGAACACTTTATCTCGTAACACCTGGTTATATCTTGACAAAATAGTGAATCTGGAATCCATAATTCTGGAGTTTTGACAATTTTTACCTTTAGTGGTCATTTATTGGCCTAGAGAGTGGTCATTGTTGGCTGCCGTAGTTACAGATTTTCTTTTAACGTTTTGATTTTTTTTTCTTCTGTTGTTGAAACTTAGTATCTCCTAGGGTTTGTGTGAGTGGTCACATATTGGAGTATTCAGTTCTGTGGCTTATCAGAACGAGTTTTTTCTAACAATGAAGAGGATTTCTCTCCTTTTGTGTTTAAGAACTTACATACTTGGATCTGCTCTCTTCGCGGACCACTACCAAGTAGATAGTTTCTTTTAAAAAAATCAGGGCAATAGTTTAACCTTGACAGTCAATACAGAAAAGTTTGTTTTATGGGCTTACATTCACATGACTGTTTTAGGGGGCATCTATGTATGAGAAAAATGCTTATACAGGTTTATCTCATCGTGGCTTTTCTAGTGCGCAATTTTCTAATAGGTTTATTCTCACTTTCTGGACATGTAGATTATTGACATGGTAGCACATTCTTCTGAGTTTGAGAATATTGTTGTCCGAGAAGAAGAGCAAAATGAGCTTGAAACACTGGCACGCGACTGCCCATTGGAAGTCAAGGGTGGACCGTCCAACAAACATGGAAAAATATCTATTCTCATTCAGGTACTAAAGATTACCAGTTGACTTCGTATGCCCTGATTGACGACAGTAAGATTCATTAACTGATGAAGATTATTTCTGTTGCTTTGGCAGTTGTACATATCTCGAGGCTACATTGATGCATTTTCATTGGTTTCTGATGCTGCATATATCAGCGCAAGTTTGGCTCGTATTATGCGGGCTCTTTTTGAAATTTGTTTGCGTAGAGGCTGGAGTGAGATGACTCTTTTCATGTTGGAATATTGTAAGGCTGTGGACCGTCAAATTTGGCCTCATCAGCATCCCCTAAGGCAATTTGGCAAAGATCTTTCACCCGAGGTTCATAAAGCATATTTAAGTGTTTGGCTCAGTTTTGATTGATGATGAATA
Organism: Clarkia xantiana subsp. parviflora; assembly: GCA_036873135.1. Classification (NCBI taxonomy): domain Eukaryota; kingdom Viridiplantae; phylum Streptophyta; class Magnoliopsida; order Myrtales; family Onagraceae; genus Clarkia; species Clarkia xantiana. The sequence continues at coordinate 10,891,291 of JAPTYO010000010.1, read as the reverse complement.
ATTAATTAGCTATGTTTGTAGATACTGCGGAAGCTTGAAGATAGAGATGTTGACTTGGATCGTCTATTTGAGATGGAAGAAAAAGACATTGGAGCATTGATTCGTTATGGACCTGGGGGAAGGGTACATCTCTTATATTGAGGTCTTCAACGTTTAACATATTATACAACTGAACAGAGTTTACATGAAAACTTCCCCTATGTCTCTTGCAGTTGGTTAAACAAGCTCTAGGTCATTTTCCTGCAATTCAACTGTCGGCAAATATAAGCCCAATCACTAGAACTGTCCTGAAGGTATTTCATTGTCACAGAACTCCAACCATCTGGTTTGTTTTATTTTATGAGCATATATACATGGATCTGCATTCTTAGAGAAGACTTCCACTGCAGGTTGATCTGTTGATAGCGCCAGACTTCACGTGGAAAGAACGTTTCCATGGTCAAGCTCAGCGTTGGTTGATCGTTGTTGAGGTTCTCACATGACTTCTTTTCTGCTTTGTAATTTTCAGCTCATGTTCTCCTTTTTGCAACTTTGCATCTCACTTGATAGTTAGGATTATATTCGGTGGGCTATTTGATTAAGTCGAATTTAACTTGAAATACATCATGCATGATGCACTTTCATTTTGGAATTTAGCTCAGTCTGTTGCCTTTTTTGCTAATGAGTGACTATTACCATTAGATAAGTAATTACTATTAAAAAAATAGTTGGTTTTGGAAATATACCTGTCTATTAGGACCCTTATTTCCCAATAAATCTTGAAATATTAGGTGAGTGAAGCATTCGTGAAAAGTTCCCGCATACCATTCATAGCATGAAATACAACTAACATTTTTTACTTACTAGTATCTGATCATGCCTGATTACGTTTCAAAATATTTAATTCCACTTACAATTAGAGAGCTGTTATTCCTTGATACTTCTAGGGTTGAGCAGAGACTTGTATATATAGTGTAACTCCTTATCCTTAATGATAGTAATAATATCTCTATCTCTAACACTCCCCCTCAAGCTGGAGCATACATATCATGTGCACCAAGCTTGCTACAAATATACTGACTCCGAGAACCACCAAGGGCTTTAGTGAGAATATCAGCTAGTTGATTACTAGAACCAACAGATTCTGTGGCAATTATCTTGGAGACGATCTTCTCGCGGATAAAGTGACAGTCGACTTCTATATGTTTGGTTCTCTCATGGAAGACTGGATTTGAGGCTATGTGTAGAGCTGCTTGGTTGTCACAATAAAGTTTCATTGGTTTATTATCTCCAATCCTCAACTCTTGAAGAAGTTGTTTGACCCAAAGAAGCTCACACGTACCAACTGCCATGGCCCTGTACTCTGCTTCAGCACTAGAACGAGCAACAACGTTCTGTTTCTTACTTTTCCACGATATTAGATTTCCTCCGAGAAAGACACAATAACCAGACGTAGACCTTCTGTCTATTGGACAACCTGCCCAATCAGCATCAGTGTAAGCCACCACTTCAGTGTTTCCTTTATCTTTATATATCAACCCTTGACCTGGAGCCTTCTTGACATACCGAAGTATTCGCATCACCGCCTGCCAGTGTTCAACACAGGGAGATTGCATGAATTGGCTGACCACCCCTACTGCAAACGAGATGTCTGGTCTAGTGATAGTGAGATAGACCAATTTGCCCACCAGCCTTCTATATCTTTCAGGGTTATCAAATAACTCCCCCTGATTCGGAAGTAGTTTACTATTCGGATCCATGGGACTATCAACAGGCCTACAATCCAACATGCCTGTTTCTTCCAGAATATCTAGTGCATATTTCCTTTGAGAAATGCAAATATCATTCGTTGATTGAGCAACTTCAATTCCAAGAAAATATTTAAGACTCCCTAAATCTTTGGTCTGGAAGTGACTGAATAAGTGCGTCTTCAGCTGTTTAATCTTCTCATGATCGCTCCCAGTAATAATAATGTCATCGACATAGACGATTAGATACACGCAGAGACCAGAAGAAGAGTGTGAGTAGAAGACAGAATAGTCAGTTTCACTCCGACACATCCCAAATTTCTGAACAACGGAGCTGAATTTTCCAAACCAGGCCCGTGGTGATTGCTTGAGTCCATATAAAGAGCGATGCAGCTTACAAACAAGTCCTGACTCCCCCTGAGCAACAAATCCAGGGGGTTGCTCCATATAAATCTCTTCTTCAAGCTCTCCATGGAGGAATGCGTTTTTAATATCTAACTGATGTAACGGCCAATGCTGGATTGCTGCAATAGAGAGAAGTAACCGTACAGAAGGAATCTTTGCTACGGGAGAAAACGTATCCCCATAATCTAGACCATAAACTTGAGTATAGCCTTTGGCCACAAGACGTGCTTTAAGGCGGTCAATTTGACCATCAGCTCCAACTTTGATAGCAAACACCCATCTACAGCCAACAGTTTTCTTTTCTGGCGGCAATCGGACCAAATCCCATGTACCACTTTGCTCCAAGGCCTGCATCTCGTCAATCATGGCTTGCTTCCATCCGGGATGAGCAAGCGCCTCACGAACAGTTTTGGGAATAGAAACGGAAGACAATGATGAAACAAAAGCAAAGTGGGATGGAGAAAGCCGATGAAAACTCAAAAAGTTATAAATAGGATGAGTGTTACGAGTGGATCTACTTCCCTTTCGTAGGGCAATGGGCAACTCTTCGGATGAGTCAGGTTGGTCTGTAGTCGGTTCAGACACTTCAGATGGAATAGGAACTGTAGAGGTCTCTATTGCAGTAGACTGTCTCTGTCGACGTTGATATTGAAGAAGAGGCGGTGGATCAATCGATGAAGGTGGAGCTTCTATCACAACGGAAGGAGATTGTGGAGCTTCTATCAAGATGAAGCCGATGAAGGATTGGAGATTACTGGAATGAAGTCAGACGATGCCGACTCGAACGGCGGAGGCGCGGCGGAAAACGGCGGCCGGATAGGTGGCGCGTGGCTTACACGCGCCGGAGACAACTTTAACCGGTGGCGGCGCGTGGAAGCGCATGTGGAGGAAGACGGCGTCGGAGGAACACTGGTTGCGACGGCCGGCAGCTTCTGAGGTGACTAGTGATGTCAATTTTGAAAGATAAACCCTAATTTCAAAAGGGTTCTATCGGACTGAAGGAGGAACTTGGCGGCTCCGGGAGAAATAATGAACCTAGGTTAGACTTAGGCTCTGATACCAACTTACAATTAGAGAGCTGTTATTCCTTGATACTTCTAGGGTTGAGCAGAGACTTGTATATATAGTGTAACTCCTTATCCTTAATGATAGTAATAATATCTCTATCTCTAACAATTCCTATTGCCAGATTACTCATGAGGTCACTATCAGAACACCAATCAAGCTTATGATAAAAGAAAAACCAGCCGGAGGATAGATTAAATGTTGTAGTATTATTTAGAGGCCTGGACTCCACAAATTTAGATCTCCTGATAATGCTTTCAAGACTGAGAATGCTGTCTATATCCTGTATAAACTGATTGAACTATGTATAACTTTTTCTATAATTCTTTTTATACATCTGGTTGTGCACAGAAATAGGACATTTTTTTTGATAGTGAATTGTGAGGTGCAAAAGGAATCTCTATCAATGGATTTTACGGTTCTAACTTCTTGTTCTCTGTGCAACTCGGGGGCACCCGCAACCTAATTGTGCTTCTAAATAAGAGGACTGAAACTTTTATTTTCGGCTGAATAAATAACAAGACTTAAACAGGTATATGGATAGCACAATTGTTAACCTCTTGCCATGCAGGATTCTGAGAATGATCACATATATCACTCGGAGCTTTTCACATTAACTAAGCGGATGGCTAGAGGCGAACCTCAGAAGCTTTCCTTTACTGTGCCAATCTTTGAACCACACCCACCACAGTACTACATTCGTGCTGTCTCTGATTCCTGGCTGCACGCTGAGGCTTTCTATGTTATCTCATTCCACAACCTAGCGCTTCCTGAGGTATTGCACATTCTACTTTACCTTCAACAACATTGAGATATTTATGGTTTATACTATTTCTATGGGAAATTCGTGCTTTGTTCTGTCTTGAACAAGTATCATGAACTCATGATTGTGCAGGCTCGCACTACACATACTGAACTTCTCGATCTGAAGCCTCTCCCTGTCACTGCACTTGGCAACTCTACTTATGAAGCTCTGTACAAATTTTCACATTTTAATCCAATACAAACACAGGTATTAAATATTTCGTCGACTCACATGTTGATGTTAGTTGTCATTTATCTTTCATCTCAGGCCATATCCTTTTGCAGGCTTTCCACACCCTCTATCATACCGACAATAATGTTCTTTTAGGAGCTCCCACTGGAAGTGGGAAAACAATTTCTGCTGAGCTTGCAATGCTCCGTCTCTTTAATTCTCAGCCTGATATGAAGGTACATCTGCTTACTGTATTATTTATTATTATATTAGGAAAATTCATACTTTTTTTTTTTTTCATATCTCAGGTTATTTACATAGCACCTCTGAAGGCCATCGTACGGGAAAGAATGAATGATTGGAAGAAAGGTCTTGTGCCTCAACTTGGGAAAAAAATGGTGACTACTTGCTATTTTTAACTATTTCTCGTTCAATTTCTGTTACCCTAAAAGATGAAGCTTTGCCCGTGTTTCATATGATAAAATCTGTATTTGTTAGGTTGAAATGACTGGAGATTATACTCCAGATCTGATGGCTCTTCTCTCCGCTGACATCATCATATCTACCCCAGAGAAATGGGATGGCATTAGCCGGAACTGGCAAACTAGAAGCTACGTGAAAAAGGTGTTATCATCGTCCTGGTTAGCTAGTGTCTTCAATTAGACAGGATTTAATGTATTTTCAATGATTACACAGGTCGGAGTTATGATTTTGGATGAGATACATTTACTTGGAGCTGATCGAGGCCCCATTCTCGAGGTCTGTATTAGAAATTTTCACTTCAAACCACATCTTCCATCTATTATGATGTGCTATTGATAAAATAAGCTTTGAGCTGTTACCTCACATTGTTAATCTATCATAATTAGAGCATGTATATCATTCATAAAATACAACAAAACAATGTGAAGTAACAGCGCGTTCTGTCATTGATTAAGGTTCAGGTGTTTTAACATTTTATTAGAAGGTTGTGGTCACTCATATCTTGACAGTTGATACTTTACGGATATAAGCTGATCTTGCTTCTGTTATTTTCTTAATATTCGTAAGCTTTATTTGCAAATAATATTGACACCGAGATATTGCTCAAGAATTTTAATGTTTTGTACTGTTGTACACCCTGATCTTGAATTGAACTCTCCCTCTAAAGGAGGTGTATATTTTATTATCAATTTAGTCCTATTCAAATGATTGTGAGAAAAAATCTGCCTGGTACAGCCACGTGAAAACTTGTGTAACATCTTTAACAAATGGTGTCTAGTGTTGGTTTTTACCCATTGTTAGATTGAATTGGCTTCTTCAAGTCAGACCTGCTTGTCAATGCCCTAGAAAAAGGTGCAATCTAATGGAGAATGTGCCACCCCAGAGGTTTGATTTAGTAGCTATGATTATGATCCAGGTCATTGTTTCAAGGATGAGGTACATATCCTCACAGACAGATCGTTCTGTTAGGTTTGTGGGTCTGTCTACTGCTCTAGCAAATGCGAGGTATGTGGAATCTATAAAAAGCTCTGTTTTATAAATTATTATTGTACACCACTGCTGTGATTATTAATAGACTTCGCTATGCTTGCTTTCATCTATTATTTTTAGTGATTATTTTGATAGGGCACTATCTTTTTCGTAAAGAAAATACTTTAGAAGAGATATATCATATACTTTCAAAGAAAAGAACTTGAACTTGGTTTCATTTCTATCTAGTTGGGTAGCCTGTTTATCTGTTAGTTCATTGCATTATTACTAAGCTGAGCTTGAATAATCGTATAAGAAAGTCTATTAAAAACCTCTTAAATATGCACATATCAATGGGAAAATGGGCATAAGTGTCAGTTCTAGCTTTCCTTAACACGTTTCATACCATATCTGAACCAATAGGATTAGATGGACTAGGAATTAAACCACAAGGCTGCATTCCCTCTCTAAAATATTAATTTTCTCTCGTATTTCCCCTCGCTGCTACAACCTCACCCACTCAAGTTATTATATTTGATGAACAGTTTGAGGAAGTATTGATATACTAAGCTATCACTTTTTCTGCATTTTAGTGACTTGGGAGATTGGCTGGGTGTTGAGGAAACAGGATTATTTAATTTTAAGCCAAGTGTAAGACCAGTGCCACTTGAAGTCCATATCCAGGTGAGTTAATGCAGTCTCTTGTGTATCTCACTAACCGTTCTTCTATTATGCTACCCCCCCCCCCCCCTAATTATTCCACAGTAAGATACTATAATTATCGTTTTCACCTATACTTTGTTGCTAATATAGTTACTTTTTTCGAACTAAATAAAAGGCTAAGCCAATAGAACTGTTTTAGAAATCCGTGAAGGTACCATAAATTCTATTTGTAACTTCTTTTCAACTGACCTAAAAGATAAGCTAGTACGTTTAGTGTTTATAGTTTATGGATGCCTTAACCTAAGGAGCATAATCTATGTGTGGTTGGGCATTCAGATCAACAGTTTGGTGGGGATATTTTCCTTGTTGAAGAATGTGTGTCGTAACGACTATTTACTTATGAAACAGGGTTATCCGGGAAAGTTCTATTGCCCACGAATGAATAGCATGAACAAACCTGCATATGCTGCAATATGCACCCATTCCCCTACAAAACCGGTTCTTATATTTGTCTCATCACGTCGTCAGACAAGGCTCACAGCACTGGATCTTATTCAGGTGAATATGAGTCCTGTGACTGAATATTATATATCAACGGAAACATCTCTGAGACATAGTATTTCTGTGCAGTTTGCAGCTTCAGATGAGCATCCTCGGCAGTTTCTCAGTTTGCCCGAAGAAGAGTTGCAGATGGTGCTTTCCCAAATAACTGATCAGAATCTCAGGCACACACTGCAATTTGGTCTTGGACTGCATCATGCTGGACTAAATGACAGGGATCGCTCGTTGGTTGAGGAGCTGTTTGCTAACAACAAGATCCAGGCACTTTCCTTTTTTACTTGAATAATCTTTTTCGTGACCTATAATAGAAGCCTAAACTATGTGGATGCTTGCTGTAATAGGTACTAATATGTACCAGCACATTGGCATGGGGTGTTAACCTTCCTGCTCATCTAGTTATTATCAAGGTATGAAAATGTTTCTGTTACATGTCAGTATGTTCTCTGTCATTAATCCGGGTTCTTGGAATTAACCAATTGGTGTTAAAAGATTCCTTCTTAAACATTTAAGAGAATTAGAAAGGGAACCTGGGGAGATATTGAAAGATATGAGCATGGACAAGGGCTATAAAGATGTATGATGCCATGTCTTGGGGTGGAGTTGTGTAACAATTAAACCTTTGAAAATGACCATGGAATTTAATCTTATAGTTTTCATTAGCAGCTTCCAATCAGGAATCACCAAATATTTAAATTTTTATTTGAATATTGTTGAGAGTGATTCCTCTGCTAGAGTAGTGGCTCCATGGAGAATATAAGAGGGAACATGATACTGAAGGTACTTTTGAGTTTTGATTGCTCGAGTGTGCTGCCAATTCTATCTTGTGCCATTGTCTATGTTCAAATATGAGAACAGGTTGCAGAATGCTTGATACAATTTTTCCTCTGAAGTGCTGGATGCTCGACCTAGACAGTTGATCGCATGCATGTTTTTCTTCCAGGGAACAGAATATTATGATGGGAAGTCAAAGAGATATGTTGATATGCCAATCACTGATATTTTACAAATGATGGGACGTGCTGGTCGTCCCCAATATGACCAACATGGAAAGGCAGTTATTCTTGTCCATGAACCCAAGAAAAGTTTCTACAAAAAGGTAGATTCGACATTTTCAACTGCATTTAGTTCCTCATTCCATCTTTTACATTGATATTATAAGTGACAGATTTTCATTCTAATACTTTTTACTCTGGCAGTTCTTATATGAGCCTTTCCCTGTTGAAAGTAGTCTAAGGGAGCAGTTGCACAACCACATGAATGCAGAGATTGTTTCTGGCACAATTTGCAATAAGGAGGATGCTGTTCATTATCTTACATGGACGTACTTGTTCCGTAGACTGGTAAGAACTTAGTCATTATTGGTGTGTTTTCTCTAAAGGGATGTGTTCTCCTTTTTTCCTTTACAAAGAACCGGCACTTTCTTCTGTCGATGTTGCTATCTATAATCCCTTGTACCTAAACCCTCATCTACAGGAAGTCAACCTAGACATACAAGTCCAAATATGTGCATATATTGTTTCTTACCACTAAGCCAATCTCATGGGGTTCACCAAACAGAAGTATTGGTTTTTAATAGGAATACATGCGCATATTGATTCTTATTATAGAAAAGGACTTTCTATATTCTCACTGAATTTTACAGCTCTTTCATGAACTCAATGTATCTGCAGCTGTTAGATGGTATTGCTTTTGTCCTCATTTCTGATATTGTTTCTTTTTTTAGATGGTCAATCCGGCCTACTATGGTTTGGAAGATACGGACCCTGAAATGATCAGTTCTTATTTATCTAGGTAATTAAAGACATGCCTATTACCTTAAAGGTTAAGCTAAAATAGTAGGCTTTTCTAAGGTTCACTTTGATCATCCTTTGCCATCCTTCCATCTTTTGACTTAGTTGTTTATTTTCTCATCCACCTGGTAGGTTAATCCAGAGCACATTTGAAGATCTTGAAGATAGTGGATGCATCAAAATGGATGAAGACTCGGTGGAATCAATGATGTTGGGTTCCATTGCATCACAGTACTACCTTAGCTACATGACCGTATCTATGTTCGGGTCAAATATATCTCGTGATACATCTCTTGAAGTGAGAACCCATTCTAAATTTTGTGAAATCCAGTTTTTTTATAGATATAATGCTGCTAACATGTTGAATCTTATTATTGCAGGTATTTTTGCATATATTATCTGGTGCTTCAGAGTATGATGAGCTTCCTGTTCGTCATAATGAGGTTATTTCTCTGTTTACATCATTTCTAAGTGCCTGATGTCTTGCTAGGCTATAGATGTTCCACACATGGATAGAGGTAGATAAGTAACAACTGAATTAGGCGTTAAACGAAAGCTCTAATAGAAACTATCAGGAGAAGGGGTAATAGCAAAAAAAAAAAAAAAAGGAAATGCAAAGAGAGGTTCCTAAGAGATAAATTTCTGCTTTCAACATCGAAAATATTTATGATTTTTTATATGGACCAGCATTATGATGCTTCATCATTTTGTTTAACTTATAGTACATGATGGAATCATTCTCCTGTATTTATATGTTATAGTGATCCATTTTTTGGAGTACTAAACTGTAATTTGAGTTGCTGGCTTTATGATATGCTAAATACAACTAGTTTTGTTTGTAGTTCGGGTGCAATTCTCTACACTAAGTACAATCAGTTCTATTTGTAGTGATGCATTTTTTGTCTAATTTGTATGGTTCTAAACATTTTGTCTCTATGATAGGAACTTCACAACGGTGCAATAGCTGAGAAAGTAAGATATAAGGTTGACAAGGGCCGTCTTGATGACCCCCATGTCAAAGCCAATCTGCTATTCCAGGTTTTTCTTCCCTTAATGTAGTTCTAAAAAACTTCCATTGGTTTCTGGAATGTATGTTCACATCTCACTTCCAAAAACACACTCTTAAAAGCACAAATTCAAGCACCTAAACAGGCACAGTAGATTCGCGCCATATTTGTTCTGCCTCTGTCAATACTATTACACTAGTATTAGAGATAATGATGTAGACTGCCATGCAGGCAATTCAACGCACCATTTCAATTCTGTTAAAATTTTATGTCTGGATCTCTTTCTTAAGTCATTAAGATTTGCAATGTCTTGCAATTTCAGGCACACTTTTCTCAGTTAGAGTTGCCAGTCAGTGATTATGTGACTGACTTGAAATCAGTAATGGATCAAAGTATACGCATCATCCAGGCGATGATAGATATATGTGCCAACAGTGGATGGCTTTCAAGTTCAATTACTTGCATGCATCTTTTGCAGATGGTCATGCAGGTATTTCTCTTATTAATAGCTCTTTTTCTTCCCCCACTTTTTCATATAGCTGTTCTCTGTTGATTTCTTGAAGTAATTAAATTGAATCATCCACTCAACACAGTCACACTCTTTGTGCATCTTTTAGGGTCTGTGGCATGACAACTCTTCCCTGTGGATGGTTCCTAGCATGAACGTTGAACTTGAGGATTTGCTAAAAAGAAAAGGTATCGAGAGTTTGCAGCAGCTTTTGGATATTCCGAAGGATTCGTTGCAGAGCCTAATTGGGAATTCAAGTGCGCCTAGATTGTTTCAGGTCCGGAATTTTCTATCTACCCATAGCAGTTAATATGACTCCAACTGCAAAATTTAGGAAAATACGACCTTTTGATGTGTTGGAACTATTTTCCGGATCGGGAGATATTTTAATTTTTTTGCTATAGCAGGAGATACTAATGTTCTACAGACACTTAAAGCTAAACTCCTGATCTTCATCCTTTTTTGTACTTGTATGTAATATATATCTTCAGGAATTACAGCATTTTCCCCGTGTTCAAATGAAAGTAAGGCTTCAGAGAAAGGACAATAACGGTGACGTTTCTCCCTCATTGAGCATCAGGCTGGAAAAGAGTAACGGCAGAAGGAATTCGTCCAGAGCTTTTACCCCGAGATTTCCAAAGGCATGACAGTTAAATTTCATAGAGGGTATCGATGAAAGACGATTCTCCCTATATAAATCAAATCTGAGATTGTTTTTTGTATGACAGGTAAAAGATGAAGCATGGTGGTTGGTGCTCGGGAACTCGTCTACATCCGAGTTATATGCATTGAAGAGAGTATCTTTCACTACACATTTGGTCACTCAGATGAAACTGCCAGATGGATTGACCAATCTGCAGGTTTGAGAATATGTATTCTTGTAATTTGTGTCATTTTTTTCATCCTCATGATGAAACTGAAGGTATATATAGCAGTTGCAACTTGGTGTGGATCTGATATCGTCTTTTTTTCTGGGTACAGGGATTGAAGCTATTTTTAGTTTCGGATTGTTATATCGGGTTCGAGCAAGAAGTCTCCATCGAAAATCTTGACCGCAGCTGGCGGTAAGTAGATAGTTGATGGAATGGAATTTACCCATCTCAGCTGATGCTTTGCGTAGCTGTTGCTGCAGGGTAATACTTGTTACGTGAGTATTGACTGTTGTTTAACTAGTTCTCAACTTTTTATCTTCATTCTCTATTATACATTTCGCATCTTCAAATATTACTGCAAAACACCCCTATTGAGCAATGCAGCAAATATTTTTCTTTTCATCTAATGGTGGTCGTGTCACTTTCTTTTCTTATCTTTTTTTGCTGATTTCTAGCATCTACTTGTCAGAGTCAGCGACTCACTGGTGTATCTACGAATTGTAAATTGTGGTATTTTTTTTAAGGGTTAAGAACACAATAGGGGTCTGAATGTTTGCCCATGTTGCCAAAAGGGGTCTGAATTGAAAAAAAACGTATTATTTAGGGCCTGAATTTTGAGTTTTGTGTATAAGTGAGGTTTCCGTCTATTTTTTCTGTTAAAAGTGACGGAAAGTGGTCACATGCCTGGCATGTGACCAAAAATAATTTAAAAACCCGAAAATGCCCTTTGACCAAAATGTGTCTCTCATATGTTTGACCTAAAATGACGAAAATACCCTTTAAGCCACCACAGCTCCGGCGACCACCACCGGCCTCCGGCGACCACCACCGACCTCCGGCGACCACCACCGGCCTCCGGCGACCACCTCCGACCTCCGGCGACGACCGAAAAGCTCCGATCTGGAGCCCTGTGGCTCCGATCGGAGCTCCAATCGGAGCTTTTTTGGTTCTGATCGGAGGCCGGTGGCGGTCGCCGGAGGCCGGTGGCCGGAGCGTGGTGGCCTTAAGGGCATAATTAGTGTGTAGGGGTATTTTAGACATTTCACATTTTATTAATTAAATTGATAAATTGTATAATAATTACAAAAGGGTATTTTTGTCTTTTCACGTGGTTCTGTTAGATTTAACAGAAAATTTGGACGGAGACTTGAAAAAACACAACTCAAAATTCAGGCCCTTAATAATACGTTTTTTCAATTCAGACCCATTTTGGCAACATGGGCAAACATTCAGGCCCCTATTGTGTTCTTAACCCTTTTTTTAATACTCGTTATTTCAACTTTGATCGTTTCAACAAAAAAAAACTTTGACCCATCTGAATTTTTAATTTCTAAGTAAATTATTACATTTGTTACAATTTTTGTCAAATTGGAAAAAAAAAAAAAAAGAGCATATTTGGTACTTAATATTTTTATTTATGTGTACCCAAAATGAATTCAGTAATAAATCGTAAGAATTATAGTGAAATATATTCAAGTAGTCACTCAATTGACCCTCTAATAATTGGGCCAAAAATTACCATGATATGGTATGTGAGACTTTTGATGTGTATTTATAATAGTTCAGTAATAAATTGGAAGGACTGTAATGAAATAATTTTAGTCGGACGTTAATTTTTAATAAATTGATGTTTTTTTATAAGTGCTAGATTAAAGATAATTTGCTACAATTATTTTAATTTTCCGGTGGAATTTTTTTAGATATGTTAGGATCGATTCTCACAAACGGTTTAAGAGAAAAGCAATAAAGAACACAGGATTTGACGTTGTTCGGTTAAATTCGATCTAAGTCCACAATTCCGGTGGCTAACGTTTTTTATTGATGTGCACATAGTTACAATTTTAGAGAATACAATCTATATAAATAGCGGCGGAGAAAGACTCATAAACCCTACCGTGTCGGGTTGATCAAAATTCGGGTCGGGCTTCCCCCGAACCCCAACCTTTGGTAGGAGGCTACCCTCCTCAACCCCCGTTGACCTCAGCGCCGAGATCAAACGACGATAATCAGGATCTATAACTCAACAAGATAAACATTAGAAAGTCTTACTTATCTAAGATTCAATTCGTTTTTATTTAGTTTGACAGAAATTGTAAACGCTTAAAATTTAAAATTTATATACCTAAGAAATTTTAAAAATTAAGTTTAGGTAAGTCTATTGACACAACCACTCCGCACCACATTTTTTTTATTAAAATACATAATTAATGTATAGGTAGTTTATTGACATAATCATTCCGCCACCACATTTTTTATTAAAAGACATAATCAATGTATATAGCGGCACAAAACTAAATTACATAATTAAGATAGGCACATTCAAATACTAATAGTCACCCATCAAACCGCCGTCTCATAAACCTGCGCCGGCAACCTCATCTTAGGGTGAACCGTCAACGGCACCGCCCTCTGCAAGGTCAGCCCATACCCCTCATCCATATTCAGCTTCTCCGGCATCACCCCCTCCGGCAGCTCCCAATCAAACGCGTGCACCAGACTCGCCGTCAGCAACTGCACCATCCTCAGCCCCAAGCTCATCCCGGCACAAATCCTCCGCCCCGCCCCGAACGGTATAAGTTCAAAATCCGTCCCTCGGACGTCAACTCCGTCCTTTTCGCCGCCGGGGAGGAACCTCTCGGGTCGGAACACGAGCGGGTCTTTCCACTCGTCCGGGTCCCGGGCGATGGCCCACACGTTGGTGAGGAGGGTGGCGCCCTTTGGGATGTGGTAGCCGTTGATCTCGCAGCTCTCGGCCGCGATGCGGGGGAGGGAGAGTGGGGTCGAGGGGTGGAGGCGGAAAGTCTCCTTGATTACGGCTTGGAGGTAGGTTAGTTTGGGGAGGTCGAGTTCGGCGACGAGGCGTTTGGGGCCCACGACGGAGTCGATTTCGGCTTGGAGGGTGGTGAGGATGGTGGGGTGGCGGATGAGCTCTGCGATCGCCCATTCTACTGTGCTGGATGTTGTATCCGTTCCCGCCGTGAACATGTTCTGTAAAAAAATATTCATGAAATTGATAAGAGAACAAGGGAGTGAAATTTGGACAAAGTGAACTTACATAAAATTATTATTAAGTAGTAGAAGAAACCAAATTAATTGTTTTTAAAAAAAGGTTAATACGTATTTTGGGTCTTAAATATATGGTTAAAAATCTATAAATTGTTTGTCTTATGTAAGATTTTTGTGTCTGAAGTTTGAAATTTAAATTGTTGATATTAATTATTTGAAGTTTGAACTTTATTGAAATTTGGTTTTTCGTTCATTTTTTCTGTCAAATTTGACGGAAGAGTGTGAAAAGTCGAAATTGTCTCTAATATTTTTATGTTTTCTATGGCACTACCCTACTCCGACCTGCCACCACCCAATTAGGGGCAATTTTGTGATTTATTTTTTTATTGGGTCATGTGATAAGTATATGACCAAGTTCTGTCAATTTTAATAGCAAATTTGGACGAAGATAACAAATTTCAACAAAATTGAAATTTCAAACAGTCAATATCAACAATTTAAACTGTAGACATCAAATCTTATATAGAGCAAATTTCAAACAATTTATAGATTCTTAACCCTAAAATATAAGTTTTTTGTGTGCATATTTTAGATGGAGAGACTTGTTATCTTTTGGTAATATATAACTTCCTCCCAACTATTATTATACGTTTAAGTTTGTCCCTCTAATATATTCTTAATATTTTTTTTGTATAATTAAGTTACTAAAGATTTTTCAATCAGATTATTAACTTGGTGAACCTAGCTCGAATTGAGTCCAGGCTAGGCTCGACTTGGTTAGGGTTGCCAGTCATATATATTCTACTGAAAGGTAGAATTAACGGCTCACTTATATATGGACCAAAATACAATTCCTGATTCAAATATGTTATACTAAAATGTTATCTATTTAAACAAATAGAAGTTATGTTATTATTTTGAAAGAAAAAAAATCAACAACATAATAAAGTGCAAATCATATAGGCTCTTATATAAAAATAGTGATAGAATCATAAAATCCATATAATATATATTTTTAAAATAAGCGAGGTGGTATTCTCTATGTGGATAATTAGATTAGTATGTATGGAATTATCATGACTGTTTAATGAATAAAATAATAAATTAACTTAATTTGATGTTTGATACACAGTTGAAAGTTGAGTTTAATTTTATAAAAATAACATTCTCTTAGGTTTTAGCAACATTCTCTTTGTTTTTAGCAAAATAATCAAATTATTTTGTTTTTTTTTTAATTTTAAACCCTAAATTAACCGACAACATGACACCTACCTGTTCAGTGTTCACCATGTCAGCCTCACAATTTGATTAATAAAATGGTAAAGATATATTTTGTGTGGTTGTCTTACCAAAAGCAGCGCTTTAATTTCAGTATCGGTGAGCTTGCCGCCGTCGTCGTCGGTGAGAGAGATAAGCGTACTGAGCATATCGGAGTACGTCGTCCCAGTGGCGGCGTGCGCCTTGTGCTCTTCCACAATTCCGGCCAAGAACGCGTCGAATCTCTTGTGCAGCTTCTTCATCTTCCCCGCCACGCCCTGCAGATCCAGCCAATCCAGTGCCGGCACGAAATCTCCGATGTTGAACACGCCGGCAAGCACCATCACCTCCACCACCATATCCTTGAATTCGTCCGCCTTGGAATCCACGCCGCCGGTGCCGTCGCCGAACACCCTCCGCCCAATCAACACCCGCCCTAACGCGTTGACCGTGCAGACGTTCAGTAGTTGCCCTAAATTTACCGCAGCTGTCACCGACGATTTTACTATGGCTTGCGTGAGTTTAGCAACTTCCTCCTATATTATAATAATAATCGGAAAATTAATTAGTCCGTTAAATATAATATAATTATAATTAATGGAGGAATCGAATATCATATTTAATAATATTCAGAATCAGTATAAACCGATTTATTATAATATAATAGATTATTATTTTTAATGTGAAATAAGCATATAATTAATGTTACCCTAAAATACCTACCAATAAGTGGTGTTTGGATTAAAAAAAATGGACTTAATTACTAGCGTGGACCCGTAAGAGTTGCACCAACATCACAACATTTATGAACGTAGACTTTTCGCTAACCACTTGTTTGCTAAGCTTTCTAAGTTTACTAAATAGCACATTTTCCCTCACCGGCGCTTCTATCTATGCCTAACATTCTCCGTTTTAAAAGTTGAGATATCCTTTTTAATCCTTACCCTGAATAATTAGGGTAAACACTAATTTATTAATGTAGTCTCGCTAACAATATAGTATACGAGGTGTACAAACTATGAAAATTAATGATAAATGTGAAATATTTTTAAAATGAATTCATAATAATATTTTATATTTACATTACACCAACTTTTTCTCTTTTACTTTCACATGAATTTTCACAATAAATTTTACAATGAAAATTTTTACTCATTTAATATAGTCAAGCGGGCAGCCTAATAAGTCCAATCTTATTTGCCTCATCTTATGGCTAACGCAATATATGGACTAGACGATGCAGAATATGTTATTATTAATCAGGTTGCCGTGAAGTAATTCCTGAATAGCTAGATAACAGTTTTCAAACTTATAACTTCGGATCCAAACTATATTAAAATAGTCTCTATTAACTACTAGAGATGCTTCGGATCCAAACTATATTAAAATAGTCTCTATTAGCTACTAGAGATGCTTCCGGTAACTTGACTTTTTCAATGTTTAAATTAAATTATATTTTTATTTTCAATTTCCCATGTGGCATATGAAATCAGTTGTAAACATACTAAATACGGGTGATAAAATAGAGACTAGAGATTTCGGGCAAAAAATAGAGATTGAAAAGTGTAGAACCCGTGAGATTACCACATTTATAAACAATTTCCCCATTAGACATGCTTGAGTTGGTGCCATGTTAACAACTTACCTTCTCAAGGATCACAAACAACCTACATAAAAAATATATACTAACTAATTAAGCTAAAGAAGTAAGAACCATAATAATTTTTTTGTTTTCCATCAAGAAGCGTTATATTAAAAAATCATACATGACAGATTAGTCATAACTCCTAAAATTTTGAACTAATTCTAAATACAGCATCACAAAGTTTTCCCTAGTATTATGTATCATTTCTTAATGACCATGCATACATTTTATATAAAATATAGAAAAAGTTGTTATGAATTACTAAACGGACACACCCATATAATTGAGTGATCAATTACGTTATTTTCTAATAATTACATATATACATTCGACATTCTGAAACTAAACCGATCCAGTAGTTGGACTGGACCGGAATATGAACCGGACACACTAGCAATTCGGTTCTAGTTAAAGATCAGAACGTGTAATGAATCCAATTCGGCGAGTTAATTCCCAGATGTACCGGATAAGTTTGTATCAGTTCATCGGTTCAAAAGAAAAACTATAGACTAAACTGAACCTGAAGGTCTAGATTTTTTTGCTGAAACTGTTTGAACCGGATGAATCGGTTTGTCTGGAAACCGCCTGCCTACCGACACTTGTCGGTTTAAGATCCGGTTCGGTTTTCAAAACATTTATTACAGACAAAGCAGAAACAACAACGTTGATTAATATAATGTTGTTTATAGAAGTGGTACCTGGCGGACATGTCTGAAATCATCCAAAGCCTTGGCCGAGAAGAGATGTACAGAGCTCATCTTCCTCAACATCCTCCACCGCGGCCCGTACGGCGCAAACACCAGGTCCTGGTAATTATACGCTATGTGCTTCGCGCCGGAATTGGGCGGCCGGCTCGAGAAATTAGCATCGTGAGCCTTGAAGCACTGAGCCGCCACAGACGCCGATGCCGCCACCACAACGTCCACCAGCCCGAACTTCAGGTGCATTAGCGGGCCGTAGGTGCGTGCCAGCTCAGCAATGGAGTGGTGCGGCATGGGACCCAGGTGAGGCAGGTTTCCGACCAGCGGCCACGGTCTCGGGCCAGGAGGCAGCCGTTTCGACGGCCGGAGGAGGTGGCGGAGGAGGAAGTAGAGGAAGACCGCGGCGGCGGATGCTCCGGCGATGACGGTGGAGAGAGAGGGGGCCATGGTTTGAAGGTGGTGGTTTTGGGTTTAAAGCCTGGGGGTTATATATATATATGAAGTGTCACGGCAGTTTTGTCACGGCAGATTAGAAACGGAAGGTAGGTAGATATATAATACTACTATAATTTATTGATCTGCACAATACACTAAATTGTTCCCTAAGTTTTGTTTAAATAAAATGTTATACTTTACTATTATTAAATATGTCCTTTATAGAAATCCGTATTTTAAATTAATAAATTAAAAATTATAGTTATTATTGATTATATGTAAGTAAGATAGTATATATTATTGATAAAGTTTTCATATATATATTGCATAAAAATTTGTTTTTATTTTTATTTTTTTTTGGGTGGAAACGATATATATATATATAATAGCAACAACAGATAGTAATTACAACACATACTATGGAATCAGCCAACTGGAGTTAGTTGGGTAAAACCAAGTTCCGACCACATTATTGTTAGCTGCCATAGTTACTATATTATGCGAAAGGGAAATAACAGAGCGCCTGATATTACAGAGTACTAAAGACGGTAGACTATATAGTAAAGTACGAACAACTGAGACGACCCCAAACAAAAGAAGGCAAGCAAATCAAATAAGCGGTCAAGACACATTCTAACACAACCGAAGAATCGGAAAGTAAGAAATTAACATTCCGATTAGACAATTGTGCAAGCAGTAGACCAATCCTACATGCTAAACCCTCAGCAAAAAGTGGATCATCACAAAACGCAGAAGAAACCGACACTGCAAAAACTTCATTATCCAGGTTAAAAAAATAGCTGCTCCAAAGACCCTCGATATCCCCACGAACCGCACAATCCATAAGAACTGATCAACAATTGGGAGGAATCGATAAGCGCCCAACAATGTAATTTTCTACTGCGCCCTAAAGTTCAAAATTACTAATTATTCTACTTTACATAACAATATACATTTGAGACAAAAAAAAAAAAAAAAAAAACTAAAAAATTGCTGATTTTGCTAAGTATATTACCTATTTAATATAATTACAAGGGATTATATTTTTTTAGATTAGATTGATTGGATAGGAGGAGTCGGACAAAAACTAGAGCAGTTGCAACTTGCAATATATAAATATGTTTTATTGTAAAGATATAAATATTATTGATGATACTTGGACTTGTAATATTACATGACTGTTTGGTGTTTCTGGTGAGTGCATGAGCATGTGTTCAACTGTCGTCTACATTGGGTAGGTGGGTTTTTAAGGAGAATAGTCAATCGTAATTTGTTAGGGTTTTCATCAATATATTTGTATTTATATATTTATTATTATTATTAATATAATCAACTATCAACGATAATTTGTTGCTATTTCCCTTTCTGACACGTTATCGTATTTTTTTAGCAATACTTATCATTTATTTATGGCTGGCCATCGCACTAACTCATTTATTACCTCGCCGAAATAATTCTGAATATTAAAAATATTAACACTTTATCTCTTATTATAAACTAATTTATTATAATGATTAAAAACTAATTTATTATAATGATCAAAAACTAATTTAATGTTAGATGAATTATTCTAAATATGAAGTAAGCATATTACGAATGTTAATTACTTTCCCGATAAAAAGAGTTGGAACGAGCTTAGTGAGCTAACTTCTAGTATCATCAATTGGTTTTAGTAAATGAAATTGCTCATCAATTTCTCAATAACAGCTGGTATCAGAACTATTGGATAAAGACATATATAAAGTATTGAATCCCATGATAGGGCAGAAACGTACATGTGTATATGGGCATGGGAAACATGACTTGAGACTTCAAGTGACCGCACATGATATGTAAACGTGTAGAGAGCTTAGATTTCTGGTATGAAGTTTTAGTAAAATAAAAAGTAGGATCATGCTTTAGGGGATCGTATGATGAACTCACATGTAAGAGAGATTATTAAAACTCGCATGTAAAAATAAATTACATTAATAAATTGAAAAATTTGAAACAGTATATAATTTTAGTGAGCTATAGCTCCCCTTAATATTATAAATTAATTTTAGTAAGAAATCTCACTCTGCGTAATAGTAGTAAATCTGAACTCACTATTCAAAACGACTTATTGCCAAATTGACTTCGTAATTAGTTCTTGTTACAAATAACCTTATTATATATACAAGTAAAATGTTTAAGTGGCCAAAAAAGTAAATGTTTAAAAATTGTCATGAAAAAAAACACATTAAAAATATGTTAAAATCATGTGCTTTTTGTTTCAATTTTAATACGAGTTTCTTAAAAGAAGTGTTCAGTTCGTGCGGCGTTTGGGACGATGAGGAGCTATCATCAATGATGAAAATATGAGTTGAATTCAGCAGGCCCCCTCTAAGTGTATGAGACTTCACTCTCATGTCAAGAATTTCTCCGCCATATATGTTAGCTAGCAACTTACACAACCAATGGAGCATATGGAATTAACATTAAAATCGATCCGGTCAGACATGTTTTTTTTTTTTATATATATATATATATATAAGATAAAATAAACCACCTATTTCTTATATTTTATAAGCTAACACCTCTTAAATATATTAACAAATAACTAGGCTGACAATTCGTGCGGACCGTGCGGGTTCGTGTTGTGCAAGGTTCGTGTTGTGTTCTGGGGGTCATCCAAACCCGGCTCAATAAGAAAAATCGGTATGAAAAACCTATAGTAAATTGAAAAAAATAATAATATATAACAATTTTTAAACTAAAATTTTAAAATCACTCAATTTAGAGGTATCATTGCAAAAAGATGTCATGCTAAGCTTAGATATAATTATTTTAATAAAAGTTATTATACGTATATGTATAGCGATCGTGTTATCATGTTATATCACCAATATCAAACTTAAACCCGTAATTTTCGTGTCGTGTTTGTATCGGCTCGTCATGTTAGCATGGAGCCCTACAGATAACATATGATCTCATAAATTTTCCATTCCAATTTGCGTGCCCTCGTTTTCAAGCTCCAGACTGAACTTGATTGACACCACCAATAACCAATGGTATGAATTACTAAATATATAATGCTTAAGATAAAAAAAAAAAAAAAAAAAATATATATATATATATATATATATATATATATATAATGCCAAAAAAATTACTATATATATGTAAAAAAAATCGCTTAGTACTTTAATTAGAAGCCTCGAATTCGAACTTGGAAATAAAAAATATATTGTGAAAATTATTATAGACTTTTTTTTTTTGGTAAATAAAATTATTATACACACATAAAATAAACATAATACGTTATTCTCTTAATGAGGCAAGCAACAGTTTGAACAGACCGCAACTAAAGTACCGGCTACTAAAATAAACAGACGTAAAGGAGACGACCAAATTCGAACGTCTTCAGAACGTGCCACGTCATAACTACCGTTACCACGTGATTAACCTACCTCTCTTCCTATTTGACGATCAGACAAAAAAAAAAAAAAAAAAACCTCATCTGAGATCTGACATATTTAATTCCTGAAATTATTTACGGCCCCACAAATTTTGTCATTTTAATAAAATTCATTTTTTTTCAAGCACTGTCAAGTGTCAACTGTCACCGTGTCTCTTCGAATTTTTTAAGTGAGAAATGATACACAATCCTACCATTAGAGGTTTAACTGTATCTAGGTAATTAATTGTGATATAAATTGTTTAAAATATAAATTATATTAGTTAAATACAGTTGGACTATCACGTTCGGGCTTCGGATTGGATCGTATAACATTTTTTTTTAATTACTGAATGACGATAAATAATAAAATGGGTGAACTATTTGGATTTTTTTTCATACATTAAATTTCCTAAATGCTACCTTTTATAATTTTCATTTATGATTTTTTATATTGTTAACATCATACAAATGTATAAATGACTAAATGAAAGTGATACACAATGTTTATGATAGTTTTTTTTATGCATTTTTTGTTTATTGTTTTAAAGGTAAATTCTTATGTAAATTCTTATATCAATTAATTCTACCATATTATTAAAAAAAAAAGCCCAAACATAATGCTTATGAAACATACTACAACAATCCCACACTAGTTTGGAAGTTTATCATGTATATTCATGTAATTGATATTAATATTTATATGCTCGTTAAAAATGATATGTTCGTCACTTACTATAATAAATCTAATAAACGAATCATATGATATATATATATATATGCAACATTCAAATCGGCAATTTAAGTAAGATTATCAATATAATTGGATTTAAACCTGAATACCACTTAAAAACTCATATCAAATCTGAAAGAACACGTGATCTTAATAATGTTGGTTATTAGATGACTACTTTTAATTATTTTATTTAAACAATAGCAGGTTGTATATAATAAAAACTAACTACATGGTCATCTTGAAAATAAATTACAACTATATGTATATGACTATATATACACTACAGGAAAATATAGAGTTAACGGCTCACAACAACGGCACTTAACATGTTGAGCCGTAAAAATTAATTAAAGACCAGTTTTAACGGCTTTACATCGATTGAGCCGTAACCTTATTTTTGTAGCGGCTCAAATACATGAGCCGTAACGAAAAAAAAAATTCAAACTAACGGCTGAAAATAAATGGAGCCGTTAAATTCTTTTAAGCGGCTGGAATTAGAGAGCCGTGAAAGAGATTATTTTGCCACGTCTGGAATTAAATGAGCTGCAGTGATTTTTTTTCTTCTTTTTTTGCAACAGCTCAAATTAAATAATAAAGCTGTAAAAGTGTATTTAATTTTTCTAGAAGCATCCGAAAAACTGTCTTTCTCTCTATACTATCGGCCATCTTCCTTTCTTTATTCTTCATCTCTTTTCGAGAGAAACTCTCCATCTTCCTCTATGACGATATTTGCTTTCTCATTATTCATTCATCTTTTTTTTTTTCCTTTCTTTCTTCTACCTGCAAATTAGCTAGATTCGCTATCCTTTTACCCTTATTTATTTCAAGATAAGAGATTATTTACAGCTTTCAATATCTATTATGCACATGCAACCACTTATGGTTGCTTGGAGATGGCAGATCTGATTGTAGGGAGCAAGATCGGAGAAGTCTTCTCATCGACAGAATGTATGGCTGGAGGCATAGATCGCCGGAGGTCGAGCACTAGTCGATTTTCGTGAGCCGGGTCTGGCAGTCCCTGTGGTGGCGGTCCAGATCTGAGGATATGTCGTCGTCTTCTTGTCGATCTGAGATCGTGAGCCAGATCTGGTGGTTGTGATTGGTGAGAAGATCTAAAAATATACTTTCATCTCATTTACATACACTTGCTGAAGAGAAATTGGTGAAGTTAGAGCAATATGCTATGTTGTGGATGGAGAAGATGAAGTAATATCGAGATATGAGATATTTAGAAGACAGTTCAGCCGCATGCGTGGTGGTAGAAGGGTATGATATCAAGTTCGTTCATTGTATTACTTTACTTGAGTTATGTAATCCTGAACATATAACTAATTTTAGTGTGTTTTGTTGGTGCAATTTGATATGAGGTTGTAATTTATTATTTTTCTGTGATTTTGTATACTAAATTCTGTAATTGATGATTGTTGTATTGTATATATAACTAGGTGCTGACCCCGCGCTACGCGCGGGGCGACATGCTAAGTCGTGCACGTTTATATGTACATAGAATATTAAAATTGTATTTCGTAACTAATATTAAAAATCGTAAACCCTAAATTATTAGCGAGTTCGACCTCGAACAACATTATGTGCTCGGTTCTCCTATGTGTTGTTCCTGCGCTTCGCGCATAGTAAATTTATAATTATTACTGATAAATAAATATAATAATTTTTTAATTTAAGATTAAGCGATATTTTTATAGATAATTTTGAATTCAAAATAGTATCTCAGTAAAGTACTTATGATTTGGTTGTAAATTTGTTTTGATTTTTTCCATTTTGGTTAGTTGAGAGCATGCTTATGATTTCAATTTGTAAGAAACATAAAGTAACTAATTACGATTTGCATTATTTACAAAAATGTTGAATTACCCATTACCAATATTTAACGTATTTTTATAAATATTTATATTTATTCGGTGTAGTATAATATATCCATTTTCTATATTAATTATTTTCTAGCACAACAATCAAATATGCTTTACTTTCATTCAACAATTCTTTTTTTGAAAATCTATGTCGTTGTGGCCAAAAAACAAATCTACATCGACGATTTTTTTTTGCCAACGCACATCGATGATTGTTGTCTTGCTATTTACCAGTGTCGTCTCAACGAATCTTGAGGCCTAAAACACAAATAATTCTTAAAGCTCTTTTATTAATTAAGATTTTATAAGTCGACTTATGCAATTAAAATACAGCTTTTGACATTTTGTTAAAAAATAATAATTAAATATTTCTTGATATTGCTAATCTTAAATAGAATTTATTAGTTTCAATTTTGAAACACTTCACTAATCTGAAGAGTAATGTATATATATATTTTTCCCTTAAAATTGAAGAATTATGACAATCTTTATCTAGTACTATATCGTTGCACCAAACATTTGAAACCCTAGTTTTCCATTAATATTTTTCTAATGGTTTTAAAAAAAAACTCGTTAAAATATATATATATATATATATATATATATATATATATATATTCATTTAGCTTAAATAATTGGGTAGTTGAAAGATAGATGTTGACTTTAATTATAATATATATGGAAATATTATGCATATTCAAAAATGATATATAAGTTTGGCCAAGTGAAAAAAAAAAAAAAATCGAGGCCCATTTTTCTAGAAAAAAACAATCTTTGTAATAGTGTTTGAAAAAACTAACAGTATTAGTTAGTAATAAAAGCATTAAATAGAAACAAAGTTTTATTTAAATCAAATTTGGGAAGAAAAAATACATCATTATACTTCTAAATTGGTGGGCTTGGAATTTTAGAGGCCTCAAGCCCAAGCTTTACAATGATGAAGATGTTGCTTTGCATTACCAAAAAATAAAATATAGCTTTTGTTTTATAAAAAAAATTCTAGCCCAGCCCTATAGCTATAGTACTTCTACGCACTTATAGAAGTAGAAAACTCTTTCTAATTAAAAAGTAAACACAAACCCTAGCATTCTAGCAGCCACAATCCACCCACATCATTATCTTCAGTCATTGCCGCAGATTTCAAGTCCCAAGCTCCCAGCTTCTTCTCCACCCATCTAAGCTCTTGTTCACCAACAAAGTGCATATGAGGAAACTCTCAATCACATCTTAAATTCATTTTCACCGTCTGTCCGCTCCGCCTCATCGATCTGTGTCCGCCGCACCATCACCAACACCATCATCCCCTAGATTTGGGTTTGAAACGGGGTTCAAACTCAGATCCGGGTTCAAACTCTACAGATCTGGGTTCGAACCTATCACCAACACCATCATCGACATCATACCCTAGATTTGGGTTCGAAACGGGGTTCGAACTTAGATCCGTGTTCAAAGCCTGCAGATCTGGGTTCGAACCTCGCAGATCTGGGTTCGAATTCGCGACCATAGATAGCCCATCATACCACCTCAGCATCTGCATGCACCGCCGGCAGCACCACCACCGCCATGCCATCTTCTCCAGTTCCCCCCGCTGCACCTCCCGATCTCGACCACTCCATTTTTCTTGATTTCCTCAATGACACCAACAGTCAGAGATCAAGGCGAAGGAAGAGCTTAGAAGTCGAACTTAGTTTTCTCGATTATGGTGATGTCGGAGGTAATTATCGGAGCATATCAGCAGCAATAGATGATCTGTATATATATATATGATATATAGATATAATCCGTTGATTCTTGAAGAAGTTCAAGAGATTTTTACTGTTCTAATTTCGCAATATTTATTGGATTTGCTAATTAGTGCAGTGTATTTAATTCAGTGAATTGAAACAGATATTTAATTTAATTTCTTGAATTGAATTGAAACTTAAACACCGTAACAACTAATTGCCGACCTAACATAGACTGCGCGTAAGTTTCAAGCTTGAGTGACACAGAATGCTTACGTGGCAGAATGTCTCTGTTAGTCCTTCATTCTGCTGATGTGTTTGCTTGAGAGTCTCTCTCTTGCTGCTTTTATATATAAGCGTCATATTTCTATTTAATAACGATGATGTGTTATATTCTTATTGGGGGACCAGTCTGATATGGCAAAT
Source organism: Clarkia xantiana subsp. parviflora (assembly GCA_036873135.1). Taxonomy (NCBI): domain Eukaryota; kingdom Viridiplantae; phylum Streptophyta; class Magnoliopsida; order Myrtales; family Onagraceae; genus Clarkia; species Clarkia xantiana. The sequence continues at coordinate 10,865,049 of JAPTYO010000010.1, read as the reverse complement.
GCAATGTGTCATCATCAGATTTTCTTTCAATGCTGACGTGACAGCGTCATGTTAAAACACTATCTCTCCCATTGCCTTGTATAATATATAGATTATAATGGAAAAGATTTTTTTTAGATTGTGAAATCTGCGATTCTGGAAAATTTATTTGTTTTTTTTTTTTTTTGGAGAAATCCGTGATTTAATTGGCACTATTTAATTATTTATGGGGAAAAAATTGCCTATTATTTTTTTAAGAAAAATATTATATAGACGGCATGTTTTTGGAGCCGCTACAATTAAATGCCGGCACTTTTATTGAGCCGTCTCAATAATTATAACGGCTCAATTTTGTTTGAGCCGCAAATATAACGGCCCTACTTATTTTTAGCCGTTATTTTTTTTACGACACTGCATTTTGCGGCTGGAGGTAGATTTAGCCGTAAGATTTTTATGGCTCAAATATTGAGCCGTTAACTAAATAAATTTGAGCCCCTATCTTAGGCTCCTCCTGTAGTGATAGTTAACAAAGAGCTGATCTTATTCTTAACCATGTTAATTATTAGATGACTACTCTTAATTCTTTTATTTAATTTAAGCAATAAAAAGTTATATATATAATAAAAACTAACTTTGTCATTTGAAGATGAATTACAACTATATGAATATATATATAGTTAAATATAATAGGGGACACTTTGAACTGGATGATTAATTTAATCAATTTGATTTGTACCTTTGTCTTAGATCACTGAAAATTAATCAAGTCCTTGCCAAAACATATAGGATAACCCAAGTAAATGACTATCCTTACAGTTAATTTATTTAACACCAATAAGGTTATTTATATAGGATAACCTCGATTTATTTTTAATCAAAATATACACAAATAATACAAAAAAAATAGCATTTTTTGGGCCCGAGAAGTGTGCCGGAGCCGAATATAATTCAAGACTTGGAACACGGACACCTGGGACCCATCACATGGGCCCGGAAAAATATCCCGAGTGGCAAAATCCACTCGGGAAGACCCCGGGCGAGGCCCTCCTTGCTCGGGTACCGGGGCGAGGCCCTCCTTGCTCGGGTACCCGGGGCACCTCCTTGGGTACTCCTAGGGCTAAGCAGGAAAACTCGAAAGCCCGAAAGCCCGAAAAACCCGTCCCGAGCCCGTTCCGAGCCCGTCCCGAGCCCGTCCCGAAAAGCCCGATCCCGAATAGACCCGAGCCCGAGCGGGCGGGACTTTTATTTTCAATTCGGGCTCGGGCTCGGGCTCGGGCTCGGGCTTTTGTGCCAAAATCTCGAAAAGCCCGAGCCCGTCCCGAATTTTTTTTAATACTATATAAATATATATAATTATATATATTCCCCACAAACTATAGTTAGTATCTAACTATCTAGTTAGTTGCTATCTCATCTAACTATCTAGTGGGTACTAGTTACTATACAGTATACAGAACCTAGGAAAAAGCAGAAAAGTACAACTGTTGTTACTGTTCTCTGTACCTATCTCCATTATTTGGTTTCTACGCCTCCTTTTCTCGGTTTATTCTTTTCCCCACGATTTGTAGTCCTCTCAACCTCCTAAAATGACGATGCACCTCCCTCTCCAAATTCCAGCACTCCATCTTCCTCCATGTTTGAATTTTATTTTATTTTATTTTCAGATTTTTTTTGTTAAAATTCGGGCTAGCCCGAGCCCGAGTCCCGAAGTCCCGGCTCGGGCGGGCCATTTTCCTCATTTTCGTGCTCGGGCTAAAAATTAGTGTCCCGAAAATTTCGGGCTCAGGCACGGGCTCAGGTAAAAGCCCGCCCGTCCCGGCCCGAGCTCACCCTTAGGTACTCCCCATCCGTCCGGACGAGCCTCCCTCGTCCGGACCCCCACTCCCGGAAGGTATCTCGCCCGGGGTTTGCCCTTGGAGGGCCACGCACCAACACTTAGCTATAATGAACTTACCTACGGTCTAACCGGGGTCAAAGATAACATATTTACGGTCAAGGCCAACTAATAATTACGAACCCGCCACGACCGGACCAGAGAACCACTGGAACCGGGGCGGTCCAATAGAAACTCTATAAATAGAGAGCTCATCCCCTCATTTGAAGGTAATCTCTATCTCTCTCTAAGCTCACCCTCTCTCTAGAAGCTCTTAACTGACTTAAGCTTCAGAGTGGGCTTACCGGAACCCCCGGTGCCCTTTTGCAGGTAAGCAAGGAAGGAAGAAGAGAGTCCAAGCACGAAAGAGCCCAAGAAGGAGAAGACCGGGAAGAAGAAGCCCATCAGGAAGAAGATCGAGAAGGAGAAGCCCACAACAAACACTCGTGTGTAAACACATATGTTAACATTTTATAGACTTTTTGTGCATTTATTAGTCAACAATTAAGTTTGACCGTTAAATATATTTTTTTTGTTCAATTTAGTCCTCCAATTTATATTCATAACTTTTAATTTTTACAATTTAACTCCAAAGATTATAAATCGGACCATTTGGTCAAATTAACCGAGCCAGAGTCCGACCCGCAACTGGATGAGATCCTGGCTAGGTTACCCAAACCTACGCGACCATAGCTTGGGTCAAACCCAACCTTAGGTCGGACCCTAGCTAGATCAATTTGATCCTAGGTCCGATTGGGGTGAATGACTACTTTTGGAGATCATCTAACCCTAAAAGTTTGGCTTACATGTACAATCCACCTCAATTAGAAGAGATATTAAATAGCATAGACCAGTTATATTGTATCAATTCCTATATATCATTATTAACATGGAAAATGATATAAATTACGAAATTAAAGCTCCTACTAGTTCCGACTGAGAGACAATAAAATATTGCCCCAAAAGTTGTAAAATATTACACCTAGTGCCATTGTGAGTGCATCGGAACTAGTAGGAATGTAAGAATCGGACTTTGTATCAGGTCTCTATTAATATTTATTACTCGTCAATCATAAAACAAACATAATCAAATTGTTTATAAAAAAATATATATATAATTAAATTATATTATATATATATATAAATAGTGTAATGGTACAGTACTTCACTTATTAATTAAAAGTTTAGGAGTTCAAATCCCGTTGATACTTTAGAAATATAAAAATATTCATGACCAGTATTTTATATATTATGAATTGTACAGTACTTCACTTTTTAATTAAAAGTTTAGGAGTTCAAATCGCGTTGATACCTTAGAAATATAAAAATATTCATGACCAATATTGTATCTATTATGAATTGATCAATGTGAATGAAATTAATTTAAATATGAAGTAAGTATGATCTGAATGCTGCTCTCTTGATATGATCCTCTGTGGATTTTTTATTTTTGAAACGAGCTAATTCGTAAAATGGTCATTGAGTCGAGTGCCATGTTAGCCCCCCCCCCCCCCCCCCCCCCTCCCGACCGTCTTCTCTTGTTGGATAATGGGCTTTTGGCCATGCAGTTTTTGGGTTGAATGGCCATTTTAAATTAATTGCAAATTGCCCTAAGGATTTGGCAAGCGGGACGACCGACATTTTAAACGTAACTACTTGCTAATCAAAAGGTTATCTTCACGGATTCAGATCACTAGTCTCATTCTTTATATTCTAATCGTACATTACCGTTAAAATTTTGACACATATTCTTACGTTTAATATTTTTCTTATCGAGTTCACCAATCTCAATAGATTTTTAGAAGAAAAAAATGATAAAATTAATTACATCAAGTACACATGTTAAAATCACAACGACAGGTCACGATCTGGTATATATAAATAGTGGAGCAGATAATCTAGATATCTCTTTTATGTAGATGAGTGTGCAAATCAATTGATTGAATACGTCAGAAGCTTTGCTGAGTAATTATTACTATAATTAAGTGTTTCAGTTTTATAATTAATTAGCCACAATTAATCATTATAGTTGCTTCAATTTTGGTATTGATTTATCTCAGATCTAATCTCGCAGCGTTTTAGGAATATAAAAATGTATATAGATTATATACACCATTACATCACCTAAAGAGTGGAGCGGTGATACAAACCCAATCGATAGAATAGAAGATGGATAGATTAGGATCGAAGAATGAGAGATTCAAGAAAATTAGATCATAGGAGTAGAGATAGAGAGAACTAAACTCTTCAACATTCAATCAAGTTTTCCATAGTTGTTCTCTTCACCCACCCATAACATATATATAAACAACTAACTCTTAATTACCCTTTCACCCACAAACTATCACATTCTACTACTTTCCCCCATTATTATAATATTAAGACCCATATACAATATCTAACCCATATCATAGCCCACCCCTTAAAGACACTTTGTCTTCAAGGTGTGTCCATGACCATTAAACCCGTCATAGTCCCGAAGAAGAGCCAAAACAAAATCAGATGCAACGTAAAAGAATCCTGGGCTGTTGAAGCAATCATAATCTCAGACAAGTGAGCACATGAAGGTGAATGCTACCTGAGAATTTCCGGGACCGTTGAATCCATCATAATCCCCAATCATCGCTCTCCCCAAGAAAACATGTTCACATTTGAGTACAATCTTCAAATGCCTTTGAGTTATCGAATTAGGAAACAACTCATTGTTGCAAGTGAAAAGCAAACCCATGAGCATACGGCGTTGTCGAGCTTCGATTGTGGAGTCAAGTGTGGCTATCCAAAATGGATCATAATTGAGCAAGTTTCATGGTCCTGAAATAAACTCAACCAATTCAAGATCAAGAGTGTCTTTCTCAGAAGATGTTATAATGTTGCTCAAGTCAAACTCCTTAGCATCCTCTCCAACAAAGTTAATGTTCTCTGACAGTTGATCTTCTTCTTTCTTTTCATCTTCGACATCAACATCTTGGTGTCCTTGGCTCATAGGAATAACAACTTCAACATCTGTATGTAATTCTTCCACATCGGCAAGCAATTTAGCCTTGGGTTTTTCATTAGCTTCCATTATACGATGAAAATACTTGATATCAAATACACCATAAGCCTCATATTCATCATCCAAGCTTTGCCTATGTAAATCCCACTTTGCAAAAATAGCACCACAAAGAGATTCAAACTGAACAAGAAATTTGAAGTATGATTATGCGGAAACTCCAATTCGTTGAACCACTCCAAACCGTGAGAATATTTTGTATAGAGATTCATCTGAAATGGGCATGAGAGCATCATTGATTTGAACAAGAAGAATAAGACTTGAATCCCTCACTTTATCTTGATCAATCCAATATTCATAAAACACATATATTGTTGAACTTCAATTCAATAGTTTCCAATATTGCTCAAATATATCTCTTTAGCATTTTATCGAACACCTTTGGGACGCTGATTTTTACACTTCAGAAATTACACCAGAAACACAGAAATTGCACTAGCAAACAACCCAAATCACAGCAGAAACATTATAGCAGCAGCAGTATAGAGCAGAGATGCAGCAATTACCTCTGGCGGAATAAGTGGTGGTCGGAACGAGTGGAATCAACGAGATAGGTGGTGGTCAGAGTCGGAAATGGCCGGAATCGAACCAAAATTACTACAACTGAGATCGACTCTGATACCAATGATACAAACACAATTGATAGAATAAAATGTGGATAGATTAGGATCGAAGAATTGGAGATTCAAGAAGATTAGATAATAGATGTAGAGATAGAGAGAGTTAAGCTCCTCAACATTCATTCATATTTTCCATAGTTATTCTCTTCACCCACCCATAACGAGACTTGTTACCACACTTTTAAAGTTTTTATACTTTTGCAAATATTTTTAAGGACACGACTAAATGAACTTGTGTGTATATAAAGTTGAATTCAAAGTCATCAGATTGAATGTGCTTAAATTTGTGCTTACTCTCTATTTAATTACCAACAAGCCCATACAAAATTTCATCTTACTTTTTCAGTTTTTACTTTTTCACTCATTAAATTATTTTTATATATTCTTGGCCAAATGTTTTTTTTTATGAAGACCAAATTATATATATATATATTACTGTGTTTAACTTTTTCGTACTCAAAACTATATTAGTAATATAACTTAAACAAAGTTATTAATGTTTATAGATTTAGTGTCTATTTTTTTCATTTATGTAGATACCTAATATATATATATATTAGAATCATTTTTTTATCATCTGTCTGTTAGGAGTCGTTGAAATTATATGGAATTAACAAACATTAATATTTTTTACTTCATTCATATTTACGAAATTTCATCTCAGTAATACATATATTCTAACAATACATATTATTTTTATTGATATAAAAAATATAAAAATGTATAACAATAAATAAATGTACGTAAAAACTAATCATGAATTCTATCCAAACTAATAGCTTACAAAACACACAATTTTTTTTTAAAAAAATATAACTCAAACGACTTAACCTGGAAGATCACCTCTATTATTCATCAGTTAAACTCACCATCAATTATCTTACCAATAAGTATAAGACAATATTGTTTCTTCGTTTTATCTAGAAGAATGAAGTATATATATACATTATCAAAATCAGATGATAACACATTTTTAGGAATACAAATAAAGCTTATATAACAACGAGATAAATAGTTATTATTTATGATATAATAATTAATTAAATAATATAGTTTATGCATAATATATGTAATATATTTTATTATAAGAGTGAATTTAACAAAAAAAAAAAATCAATTAGGGAGTTAATTCAAGATTACCACAATTTTGAATATAATTTTAAATTAAGTAATTGAAAAAAAGTGAACTAACTCGGCGAATTAATCTGATAATATAAAAGACAAACTTTAAAGTTTGGAGGTATATATATAAGAATAGATTGATAATATGATATACTATAATAAATTAATAAAAAAAATAATAAGAGCATGCAAATCATAAAAAAAACAAACAAGAACAAACTCAACAGTAATTGTTCATAAAAAAAAAAAAACTCAATAATTGTTATGAAAGTAGAGAGGTAATAGAAGAGGGAACTTGAGGATATCTTATTATCACACATAAGGAGCCATTATATAGGGATTACATATACTTGTGGAGGAAGTAAATTTAATACTAGGAAAGTCTAAACAAGGAAGATGGTATATACACGTAATATTGAACATCCACTAAATATATTCATAACACTCCCCATTGGATGTTCATAAGGGAATTGTGCCTCGTTAAAACCTTACTAGAAAAAACTCATTGGGATAAAAATCTAGTGAAGGAAAAAGAGTACACAATTATGGATCCCTTTTTGTAAGCTGCCTCGTTAAAAACCTTACCAGGAAAACCCGATGGGATAAAACCTTGGTTAAGGGAAAAAGAGTGCAGCGGTGTAGATTCTCCCCCTGATGTTGAAATCGCGTAATTTCATTAAGTCGACGCAATCCAATCATGTTCGCCAATATTCCAGATGTCGCAGTCGATAAAGCCTCCTTGAAAATATCCGCTAGATAGTCATATGAACAAATTCGTTGGATGAAGAATAACTTGAGGCGAATGTGTTTTGTATGTCTCCTTTGATATAACAATCTTCAACTCGAGCTATATAACCTGCATTATCTTCATATATATATACAATATAATGCTACATTTGAAAATTGTGCACTTCCATGTTATAACTTATATTTGTGTAGCAAATTAATTTAGGTCTTGATTCATCATGATATTAAACTCATGGAATTCTTACAATCATTAAGGTACTCAATAAATGTGTTTATCTATGCAAAATAGATTCAAGACATTTTTTTTTATAGGACAATATTATTTTCAATCTCTTAAGTACTCGATCTTCAGGCCGAGCCAAACATTTGTCCTTTCAATATATTTTGTCTGAATTTAACATCATCAATAAATTGATTGTATTTACAAACTCTTCACGAGTTTCAATATCTTTAAATTCTCCCCCTCACGCGATGCCCCTTTCGGCTATAGCGTGATCAATTCAACTTATCAAAATATCAGTTTTCTTAATTCGCATAATATCATCTGATATATCTTAGCTCAAATGAGCTATACATTGCGGAGAATATAACATAATTTGCCTGTATTATTTTAAATGGTACAATATCTTTATTATCCAACATTCTTGGAAAAATTTCATGCTAGCATTTTCAATCATTCTAGGATTTTTCACTTTAATTTTGCTATCGGCTATAAATAATTCATATGTGGGACGCATTCAAAACTTTTTATGTACTTAATATATTTGAAGGTGATTTTTCCACTAAATGATCCATATAATAAATGCTAGGATTTTGCATATGACATTTGTACCACAAGTTGTGCGTATATATCTTACGACACAATTTATTTATGCGGGAAATAATTTGTATCCACTGGCTTCCACTTTATGCATTTTTCATGTTAATACTTGCGTCTTTTCAAACTTTGACCAATCATAATACTTGTTTAACATATTGAGCTCAACATCCTCGACTCCTCGTCTTGTTTTATGATTTCACTCATGAATAATATTCAAAACTGTTGTCGACAACTTTATATTTTACGGTTCCATCACTTCCCGTTAATGACATAACTCATTGAGATCTCTTTATTGTAATCACTTTCAGGTACCTGAACCACTTCTGGGGTTTCATATTTAGTTATGTCTCTTTTCCTTTTTGGGAAATCGCCTCCATAATAAGACTATATTTATCTTGCTCCATTCTTTTATTAAAAAATTCTTTGGAACCAATATTGCACGCTTCAGACGAGAGTTATTTTTCATTATAACCTGTCCAATCAGGACATTTCAAAATTGGAGCATTTGCAGCTGTTACTTGACTTATGACTTTCTGGGTCTCATAAAGTCACTTATTGGCAGTATTTGAAAATGCTTTTCTCTTTAAACTTCAGGTTCATATTCTCATTGTGCGAGGATCTAAATGAGATAATAACAACTTTTTTTTTTTTTTTCAGTCAATCTCTTTTCTGCCAGCTGCTTCTTTTCTCCCCCTAATGTTGGGAAAAGTTGTTAAACAATGACAATCAACACTCTTGCTTTATATATATAAGTCATTTTTCTCAAATAATTGATTTATAGACAAAATATTTTTCCCAACATTCCAGACCCATGTTTGTGTGTTGCGGTGAAGTAATTCAAACATATATCGCACACCATAATATTAATATATGGAAAATTTGTCTCTTCACCAAAAATTGGTTGTAATGGGGAGAACCGTGATTTAACATTGGCTTGATGCGCAGTTATTTGCTGCTTTCATAATAGCATGCATTTGTACTCAATTTGCTCTAATTGGTAGCAGTTTAGCTATGTAATTGGAGGATCTTTATAACTTTCATGCTAAAATGCAAATCTAGACATGTAATTGTCTGAATCTTGTAGTAAATATCAACTTTCAATATCATCATCATTCTTTATTACATAATCTGGAAATTTTGCTATTGCAAATTCGTGATAATTAATGCACATGCGACCATATTGTAGATGCATCTTTCAAAATAATATATCAGTCCACATGGCAGGTGTACATGCCCATATTCACCTTTTATTATTTCCATAAATAATGGAATTTTATCCCGAACTTAGTTGATGATGATCACATAATGAATTTTCTTTTGAGAGCAATTATCATAATGATTTATGGAGAATCTTCAGGTTCTTCCAAATAATGTACTGCACATCTTAAGTGATCCGGAATGGTCTGTAACCGGTCACGCCAAATATCATATTATATGGGTAAAACTTCGGGTTTACCTCTATATGAATCAGTAAACTTCTGGTTTACCGAATATATAATCAATCATGCCAATATTGGCGGTAAACTTCTGGTTTACCTGAATTTTTTTTCATTATCTGCAAGAGACATATTTCTTCTAGGATCTTCATGATCATTTATTCAAGACTCATGATTAGTGTCCAGATCCTTATTTATAATAATTCATGATATACATGATTCATTCTTATACAAGACGATCTTTAATTCACAAATACAGTGTTTCAGATCCTATTTTTTCATACATTTTAGGATCTTCCGGATCCTAAAATTATCAATTTTTTTTTTTTGAACTTTTGAATAACTCATGATCTTCTGGATCATTTTATAATAAAATACAATAAACGTAATAATATATGTATATAATAAATATAATGTACTGCAAGAAATAAAAATATAAATGTAAAGGTAATGCAATAAAAAAAATAACAATATATGTAAATAAAGTGCAAAAATGTAAATATAAATATAAAAATTAAGGGAACTATAAATTCATAATTATTGATCTTCAAGATCGTAATATCGGATCTTCAGGATCCGTCATTTATAAAGAATGCATTTTCTTAATCGTAATATCCCATATTTAATAATAATATATGCAATGACTTTTTTTTTTCATTTGAGGCTAATCTTTGCCTAGTGTCATCGCACTTCATATGAATAAATTTCTCGCTTCATCATATAATTAAATTTTTGTTAGCGTCATCGCGCTTCTCAAAATTATCATTCTTCCAAATCAATTGGATTTTGCATTCTTTATTTGTAAGATGCATCATCTTTCTTTATCGATATCATGACGATGCTAACAATTTTATCTATTTCAAAATCAAAATCAACTGTTTCTATGACCATGATGATTATAACATATTTGTATTTATACTCTTAAAAGGTCATTATAAATTATATCACTCACTTCAGGGAGTGGATGCTTTCATCGCTATAATCATAATCTACAACACTCGCTTCAGGGAGTGGAGTATATCCTTGTTATAATCATAACTTATGACGCTTACTTTAGGGAGCGTAATATTTGCATCTACACTCGCTTTAGGGAGTGGAGCAATATCAATACATATAACTTTATGTATGAAATAATTTTTTACATTTATGTGTATTCAATATATAAATACTACCAAAATAAAAAAAAAATTACCGACGTGATATCGTGTATTAACATCCTTTATTTTCGACATAAGTTATTTATTCAGCAATTTATTCGTAAAAAAAATTATCATATAAGATATTTAACCAATTCATATAAACAACATAACCAGAACTTGTTACTAGCTAGCAGTTGTACATAAACTATAACTATAGAAAATAAGACTTTTCATAGTCAGTAAAGAAAATAGAGATTTATCACCGAAAATCATAGTTTGTCATTACAGATTAGAATAATTATCCCCTAAGCAATTTCATAGTGGCTTTCAATTATTATTATCATATAAATATATATAGGTCATCGTTTAGGCAACAAGTATTCAAATTTAACCTCGATTATATTGACAAACTAGTCTAAGCGATTTCCATAACGAATCATCTATGAACTGATTTTACTTTTTCAACGATTCATATCAAGATGTGAATAACAGTGTAACTAAACTTAACCAAATCCGAGTTAGTTTTCTTTGCTAACTTGTGGAGTCGGAATCATACCTCGATCAATTATGTGTGTCATCTGTCATGTACTGTAAGATTGAATACGACTTGCTTCGTCGAAGTTTTGTTTAAGTAGTCTGTTGTGTCAACACATCGATCTCGAATCCTTTCTTAACTCGTACATATTCAACTAAACATTAAATTCCTGACACACAATAATTATAATATGAATTATTAAATAGTCAAAATACGTAAGTAAATAAAGAAGTAATAATCTCCCTTTCAATGCAACACAATCAGATCGATTCAAACTCCAAGGAATCGTTGGTAGTTCTGATAAATCGGTTGATGGATTCTCAAAATATTAGTTTGTGCCACTATCCCACTTCCACCATTGTTGTTCGAGCTTTTGTCGTGAGAAATTTATATCGTGGTGGCGGTCTCTATACTTTCGCATAATATTACGATAAGGTTGGAAAAAAAAATTTGAGCAATTCGTGCTGATAACGTGTTATGAAAGTAGAGAGGTAATAAACGAAGGAACTTGAGGATATCTTATTATCACACATAATGAGCCATTATATAGGGATTACATATACTTGTGGAGGAAGTAAATTTAATGCTAGGAAAGTCTAAACAAGGAAGATGGTATATACACGTAATATTGAACATCCACTAAATATATTCATAACAATAATAATTTAAATTTAAAGAACAATAATAAGTAAAAAAAAGTACCTACATCAATCGTAAAAAATATATGGTATATATATATATATACAAGAATCATTTAATGTAAAAGTAAAAATTGAAAAAGTAACAGATAGTTTTATATCAATAAACAATTAATGGCTCACCATTCGAGTGTAAAAAAAGTAGATAGTAATTTAACCACTTATTTTTAAAAAGAAAAATTAATTTGCAATTTAGTACCTCCTAAAAAGTTGCACTTGTTTTTATTAGGGGTGAAATCGGACCGGTCAGACTGGTTTTTTGCTTGGTTCGGTCGGTTACCCATATTTTCGGTTCGGTCAGTATATTTTTCGCTTAGACTATTTTGTAAAATATACTGAGTAACAAGTTCTGAATGAAGTAGAATCTGCTGACGTAGTGGCTTGATTAGTCAATTCTCTTTCTTACTGAATATATATATATATATATATATAAATTATTTACTCTTAAATTTCATAATTAAATACTCATAAATTTAAATATAAAATATTATATATATCTTTTGATAAATTTTTTTATATATTTATAACTATAATATATAATATAAATTAATCAATAATAATCTCTTACCGACCGACACCGTCATAAACGGCAGCGCCAACGTGTCCCGTCCCAAAGCCCTAAAAAAGGACGTGCTACGTCACCTTTTTTTGTGGGGCCAGGTCCAGTAATCAACATTTTCAGCCAGCCACGTGTAAAGTAAGAGGAACAAGATTCGTCTCAGTGGCCAGTGCCCTCCACTCCGGCAAGGAATCTCCGGTTACTAGCTTAAATTAAAGGTGGGAAAATAATATAATAATAAAAATAAAATAAAAAGAGAGGAAAATTCGATTCGAGGAAGAAGAAAGTTTCGAGATGGAGAAACAAAGCAACACAATAACTTGAGCTCGTTCTTCAGTTCATGTGGGTGATTGCAAGAAATTGTTTAATTTCCTCGAATCAGGAAGTTATCGTCTTCGCTTTGATCGGTTTCTCGTTATAGTTTTCTCTGTCTGCTACATCGGAGCTGTCTAGGGTTCCGATCCGTACAGTTCTGTAAGTGTCTCCGTTATTGCCGTCTCATTTTGTTTCCCGGTTGAAAATGGAAGGAGAGTTGTTTTAGAGATCAACGAAGATATTGTTGGGCAGTTTTGATGTTTAGCTGATAGGATGTGATCAATCTCTTTATCTAGTGAACTTTTGTGGCATTTTTTTTTAGTTTGCCCTAGTTTCATTCAAATTTGTTAATTTGCTTTGTGTTCGGTGTGTTTTTTTCTTCCAGTTATGGGGCAAATTGTTATATTCATTTATAGGGTTTGATTACTTCCATTTACGCAGGTAGTCCCCTCCTTTGGACGGCATTAGGGTATTTACATTTGAGGTTGAAGAGCTGTGGATGAATTATTGGAGTTATTGCAGACATTTGATCCCAGAGGAACAGGGCTCACTGCCTTGATACTGGCGGTTTACTCTAAACTGGGTTTTCAGATCAACTGGAAGCTGGTTCTGAGTTAACTTGGTTAAATGATATGCATCCTCCTTGGATAGTTGACAAATGGTGGAGGATACGATAGCGTTTCTTGCATTTGAATTCTCAAGAGCATCTTGAAGGATGGATAATAGCAGAGAAATTGAATCCTTCCTTTCTAATACAACAGCTGAGCTGGTTGAGTCTCGGTTCTTTATAATATCCTGTTTTGCTGCTGGCTTAGTCGGAATATTCACAATATTATACACTGCTTTTCAATGGAGACGAAACATAAATTTGAGTTGGATGAAAGCTATAGCTCGTTCAAAAAAGAACCCCAAGGCAAGGCACAAGGTTTCTGCAGCTCCTCACACTTGGGAGACTGAATCTGCAAGCCGTGCAAAGAATTTAAACTGCTGTGTGTGCTTAAAGTCTGTATGCCCGACTCAAACACTTGGAACTGCTGTAGCTTCAGATATCTATCGTTGCATAATCTGTGGTGCAGCTGCTCACAAGGGTTGTGCTGGAAATGCTCACAAGGACTGTAAGTGTGTTTCTATCGTTGGTTCTGACCATGTGATGCATCAATGGGCAGTTAGGTGGACAGAAATTACAGATCAACCAGATGAAATATCATTCTGTAGCTACTGTGAGGAGCCATGCAATGGGTCCTTTCTTGGTGGTTCCCCTATATGGTGTTGTTTGTGGTGTCAAAGAATGGTTCATGTAGACTGCCATAATAACATGCATGCTGAAACAGGTGATATATGTGATCTGGGTCCCTTCAGGAGACTGATTCTTTCTCCACTTTACGTCAAGGTATTGAACCGAGGAGCTGCTGGGTTTTTGAGCTCAATTACACATGGAGCAAATGAGATTGCGTCATCGGTACGTGCAAGTATTAGGAGCCAAAGTAAGAAGTACAAACAAGGAACTGAAAACTCAGCTGATACAGGAAATAGCGGTATTATAAGTGAACCATCAGTTGATAACTCTTCTGATGTAAGACCTCCTGCCAATGACTCAAATGGAGTGGAGGAAAACTATAATGGAAGTGTGAGTATGGCAAATTCTCACCCTGATGTTGATGCGGACAAGAAGTTAGAAACGAACTCTTCTATGAAAAGAAGTGAATCCATTTCCCAAAAGGATGATTCTAACATACTAAGAATGAAACAGAGATATGAGTTGATTGATCTGCCTTCTGATTCTAGACCTTTGTTAGTTTTCATAAACAAAAAAAGTGGCGCTCGGCGTGGAGACTCTCTTAGGCAACGTATGAACATTCTTTTAAATCCTGTACAGGTAATATTCTGGTGACTATCTGTTGTTAGTTTCTCAGTCCAAGTCCAGTAGCGTTCTACGATTTGTACTTGTGGTATTAGAAAGCTTTCCTCTGGATTTTATTGGAGATGAAAGCGTTCAATACCTTACGAGCATGTGAGTCTAATGTACCTGTACAATGTATATATTGATTGACATTTTCAATCCTTGATGAAATTTGCTTTCTTAGGTTGATTAAGCACTGAAGTCCTGCATTGGTGTTGGGCTGATGTCACATGTTGCTTTCTAATTTTATACAACCACTCTTTCCTGCTGGCTGTTATGACTGATTATTTCTCTCATTTATTATTTTCATCCTTGTTTGTTCTTCAGGTTTTTGAGTTGAGCTCAGCAGAAGGACCTGAGATTGGTCTTTATTTATTCAGAAAGGTTTCTCACTTTAGGATTCTTGTGTGTGGGGGCGATGGTACTGTTGGTTGGGTCCTGAATGCAATAGACAAACAGAGTTTTGTTTCTCCTCCCCCTGTTGCCATTCTTCCCGCTGGAACTGGAAATGATCTTGCTAGAGTTCTATCTTGGGGTGGTGGACTAGGTGCAGTGGAGAAACAAGGAGGGTTATTCACATTTTTACAAGACATTGAATATGCTGCTGTGACTATTCTCGATAGATGGAAGGTCAATATTCTAAACAA
The DNA here is from genome assembly GCA_036873135.1 of Clarkia xantiana subsp. parviflora. NCBI lineage: Eukaryota > Viridiplantae > Streptophyta > Magnoliopsida > Myrtales > Onagraceae > Clarkia > Clarkia xantiana. Next base: position 10,849,607 of record JAPTYO010000010.1, on the reverse strand, counting down.
TCAGGGAAAGCAGCTCCATGCACCAAAGTTTATGAACAACTATCTAGGTGAGTCTGTGAATGCATTAAACGCCGTAGCAAAAGATATTCAAAGGACTCAAACACTGTATGAAAGGGAGCATTCTTCAAAATTTACCCCATCTTCCTCCTTGGAAGCAAATCAGCTTCTTTTCTATGTTGGAGTATGTAAACTCTGCTTTCATGCTGCGGTAGTGTTGCACCTCTCTTCCATGCATTTTAAAACCCAAGTTTATAAATTCAAAAACTCCGGCAGTCATTTTGTACATTATCCCGTGTTAATCAATGGCTTGTAGATAAAGGGATCTGTATCTCAGAACTTTTGTGCATTAATTCAGGTTGCTATTTTGTGCGTCAGCTGGCTATCTTTTTTATATTATAATTTAGCAGTTAAATCAATGCTTTTTGATAATATATTTTATGCAAACCCCAAATAAAAGCTCCTCGGCTAGGATTAGATCGAGTAAACTCTTTAGTGGAGATTTTGATTTATGATGTGTAGCAGGAATTGTATATTAAGATATTTGGTGATGGGTTTTGTTTTTTCCCTATCGGAATTAGATTTGCCACTTGCTTTAGTCTATACTGAGTATTGGCTTTTACGTGTGGCAAGAACAGGAGTTGGTTGCGATGCGAAGGTTGCCCTAGACATACATATTCTACGAGAAGAGAATCCAGAGAAATTCTACAACCAGGTATTCTTGAATTCAATTTGGGATGGTGAATACTGGATATTGCTGAAAGGCACTGTGGTGAGAAAAATCTAGGAGCATAATTATGCTCAGAATGAGATCTTATATTGTTGACATTTTGCTTATAAATGCAGTTTATGAATAAAGTACTTTATGCTAGAGAAGGCGCTAAAAATATGATGGATAGAACGTTGGAAGATTTTCCTTGGCAAGTTCGTGTAGAAGTAGATGGTGTGGAGATAGAAGTCCCTGAGGTAAGGATTGTAACATTCTCATTTTGCTTTCCTGAAATGGTCCTGATATCCAGATTTCAGGTTGCTCTTGCTTAAAGATGATCATGTCTGATTTGCATAATTGGTCAATGTTTATCAGATTCTTGTTATTTACTCAGCATTAGGCATCTGTCACTCCATATATGTATGCATATAAAAGATATATAGAGTCCATGTGTTGCACTAGTTCTCATATCCCTTCTGGTTGGTTAGTTGGTCCTGCGACTCCATGTGTATTTAATTGACCACTTAAAACATTTACAGGATGCCGAAGGAGTACTTGTAGCAAATATCGGAAGCTATATGGGTGGTGTAGATCTATGGGAAAGTGAAGATGATGCGTATGATAACTTCGATCCACAATCAATGCATGATAAGATACTTGAGGTTGTTAGCATATCTGGAACATGGCACCTTGGAAAGCTCCAGGTAGTTTGATGCCAGTGATTCTTTCAGCTACAGCTGATGGAGTTTGTTGATCTTTGTATTTTGTATGTTTCTTACATATTCTTCTAGTTTTTATATAGTGACACAGATAGAGGAGATAATGGGTGTTAGACATGTCTGATGTTTTTTTTTTGTTTGTGATTCTGGTATATATAATTACTTCGGTCGATGCCCATTGGATGATCGCTGTTCCTCTTGATCACCTTTTTGGTTTCATGGAAACTGCTTTCTTTTAGTGCAATATGTCCAGACATGCCATGTACTATTTCATTTCATTTCATTGATATTGCATACTTCTAGTTTTGCTGGTATATTTAACCTTGATTTTGTTTGCAGCATACACTAATCTCACCATTCTTAATAGGTGGGGCTTTCACGGGCTCGAAAGCTTGCTCAAGGACAGTCTATCAAGATCCAACTTCTTGCTAAATTGCCTGTTCAGATTGATGGCGAGCCATGGATGCAGGAGCAATGTACATTGTCCATATCACACCACAGCCAGGTTGTCTATCTCTCTTGTAGCTATGTTGACCTCTTTTTGGTACAATTAATATATATTATGACCTTACATGTACACCTAAAGGTGGAGATGGATGTGTAGTATATACAACAGTTACCCAATATGAAATGCATAGGATGCAGACATCTAAACTGAGTCTGATACTAGAACAGATTACCTTGGTGCTCTGTTTTGTTCATCGCTTGTCTGCAAATTCAACAGATGAACTTTCTGAACCAAGAGACTTTAGCCAAACTGCTGTATGTCAACTTATTTTGGTGGCTGATTGTTACTTTTTTAACTCGAGGAGAAAGGCCTAGAGTTGCTAAAATAACTTTTGCTACATGTCAGAAAAGATCCATGTTGGAGAATGGATGGATTGTTTTACCATGTTGAGTTGAGCTGACATATTCTTCTAGAGAATTTTTGTTGCAACAACTAGTTTGTAATTGTTACAGTCATCTTATTTAGAGTAATCACTTTAATTAAGTGACTATGAACTCTGGTTGTCTCTACTCTTGTATGCTTTGAACTTTGAAGTTCTTTCATCAATCAGGAGTTAGTTCTTAGGTGCTCCTCGGTTCTATTTAATACTAATTGGAGATATTAATTTTGTAATTCTCAGGCATTTATGTTGAAGAGAGCTGCTGAGGAACCGCTTGGCCATGCTGCTGCCATAATCACGGATGTGCTTGAGAATGCTGAAACCAACCACGTGATTAATGCTTCGCAAAAGCGGGCTCTTATTCAAGAGATGGCCCTGCGACTCACCTAGACAAGCTCCAGACTTAATGCTTTTGTAAATGTCATATGCAGATTTCGTGTTGTCGTCTGTGAGAAAGTTACCTTATCACCGTTTAAAGGCTTCGAGCCACTAGTATTGATGTATATGAGCGAGTGAATTAAAAAAAAAAAATGGCAAGACAAGGAGTTTTGTTCTCTCCCAGTTTGTGTGTTGTACCTGTTTGATGAAGAATTCTTTATTTTATGCTAATTGTTGCTTATTTATTTGTGAAACAATTGTCAATGCTTTTCTTGCTAGCCTTCTCTCATGTTATTTGCCATTATCATGGATTACTCTCGTCTGCCTTGTTTTTGCAGTCCATGTTCTTTTCGTAGTGACTCGCTCGGTAAGGTTTCTCTCTTCTTGTTGCATTTCTCTCTTTAGTTTGAGAGTTTGAATTTACAAAATCTTGCATATTCATATTACTGACAGATTATCTCTTTACACAGATGTAACAAAAGGACAACCTTGGATTACGCCGGGACCAGTTCGATTCAATATCAATCGAGATACTTCATCGACAACCCTTTTCTCACTTTTTTCCACAGCCTCGCCACAAACCCTCGAGCGGGTGCCTCCTTTGCTCTGTGCCTCTTGTCGAGCATTGCACCGGGCAACAACTGGTAAGTAGATATCCTCCTCTTCGTGCCTCCGCTCTCTTTGCACATACGATTCATTTGGTGTTTGTAGAAGCTTGAATTTGGGATAAACTTGAAAGGAGGCGATGAAGTAGGCGTGGTGCTCGAGCACTGTATGGCTTTGTTGAGCTGACGAGTCATAGCTAGAAGCTCAAACGAGTCGTAAAGTGCACCTTTTTGCCTCGGGCTGCCATGTTTCTTGATGGGGCTCGAGCTCAAGAAGTTGCCACGGAGCACTGATCGAGGTTTTTCCGAACCAACTTCCATTAATTACAATGGAAGTGTTCTTCTATTTTTGCACTGAGCTTATTAGCTGATTGATGTCTATACAGCTCTATATAGAGAAGGGGGTAATATAATGAGAGTTTGGAGTTGGGTTCTTTGAGGTTAACGTGGAGTTGGTGTACTATTTTGGCAAGGACAAGGAGAGGTCATTGGTTCCTACGTTGTCTACTGAAAGGCAAATACCGTTGTCACAGGTACAATTAATTGATTAGCATATTTATTAGGGTTAATAACCTATGTTAACCGGAGAGGTCTGAATTTTCAAAAGTTAATTTGGAATGTTTGAATTTTCAACTTTGTTGATATAAGAGGTCTCTGTCAATTTTTGCCGTTAAAACTGGCGGAATTTGGTCACATGCTTGGCATGTGAAGCATGTGACCAGAAATAAACTTAAATCCCGAAAATGTCCTCCGACCAAAGTGTCCCTCACATGCTTGACCTGAAAAGACGAAAATGCCCTTTAAACAAAAAAAAAAGCATTATTCTTCGTCGGAAAACACTGCCGGTGACCGCCAAGGCCGCCCAAAGCTCCGTTCGTAGCCACAGAGCTACAGGTCGGAGCTCTGCGGCTCCGATCAGAGCCTAGAGCTCCAGGTCGGCTCTAATCGGAGCCGTCCGGCCCCGATTGGTGATCGTCGGTGTGTTTGGATGGAGGTGGCGGTGGCCTGAACCGTGGTGGTCTTAATTTGACTTCAGGGGTAATTTTGTCATTTCACATTTTCTTAAATAAGATATTAATTAAAAAAATATTAAATGAGGTAAAAGTGTCATTTAACAGAATTCTGTTAAATTTAACGCTATAAATGGACGAAAAATTAAAGTTTAATAAAGTTGAAAATTCGGACCTTTCAAATTAACTTTTAAAAATTCAAACCTCCGGTTAATATGGGTTAAAATTCAGACATTTCATAGGTTATTAGCTCTATTTATTATATAATCAGTAATTAGTTAGTTAACTTATTATTACAATTAAATCTACCTGCAAAGAGCAAGTAGTCGAAAATATAGGTGAGAAGTTAGTTTAATCGTAGGCCGTGAATTGCATTTCATTAAATGCTAGCTCGTTTTTTTTTTTTTTTTTTTTTAAAGAAATCTTATATAATGTTGGGTTAAAGAACCTAAAATCATATATAAGTTTGGTGTTTGATGACGAAATCGAATGTCCCAACTCTCAAGTTTCATATTTGTTGCAATTTTAGGATTTCGTCAAATTTTGTAATAAGTTGGACAAAATGTAGTCACGTGCTGGTCACGTAAGTGAATAATTTTGAAGTTTTCTAAAATAGCCCAAAAATGCAGCGTGCTTATCAAGTGTCGATTTTCGATTTTGCCTACGCACCTCAGAATTGGAGGCGGGTGGCCGGAATCGGAGGTGTGTGGCCAGGATCGAAGGCTTAGCAAAAAAAATAAGGGGACAAAGTAGTCTTTTCAACTCAGTCTGTCAAAGTTAACCCAAAATCTAACAGACAATCAAATTGCAACATTAGTGAAACTTATGACACTGAATACCAACAGTTTAATATTAAGATACCAAATTGAAACATGAGTCAAACATGAGACAATTTTTAGGATGTTATCCCCCATAATGTTAGACGATCACAAAGTTATATACACTTAATAATTTTGTCGGTGTTTATTTCGTTTTTATATTCCAAACTTCTAACTTTCATAGATTCAAAAATTCTAATCATGGTGGATTGCCCTATTTGCTTTTTTCTGTTTCTTTCTTCTCGATTCGAATTTCTTGATTGAAAAAAATATCATTCTAATGTTCTTCTAATGTGATTCTCCATTATATATTAGATTTCAGGAATAATGATAGTAGTGCAAACATATAACAATGCGATTGGTAGATATATATATAAGGGTTAATAACTAAAAAACTGTCCAAGGTTTACCCTATGTTAAAATTAGGTGTCTGAAGTTTGAAATGTTAAAATGGACTGTCCCAAGTTTCATTTTTGTTGAAATTTGGTGTCTCGGTGTGATTACTTTAGAGAAGTCAATTTCGACGAAACCGTCTGTCAAATTCGAGCTCTGATACACACTCCCTTCTCGTCATCTTCCCGGGACCGTCACCTAAAAAGTTGGTCACATCCGGGCAAGTAAATCTCGCTATATTGTCCTTGGAAAATGGCTCTACACCACTCTTCTAGAAACTTTTTTTTAAATGTTCAATTTTTAGGTGAAATTTGACGATTTTGTGAAAAGTAAAGAGTGATGGATTATGAGTGGGTTGGTGAGTTGATGAAAATGATGGAATGAAGATGAAAAGACGCACAAAGACACCAAATTTCAACAAAAATGAAACTTGGGACAGTCCATTTTAACATTTCAAACTTCAGACACCTAATTTTAACATAGGGTAAACCTTGGACAGTTTTTTAGTTATTAACCCTATATATAACGTTTTTTTGCTACATGAACTTTCCGGATTTTTCAACATAATATGATCATTAGTAATGTAAATTAGATGAAGCTTAGGTTAAATTTAAGAATGATAGATAAGGAGACATACCATATAATATTATACCATATTATAATTACCAACTTATCTACAATAAAATCTACAAATATTTCTACTTAGTATTAGGGTATATCATAGGGCTGGCAATTTGGCCCGGCATGACGGGCCGACACGAACACGACACAAAAATTACGGGTTTGGATTTGATATTGATGACACAGCACGACACGATAGCACGATAATTTTAAACTTTTAGTTTAAAAATTTTATATTTGATTTTTTATTCAATTTATTATAGATTTTTCATGCTATTTTTCATGTTGGGCCATGTTGGGCTGAGTTTGGGCTGACCCCCAGAACACGACACAAAGCTAGCACGACATGAATACGCACGACACGCACGAATTGCCAGCCTTAGTATAGCATTATCGCGGCTTCCTAGAAGAGTTTCAACATTCAATACAGCACAATAACATGAACATAAATGTGCTAATGTTATACAATGACAACAAGGTGCAACAACTTTGCAATCAGCATCTGAATCGCAACTTGGTCCCGGAACATCTCTTGCAGCCACCTTTGTCTCTTTAAGTTGAGGGCCTGTTTCAACATAAAAATTGTTAGTTAAATGTCATGATATATATATATATATTAGAGAGAGGCAGGGAGAAGGAAAATAATAAGTAGTGTGCAATTGGCTTCAGTAAAAGACATTTTCAAGTAACAACGATGCAGTAGTAGGGAAAATGTGTCTTCCGGTACTGTATTTGATCTAAAATCTAATGCAATATGAATTCATATTTTAAAGAATATTTATAATAGTTTCATAAAAATATATTGAATTAAGTGATTCATTTTTCCTATTTAATTACTGTAAAATTTTATTTTATAATCTTACCTTACAATATATGGATTCTATTCTTTTTTCTGGAAATTATTTAATTTCTTACAAAGTAAGATTTACTACCAATATTATTTGGGTTAAAGGGTATTTTGGTGTCATATATTTATTTGACCACTGTTGGATTTTGGTGAAATGTGTTTTTTTGTAAGGCTTTTGGTGTCATATGTTTGCATGTTTTAGACTTTTGTTGCATTAGTTAGTCAACAGTTAAATTTGATTGTTGAATACTTTTTTTTTTTTTTCAATTTAGTCATCCATTTTATATGTCTAACTTTTAATTTTTTACAATTTAGTCTCTATAAACCCAATCGTACCCTAATCCACAATCGACCAAGCGATGGTCGGACCTATGTCTAGGTCAGACCCTGGTCAGGGTTAGTCAGGTCCGGTAAACTAGACCAGGGTCCGCCCATGACTTGGTCAGACCCTAGCTGAGTCAATTTCGGCTAGGGTGCGATTGAGTTGTTTAAAGACTAAATTGTAAAAAATAAAAGTTAAAAGTATAAACTGGAAGACTAAATTGAACAAAATAAAATTATTTAACAGTCAAACTTAACTGTTGACTAACAAATGCACCAAAAGCCCATAAATCCAAACATATGACATCAAAAATCTTGAAAAAATATGGCACCAAAAGACCATTTAATCCATATTATTTTATCGAAGTATTGTTTTATTAGTTTATACATATACATAAATTTGATAATTACAAAATATTCCCCCTAGGCTTATTATGCCTATCTCTGTCACAACAGGGCAATTTTTATGTAGACTTAGTGTTTACACCAAGCCAATATAAACATGACAAGAATTCATTCTTAGGGTTTTAGAATAATAGTATGACACTTGTCATGTTTATATTGGTTTGGGGTAAACACCAAGCATACACAAGAATTTTCCCACCACCACTGGCGAAGAGGTTCACAGAAGTTGGAGATATTATTGGGTAACTCGGTCCTAACACCTGTATGACAGGTGGTAGCCTTTCGTCCAGTAACAAACAGACACGTGTCTATCAACAACTTTTGAGCAAAAGTGATTAGGATTTAGTGACATGTGTCAGTTTGTTATTGGACTAAGGGACACCAGCTGTCCTCCAGGTGTTAGGATCGAGTTATACAATATTTTCTTCAGAAGTTGATGGACACATAAGACAATTCCACAAATCATTTGTATACAAACCGTTTTCGTAAGTGCATTATGCATTAACTAAGTAACATGAACGTGTGATGTTCAACAGTTATAGAGCGACATAATGCATGGCAAAATCCTAATCATCCTACTACAAATAGATTGATGTTCAGCCTATCTAGGTTAGGCCAGTCAAAACGGGTCAACCCGTGACCCGCAACCCGTGACCCGCGACCTGCGGGTCACTGACCACCCGATCCGTGATTGACCCGGGGGTCACCACGGGTCAGGGTCCAAAACCCGTACCCGTGACCCGGGTCAACAAACAAATGCCCGGGCAGCAGCACCTGTGAATCAGTGAGACGGTGTGATTATATTGCACCGGATGGTTATTTGGCTTCGTGATAGTATAGTAGCAGTAACTAAGGAACAATAAGAAGGAGGATTTAGATTTTATACCCACTAATCCTTTGTCATCTTTCTACTGAAATGGAGTACTGCTTAATATCTTCTGCCCAAACAGCTTGAAATCACCAGCATTGCGCGCTACGGTTAGTGACTTAGGTAGTGGGTTACCAAAAAAAAAAAAAAAAAACTGATTTGGCCTGATTTTAACGGGTCACGGGCCGGGTACGGGTCCTACCTATAAACTCGTACCCGGCCCGCCATCAACGGGTCATTTACGGGTCAACCCGTAAATGACCCGTTAGCATAACTAGGTGTACCCGGACCCGACCCGTGGACGGGTCATTTGCGGGTGACGGGTAAAATTGACAAGCCTAATCTAGGTACACTAAAAACAATCAAAATGATATTTACCCTACTTTATCACCTGAATATATACAAGAACCCTAATTATCTTCTTTATCGCGTCAACACTCTAAAAGTTAATTAGATGTTACAATAGACTAAAATTCCTTTAAGAATTTAACAATGGACCGAAATTACAAATGGGTAATTTCCCTCAACTGAATAATATACATGTGGTCTTATTTGAATGGGATCCATTAAGGACGTTAAATTACCTATTTTCTACATCTCCTACTCACACGAATTTGAGGTAGAATGTTCTTATTTATCTGATATATGTCTAGAATATTTGGTCAGGGTCAACCAGATCCGTCGACCCCAACCAAGGTCAGACCCTACAATAGTTCAGATCCTAGTTGGGTCGACCATGATCGGGTCGAACAGAGGTCCTGCGACCCCAACCAGAGTTCGACCCAGCCATGAGTCAGATTCTAACTGGGTTAATTTTGACTCAAGATCCACTAGGGTCCAATCGTACTTAAGCCAAAATCGACCTAGCTAGGATCTGATCCATGGCTGAGTCGGACTTTAGTTGGGGTCGTAGGACCTAACCGATCAGGATCCGACCTAGCCATGAGTCGGACACTAGCTAGGTCAATTGTATGTTAAATTGCAGTTGTGTTTGTTTAGAGACAAATTACAAAAAATTAAAAGTTAGAGATAAATTGGACGAATAAATAAAAGTATTTAACAGATGCACTAAATACAAAATAGCTAGCTGAACTTTTGCTAGAAGTGCAAATAGCTAGCTGGACTTTTTTTTGGAACCAAATAGCTAGCTGAACTTTTCTAAAATTAGCAATTAGCTAGCTATGTTAATTTTTTAGTTAAAAACTAATAGAAATTTTAACATGAGGAACACATGATGGTGCATAACCAAAATATCAACATGTCATACACCATCACTGTCGGCGGCCGGTAGAGAACTGCTCACTCGAGAATTTCGTAAGACGAATCCGCATATAAAAAGCGAATTGATTTAGATAAAATAATGTTGAAATACTTAAAAAAAAAAGTGACATCTAACTAAAAAAGAAAAGAGGGACATATATATTTTGGTTACAGAAATATGTTGACACCAATTTAGTCTAGTCTCTTAATTCTTCACGTGAGGAATTTTATTATTTTTTTTTATCAAAAAATAATATAGCTATCTAATTACTACTTTAAAAAAAAGTCTGACTTGCCATTTGCTTAAAAAATAAATTTAGCTAGCTATTTTCACTTTTCACTAAAATTCAGCTGGCTACTGTTGTTGCGTCGAGTTGGCATCCGACACCATTTGACCGAAATTATCATATTACTCCAGAAACCTCCATTATACTTCATCCCGGTTGTGATCTCCAATCTTCTTCTTCCTCGGTCGATTATAAGACCGCCATACGCCATCTTCCGCCTTTTCAGAACCTTCTGCTGATCTCTTGTTCGTCTGTGACGATTTTCAGTTCTGGGCTATTTCCGTAGTTGTGAATTGAATCTTCTGGTACTGTGGCGTCAATTCATCTTAATTCATATCATTTGGCGCAGTCGTTTCATCCTTTTGAAATTGTGATGCTAATGGAATGGAGATTAGGGTTATATACTTCGATTTTTCCGCCAAGTAGGAAGTAGGCGAGTTGATTGGATATAGGTGGCGAACCTGCAAAGCAATGAATATGTGCAGTACCTGAGTTTTAACTTTCTTCTTTATTTTTATTGTGTTTGCTTCCTTATTGTTTCTTCAGGACTCCGGTTTTAGCCTAGGATATTGACTGACAGTTTACATTGGTATTAACCCTGTTGGATAGGTGGTGCAGCAAATTACTTGACTTTTGATAGGATAATATGATATCAGCATTGCCTGAACTACAATTTGTGCTTCCTGCTATAGCTTTTGACAGAAAATAATTGCATAATTAGAATTTGCAACCACAACTGCGTTTCGTGATCAGTAAACTTCGAAGCTACAGCATATTTTGGAGTGATTACTATAATTCTGATTTTTGTCTAGACTTCTATCAAGCAAATTGATGTCTTGTTATCCTTACCTATAAGCTGCCTCCTTTTATTTCCTATTTATATCAAATTCTGCTCTCCAACTGTTAGCTGTCATGCTAAAACTATTAATTATACCTACTTTTTATTAATATATGAATGTTCATACTTTATGGCTTATGCACATTCTAAATTTGAGCTAACAGGACTGAAATTTATATCTACCAGGAAGAGTTTCTTATCAACTTACTATTTGTAGGTAGGCAAGTTGCATGCTAGATATTCTGCAGCATGCGTGCTTCAGTGTCTCATAAATCCAATCACATCGAGGGTGGCGTGGATACTAAGGAACTCCATGAGATTGGGACAAGATGTAGAGAGGTCAATTGCTGGTCCTTTCATCCTCTGCAGATAATATTTGAAACAATTTACTTATGGGGTTGTGGCGGCTGCAGATATTGTAGATGCATCGGATAAATGTCTGCTTATTTCCTTGTGCAATTCTTGTTGAGAGATTCTTTATGTCTATGCAGCTAAGTAAAGAGAAGGACCTGCTGCAAGAATCACAAGCTCAGAACTTTGAACTGATTAGGGTAACCGACAATTAATTATTCCAATTGTATAGAGGTGTTAACTTTTCATGAAGTTGTTTTGATCTTAGAATGCGTGAATTTCAGAAGCTGGATGCTCATACGGTATCACTCTCTGAAGCTCATGCAGAAGATAGAGCATATATCCAGAAGTTGGAGAGGGAGCTGATGAACTGCCACCAGGAGATAGGTACTGAATGTTACAAACGTATTTCAGGCTTTCAGGAGAGTGTTGCTTTGGTTAATAATATCACCAAATGATGCTTGAGGTAGAACAATGCGTATATGATATGCTTGACAAATTTAAACTTATTTTGATGATTAAAGAATGAATATTAAGCTCAGATTTAAACCATAGTAGCTAGCTAGCAGCTTGATGATTAAAGAATATGAAACACATGGAATTGGACTTTGTAGTGAATGGTTACTTGCTTCTTACCATGTAAATGGTTTCTTTTAACTGAGACTACATTTTATGGTTTATTGTTTCAATCTAGTTGCACACCTTCCTTGGATAAGCCTGGAGAATTGTTTCAGTTAGTTACCTAGTAGGTAGCTGAGATTCACTGAAACCGGTTAATTTTGATTAAATTTCAGTTTCTTGACTGTTTGACATTGACATAAAATTGGTTTTGTTATCATAGATTATCTTCAGGATCAAATAAACTCAAGAGATACGGAGGTTCACTGCTTGGAGAAGCATGTGGACATTCTTGAGTTGCAATTGATAGATATGGAAAATTTACAGCAGAAGGTTGACATGTTGAGTATGGAACTGGAGAGGTCTAATTTGGATCGGGAGATCCTACTTCAAGAACTAGAAAGGAAAGATTTGGAGTTGCAGATGTCATCTTTATCAATTGAGAATCTGGAGGAGTCAGCTTCTTCTGATGCATTAGAGTCCCAATGTGAAATAGAGAGCATGAAGCTTGATATTATGACCATGGAACAAAATTATTTTGAAACTAAAAAGCTCGAGGAAGAAAAAATACAAGAACATGTCAGATTGATGTGTCTGGTTGAAGACCTTGAGGTTCGATTTGAGGAAGCACAAGGAATCATTGATTATCTTGAAAAGGATAACAAAGAGCTAAGGGAACAAATTAAATCATCCAATGGAAGTGCTAGGGAATTTTGTGAAAAGATTGCAGTGCGTGTTCAAGAAATCCTTAATGATGAGAGAAATTCGGAAGTTGATCTGCAACTTATTCCGAGTGAACTGGGCCCTAAGCTTGTCATATCAAAGGAGATGAGGTACGTTATGACTCCTTACTCCTCCAACTCTTTATGATAACGAAATCTACAATCTGGTAGTTACTACTATTTGGTGGACAAAGCAAGAAAAGAAGTTGCTATTCTCTCCGTTTTCTTAGTTTTTATGCATACATTATCAACTGGAAGATTGATTTCTTAAATTGTAATTCCGTTTGATTCCCTTGTACAAACGATTGTTTTACAAATTTGGTAGTTGGGCATCACGTTGAAAGTATGGCAGATGATTTTGTTAAGTGGACATCTGGAAATTGCTTTTTAGCAGTCCTTGTGAGATGACAGTGACTAGCTAAGGAATTCCTAGAAATGTTGTGCTGAATGATGGGTGATCATGAAATCAATGATAACTGTGGTAGGAACTTACTATCTTAAGATATTTGAAATTCGTATCTACGAGATAGCGACTCTCTTGGACTGAGTAAATAAAGCAGCTCAATAAAATAGGTTTTTTTGGTGCAATGTTCAGCTGGTATAACTCGGCAGTCTCTTATTGGAAATGGTAACATGATGCATTTTATACTATTACAATCCCTTCAACATCTCTTGCAATTTTGAAATTTTTAATCTGTAGTTTTCAGTATATTGCTTTGATGCCTAATCTCTTGTGAGCATGTCCAACTTATTGCTGTGATTTCAGAGAAATCTTGGGTCCTCTACTTGCAAAATTAGCTACATTACACACACTGGATACCAATTTAAAGAAAGAGATGGAGAAGATGTCGCTTCAGATACAAGAATATGAGCTTGAAGTGAAGCGGCTTAAGGTATCAATTACTTCTCGAGATTACTCTCTATCTCCTCAGTGTTTCTTCCAAAATATAACTGCAACTGTGATCTTTATGGCACAAGCAATCTAAGTCCACTTCTCTCTTAGAAATGCAAGGTTTGCTGATGTGTGTCATAGCTCCAGAGATTGTGGAATGCTGCTGCAATTTTATACATTTCGCACCCTCGTCCATTTTAGTTACATTTGCACGAGATGTAACATTTCAAATTGACACATGATATAATTTAGGTAGACTTAATGTAGAGTTGACACATGATTTTTGTAACACTTAGTTGTCGAAAAGAAACAATTATATCATATGTAAGAAAACAAGATGGCACTTAACCACCTATCCCATAAGTCCGAACTTATAAGTGAGGGAGTTGACTAGCAGGATCATTTGGGACCGAGAAATTAATTTCTTTAATTATGGGTCTGTAAAGATTTTGTTCTTTTTTATCAGCTCTAAGGTTGGTGGTTGTCGTTTTCAGGAAGAGCTTAGGGCAGAAAAGTTGAAGACCAAGGACGAGACAGAAGACCTCGCTCAGGAAATGGCTGAACTTAGGTACGAAATGACTTGTTTACTGGAAGAAGAACGCAAGCGTCGGGCTTCCATTGAACAGGCATCTCTCCATAGAATAGCTGAACTGGAGGCACAGGTGTGGATACTGAATATTTACTATAATAATATCATTTCTGAAAGCGGTTCATCTTAATTGAAATAAGAGTTATGATAACGTTAACCTCTCCAGGTTCACAAGACAAAGTCATCTGCTGTTGTTAAACATCTGCAATGATCATCAAGTTGGCTCTACTGGTTCCAAAGGAGTCTCTTGCTCCAACATGAGGTCTGTTATCTTCAAACCTCTTTGTCTTTGTTTGTTATATAAGGGTTAACAACTTATCAGTCCCAACTATATAGGTCGTGTTGCTAATCTTTGTCCTAGATTTAAAATGTTGATATTCAGTGTCTCAATTATCAGATTGGTTGATTTCCACTTTTTTTTCTCTTACAATTGACGAAAAAAAAACATATTTTTTAAGAATCAAATAAGCCTAAAACATTATAAACAAATTTGATACTTCAAAAAAGTGGAAATAACATGGTTTTGTTGCTTAAAACACCAATTTTAATGTCAAAATCAGTCGGAAAAAAAAGTGGAAAACAACAAATTTGATAGTTGAGACATCGAATATCAACATTTTAAATCTAGGACAACGATTAGCAACATTACATAAAGTTTGGACTGTTTTTAGGTTCTCAACCCGTTAGAAATGCTACCATTCTGCGCCTTATATTTTCGGCTTTCTTCATCTCTTAGAAACCATTAGGAAAAAGATTGATTTTGCACAAGGGGATTCCTCTTGATTTTTCTTTAGGTAATCTTGATGATTTTGGGCTCGCTCTGACAGTATTCTCTGCTGTTCCTAAATCTGCAGTTTGTAGATAATTCTATACTGTATCTTGATCGACAATGGAAGAAAGACCTCCAAAGTTTTCGATGATGGGCTTTTGATTGTACGAACTCGACAAGTCGGAAGATCGGATGGAAACTGATGGAGGTGCCTGTGTTGCGTCCATGAACCCGAAAAGGAAACTTTTACTTTCAGCTGGTCCACGTAGGCTCCGCTGAACCCCCTCTGATTCCACAAGTGTCCAATTGTTGTTGTTTGAGACATCATGTTTGGAGAAGGTGTGCTATACTTGTGTTTGCTGAACTGGCAAATCATCAAATACAAAAGCGTAGAATTAGATGATATATTAACTTCTGGATGGAACTGCAGCAAGGGATAGGTGTAGCCGTGTAGTTGTGCTGTTGCTGCCATTCAGTGACAGAAACTTGGGGGGCTAGATTGTAAAATGTAAAAAAATGTATGATCATCAAATTGATTCAATGTACACCAGAGTTGTTTTTTTGTTTTTTTTAAATTTTTTTTGCGTGGGTTTTAAGGGTCTCAGTAGGAGGTGAGATTATTCAATGGAACGGATCTATCACGTGGCGTTACACATGGCCCAATTTTATTGGCTGAAGGCCTACTACGTCAGCGCCACGTGGTAGATCCGTTCCATAGAATAATCTCTCCAGTAGGAGCGACCAAATATATATGTGCTACAATGACGTTTTATTTTTTCAGACCAATAAAAAAAGGAGTAAAAAATAGTTTTATAAAATTCAAAAGTAAAAAATATGAAAAATCTTAAAGAGAATAAAAAGTGGCAATAGTTTTGGTGAGTTGCGACTAAAAGGTTCGATAGGTTTTGACACTTGAATACGAATTCAAAATTTCAAATTCCCTAAAAGTTACTCAAATTTACATATCATACCATTCTCTTTTGGAACTCGAACACATAATTGATGATATATATTTAGAATGTGGTATATTGTTAAGAATTTGCAAGTTGGTAGTTGGTACTTTTACATTATATATAAAGCTGGGTCCAATTTAATGAAAATAAATATATATTGATAGCAACCGCCAACTTGACATTATCTATTACCAAAAATAAAATGACCGTATCAACCGGACTAGTCACTCACCATTTACTTTTTAGAATGATGATTTTTTTAAGAACAAATCAGTCCCGACTTTAGGTTTAAGTTGCTAATTACTGTTTTAGATATAAAATATTAATATTTTATATCTATAATTGATTGATTTTTACATTTTTAAGAGATTTTGACTTTAATAATAAAAATATATTAATTTCTGTTTTTTTAAGTATTAAATTTTATTTAAAAACCCTATTATTTTTAAGTTATAAACATTTTTTAGTTTTGTTTTGCCAAAAGCCCTCTCATTTTTAAAAAAACGGCAAAACGATGTGGTTATAATTTTCTCTCTTAAAGGAAGACTTTGTTTACCTAAAAAATAAAAGGGAAGACTTGTTCTGACGAGAAGAAGCAGTGGAGCTTCCTTCCGTGCAAGCAGTTTCTTATCTGCCTTAACGCTATTAATCCGCGTCCTCTCCAACCTCGTATATATTACCTTTCTTCCTCTTCACTTTACGGCTCCGCGTGATTCTGCACTTTCTTCTTCATCTTCTCAGGTATGTGTATTTCCGCGATTTCACTTCTTCATAATCTCTTCAATCGCCTCGAGTTAGTTAATCTAGTTGCTGCAATTGAACCTCCGATGCTGCTTTTCGTACTGTACCAGAACTGTTAGTTTCTTCGCGTTTAATCACTTTGACTTGGTGATCAACAGCATCCAATTTGCTTACCTTCTAGATTTGCTAGTTTTAGAGTACGAATTTCTTCCCCGTGGAGTGTCTAGGATACTGGGTTTAAGGATTACTTGATGATCTAGTTGTTGTCTGGGAATTACAGCCATCACTATTCTTACATTTTAGGTCAGTTTTGTGATCCAGTTTCAGGTTCTTGCTGTGATTCCTCGGTTTAGATTCATCTCCTGTGTGTTTAGGGTTTAGGGTAATCAAGGTTCATAAATCATACCCTGCTAATTTCTCTTCTTCATAATCTCTTCAATCGCCTCGATTTAATCTAGTTGCTGCAATTGAACCTCTGATGCTGGTTTTCGTACTGTACCAGAACTGTCAGTTTCTTCGTGTTTAATCACTTTGACTTGGTGATCCGGAGCATCCGATTTGCTTACCTTCTAGATTTGCCAGTTTTAGAGTACGAATTTCTTCCCCGCAGAGTGTCTAGGATACTGGTTATAAGGAATACTTGATGATCTAATTGTTGTCTGGGAATTCCAGCCATCACTATTCTTACATTTTAGGTCAATTTTGTGATCCAGTTTCAGGTTCTTCGGTTTAGATTCATCTCCTTTGTGTTTAAGGTTTAGGGTAATCAAGATTCATAAATCATACCCTGTTAATTTCTCTTCTTCATAATCTCTTCAATCGCCTCGATTTAATCTAGTTGCTGCAATTGAACCTCTGATGCTGGTTTTCATACTGTACTAGAACTGTCAGTTTCTTCGCGTTTAATCACTTTGACTTGGTGATCAAGAGCATCCAATTTGCTTACCTTCTAAAGATTTGCCAGTTTTAGAGTACGAATTTCTTCCCCGTGGAGTGTCTAGGATACTGGTTATAAGGAATACTTGATGATCTAATTGTTGTCTGGGAATTCCAGCCATAACTATTCTTACATTTTAGGTCAATTTTGTGGTCCAGTTTCAGGTTCTTGCTGTGATTCCTCGGTTTAGATTCATCTCCTGTGTGTTTAGGTTTTAGAGTAATCAAGGTTCATAAATTATACCCTGTTGAAGTTTCGTCTCATATGCTGTTTTACGTTTCAGCATGTCTATATCTTTCGTTGGTTAATTAAATTATTTGTGCAAAAACTGATTCTGCTTTTGGCAGTTCAGGCGAACTATTTGTTACTGTGACATTGAATTTTATACTTCGACTCACCATGTTCAATTCGAAGAGCTCTCCCTTGAGGTTCTCCAAGCATAAACAGTCGGGTTCCTCCCCCAACCCTTTTGATTCGGACGATGAGGTTGATATGAAGCAAGCACCCAATAACACTCTTCGATCAAGAAAGCCTCCCTCTGAACCTACAGTAAATCCATCAAATTCTAGCAGCAACCCTTTTGATGAAAACAAGTCAGAATTTCTCTATCCAAAAACTTCATCTTCAGCTGCAAAATATAAGTATAAGAACGATTTTCGTGATTCGGGAGGACTGGAAAATCAATCCGTTCAAGAATTGGAGGAGTATGCAGTCTACAAAGCAGAGGACACAACAAACACTGTTCAGAGCTGCCTAAAGATAGCAGAAGAGATTAGAGAGGGAGCTACCAAGACTTTGGTGACTCTGCATCAGCAGGGAGAACAGATTACCAAGACCCATGAACGTGCTGCTGACATTGATCAGGATCTCAGTCGGGTAAGTCCTGTCAAAGTAAAATAATATTCATACAAAAGGAGTTCTTAATGTGGTGGATCAGGTTTGAAACACATAGGTGCAACATCTTTAGCAGCCTACACTGATGAATTCTTTAATAGCAAATCAATTTAACATTGCTGCAGAAGCTTTTGCATATTGTGTTGCCTGTATGGTTATGATGTAAAACACAGAAATAGCTACTTCATGAAATACGATAAAGGGGGGAAATACGTAGATTTAATGGATGAACAATGTATCATTTTCAGGGGGAGAAGCTCCTAGGGACTCTAGGGGGAATGTTCTCAAAAACTTGGAAGCCAAAGAAGGGACATGCTATATCAGGCCCTGTAACAACCAGAGGTCTTTTATCTCTCAGCAACGTACCCTCTTGTTGTTATTATATCTTGTAACTACCCATACATTATATTTATAACTCACCATTAGTGATTGCTAAACAGATGAAGTCCAGAGGAAAGGTAACCACCTGGAGCAGCGAGAGAAATTGGGGTTGCCTTCATCTAGCAAAGGACACTTAAATACACGAGCACCACTTCCGGAACCAACAAATGCTCTACAGAAAGTCGAGGTTTGTGAATAGCCTTCTTGCTAAATTCTCCATTACCATGGATATGGTTTTTTTTTTTTTTACTTCTTTTTGCATATTAATTATGATAGTGAGCCATGATTAGTTACATTATGCACTTTGATTGATGTACTGCCATACATAGTCCACAGAAAAGGAACTGCTTAGTAGTTTTTCCTCCTCCTGAAATGTGTATTGAAGGTTATGGTAATACCAGCAAATCTCCCCAAATGTCATAATTTCATCTTTCAGTTCAGTTGCAAGCAAAACAATATTTCATAACTAATGTCACTTAGATTACTAGTTAAAGAACTCTTTTTCACTTGTTTCACGTTCGATTTTACTGCAATTTTAGGGTAGAATTCCTGAAGCTTGAGCTTCTTTTTACTTCATCTTCCTAACTAATACTTGGAAAATCATCATCATCAGGTGGAAAAGGCAAAGCAAGACGATGGATTATCAGATCTGAGCGACCTATTAGGAGAGCTGAAGGGCATGGCAGTCGACATGGGCACTGAAATGGATCGGTACATCTCTCTTGAATGTTTATTAGAGAAATTGGATATCTGAAAATTGGATTTTGTGATATGCATTCTGTGGGAAAATACTAACTTGTTTCACACTAATCAATTAATGTAGGCAAAACAAGGCCCTGGATCATATGTATGATGATGTTGATGAGCTTGATTTCCGTGTTAAGCAAGCTTCACAACGGACTCGTCGTCTTCTTGGCAAGTAAGAAGGCAATCTCCATGCTGTTCCATCCTCGAACCTTTCCTGCTCGATTGGTCTTTATTCTTCATGATTGAAGTTACTGCTTTTCCTGTGTAATGTAATAGTTCTTACTGAACAAAACACCATATGTTCATCCAGACCTTAATTGAGCCCTATTATGTTTTCGAGCCCAGCTCACTTTGATTGCTTCTTTACTTGTATTATTACTTTCAGTGATGATTGAAGCTACTTCTGGAAAACACTTTTGACTTTGATCGAACATATAGGATTATAAGTGATTAACTATATCAAAAAACCTAACAAATACAGGAATATGGTAGGTTAATTGAAAGGGTTTCATTACCAAGTCCAGATGATACATTATCTTTGTTTCAATAACAGAAAAAAAATTCAGGCAGTAATTCAACAATCATTGCTTATTTCAATCCAACAATTATCTTATTCATACATCAAACTTGATAACTACTACATCGGGTTCAGTCATTAGCCACGCTGAAACCCTAAAACGAATGACTCACCTACAAAACCACGCCGAAACCCTAAAACGAATCACTTCGCTGTGGGCCGGTCAATCTCCATGATGCTCTTGACTTTAGGAGCATAGAGCGAGTAGACAATGACCTGCCTCTTCGCCACTTCCAGCTGCGCCTTCCCGTCGGAGTAGGCGGCGGAGATCGCCGACGTGTCCGAGATGTTTTTGTTGCTACGGAAAGCATCGACTGTCCTGCGCTTCGCATACTCCCTTATGTTGTAGTCGCTGAACTTGCGCGCCGAGCGGAGAAGAGTCCGAAAGAGTGATAGCACTTCCGACCTCGATGGAGCGGTCATCGCCGCCGCCGCTGCCATCTTCTTTGAGCTCCGATTGACGGTGAACAGAGAGAAGTAAGAGAACGAAGATGGTCGAAGCCTAAAAATAAGAGATCCTCTATTGTTTTATAGGCTTACTTATAGCTGAAAAAGAAACGGTCGCGTGAAATTGCTTGTCGGACCGGTCCGGTTTTCACTTTACCCACATGAACCGGAATGATCAAATATGTAAATTGTAATGTAATAATAATAAGAGTTAATAACCAAATCACTACCTAAATTTTGATTCAACTAAAAATTGCGGCTTGAATTTTACTTTTTTAAAATTAGTTACCTAATTTTTCAATTTTTGAGCAAATTTCTACATCTGTTACAGTTTACGTCACATTAAACAAAAAAACAAGCATATTTCGGCCATGCAGTGTCTTTTATTTTATACCTAAGATGAATTAGAGATTAATTGAAAGAAATGTATCGAAATATCTTCAATTGGAAGATCAGTTTTACTTCCTCAAATTCCAACGTCTTTTAATAGACTGTCCAACTAAAGGTATTTCGTTGTAATCTTTTCAATTTCAAGTGAATCCATCTCAGATACCCATAAAAAAAACCTTACACTGCCGGAACATTTTCATTTTCCGACCAATTTGAATAAATTGTAAGAGTGAAATTGAAAGTTAAGGTAACTGGTTTTAACAAAATTTAAGTTCTTATAGCGATTTGTAATCGAGTCAAAGTTTCTATAGTTATTTAGTTACTAACCTAATAATAATAATAATGAAATATAAAATATAAAAAGAACGGTTAATAACAAACTGTTACTTTAACTTTAAAATTTTTACATTTAAATTTACATTTTTTGAGAAAATTGATATTTTAGTTACAATTTATGTCAAACTAAACATAAAATGAGCATATTTCGGTTACGTAAGGTCCAAAATGAATTCCATAATAAAGGATTGCAGCGAAATTTCTTCAATATGATCATCAACTGTAAGACACCATTAAAATTGAGTTGATGTCCAATTAAGCATTCAATTGAAAGTATCTCAATGTAATTCTTTAATTTTCTTGCCGAATTCATATTGGGTACTCATTAAAAGACCGACCATGACCTAATGTGACATTATTTTTTTATTTCTCTAATTTGAAAAAAAAAAAAAAAAAAATTCATTAGGGATGTAGCAACCTGCTCATAAATTAGAAGTTCATGTATCCAATTTTTAGAAAATTAAAGTTCAAGTATTGATTAATTATTATGTCAAATTTCTTGCAACACGCACGTAAAAAAAATGTCTGTGCAAGCAAATGATAGAACGATAACACGAGATATAATTTTCTTATCGTGTTTAAGTATCATCACAACACATTTAATTTTAAGAGTCTTTCAACTCTATATCAATTCATAGATTTTACTATTTAAATTTAATTATTTTAATATTTGAAATATCTCGTATGTAGTTGTAAAACCGACTAATCTAACAAAACATGATAGCTCAAAATGAATAAGCACGAAAAATCAGATGTTATATTTTAATTTGTAAATATAATATTAATTTAGTTTTTGTTTTTGTATTTTGTAGATTTAGAATGATAAATTTATTGACACGTACGATAACAGTTACAAATTGCCAGATGTATACTGTATAATCAATAGAAAACAATACATTACAGAATCTTACAATTCTGAAATGTGTACATTCCTCTTTAATCAGCGGAACAATCAAGCGCAACCGGGTAAATCCAAGTCTGGATAAACTATAAATGCAATAGAGTGAGGATTGACAGAAACAAAAGAATCCACACCAACAAAGCTAGGCATCAGATCTGGGATCTCTCCATCTTCTGTAATCTCCAATGCAATCCCATTCAGAAGCATGACTTGGCTCTGAAGGTACCCGTCTTTCGGGCTCAGATGGTACTCTTCCCTAAAAGACTGAGCTGTGCTCGATCTCTCCCCGACGAAAGACACCGTTCTCTTCAACCCCTGAATCGAGATAGTTCCTTTTTTTATGGATTGTTCTTCAGAATCTGCAGATTGAATTTTGTGGCGGATGGCGGCTATGAATCTGGTCGAGTTGCTTAAGTTGATCAGAAGCATTGTTGTGCCTTTCTGCAACAAAGCATCTTTATCAATGAACTGCAAAACCTAAAAACAATCTCAACTATAGATCATGTTAAAATGTTGATATTCAGTGTACCTACTATTAAATTGGTTAATTTCCACTTTTCTCTATAAAATGATGAACCAAAAACATGTTTTTTAAGCATCAAATAAGCTTAAACCATGAGTAACCAATATGATACTTCGAAAAAAGTGAAAAACATGTTTTTGTTGCCGCCAAAATCAGTCAATAAATTTGGAAAGCAACAATCTGATAGTTGGGATACTGAATATCAACATTTTAAATTTAAGACATTTGTTAACAACATGGCCTATAGTTTGAACTGCTTTTAGGTTCTTAACCCAGAATAAAATCAAGGAGAGGTTATGCTTCGATCGATGCCTTACTCTTCCTTTTGAACAATGTGCGTAACAGCGCAAGAAAGGTGGAGTTTTTCCATCCACAGCAAGAACACCTTTCCCCATGAGTCTATGCCACAAAAGTGCACTGAAATTTTATAGAAGCATCCAACCATAAGAACTTCACATTCAATGCATACAAACGAACCCCGTTGATTTACCCGAAGAAAAAAAAAATAATATTTTTGATGAAGAGCATAGATCTCTTATTGAGAAATGAATGAAGGCACTTGCCTGTAGTAGTCTGGGTTTGGTAAAAATGTAGTCGAATTCAATAGACCGTAGTTCCCACCAACTAAGCTCTGTCTGCAGTAAACTTTCGTGTTGAATTTTGATGCCATGCCGAGTTGATCTAAGTACCTAAGAATAAATGGTTATAGGGTAAACCTCTTGTTAGAAAAACATTCACTAATATAGAGAAAATTGTTGAGAGGTCAATTATGTGATATCATATATACCAGAAGCTATTGATAAATGTATTAGATACATTGCGTCCACCGCTGTTGTAGGCCCCACCAGATTCCCCGACCCATGCAGACGACCAAGGCCCGTATGTATCAATTGTCTGTTCGATCGTGCTGAAGGTTTTTGAGCTCTGGCTCAAGTAATCTGGATCCAGTATCTTGTTCACAAGATTTGGATCCACACCTGAAAGTAAAATGCATAAAAGCCTTCCATTTCTGTATATGTATGAAAACTCGAGAATTATACTAAGAACTGATGGATATTGAGGCATTAACATTAACCCACCTGCACCAAGATTGTATATATGATGTGTCATGGCATCGATCACACCTGGGCCCGAAACTTGGAGTAATTTTGTGTACCATTCCTGATCAAAGAAACCTCCTGGCGCTAGAACCAGTGGTTTTGAAAGAGAATTTTGGTACAGCCCATCGACTATATCTCTAAGGACGGCTAAATCTTTTCCGTATTGTTCAGCTGTAACACTTGCACCAACTCCAGATCCGCTCAGTTCGTTACCTACAATATAGGCACAAGGGAAAAGTCTGAAAAACATGCAACATGTTTGAAAAAGATGGTTTTATGGACCAATATGTTTTAAAATGTACAACATGTTTGAAAAAGATGTTTTATGGACCAATAGTACAACATGTTTGCAAATATGGTAAAATGACATATGTAGGTGGCATTATTATTTCATAACAGGTTTTTATGTGTGGTTTAGTGAAGTACCAAATTCCCATGAATCAACAGGGTATCCTCTGGACACGGTATAGTTTATGAAGTCACGAGCATTGCTTGAATCCCAATCTCCTCCCCATTTGTCTTGTGCGCTTTTGTGCCTCCCATAGAGAGCGTTCAGTCCAAAAGTAATCACTGCCCTGAATTATGAATTCGGGTTATGAACAGAATGTAAATTTACCAACTAAAATGTAGGTGTTTGGTTATAGAGAGCTTAGCTTAATTACCCTGAGCCTCCAAATAATGTGTTTAGATCGTCCCATCTGTTCATATGCAAACATCCATGCGAAAAACCAAAAAGGCCGCCTTCCATCTTTCCGAAAGGGTGGCAAGGGGAACTTAGGTTCCCGACATCGTATATTACTTGATCTTGAAGAGAACCCCCAATTCTTATCCTCAAGCTCTTGAAAGCTGTTCAGAAGCATCAAAGAGAAGTTCAGTATATATAGTTTGATAGGAAAAAAAAAAAAAAAAACTAGAAGACACATACACTAAGTCACTAACCTTGGACAGCAATCTCAATGGATGGATTGGATAAGTTCTGCAAAATTAAGGTGTCAAAAACCCGAGTGTGCTCAATTACTTAAATGGATTGCTGGGATACATAATAATAAGTGGAATTCTTACAAGGTTAATGGCAGATGAATGGCCCCAAGGACACTGATTATAGTTGCATTTATCATGAGGCCACCAGTCCATTGTTGCACATATGAAGTTATCATCGGTTTCTGCAATTGTTTGAGAAGCATCAATGCTGAGGGTTGAGTAAGCAACTGGACTTGCCACCGATGCTGCAGAATAGTAGAATCCAAGAACGACGAACAAGTAAAGTTGGAATCGCCCCATTCTTGTTATAATGTTAACTTCAGCTCGTCTTACACAAATAACCTGCAATATAGATACAATAACTATGAAGGAACAAATGAAAAAAAAATCATTATGAAATCATAAAAAACCAAAATCGATTCATCAAAAGAAGAACTTGCAACCCATACCAAGCAGATTAGATAAAATTCAGATGACTATAGTAGCCAGCCAACAGTTATTTATATAAGTAGAAATAGAAATAGAAATTTATGTATCAAATGACGGAGCCTCCAATGGCTGGCTGGCTTTAATTGGAAAGCTATAAAGTAAGTAGTTCCATTAATAGAAGTAGTTGTAACTGAAAATATACCCAGAACACTGAATCGCTTCGTTTTCTCTTAATAATCTGGATAAGAGCGGCAGTAAGCAAACCCTAACACCATCTTCTAACTAAATTGCGATAACGTGACAGATCCTAGTCTAAGTGAGCTACTAAACAACTACAAACATATACAATACGAATGACGGCTTCAAGAACATGGAGTTACAGAGCATTACACAAAACAAACAGATCTTATCCAGAATACCACACACAAACAGTGTTCAAAGTGAAGAGAGCGAAATTTAGATCACCTGGAAACACAGGAAAGTGACGGCATTGAAGTAGATGGATAAAGTTGGTGCCTTTCGTTTCGACTAAGAAGATTTTAATATGTTTTCTTGTTCTTGCTGTTACTTTCTTGCTTGGTGGGATTTGCATTTGGTGCTACAGTAGAAAGGAGCGATCCAATTCCTGTACAGTACAGACTACAGAGAGGAAGTGGAGGGAGGAGATGAGTGAGTGTGATTCAGATTTTAAAAATAAAAAAATATCACGTTTTGTCGGGTTCCAACAATAAAATATCGTAACCCAGTGTTAAATTCCTTAATTAGCAAATTAGGTTGGAGAATAGAACCGTTTAATACTTATAATTAATAGACACAACTCACAAGTGCCTATTCCTTGTTTCTCTTGTATGCAGCACTGTTTTTCTCTCTCCTTAGATAATACACAATTTTAAAGAGAATTATGAAATTAAATTAGAAAGTTACGTTTGGAAAAAAAAAAAATTATAATAATGGGGTCTTTCTATATGCTTTAAAAGTACCATATTTTGATACTTTTTTTATTTTTTTTTATTACTCTAAATGTGAACCCTAGAGAAAATTAATATATTATTAATAGTATGATGCAAATATTAGGTGTGATTAAAATTCATATTTTTTTCATACTTTTAAAATTTTACATATGTTACAATTAAATGTTAATAAAAAAACAAAAAATATGGTGCTCTTGAAGCATGGTAGAAAAACTCATAATAATTAGAAAGTCACGTTACTTTAAATAAAATGTTAATAACCAATTTACTACTTGAACTTTAGTTAATAAATATACCAACTGTTATCTAAACGTTAATTCTTTTAAATTGTTTACCAGAATTTTTAATTTCAAAGCAAATTGCTACCCTTATTTTATATCCCGTCAAATTGATAGAAAACAAACATGTTTTCGCCAAGTGAAGTCTTTTATGTGTACTGAATATGAATTCAAACATAATAAATTGAAAGTATTGCAACGAAATACTTTCAATTGGATGCTCAATTGGAATTCTACTTAATTCAAACAGTGTATCTCAATTAAGCATCCAATTGAATATCTTTCGTTGCAATACTTTCAATTTATGTTTGAATCCATTTTAAGTATATATAAATAGACCCCATGTGGCAAAAAGTCGAAAATATACTCATTTTCTGTCCATTTTGATGAGAATTAAAACATATGTAAGAAATTGTTCGGAAATATAAATTTTGAGTAACCACTAAAAAAAATTAAAATTTAGGAAGTGATTTGTAAATTTTACCTATATTACAATTACAATTTGAATTTATCATAATAGTAAAAA
Organism: Clarkia xantiana subsp. parviflora; assembly: GCA_036873135.1. Lineage (NCBI taxonomy): Eukaryota > Viridiplantae > Streptophyta > Magnoliopsida > Myrtales > Onagraceae > Clarkia > Clarkia xantiana. The sequence goes on along the minus strand of JAPTYO010000010.1, from coordinate 10,822,591 downwards.
AAAAAAAAACGAAAATCCCAAACATTTCCCACCATTGATAAGGGAAGGAAGGAAAGCTAAAGAAAAAAGTAATGAAAAAGTGAATAAAAAGAAAAGTAAAGGGGGTATAATGGTCACTACAAACGGAAGATCATCATGCACGCAACTACACCAGCACTCCCCTCTTCTCTCTATTCTCCGTGCCCAACTATTGTCGACCCGGCTGTTACCTATATATAACTACTTTTCCCTTCTCTGCAACTTTTCTTGGAAAGCCCTAACAAACCACACACTTCAATTTGAAGTTCAAATGCTTCTTCTTTGATTCCCACAACCCCATACTGTCCAGATTCAGAGACTTTTTCTATGGGAAATCCCTGCTTTTCCTCATCTCTGATGATTTATTTTGGTTATCTTTAATTGCTGAATCAAATTCCCAAAAGCTCCTATTGTTTCCGTCCACTTTTGGGATCCGACTATACTACAGTTACCATTACAGTCGAGTAATAATCGATTCAGCCCGTAGATTGACGATTTGAGCTTTTGCTGGATTAATCGCTAATAGCCTGTTATCACTCTGGCTGTTTTTCTTCATAAAGTGTCTGGGTATTCTTGCTATGATCGGCTGCGAGATAAATTTAGGGTTTTGATCACAGTGTTATGGAGAATGCCGGAGAAACAGTCGATGATCAAGGTTCGGGATGGTTCTTAGTAAAGAAGGTATTTGTAGATTTCTCTACGAATCCGTGAAAATCTGTCCTATGTTTCTCGAATTGAGGATCCGTGACTTTATCATGCTGCATTTCTAATACTGCCTGCCATTGCTTTCATTTCATATCGTTAGTTAATTTCATTTGTATATTAGGTGTAATATGATTTTCTTTATGTAATTTACCTGATACAATCGATGTAGCCATTACATGATTTCTGCAATAATATTGTTTGTTGTTGCCGGTTAATTTAGCAATGTGGTGTTAAGTTTGCATTTCTTTTCTGATTAAACTCAAAAACTTGTTCGGAGCAGTCAATGTTATGTCATACCATAAGGTCTTATTGTTTTATTTATTTTTGCTGTTGTAGAAACATAGAAGCAGCTCAAAGTTCTCTTCCGTCCAAAGCTGGGTTGGAAGTTTTTCAGGGAAAGCCGCATCTAACAATCGCCATAGGCAATCATGTTCTAGTGAGAAGGTTGGGAATTTGCATGGGAAACGTAGATCCCAGCCACCCAAGACAGGTGCTGTTCAAGGAAAGATTACTAGCACCGGCCCTTTTCTTGTTTCATCTAAAGAAAAAGGTGTCCTTTATGATGATAAACGTGTTCTTGAGCAAGATACAGATTGCCGTCAGTCTGCTCAATCACCTAGTGGAAATTCTAGTGATCAAGTAGACATAAAAATTCCGCCTTCACTAGAGGTGAGGCATGACGTAACTCAAAAGATCATGTGGGGTGATTTGGAAGATGAAATTGTGGTCCCACATCATGAGATAAATGTTAGAGCTGATATCAAGTTTGGTAATATTGGAAACGATAGTGATGCAATTTCACCTGTATCTGGCCTTGGCAATGAGAGCTCTGTAAATCACCATATTGAAGGCACAAGCACAGATGATGCTGATGCTTGTCAGGTGCCTACATCCATGTCAAACAATCCAGAGAAATTTGGAGAAGTGAAGGTGTTATCTGTAGAGGATATGGAAGAGAAGATTCTCGGCCCCTGTAATGATGCTTCAGTTTTCAAGAATGAATCTAGTGTAGACACAGAGCCAGTAAATATCATAGAAGAAGTTGTGACAGTGGAAAATGTAGCTGCATTGTCTGAGATGGATGATGCACAAGTTACACAGGACCCAGATACGAGTGGGTGCTCAGATAAAACATCTGCTGTCAAAGATACTGAGGTTTCCCGAAATGCAGTGACAAGTGACGGCATACCTAAACATCAGAATATCAATGCTTCTGCAGAAGAGGGTTCAAGTGAAAGTAAGGAAAGATTCAGGCAACGGCTTTGGTGCTTCTTATTTGAGAATCTAAATAGGGCTGTTGATGAACTTTATCTTCTATGCGAGCTGGAATGTGATGTGGAACAGATGAAAGAGGCCGTTCTTGTTCTGGAAGAAGCTGCCTTTGACTTCAAGGAGCTGACTTCTAGGGTTGAAAAGTTTGAAAATGCTAAAAGATCCTGTTCACTGCTGAAAGATGGGATGCCAGTCACTTTGAAGACTGATAATCGCAGACCACATGCTCTCTCATGGGAGGTATACTTGCTTCCTGGCCCTTGTAATGGAGTTTTGCTTCTTTTCTCTATTTATTTATTTATGATTCATACTCATGGCTCATACGTTGTTTGAGCTCAGAGCTTGGTGTTTGGTATATGGGTGACTAAAGAAAATTATAAAAAGATGATCATTTTAGCAAAAATCTGGGAAAGGAATAGAAGAGCTTTTGAAGGCATTGAAACCCATGATGATTTGCTTAGAGAAAACTGGGCTAGACTTGTAATTTTTTGGTATAGCGGAGGAAAAGGTGGGATCTATATGTATTCATGGACACAACAAGTCCATGAATCTTCTTTTATACACCACTTGTTTATTTTGCCCCATCTTTTGTATAATGAGTAGCACACCTTGGTGTTCATTATTCATTAACCTTCAACATTTTAAAAAAACATATGTAATGCAGGTAAGGAGAATGACAACATCACCTCACAAAGCAGAGATACTTTCTTCATCAATTGAGGCATTCAGGAAAATACAAGAAGAACGTGCTGGTATTCGTCGAGTTGATGATACTATTTGTTTGGGCTCTGGATGTTCTAAATGTCATCAATCACCGGGTCGTAAGAGTGTACCCAATGGAAAAAGTGAAGCAGACAAATTACCTGGCGCTAAAGAGTCATCTACTAGACTAAGAAAGAGAAGTGGACACCAAGAGCTTGTACAAACAAAGCAAAAGGTGAACCAGGGGCAGAATTGTCAAATTTCTTCTCCAAAATTGTGCTCTTCAGATGTTGCATCAGCACCACAACCAAGGGATACTACTACTGCTAGAAGGAGCATCAAAGAACAAAATATTGAAAAGGAGAAACATGTTAGAAAAGACAAAATGCTGACAGAGGGTCCAGTTGAGAAGCATTCTAGATGTGCTGAACAGTTAAAGCGGCATCAGAACGCGCTCTCTGAGAAAGAGAAAGAAAAGAGAACCACAAACTTATGGAAATGCCTGGATGCCTGGAAGGAGAAGAGAAATTGGGAGGATATACTTACATCTCCATTTCGTGTTTCTTCGCGCATTTCACACTCGCCAGGCTTGAGCAGAAAGAGTGCTGAGCGTGCTCGGGTTTTGCACGATAAACTCATGTCCCCAGAGAAGAAGAAAAAAACTGCTGTGGATCTGAAAAGAGATGCTGAAGAGAAGCATGCACGTGCGATGAGGATTAGGAGTGAGTTAGAGACTGAGAAGATGCAAAAGTTGCAGCGGACTTCTGAGAAGTTGAATCGGGTGAATGAATGGCAAGCAGTGCGTAATATGAAGTTGCGTGAAGGGATGTATGCTCGGCATCAACGTAGTGAATCACGTCATGAAGCTTATCTCGCTCAAGTTGCGAGGAGGGCTGGAGATGAAAGCAGTAAAGTGAACGAGGTCCGCTTTATTACTTCATTGAATGAAGAGAATAAGAAGCTCATTTTGCGGCAGAAGCTACATGGTTCAGAGATGAGGAGAGCTGAAAAGCTTCAATTTTTAAAGATAAAGCAGAAGGAGGATTCAGCAAGAGAGGAGGCTGTCTTGGAACGAAGAAAGACCATAGAAGCTGAAAAGTTGCAGCGTCTTGTTGAGACACAGAGGAAAAAGGAAGAAGCTCAAGTTAGAAGAGAAGAGGAGCGTCGAGCATCAAGTGCCGCCCGTGAAGCGAGGGCCATGGAGCAGCTCCGTCGGAAAGAGGTAAGAGCGAAAGCTCAGCAGGAGGAAGCTGAACTTCTTGCTCAAAAGTTGGTTGAGAAGCTTAGTGAGAGTGAACAACGTAGAAAATTTTATCTAGAGCAGATAAGGGAACGGGCTTCAATGGATTTCAGAGAGCAATCCTCACCTTCATTACGGAGACCGACTAACAAGGAAACACAGGGTCGGTCTACCTCCACGAGTGTTTCTGAGGAAGTAGGAAATGGTGTTAGTAGTGTAGGAGGCTCTGCCCTTGCTTCCGGGAGTGGAGAACTACAGCATTCAATGAAGCGAAGAGTTAAAAAAATCCGACAAAGACTCATGGCCTTGAAGCATGATTTTCCTGAACCTCTAGTAGGTGCAGAGAACACAAGTATTGGTTATAGAACTGCAGTAGGATCAGCAAGAGCCAAAATTGGGAGATGGCTTCAAGAACTTCAGAGACTTCGTCAAGAGAGAAAAGAGGGGGCTGCTGGTATAGGGCTAATAGCAGCAGACATGACTAAGGTATAATCTCATCTCCCTCTTTTTGAATTTGATGTTAATTCTAAATAAATTGTGCGGCTAAGATTTGAAGCATTGAGTTGGAAATGCCGGGACGGATCTAGTTTTTGCTGGATTGCAGTTGAATATGTTGCATCTGTGAAAATAATTATCCTCCCTTACTCTGGAATTTCTTGTTGAATACATTAATCATTATTTTCAAGATAGTTTTTGATCCCCAGATTAGATGATTCTCTGAGAAATCTAATCTTGTAACATTCGTTTGAAAGTACTAGCTGCGCAGTAAAGTTCCTTTTAATTACGATAATGGATCCTGCTGTGATTCTTGTACAGCTAAAAACTAAGGTGCACCAATATGTTTTCAAAACTTGCAGTATTTTCTTCCCTATTAATGCTGTAGACTGGTCCAGGTGTTACACAGTAAGCACATAGAACATGGTGCGGGGTGTACATTTGGATTCACCTTCAATATGTAATGTTTATGCAATACTTTCATGCTGCATTGGAAGTTTTCCTGAATCTTTTTTTTCATGGCTTTGTATTCTGCATTAGTTTCTGGAAGGAAAGGAGCCAGAACTGCAAGCTTCACGCCAAGCTGGTCTGCTTGATTTTATTGCTTCAGCATTGCCAGCCTCTCACAGCTCGAAGCCTGAAGCTTGCCAGGTGACAGTAAATCTCTTAAAGCTGTTGCGGGTGGTGCTTTCTCTGCCTCCAAATAGGAGTTACTTTCTTTCACAAAATCTGTTACCTCCTATCATACCGATGATGTCAGCAGCTCTGGAGAACTACATAAAAATTGCAGCATCATTAAACATCGCTGGAATCAACAATGTGGTATCAAGTAAAGCATCAGTCGAAAACTTCGATTCCATCTCTGAGGTATTGGATGGTTTACTGTGGACTGTTACAACAATCATCGGTTTTGGTAGTTCAGATGAACGCCAACTGCAAATGAGAGAAGGCTTGACGGAGCTATTGATTGCATACCAAGTAATTCATCGGTTGCGGGATCTTTTTGCACTTTATGACAGGCCCCAGGTGGAAGGATCTCCATTTCCTTCTTCTATTGTTTTCAGTATAGAGTTTTTGGTGGTTTTGACAACCAGGCCTGAAACAAATAATGTTATTGACTGGGATGTTGTTCCAGTGGTCAATAAACTAATGTTCGAAAATGAAGCGGTAAAACTTTCAGATACTGCTCATTCTACAGCAGATAATTCATTTGGAGATCAGAAACTTGAGCAGGGTTTTGGGCAAACTGTGTCCTTACCAGGAAAATCCGATGATTCTCCATTATGTGAATCTAACTATACGAGTGAATCAGTAGATGCTTCAGTACAGCTGAAAGATAATAATGTGGCTACAAGAAATGGCTTAGATGCAGCATGTAATATTTTAGGTGAGGGTATTTCCAAGTCTCCATCTCAGAAGGATTGCAGATGTTTAGATGGTAATATAGCCGAGAAAAAGGAAGGAAGCACATTAACCTTGAAGCAGCCCATCATGTCACTTGTTTCTGCCATATCGGAAACCGGACTAGTCTGTCTTCCTTCTCTGTTGACATCTGTGCTTCTACAGGCCAACAATAGATTGTCAGCTGAGCAGGTACTTAGTGCAAATTACAATTTTCATGTTCCTTATTAGGTCAGCTATCTTCCAATGCTTTTTTTGGTCCAACTGTTCAATGCTTTGGAACCTTACTGGTTTCGCTATGTGAAATGTTGCATGATGTTGAGTTTTGCACATGATCTTTATACCTATATAATAGGGGATGACTAAATAAGGTGAAATATGTATAAGGTCTAGTGTTTGAGCAATTAGATTCGGAAAAGTATTTCGTTTTTGTATATTTTATATTCGAACGTGTTGGAACCCTAGTCAATACCGTGTTGACATTCATGTGTTTTGTTTAATTTGTTCCTATCTCTAGGCTTCGTATGTCCTTCCTCTGAATTTCGAAGAAGTTGCAACGGGAGTGCTCAAGCTCCTCAACAATTTGGCCTACATAGATATCACTTTTATGCAAAAATTGCTAGTAAGTTCAAGAATTTCCTTGATGGTTCCCATGGAACATAATTCCTGAATTGCATGTCTCATATTTTCCTTCCCTCACAGGCAAGGCCAGATCTGAAAATGGAATTCTTCCACCTGATGGGGTTTCTTCTTTCTCATTGCAACACCAAATGGAAATCACACCATGATCAGGTTTGTTTCATCGAGTTGCTCCATCTGTGCTGTATCTAGCTGGAAGTACAAAGACAGAAACTTGAAGCTAGATTTCTATGAGAATGAAAGCTTTTACTGATAATCTTTTCTTAAAAAAATGTAATTTTGTTAGGTGGGTTTGCTTCTGCTCGAGTCTCTTTTGCTTCTAAGTCACTTTGCCTTATTCCATCCCGAGAATCAAGCCGTCTTGCGATGGGGAAACAGTCCCACTATTCTTCACAAGGTGAACAGCTAATAATCTAGAGCCCACTTTTTTTTTTTTTTTTGCATGGACTTTGGACAGAAATCTGACTTGTAAATGTATGAGAGCAGGTGTGCGATCTTCCATTTGTGTTCTTCAGCAACCCAGAGTTGATGCCAGTGCTAGCAGGCACTCTGGTGGCAGCTTGTTATGGTTCTGAACAGAACAGAGGAGTGGTTCAGCAAGAACTCAGTGTGGATATGCTGCTCTCACTTCTAAAATCTTGCAGAAATGTCTTGCCAAACTCCTTCCGTTCCGTTCGTACAACAGATAACCTCCATAGCAGCAGTTCGAATGAGTTCAATCAGACGGTTTCTGAATCCAAGAGGTCTGTAAAATCCATGCGTGGCAGTGTGAGGAATCTGAGGAGCTCATTGCTAAAGGGTCTTTCTGGAGGGAACAGTTCAAGACCCGGGAAGAAGGACAAGGTAAGGAAAGTTTGTGAAGAAGCAGTACCGGGATTTAGTGATAACCTTGGGAGTAGTACGGTGACATCAGCATCAATGTTGCACCATCGATTCCCGAGCAGCTTTATTGATAGGGCTGAGAAGTTTTTCTCAGAGGAAGTAGAATGACTCAAACAGGTCAGTCATGTTTCTCCTCCTGTGACACAACATTGGTTGATAGAACAAAGTCCCTCTAGTTCCCTTCCTCACAGGATGTCTTTAGATACACAAATATGTAGTGATACAAGAGGTAAGGGCATCTCAGATTAGTAGAGATCATCGGTATATATTGTATACAGCTTTCAATTGTTCGTTATTTCAAATGTCAGACAAATCTTGATTTGGTTAATAAGCCATGATCAAATGTAGTTTTTCTTTCACAAACATCAAATAAATGACAGGTGATGCTTCAGGCAAGAGAGCTGTTGTTGTGTAGGGTTTTAAGGTTAGCTCCATTTGAACTTACTATTGACAAGCAATATTGAAGCTTGTGTATGCTTTTTCTGACATTCAAAATATAAAGATCTTTACAACACTCCCAAAAAATTATGGTGTGGAATTTGTCCCATCTACAAAAGAGAATAAAAGTTCACCTAAATTTGCTATCTCCGAACAAGTGGTGTCTTTGGTTCTTGAGCACAGCTTCAGATCTCAGTAGAGTAAGCGCTACCAGGAACCTCAACCAACAGATCATCCTCGGGTCTTGAGACCGCATCCTAAAAGATTATGTATCGCGCAGTGTATGTTAGTGTTGGGATAAAGCAAGTACAATGCCAATTGAGTAACAATAATGTAGGTTGCTGTTTCATTCCTAAATATAAACTCATATCAAAATACCTTCAATAATGCAAGAGAGTGATTACCTTTGGTTTGGCTTCAGACTTCATCAGCATTCTTACATTTGTTAAGATTTTTTAGGATTAACTTTAGTCTCTTACGAGTTTCAGCTCTTTCATCTCGCCGTTCTGCATTTTGGGCTGCTGTAACTTCAGAATGACAGGCAACGCAGAGTGTCCTCATGTTCTCCAGCAAGCACTCACCTTGCAGCAGAATATATAATGGATCTTTATTTAGATTGGATAAATTCATTTCAATGTTTTACTCTAAAATTGCGTGATTCGTTTGATCCTACTAATTCCGAGCGACCTAGGCAAATCAACCCAAAAGCAGGTAGATTGAATTGATTCAATTTTAAAAAGGCAGAGAGAACTTCAAATCCTTATCCTGGGAGTTGATTCATGGTGATAGCAACAACATACCTCCACCTCTGAACACAGGAACAATATGATCGGCATGCCATGCATGTCCCTCATTTGGTTCATTAACCAACTTTTCGAGCCTGTGGAACATGAAAAAGCTTGATGAGTTTCCATTACTATATACCTACTTACTGAGAAAGGGTTGGCATTTACGTCAGTTCACCAAAGAACGTTTATTAGTAGCGCATTTCAAGGTTTTCGTCGTATAAAAAGGATTTTAATCAAAAGAAAGGAGGCTTCTCTAGCATGGCACATACATAGCATGCAATAATCATGATATGATACCATCATTATTCCAAGGGTTAATAACTAAAAAACTGTCCAAGGTTTACCCTATGTTAAAATTAGGTGTCTAAAGTTTGAAATGTTAAAATGGACTGTCCCAAGTTTCATTTTTGTTGAAATTTGGTGTCTCGGTGTGATTACTTTAGAGAAGTCAATTCCGACGAAACCGTCTGTCAAATTCGAGCTCTCATACACACTCCCTTCTCGTCATCTTGCCGGGACCGTCACCTAAAAATTTAGTCACATCCGGCCAAGTAAATCTCGCTCTATTGTTCTTGGAAAATGGCTCTACACCACTCTTCTAGAAACTTTTTTTTAATGTTCAATTTTTAGGTGAAATTTGACGATTTTGTGAAAAGTAAAGAGTGATGGATTATGAGTGGGTTGGTGGGTTGATGAAAATGATGGAAAGAAGATGAAAAGACGCACAAAGACACCAAATTTCAACAAAAATGAAACTTGGGACAGTCCATTTTAACATTTCAAACTTCAGACACCTAATTTTAACATAGGGTAAACCTTGGACAATTTTTTAGTTATTAACCCTTATTCCAATCTCAACAGCAGAAAGAGGACACGAGCAAATCAATGATCTTACGCTTTCTTTCGCTTTGCCAACTGTGGAGCTTTCGTCAGTATATACTCTCGTCTCCTTTCCAATGATAGTGGCTTTAGGCACTTCACTAGCTTATGGCAATCCAATTGGCAATTAGTGCAGACACCATGTTCTATTTGAAAGAGTTCCTGGAAAGTCAACAGTTAAGAAGTCATTGTTCGCAAGCTATAGAAGAAGTTAGCAAAGTTCTCTTGAAAAGTTTGTCGGTCTATTGATGATGAGTGTGTTCGGACCTGACGAAGGAAGCTTCTGCTGGTCCGTAAGCGATACTCTTCATAGCAGCCAAGATTGCAGAAAAGATCCTCGAAAAATTCAGGTTCCTTGCAACTTTTTCCTCTGAATAAAATAATTTACTGTAAGAGATATATCACATGGGAGAAATAGTCCTTTCCATTGAGCCAAAAAGAACAACAAAAAATTCAGCTCAGCTAGCTCGACCTCTAGCTGATTCCGCAAATGAAAGAGGGTCATAACTAGAAAGTACCTGCAAGGTAGTTGGCATAGTTTACAAAGTGGTTCGTCATCAATCAGGGACCATCCCTGCGTGTATTCTCTTGCTTTCTTGTCGTTGCTGCCAGAAAGACGAACATTCTTCCACACAGCATTTTCTGGCAATGGATGACTGATTTCAAGCAACGGAGTGGTTCTTCTCTTGCTTTTACCTTTTAGAACTCCCTGGAAAGAAATTACAAGATTGTTTCGTCAGACCTTGCAAAAGTGGGAACACATAAGTAGCATTTTCAAAAAACATCACCTCTGCATTGTGATTGAGTCCTCCATCCATGCAACAAAGCTCAACAGCTAGAGGAAGCCGCAATGGCCTCCCTAATAACTTTTTCCGCTGAATTGGTCTTAATCCACTCCATTGTTTTAAGAATGATTGAAGAACCCCCTTACAAGTTGCATCGTGAGAGGTGTCTGTTTGATCATTGTCGTCACTACTCATGACAGGAGAATTCTGTGAATGAAGTTCCTCAGGACGGAAACTCTGAAAAAGAGGTCTCGGTCTTGTATCTGCCCCTACTATGCATGAGTACAAGTGGATCCTGCCTGTGTATTTACTCACCTACCAGTTAAGCAAACAAATTAAAACAGAGCCTTAATTATGTTTCAGCATTCGCTTCCAATTGTACAAAGGGTTAATAACTAAAAAACTTTCCAAGGTTTACCCTATGTTAAAATTAGGTGTCTGAATTTTGAAATGTTAAAATGGACTGTCCCAAGTTTCATTTTTGTTGAAATTTGGTGTCTTTGTACGTCTTTCCATCTTCATTCCATCATTTTCATCAACCCACCAACCCAGTCATAATCCATCACTCTTTACTTTTCACAATATCGTCAAATTTCACCTAAAAATTGAACATTAAAAAAAAAATTTCTAGAAGAGTGGTGTAGAGCCATTTTCCAAGGACAATAGAGCGAGATTTACTTGCTCGGATGTGACCAACTTTTTAGGTGACGGTCCCGGCAAGATGACGAGAAGGGAGTGTGTATGAGAGCTCGAATTTGACAGACGGTTTCGTCGGAATTGACTTCTCTAAAGTAATCACACCGAGACACCAAATTTCAACAAAAATGAAACTTGAGACAGTTCATTTTAACATTTCAAACTTCAGACACCTAATTTTAACATAGGGTAAATCTTGGACAGTTTTTTAATTATTAACCCTTGTACAAATCTACCGAGGCCTAAAGTATTCAAAATCAGATCAATAGTAGTAAAGGGATGGGATTTTATTGGAACTTTTTGCTTGAATTTGTTCCTAAGTAGAGATTAAATCAACGATTTTAATTGTCTGATTGCATAATCACTATGTTATGAAGGGAAAAACAACATATGAATATCTTACAATGAAACCTATAAATAAATGCTCATTAATCTAATCATTACCTCGAAACGTAGAGAATCTTCCAGGTACAGACCTTGCTCATTAGATATAACTGGATTGTTAGTCTCATCACAACCATCTTTTTGTGTCATAGCTTTGGTCCCCTGAAAGTCAAATTTACTTAGAATCACTCCAAGGATAATGTTATTATAGAAATCAACCAAGAGAACCATAAAACTAATAGATGATATGTTACCTCAGATAGCAGAGAATCTACTATGCTGGAAAAATTGTCACGAGATTTGATTGCACCAGCTGCCGCACCACTATCCTCCATTTTGCTAGTTGAAGGGACGCTTCCCTGAAGTTTATTTATTTATTTATTTCGGTAATTTTCATGAGTTTTGATATCAGATAAGATATGAGAATAATTAAAAAGAAAAAGGAATTAGCTTTAAGTTATCCAATTCACAAGAAATTGGCTCCAGACTGAAGCATTATGACATATGTATTTGAGACTTGAGTACATGTCAGACCATCATCCTAAACTTGATATGTGTGCGCAGCTTAGTCCTTGTATGTTATAACATTACAGCCCCAAATAATCTAGAACAACAAAAGATAAAAGGAAGAGAAGGGAGAATCTAATCAGAGGTTACCTCTACATGATCATTTTCTTTTTCTTGGGTGCGAGAGCAAGCTTCATTTTCATCCTCCAAACCGTCATTTAATAGAGTCTCAGAATATTCCCTAGGTTGAATGCTATCATCTATACCAGCATCTGAACACTTAATAGGCTCAGATGGCAGTGCAGTGCATGATATTGTCTCCAACATCTCAATGTAACTTCCACTGCTTTTATCAGAAGCACCCAAATATGAAATATCTTCAACCTATTGTCGGGAAAAGAAAGATGGAGTTTGCGGTTGTAGATTAGTACATGATCACCTCACGACCCACAAAAAAACCAAAACAGAAAAAGAAAAGTGATACCGCAATCTCTCGTATTGCGCCATGCTTTCCGTTTGTTGTGGATGAAACTCGGTACAAGCTCTTGTTCAGATGCTGCCAATGTAAATCATCCATAGTATCCTAAAAGGTTTATCATCAAACACTTAGTAAAATTCGAAAGACAAGGTTCGGCAATAATACCATTGAACATTTCAACTTCAAAATGAAAGGTACCTTAGCACAGAAGTAGTAAATGTTCACCGCATTAGTTTGTCCTTGTCTGTGAGCTCTGTCCTCAGCCTTCAAGCACGAATATTCTCATCCATCAGAAAGAGGCAATTTTATAAAATTAACCCTCATAAATTGCAAAGCAACTGCAGGTTTAGTCTGTTAAATAAAAAAATTTGTTGCTTGGTCCTATAACTCTGGGAAAAAGTACTTCCACAGTGTTTGGATTTATTTGAGCTTTTTTTTTTTGCTCGTCTCAAGTAAAGTAACCCTAAATGCAGAGGGTGACACACAAAACATTTACTGTGACTATTGAAAAGAGGAAAGTTTAGTCCTTATTGGTGGGATGAATAAAAAAGCATAGGTACTTTAAAAAGGCAAGAAAGAAGACATAGGCATTTCGGAGTTAAATTAGTTCAAGTTGATCCTCAATTTCTAACTTCCTTAACTTCAATTTTTAATCAACGGTTCAACTATCATAGAAGCAGAAACATGGATCCACATCATATACACGCCATCATTAATCAACATAGGACATTTGCTTTACCCCAAGTGCCTTTTATTCTTACATCACGGACCATATTCTCTAAACTATAATCATATCATGTTAAAGGAACAGAGCAGCACCTGAAGCATCCATGATGAAGAAGGCGGCAACTCCAAGAAGACAACACTTTTTGCCGCCGACAGGTTAAGACCAACACCTCCAGCCGTGATTCCAATTATTGCAATCTTAACCTGATTGATACATCAATTCGTTTCTACAATTAGGTATTCAATTCGAGAACTGAGGGACCTAAAACACAACCCCAAGAGGATTAAACGACAAGTATGCAACCAATTCGAATGGGGCTGTATATATAGATACAGACCTCAGATGATGTTTGGAAGGAGATCACAGCAGATTGCCTATCTCTTGGAAGAGTATTTCCATCTATTCGAACAAATGTGACCCCTTTCTCACATATATACTCCTGAGCCATAAGTAAGCGTATCAGCAGCTAGCTTCATTTAAGGAAAATGACCAAGACAATGCATAATAACATATATAAGGTAACACGTCACCTGCATATGGGCTACATTGGAAGAGAAATCCCATATGCATCAATCAGTTAACTTACCTGCAGTCTATTGAGCACTTTGTGATGGTGTGCGAAGATTATCATCTTATGAGAATTCAGGCTTATGTCGGATTCTAACTCCCCATCTGATGCTGCAAGAACTGGATGAAGGGATAGCCATTCCAAAAAACCAGAGAGTTTTGCAATTCCAAGTTCCTGGTAAGTCAGATCCCCTAATTTTTCATGAACCTCATTACCTACAAAAAAGAAAAAGACCCCAATAAAACTAGTGTCATAGAACTCATTACATGATGGAATGTACTTCAGACCTGTATGAACTATCCTCAACTCTGGAGATACCACTTCCTCATACTAACACAATTACTGGAACTTCTATTTTCCCAGAAACAGCACTGATTTTTGGATTTTTAAAACCACCTCAAGTGGTATGAGAAAATATACCAACCATACAAACTTTTACTAAAAGAAGATTCAAACTTTAAAGAGTAACTAATTCCCTCCGATCACGAGAACTTCAATCTTGTAGTTGCCACTTGCAAATTTCTCATACTCTTAAAAGGTTTGTACGATAAGGCCATGTGCAAGTAACAACTAGAACTCATCGATTTGTGGATAGATAAAATAATGTAAATAATCTGTATTCAATTATTGGTGAAAATCGATAAATTCCCAGTGTGGAAACAGGATGAACTTGGGTAAAAACTAAAGCATTGGCCAAACTCTGCTTTGGTGCAAAGTAATACCTATAAGATTGCTATTCAGAAATACATACAGCAATAAAAAAGAACATAGGAGGTTACTTCTTGCTATTTGAGATACAATTCCTATAAAAGCATAACTAAAATACTTCTAAGTGTTTTGACTTTGACATGGTAGAAGGGTATGTTTTCATGTGTCAGACACTCACACTGTTTGCCCCTCTGTTACGGGAATGTAAAGAGTTACTCGGTTTACATGAGAGCAAATGTAAGAGCATTCCTACATTAAAAGATTGAAAATAAACAACATATAGGTGGGAGGATTTTAACCACTAATGAACTGAAGGTTTTGAGTATAAAGTATGAGTATGTTTTCCTTGGAAGTTTGTATTTTATAAGAGTTCAGAAGTGATCTAAGCAATTCCAAAAAATGATAAGCTAATGAGAATAACAAAAGATAAGAAAAAATTACCAGCAGATTGATCCACGTTCTCCAAAGAAAGGTCATCAGAATCATTGCTTGTTAATGCCCCGCCTTTAGATGCTCTGACAACATCTTTAGCTGAAGCAATATCTGATTTCTTTAGTAGAAGTCTTATTATTTGCCTACGTTTGGGTGGTAAATACGCCATGACATGCTCCTTCAGGCGCCTTATCTGCAAGACATAAAATATGCCAATTTAGAACTTCTCCTCAAGGACTTTAAGAGAGAGAACCGTCCACTTCAATTTTAAAGGGATAAATTGCATTGAGATGTTACCTATTACTTTGACAATTAATGATTAAATAAAAATTCATAGATTAAGCTGGCAGAATCATCTGCGGCAATAGCTATTAAACCTTACCAACTAAAGAATTGAACGTTTTCTCGGATAAAAGGTAAACTCACTAATTCAGTGTATTTCTCTTCTTTTGTTTTCTTAATATAATTTTTTATGCATAAGAGAACTTGGTTGGACCTAAATAATTTTGGACATAAAGAACCGTGCTCATTACTAAAAGTCTAAAATCAAATTTAAGGTCGAGATCATGCATAAAATTCAGATTAACGTGCGTAGGCCATAAAAAAGCCACACCAAAAGTAACAAAAGGATATCATATATTTTGGGAATGGCGGTGCAAGACATGTTTTCAATTTATGCAACAGGAGAAATATTAAAACAAAACAGAACTACTGCAGGCTTATTTAACAATTGTAATACATGCACAGAAGTGGAAGAAAAATAAAATCAAAGTATGGGGCTGAAAACACACCATGACAGTCTGCTTAAGTAGAATATTCAACTCCTCCAAGCGGGTGCCTCTTGAAAAATCCTGCAAAATGTTCCATTATTTATCAAAACTTTCAATTAAAACACATTTATAGCATAAGGATGTTGAAAGTTTTCTCCTGGATGAAGATACTACGGCCAAAAACAAATGATGAAGAAATTGAGATGCAGCAAAAACATGCAAGCAACAGATCCATCGTATCAAAAGCTCCACAACTGTAGATCCTCATTTAGAAGGAACAACAAGGCATATTAGAGTGCTGTTTTTGTTGTAAGTTTCCAGAGTTGCCATAGATTACCTTGAAAAATTTACCCTTCTGCTTTTCGCCAAATTTCACACCACAATAAGTTTTTGCAAAATCAAACTTGTTTTTCCCCAGCAAGCCAGGCCTGCAATAACATAACTCAACTACCTCAACCTATTGCCAAGACAAATGGACACTTGCAGAGAAATGTGTCGGATGATTTACCATAGCATATTTATCTGATTAAAAATGTCATATGGCCTATAACCACCTAGAAACACAAAAGATAAGCATCAGAATGCAAAAGGAGACTGCTCTGTGAAGCAGGCTCTGATATGCTAGAAGGATGAGACAAATAAATCGTAATATATATATGACATAAAGGGAACCACTGAACTCCCTCAAATATCTTGTTACAACCTTGACAACGACGGAGTCCCTGATAGTAGAACGATGCGGTTGATCTTCATTGCTACATCAAGGACAACTCTAATCTGGATGTTCAAATGATTAAAAAAAAGTAAGCAAAAGAATAGAGGGAAAAGTCAGTGCGAGAGTGATATAAAAGTCATTGGATTAAGTTGATATTCTAAATGCTTTTCCATCTAACCTTTTAACACTAAGCATAAACCTGGTAACAGAAGTATCTAACTTACATTTGAATGAAATTTTATAAGGAGAAAATGCACTCATCCTACAAGCAATAAAAAGTATATCATAAGAGACATGAAGAAAATTCGACCTGAAGCGACGAAATACCTTACTTAAAAGTGACATAACCGTATTTAGTAAGACACTCTCAGAATTATACCATCAAAATAATCCGATGATCAGATTAATTTTTCGAAAATAAGCAAAGCAATCGCACAGCTGTTTATTGGACCAACTATAGTAAGACATGCCAAAAGTATGAAAACAAAACAAAAATAAGACCA
Source organism: Clarkia xantiana subsp. parviflora (assembly GCA_036873135.1). Taxonomy (NCBI): domain Eukaryota; kingdom Viridiplantae; phylum Streptophyta; class Magnoliopsida; order Myrtales; family Onagraceae; genus Clarkia; species Clarkia xantiana. The sequence continues at coordinate 10,805,859 of JAPTYO010000010.1, read as the reverse complement.
GCAAGTAGTGTTTCCACTAATCGTTTCTAGGACAAAATCCAATTTCTTTATAGAAAAAAAATGATGTCTTATAGTCATTAACAGACAAGTTCAAATGGATATTGACAAACAATGATGTCTTTATACCTCTTCGGGTTCTTCCGGTTTCTTTGAACATCGTAGATGGTGAGACTCGTCAACTATTAGAACTGCCCAGTCATGATCAAGAATGGTCTTGCGCAGATGATGAAGCATTTTAAAAGAGATGACTACGATCTTAGGCCATACCTTCAGATGTGAAGGATTGTTTTGATGACCAAAAACTGAAGCATGTAAAAAGAAATTAAGTTCAGAAACCACTTCACTGCTACTATAAGAGTTCAAAATTACAGCAGTATATAGCTATGCAGTACTACAGAATTTGAAAAGTAGCCACTTATAAAATACATTAGCTTCTTCCTAACTGATTCTGAAACAGTTAGGAACTTATCAGCAAGCTACAAACATCATGATATTCAACTCAAAAAGGGCAAAAGAGAGGTTCCATATACAATGGTTGAGCTTACCTAGATGAATATCTGAAGGCAAACAAGGAAACCAGCGCTCCAATTCTTCCGCCCACGAAAAGCGCAAAACAGCAGGGCATACTACAAGTATAGGTCCTTCACTCATGAAAGTGCATGCAATAGCAATGGCCTAGAAGCAGATAAGTAACAAAAAGTCATGGAATGTCCAAGATAAGATCATAATCTGATCCTCCCGGATGTAGTAGAATAAAAATTCCAACCAGTAAGATAACATCATTTCGGAAGCAAAGACCTTTAAGAAATACAGATAGCTTCATGTAAACCACCATGTGAAACCTCTTACCTATTACTTCTCATACTTGACACTTCTACGAAAATGATAAATAGGGAAAGACTATACTACTTCTAACAGAGTAAATAGATACATAAGATTCAGAATTACAGGGAAAACATAGAACCTGAAGTGTCTTGCCAAGACCCATTTCATCTGCAATAAGACAACGACCACCTCTTTGAAGGCCAAATTTTATCCCATCCAATTGAAATGGCAAAAGTGCATCCAAAATTTTTGTAGGCAACTTTGCTATTAATTCATTAACTTTCTCATCGGGCAAATGCTCCGGCCTGCATGGCATCCATCGGCCCATAGCAATGGAATGAGAGAGTTTCTCAATCACATTAAATGTTCCCCATGGGATTTCTTCGTACTCTATTCCCCTGCCACTCTTCAAACATCTGAATACTGCATCATAGTTGTTGAGCTTATACACACATGCCTTTCCACCAACAAGGCTCTGGGTATAGTGCGTAGGAATGGCCTGTTCAAGAATACATATATGACTTCAGTGCAGAAAAGTAAAGAAATGCCTACAAGCATAACCTGCATTTTACTAGAATTTAAATTTATTGCATTTCAGTTTACTGGAAAACCATCACTCTGTAAAGTAACTAAGTTCGCGACGGAAGGAAGATATCAACAGCCAGAACCTATATTTACCGACAAAATTTTAAGGTTGACAGGTGAGCAGCAGTAGGCCGATACTAAATATCTTCCAGACTTTTGAATTACCCATTTTCATAAAAGCTTATATACAAGACAATTCATAACTCTCCGTTTATATGACATTTCAATCACAACAACCTTTCAGCAATTTCCTGAAAGAAATGAAGTATGATCCCTGAAGCAGACTATTCACAGTCAAACTGAAGCCAAGTTCTTCCATTTACCCCATTACCTTGGCAATTCAGTACAAAATGAACAAACCATTTGCCAAATTGCTCCCATTCCCAGTTTTAATATAACAAGATAATCAAACCCACTTACATTAACCAAGTAATCTGTCAATCTTCGCAGAGACTCGTCTTCTCCAGGATATGCAAAGCCCTTCACAGGCAACGGCGTGGCAGAAAAAGAGTCAGGGGAGCAAATTTCGAGCCTGACCCTGAATTTCTCCGTCAATTGGGTACCTGAACTAGGATCTTCCGGCACCTTCTGGACCACCGGCACCAATGCACTACCGCCACCTACCTCGAGCTTTCGACATTTGGAGAGACCACCCCAGCATTCCTTCGGCCGAGCAGCGGGGTCGGCGAGTGCCTTTCTCTTCGCTAGGGCAGCTAAACGGTTCGCTTCCGCTCGGAGTACCTGTGCTTCGGTTACTCCTGAGGTTTCCATGGAGGTTTTCTTCTGCCACTGAATCGAGTGAAACTGAGCGATCGGTATATTTCAATCCGAAGAGGCGCGCTGAGCGGGGTGAAACTTAACGAATCAACAATGATATTAATTAAAGCATTTACACTATCAACAAATCAGAGTGGCGCAGCGGAAGCGTGGTGGGCCCATAACCCACAGGTCCCAGGATCGAAACCTGGCTCTGATATTTGTTTGTTTTGATTTTTTTCCTACATATTCTCCATCACAGTTTGTGACTAGTGTCCTGCAGCTGCTTATAAAATATAAACACTACACAAACTAGTTTTCATATATATGCAACGCTATGAACTTGCAAAACACTTTTCAGAATTGTCATGTATAAAGTGAAAACAACATATATCCCCAATAAAACACTACTACAATGATATTTCAATTAACAAGCTTTGACAACCACCCTCGATTTCGGATGTTGTAACGATATCACGGTCTCAAACGCCCCGACCAAAGCCTTCACCTTGCTCTTCCTCGACTCGGCTAGTTTACTAGCCGTCTGTTCAATCACATTGTTTAACAAACTTTGGTCTTTCCCCGCATTTTCCGATTCGCAGTGCCTGAGTACAACCTTCTCCGATTTCGTGCTCTTTTGAGCCGCACCGGCTTCGACTTTCTTGTAGTTTCGTCTTCCGATATCACCACCGCACTGTCGATCATCCAAAAATCGGGACTTGCGAAACTTGAGTCTCCACATAATATTGCAATCAACTCTGGGCTCAAGCACTTTACCTCTCTTGAACTGTATCTGGCTCTTCTCTTCGAGTTTAGCCACATCATCGCCTTTTCTCGGGTTTATCTTCGTCGGTGCATTGTCGACATTGTTCAAAGAAGAATCCGGAACGATAGTAGCCGCTCTAATTTCGGCACGCCTTCGACTTTTCTCGACCATAGGAGACGGAACCAATTTCGTAATTGTATTAGTATCCTTTTTCGGGCACCTCGACTTCTTCTTAACCGAACATGAAGGCAACCAAGGACTGCTGTTTCCTTTCTGTTTGATCGGTCCTACAACGCTCTTTGCACCGCTCGACGGTAAGATGTACAGATATTTGTCGGGTGATTTTTTGTCAGTAGGATTAGTTACCGTATCAGCAGCAGCAGCAGTTGGAACCCTAAATTTCCGGTCATATAATCTCTTAAATATGCTTATTCGAACTTTATGGCCTCGTTGGCTGGTCGAACGCATGAGCTTGGTTTCGTGACATGTCTTTCCGGTTGTGGTGCATTCTTCGGTGGTATGCTTCCCGTGCTTGCAACGGTCGTGGCACGAGCCGGATGAGTTTTTGAGGTAGCGCGAAAGAACGGGTTTTGGCGTCTCGATTTTTCCGGTTGTGTTGGTTTGTAGATTAGCATAATTAAGTTTCTTTGTGATGGACATATATGCTCCCAGGAGGTAATAGATTACCTGTAGGTACAAAAGATGATGATCCTGTTATAATTATTCTCAGCTTAACATGCAACATAATACAGCTTTCTTGCTTGACAAGCAACTATGTACCTGGTGAGAATATAAGACTAATGAAAAACAACACTAATGAAAAGGAGGAATTCATATTGAATTTAAGGGTTTAATTCTATGTGGCACACGAAAAACAACCATCTCATAATAGATTGATTTCGGTACTAACCTCCCGGTTCACAGCAGACGGGCTAAAGAGCGAATTTGACGGCTGCAAGGACGCCGAACTGTATGTACGTCGTTCTTCCTTGGCAAAACAATGCAGCAAGCAATTACTGACAATGAAGAAACGAAAGGTGAGCTTGTTTAGGAAGCGCGTATTAGCAAGAAAGAGATGAACGAATCTGGCAGAGGATAGAAGAATAGAAATGGAAGAAGAGAGAAATGTTGGGTTTATGGATTAAACCGAGAAGGTTTTGAGCTTAATTAGAACAAACTAAATATGTCGTTTGCATGATTCCTTTTTTATATGAAGTTAAGGACGTTGGTCGTTGAAGGATTCGCTGCCGTTGCAATCTCATCTGTGTTGCTTAATTGGTTTCTAAATTTAGGAAAAGCTATTATTGTCGTAAATTAACAAAAATTTGAAGACCTTTCGAATTACATATTATTATATTATATATGTAATAAATTAATTAACATTAAGATGTATATGTTTTTTAATATATTAATTAATTTGTAAAACAAATTTTGAGATTATTATAAAATTTCGTACAACACGTGAGTGAATCAATGACAGACCTACATTACATATAATATAGTGAGGGTGTGCATATAAATAATTTGTATATATATAATGTATATTGTCGTGTATACGTAGATTTCGCACCTCCTCATTTAAGTATGAAAAATGATTATTACCCTTTATTTAAATATAAAAATTGTGCAATATTAAATTGAAACTTTATGTATAATACCGTTGGAACTATGGTACATCCAACAAATACTATTTAACATCTTATATTTACTTTCTATATATCGCTCATATGTATAAGTGTATATCTAATACTATATTTATCTGAGATTCTAAGTAGCAATATATATTAATTAAAATAAATAAATGCAAAATCATTACTGAATAATCTGCAATACCTTTTTGTTCCTATTTAGTTTAATGAGAGATAGTTTGATCAACGTTGTTTTTAGAAATACTTAACCGACCGATTCAAGCACGTGAATGGCATGCGAATCTATTTTGCAACATATTTAACATCAATCGTTTAATTAATTCCACCAATGTCATAGTGTCTGATCGCATGTGATTCACATGGTATATGACGCATGGTGTAACAGGTTTCCTATGTCACTTTTATTAAGAAATATATATATATATATAATTCTGTTGATAATGAGTTATAGGGGTGGCATTTTCTGACGCGACACGAAAAACTCGAGTTGTAACAAAGCTTTTTTTCACGTCTTTACACAACACGAAAAGTCTCGTGCATAAACAACTCTATGGCACGAATAGACCCGACTCTTGAGCATGTCTGTGTATCTCGAGTTGCATGTGCACAACTAGACACGGTTATCTAAAATTTAATATTTATTTATAAACATTAATTTTACTAATATCTCAACTAAATTCTTAAATTAAAATATATTTATATTATTGCCTATACTTGGTGCAGAATGAACCCGCAACATTTAAAATATATATAAAATTGTATATATAATAATAATGCTATAATAAAATATTAAAAGTAAATAAATTATTTTATGCTAATAGAAGCAATAAAGGTTATTAGTTAACATATATAAAAGTTATAATTTATTGTTTTATTAAAATGTTATACTTTTCAATTAGATTTGTATTTCAATATTTTGAATTTATTATTAAAATATGATGTTGGTTGAAATGACTCATTTTAAAACATTTATAAAAAATAAAAATAAAACAAGCTAAATATGCATCATTGATTTTCCTGATACAATAGTTCACGTGTTACATGCATGTCACACGGACACGGCACAGTAATTTGATGACACGAGTATGATACGACATGAAAATAGGTTGAACATGTTTTGATACGACACGAATAAACACACATGTCAACAACGACTTGACACAAGTACTCACAACACAACATGAATTGCAAACCCTAATGAGTTTTTTATGTTTCATTTTCAAAACATAAACTCGTAAATAACTATTTAATTCATTAGTGTTTTACCTTTAAGTTGTTAAAATATATTCTGTTAGTTTTTTTTGTTATATGACTGAGATTATTTTTGCATGTTGTCTTCACTAGGTTTAGAAAATGAGAAATTCTTTTTCGAGCTTGAGTAGTTAATCTTATTGGTTATTATTAAGGCTTCAAATCTCTTATTTCCAGGCATTGTGGTACACAACATATGGGGTATTACAATTTCACTTACGTTTCAAGCTTGATCGGCTCACCAATAATAAAATCTTCTAGTGCAACTACAAAAATAAGTGTTAACGGGGTGAACATCGGGGGATAGGTTGGACCGCGATTCCTTAATGCATATGATATCAGGCAAAACGTTGCTGTCGTGGACAATGCTCCATATACAAATAAGTAATTGTTGCGATATAGTATGTGTGTAAAAGTTGTTTATACATATCTAAAACTATTGTTATGTAAAGTATATGTGAGGATCGATTCTCTTAACAATCACAAGCGATTAAGAAAAAAAGTAACATAGAAGAAAAGATTTAACGTAGTTCGGTCAATTCGTTCTACGTCTATAGGCAATGACGGTTGGCGTTTTATTGATTGAATATAGGGTTTACACTTTACTGAGAATGCAACGATATATACAGCGACAGAGAATAAACTCATAAATCCTAATAACTAAGGTTGAACCAACCAGTTTGGCCCAATAGTTGAACTATATATTGTTAGTTATTTTTATAAGAATAATTTTTTTATTGTCTTTTTAATAATTAGTCTTGTGCCCAGGTGCCTGCTTTCGGTCTTTTAATTATCCAAACTTTAATTCATTCACATTATGTCTTTATGGAAGAAAAAAAAAACATGTATTTTTCAATTAATACTAATGGTCAGTTATTTCCACATACACATAAATTTTGAAATTATAATTGTTTGATGGTCTGTGCATGATTACACTTATTTTCACACTTTCACCTTTTTTCTCAATTTAATTATTGCGACAAGAATGTTAAGATACAAATATATTGTTTAATTTACTACAATAGGTATTGCTAGTCCTACTAGCCGCCCTTATTATCACCGATTGATGTGTCGCGACGTTTTTCGTTGACAAATTCTGGAACCGGGCCAGATAGTTATATTACAATATAGGGGCAGTTGACGCAGTTCCAGCATCCAAAAGAGATTGGGTAATTATTGAGATTTGTGAAGGACGATCCTAGTAAATTTTAAGCTAAAATTCAATTTACTTCATTGGGAAATTCTTAGGTAGGGGCGGTGTTTACACCGCCCCAATCAGGTGTTGCCACGTGTTCCTTTTTTTCTTATTAAATAATGTGCTTTTTCTATTTCTCTCACCTCTCTTTTTGGTTTCTTTTCCGGTTTTTTTCTTCTCCCTCCTCTTTTCTTTTATCATCTTAATTAATAAATGTTTTATATTCACTTTTCTCTATTATTATTATATAACTATTGTGAAAATTATAGGTGCGTGTATAATATATGTAATAAGTGCTAATTTATTTTCTAAAAAAAATATTGGGTTGGATGAACCTCTAAAGACTAAATGTGATAATTTTTAAAATGTGATTAAGTGAGTTTAATTATACTTAGAAAAGTATCACATTAGTTTTGTAGTTTTTTTACTTATAAAAATCTATTAAGTTTGGTGAACTCTTAAGGGCAAATGTGATCATTATCACTTTGTGATTAAATTAACTTAATCATAATTTAATAAGTGTCATATTAATTATATATATTTTTTCTTCTAAAAACCTATTAGACTTGGTGAACCCTAAAGGGCAATGTAATAATTAATGAATTGTAATTAAGTGAGATTAATTACATTTAATAAGGTCATATTTTTCTTATAAGTTCAACATTTTTTTTTAAAACTATTAGTATATATTTATTGGTGGTGCAAGCTCACTTGAAGATTTAATATTTGCACGGTATATTATATAATATAATAATAATAAAGGAAAGATAGGAGAGAAATATTATTTAAATGATCAGATTTTTTTTTTTTTTTCAATAGAAATGATAAGAGATTGAATTGAATTGAATCCAAAATATTATTCACCAAAAAAAAAAATCCAAAATATTAGCCTTTTCTAATATATATATATATATATATATATATATATATATATATATATATATAAATTATTATTTATACCACTGAAAGACGAAATAGTTGGAGAGAGAAAATATTAAATAAGAGACAAAATGGGAAAGAATTGAGGAAAACGAAAATAAACAAATAAGAAAAGGAAATGCCAGGTGTCGACACCTAATTGGGGCGGTGTAAACACCGCCCCTACCTAAGAATTTCCCTACTTCATTGCTTCTTAATTAACGAATTTATATGATGTGTATGGAGAAGGCTAGGGTACCCAATGACAATCCCTACTTAATTCCCAATGGAAAATCTAGGCAATTAACTGAGATTGCATTCGACGATTCCAACTAGACTGATGAAAGTTCGACACTTCAGACTGGAACTTCTCTATACCTAATCATCAAGCATCTTAGTATCGGGGTATCAATCGACGAGTACTATATACTTATTATTGAATAAATGTTTATTAGATATAATATATATTTACTTTACATTACAATAACTTTGGTTAAATTACTTAACTTTTAATATTATTATATCTTTTATTACTTGTTAAATAAAAATATCAAATTATGCAATAAATTAATGTTATATTAAGCAGAATGCGTACTCGCCTTCGAATCATGCACCAGCAGTAGCGGCATATATAAAAGTAGATATGAGCTACATGTGCGATATTGGGCTCTACGGATACTCTTTGGGATCACACAAGTTGACATTATTTTAACAATTGCATGATTAAAGGAGTCGTCGATTTTATATTTGAAAATGTCTGGTCAATATATGAGTTAAGTTATCTTTGTTCTACTCTTACTAAAAAATATTGATATTTTCTAGTGTTAAATGAACAAAACCAGACTAATATGCCTTTTTAATTATTGGTTGCATAATTCACATATCACAGTAATTGGTCAAGGATATATTACTCTCCACACAAGAGAAAACCCAAAGGATAATAATGTGTTTGTTTTCAAAAATTGTGTTATCCATGGAACAGAGTCAACGCTATTTAGACGAGTATGACTGCGATATGCGAGAACACTCTTCTCACAGTGTTATCTACCAGCTGCAATCAATGCATCTGGTTGGGATTCGTGGCAGGCAAAAGGCCACGAATGAGTGATTAATTTTATATGAATATTATCTTCTTTTATATATTAAATAAATGAATGGTAATATTTTTATAGTTTATAATATATGTATTGGTTATAAGTATCAAGTGATGTATGCAGAAGATAGTTGTTATGGACCAGGAGCTAACATATTTGGACGGGTGAGTTGGGAATCTCACCTCATACCGGAAGGTGTTGTTGTGTTTACTGGTCTGAATTATATAAATGCATTTGATTGTTTTTTAACGCCTCCGTACCAAATGTACTGAACATATATGTATGACTGTTACTTTTTAGTTGTTATTAGTGAATGAATGATTAGATTTCTACGAAGTCAATTAGCCCATTACATGTATCGCGTGAAACAGCTAGGCTGATAGATTAAAAAAAGTTAATTTCTACAAAATAAAAAATTGTCGTTGTAGAGTTTCAAAGCTCCCCGCTTCGATATCATGTGAAATTTTAAACGAATTTGTTAGAAGTGTAATGGGAGATGGATTCGATGGGACATCATGAGTGAGTTTTGTCTTGCAAGTTATGTTATTCCATGCAGCATAAATGCACTCAATGGTTCTAGCTAGCTATAGCATGCTCCATGCACGTACATGATATATATATATATATATATATTAAATGATGAAACTAACGATATAGATCATACACATGGCATAAATAATAATTTTTTTTGAAGCAGTCGGATTACTTCTTCTCTTCGAATGCAAGAAAACAAAAGACATTCAAGAAAAAAAAAGAAGAAGATTAATTTATCTTCAAGTTATGAACTTTTTCTCTCGGTATAAATTTTTTTAATTTAGAACTTCAATTTACATAGCTGCTATTTAAATAACCCCATTCTTCCTTTATTCAAGTTCTTGCTGCTAATGTACTTTTTTTTTCATTTGCTTGAGAAAAAAATGGTACGATATATATGAGTAGAGATGCTATCAGGAACTAAATTCAAGGAAAATCAATATTAATTAGCTAAATAACAGAACAAATAAGTAAGGAGTTTAATGTGGTTGATTAAAAAAAAAAGGTTAACAAGTCTTTTGGTCCATTATGTTTGACAACTTTTGGGTTTTGGTCAATGATGTTTTCTTTTACCTAGTTTTGGTACCATAAGTTTGTAGATTTTTTATAGTTTTGGTCCGACCGTTACATTCCATCCATTTTTTTACATGTACAAGTCACGTGATCCATTCTAAACTTTCAATTTTGTTCAATTTAGTCCCTCTAATACTTTCCTAACCTTTTTTTTTGTTCAATTTAGTATCGAAGTTTCAAAAATTCAATTAGACCTATTGTCCAATTGGGGTCAATTTTGAAACTTCGAGACTAAATTGAACAAAAAAAGGTTAAGAAAGTATTAGAGGGACTAAATTTAAAGTTTAGAGTGCATCATGTGACTTGAACATGTCAAAAAATGGACGGAATGTAACGGTTAGACCAAAACTAGAAAAAATCTGCAAACATATGGTACCAAAACTAGGTTAAAAAAAACATCACTGACCAAAACACAAAAATTGTCAAACATCATAGACCAAAACACCTGTTAACCCAAAAAAAAAAATGACAAAACCGAAAATAGTCGTAACCTTCAGAATACTTTTAAATATTTCGAAAAGTTAGTATATGAACAACTTTGTAACCTCATTATCATTTTTCCTATACTTTCGGTAATACTCAATGATTATTATATATATAATTATAATCTACTCTAGCCAGTTCTTAGCTAGGTCTGAGTTTTCATAATAAATGTTACAGTGTTTGCTTAAAAAACGGAGCAACTCGAGTCAGCTGATCTTGTCTACACGGCTAAATATAATAATAAACTTAATTTCGTAGATTTTATTGATGCAGCTCCTACAGGTGGTCCCTCATATAACTTAAGAAATCTCTAATTTAAATTTTTTTTATCATCTTTTATATGTAACAATAATGTAATTATATAAGTTAATTAATTAGGGATTGGTTAAGTTGTAGTTCAATTTGCACTAATTAGGCATATCGAGATTTGTGTAAATTAAGTTTCTATATATTTATTTATATCTCTTAAACTTTTATTCATTCTTTTTTTATCTGATAGATGTAAATGCAAACTGCATTTTAATCAAGCTAATATAAAGAACCGTTAAGATATGTACATACATCTTGTAAGCCACTAATTACTTTTTATAGAACATAATTTATGTTTATTTCAATTTTTATTCGTTATGTTGCTTATATTTAAAAAAAAATAGCAAACTTTTTTTATAAATTTATTTAAAAATCATGAAAAAGATCTAGAATAATTTTGTTCCGGGAATTTTAAAAAAATTAAGAAGAAAAATATAACAAAAAATGTCATTTTTCTTATTGGAAAAACCTAATTTTTTAGGTTAACATTTTTTATTTTAAAAAAAACCGCTTTCTAAATTTATTTTAACATTTATAAATAAATTTATATATTTCTTTTTACTTGTTTAGAATATAAAAACTAATAAAATGTAAAGAACAGATTGATTATAATAATGTATATTTTAATAAGTATGGTTTACAAATAATTTTTTTCTTAATTTAATTATAGTTTTACTTTACTATATGTCGGCAGTGAAAACTCAAATCTGTCGGTGAGGTTAGTCATTGTTGTAAATTTGTAACTAGCCAGGTTTTATTTATTGATTGTTGATGTATATGATGTACATGGGTTTTATAGATTCTTTCATTTTTATTTTATAGTGAGTATATAATAGAAATATTATCTTAACCTTTTTTGGGGGAAGATATTAGTTATTTTAAATTTTAATAAGGTTGTAAGTTGTACGTAACTACCTTAAAACAATCAACATGTTAATATTAAATATCTTGATTAAAAAGACATGTAATATTAAATTATATAAGCTTTAATTGAGCTCCAGATAACTAAGAGATCGAATTTTCACAAGTTCTTATTCAAACCCTTTGTTCCACCACTCTTTTAAATTGAGCGTTGCTACATATACATCATGCTGCGAAAATAATTGCATGTCAATAATTTATACAATTACCATGGATCGGTGTGCCCTTGCTTAAAGATAAGTCACATGGAAGTTGTTCAATGTTTTTTTAGAAAAGCATTTTGCTTTAAAATGTCACAACCAAATAATGTTAGGTGATAAAACTGATAATTTTAAGTTTAAAATTAATTTTAAAGTGCCTAAATCCATATACATAGAGTTTTGTCATGTGGTTGAACCAGTGATAATACACTAGAAAATATTATGTTATTAGTTAACTAGTATTATATAATTCTAAGCAGGTCAAAAGCATGTTAGTTTAGCTATTTACTAATAATTACTAGGTCAATCAGTGAGGTACTTTGACTATTGTTGTTCGAATTACTAATTCAATATAGGGTTAAGAATTTATAAACTGTACAATGTTTGACTAACGTTGAAATTTGATGTTTGAAGTTTAAAATGTTAAAATTGAGAGTCTCAGGTTTCTTTTTTTTTTTTTTTTAAATTTGGTGTCTCAGTGTGATTACTTTAGAGAAGCAAATCTGACGAAACATACAGTCAAATTCGAGCTCTCATGCACGCTCCCTTCTCGTCACCTTGCCGGGACCGTCACCTAAGAAGCCGACAACATCCGCGCAAGTAAGTCTCACTCTGTTGTCGCTTGAAATTGCTCCACGCCACTTTACTGGAAACCTTTTCTTTTGGACGTTCAAGTTTTTTTTTTTTTTTTATGGAAAATTTGGCGATTTTTTAAATGTAAAGAGTGATGGATTATGAGTGGGTTATGACTTGATGAAAATGATTGAAGTGAGTGGAAAAAATACGTGAAAACACCAAATTTTAACAAAAATAAAACCTTAAACTGCCTATTTTAACATTTCAAACTTCAAACACCAAATTTCAACTTTTGGACAAACATTGAACAGTTTATAGGTTCTTAACCCTTCATTATATGTTTTTCCATTTATTGATTATTTAAGAAAATTGTTGATTTACTAAATATATAATGCTTTCTACATTCGGCGTTTTTATTAAATTTGAACTATCAACAATGGTAGTCTAGTGATCAAGAGCACTAACTCTTGTAGTTTGACTCCGAGGTCCCTGGTTCGAAACCCCTCAAATGCATCATCTCGCGGTAATCTGTTTAAAAAATATCAAGTTTCGTCTGGTGAGGCTACATTAACGAGGCTAGTGCGTACGTTACCGTGAACGTGAGAAATCGAATATTACATATTCCTTTTATCTGGAAAAATAAATTAAATTTGACAGTGACACTAAATCATACTAGCTATCGAATAGTGTCTATTGTTTATCAACATTGTTTATAATTATACAGTAGGGTCTTGTTCTCATCGATTAATGTTATGTCAATCAGTAAAACAGGATGTTATCCATCTTTCATTAGTCACTATAATGTTATTATCATTTGTTTTGCCACAAATATTTATATTAATAATAATAGATATAATACTATGTCACTCCGCAGTCCGCACATTGCGCAAGACAACAACATCCAAGTATCAATCAAATTATATCAAGCTTTAATAATTGAGCTCCAAACTAACTAAGAGATCCAATTTCCATAAGTGATTCTTAGTTCCATTTCCACCACTCTTTTGAAATTGAGCACTGCTACGCGAATACAACATGCTACGAAAATAATTGCACGTCAATAATTTATGCACTTATCTTATGTATCTTTGCATAAAGTTAAGCCACATGGAACTTGGTCCTGTTTATTTTGAGAAAAAACCTTTAAAATTTCACAATCAAACAATCAAAAAATATAGTGGCAAAAAAAAAAACAATCAGTATGGGATGGACTTATATAATTATGGTATGGGATGTTACTGATATTCTAAATTTTAAAAAAAGAAATGGCCTTTTAGGAATCTCAACTATCAAATTATGAATTAGGAGTTTCATTTTTATTATTATTATTTGGAGTCTAAATTATCTGAAGTGCGACTTATTAGTCAATTATAGCTCGATTCACCTAGTTATAGTGTCGCCCTGGCCCACACATGTGTTAGATCTAATCACTTGGTCTAGGAGACAATTTCTAGCATGAGTTTGGGTTTGGGCAAGCCCAAGCCGGCTTGATTAATTGAGTCCTGGTCAATTTAAAGTTTTGATCGATTAGGATGAGTCGTGAGGCTCACTCAAGCTCGGACTCATCCCAAACATGATCTACTAAACCAAGTGATCAGGTTCCAAATAATAATAAAATAACGAGACTCCAACAAGTCAATCTATTAATTGAGACTCATAAAATATGTGTTGTTTTTCTTAAGAAAAATATCGATGTGAAAAGCACGAGTCTTTATTATAACATAAATTTTAATCCGAGAGAATTTTCACATAACGCGGGTCAATAACTAGTATAAATCAATTGAATGTTTAATGGAAATAAGTTGTTGAAATTACGTAGATATCCAATTGAGCGTCTAATTAAAATTATTTTGTTACAATTATTTTAATTTATTTTTAAATTTATATTTTATTTCTAAATTTATATTGGATACACATAAAAAAAACCACACGTACCCCGAATATATTCTAATTACATTAATTTGACGAAAATTCTAATAGATGTCGCAATTTCCTAAAGAATTAAACGTTCATGTAGTCAATTTAAACAAAATTAATAGTGACTTGTTTATTTATTAACCCTAAATAAAATTAAAACTTCTTTGTATGGATTGATCATGTATCACTTAAGAAAATACAGTTGGGTATTGACGGGCATATTCCACGTGGCACATTTTTAAATCATCACTGTCACCCTCCAAGCAAGCAACTTCTACTCAACTCAAATCATTCTTTCTCTCATACATATATATATATATATATATACATATACAATTCATACGTCTTCTTTCTTCACTACTATAAAATAGTAGCCTTCCCCCAATCTCCAATACCACATCTCACACCTACATAATAATAATAATAACACTCACAAGCAAAGCAAAGCAAAGCAAAGCTCTCTAGTTTCTGCAAAACATGGTTCTACCCATTTCAGCTGTTCCTGAGATAAGAACCAATGGTGGCATCACCAAGCGGGTTTGTGTGATCGGTGCAGGCCCGTCCGGTCTAGTAGCAGCTCGGGAGCTTCGAAAGGAAAACCATCAAGTGGTTGTATTGGAGCAAAACCATGATGTGGGTGGCCAATGGCTCTACCAACCCAATGTGGCTGATGAGGACCCCATGGGAAAGAACC
This sequence comes from Clarkia xantiana subsp. parviflora, assembly GCA_036873135.1. Classification (NCBI taxonomy): domain Eukaryota; kingdom Viridiplantae; phylum Streptophyta; class Magnoliopsida; order Myrtales; family Onagraceae; genus Clarkia; species Clarkia xantiana. The sequence goes on along the minus strand of JAPTYO010000010.1, from coordinate 10,790,613 downwards.
CAGATGACTTCCTCAAAGTCCACAGCAGCATCTATCCATCTTTACGTCTCACATCGCCACGCGAAATCATGGGGTACACCGATTTCCCTTTCTTAGTGAAGGAGGGTCGTGATGAGAGGCGGTTTCCGGGACACGAGGAGCTTCTGCTCTACCTCAAGGACTTCTGTGATTGGTTCGGGTTGAGACAGATGATTCGGTTTAACACAAGGGTCGAGTTTGTTGGGATGGAAAATCAAGGTGACAAGGAGGAGGAGTTTAGATGGATTGTGAGGAGTAAGAAGAAAGGGGACAAGGTGGTGGAGGAAGTGTTTGATGCTGTGGTGGTGGCAACTGGCCATTACTCCAAACCTAGACTTCCTTCCATCAAAGGTAATATAACACTGAAACAATTACCTAGACTTTCTTTAGGGTGATAAATGATCAAAGCTGCTTTTGTTAGGAATGGATGCGTGGAAACGGAAACAGATGCACAGTCACGTATACCGAGTTCCCGATCCGTTCCGTGACGAGGTACGTTACTCCAAAAAGAGAGACCAGCATCATCATTTCCTTCTTTCTGGTATTCAAAAAGAGCAGACAGAAGAAGTAACAACTTTCATGTACTAAAAAGTCCAGAACTTATTGTAAAAATGAAATCTTTTGCATTTCTAGAAATTGTTTATTATATATATAGGGTTAAGAATCTATTAACTGTCTGAGATTTGCCCTATGTGAGATATTGGCGTTTGAAGTTTAAATTGTTGATACTGACTGTCTAAAGTTTTAATTTTGTTGAAATTTGATGTCTCCGTCCACATTTGCTGTTAAAATTGACAGAACTTGGTCATGTGCTTGTCATATGACCCAATAAAAAAATAAATCTCAAAATTGCCCTAGTTGGGTTGTAGTCGGCTGGAGTAGGGTGGTGGCCGGCCAGAGTTGAGTGGTGGCCGGCCGGAGTTGGGTGTGACCAGAGTAAACATAAAAGTATCAGGGACAATTTCAACTTTTCACATTATTCTGTCAAATTTGACCGAAAAAATGGACGGAAACCAAATTTCAACAAAGTTGAAACTTCAGACGGTCAATATCAACTGTTTAAACTTCAGACATCAAAATCTCACATAAGGCAAATCTCAGACAATTTATAGTTCTTAACAAAAAAAAAAAATCACTTTTACTGTAAGGATTAGAGTTGGTAGAATTTTGCATTAAAAAATGAAAGATGCATGCAAAAGCATTAGCAGAGCAGATGATGATGGAAAAAAAGTAATGAAATAATGTTACTACAGGTGGTGGTGGTTGTTGGGAACTCACTTAGCGGCCAAGACATATCAATGGAGCTTGTAGATGTAGCCAAGGAAGTGTACCTCAGTGTTAAATGTGTCGGAAGCATTTCCACCGGATTATCTAAAGTCATCTCCAAGTATCAGAAATTGGATCTTCGTCCCCAAGTAACCTCTTCCTCATGAATGACTTTGGTAACAGGCCATCATTTACACCTGCATTTTCTTTTTGATTAACAAGGTTGAAAATCTAACTTACAGATACACTCGTTAAACGAAGATGGAACAGTATTATTTGAAGACGGCTCACAGGTCATCGCCGACACCATCATATACTGTACTGGGTAAACACAAATACAGATGATTTTTTTTTTTTTTTTTGCTATATGTACATTTCAAGGAAAAACAATTATTTCATGACATTATTGATGTCCCTATGCACATATATACATGTCGCCTTGACTAGTTTCTTGCCACGTCCACCATCCTTAAATTTTTATATATTTATTGATATAAAAGGCATCTTTTGTAATAATAATTGTATGTGTTGGGCCAATTGAAATGTAGGTATTCATATTCCTTTCCATTTCTTGACACCAAAGGGATAGTAGCTATCGATGATGACAGAGTGGGGCCTTTGTACGAGCATACCTTTCCCCCATCACTGGCCCCTTCCCTTTCCTTTATTGGTATCCCCAAAAAGGTAAATCTTCTCCGCTACTGCTTAATATTAGCACAGTTGGTAAGGACTAAAAAAATCACCATAAAAAGTCAACTTTTTTTTGGTAAAGAAAATTCAACTTGAGCACTTTAAGAAATTTTATTTTATATATATATATATAACGCTAGCATGTCTATAATGTCCATGAACTCCCATTTGTAATCCCCACTATATCAGAAATCTAAAAGTCTAACCCAATTCTCTAAGAATTTGTAATTCTACCCCTTCAAAGCTCTTCAATTTTTTCCCTCCAAATATATTCACAAATTGCAAGCAGTATCATTTTCAGCAGTTCAGTAATTATCAGTCACTGAGGACAAAACGGAATTGAGAAAGACGATAGAGAAATATATGTTGCAGCAACATGAATTTGAATAGCAGTGTTTACCAGTAATCTTTCATTTCACTCTCCCTTGAATCCAAGCACATGTCACGGCCATTGAATGCAAGGTGATGCTCATGGCTTAGACAAAAAACACAAGAGAAGTCAGATCACAATGATGATGGAGAGAATCGAATTGTGAAATATATTAACATGTTGGAAGTGCAATGCAGATTATAGGATTTCCATTCTTCGAGTCACAAGCAATTTGGATAGCTCAGCTGTTGGCAGGGAAGAGGAAACTGCCTTCATTGCATGAGATGATGCAGTCTATCAAGGAATTTTACATCTGCAGGGATGCTACTGGCATTCCTAAGCACAATACTCATGATATTTGTGATTTTGAGGTAATTATGTTCAATATTGTTAGACTCACCCGCTGATTAAAGTCAACTTTGATCAAACATCGGGCACCAAAAGACCCTTTAACCCTTAGAATTATGCTCAACCATGTGTCAGCTTAAGCTTTTCGATTTGATCTGGATTCGCGCACGTGACTTCTAAAACTCACAATTGTATTTAAAATCATATGAAAAACAAGTTTCAGGTCCGTTTGGTGGGTGCAGCATGCTAGAGCAATTGTTTAAGCGGTGTAAACATCATGTGTTAAAGCCTAAAGGTTCATGTTTACGTGGACCAAGCCACATGAAATCTTCTAGGGAACTAGGGGTTCACATTAATGGACTGCATAGACAGTGTGCTTCTTAAAACTATATATAATTACAGCTGAATGTTCAGTATATCCGCTACATGTATTAAGATATCTTCTTACTGTATTAGAGTATGCCTACATTTTTTTTGGCAAAAGAGTATGCCTACAGTTGAATAGAAACAAAAAACAGCATGATTAAAGGACAGCAACAATCTTTATCCAGACATAGACTTCTAGTATATGGTTGAGCTGGTAACAAGAGCATATATGACTGTAATTATCCTTTATGATATAAACACAGGAAGCAGTAAGCTCAATATTATGAGCGCAGACTGATGCAAAGCAAATCACATAACAATGTTTTTTTTGGTCCATACTGTTCTTGCAGTATTGTGAAAGATATGGAGATAATGTTGGGTTTCCGCACCTGGAAGAATGGAGGAAAAAGCTTTGCATCTCTGCGATTGTTAATTCAATGGACGATGTAGAGGCTTACAGGGAATCATGGGACCAAGCTGATGAAGAGCTACTCCAAGAGGCTTTACAGAGCCCTCATTTCACTCAGTTTGGGCCTCAAGCTTTCACTTTCCAGACCGATCGCTGCATCAGTTAAAACCACAACATCGTCTTGTCAGCTAGTTGTATCATTTCCTTAAAAGGGAAAAGCTAAGGGGTGAAAATAAAGAATATCGAAAGGAAGATATTTTTTTAGTGTGTTGAGTGTAATAGTAGCTGGAATTGGAACTTTGGAAGAAAGAATGTACTGCACCACAGTTTGTCAGTAAGGGAAATGAATGGAAATTCTGCAAATGCAAAGGAGGCATTAGACAACCCAAATAATGCCTCCCTGCATAGACAGACCATCATCAAAACATGAGTACTGCAATTATCTGAATCAACGGCAAAATTAGGTACTATGATATTTATTGAAGCAGGTACTTGTATGGCTATTGGCTACCTTGTTTCCCTTCTAATATTTGAATGGAATGAAACTTCTTGATCTAGATTAAAAAATCCTGTCAAGCAGGTATTTCAGTGACTAAACATGCAACTGGAACAAACTTAGCCGGGTTTATTTGTGCATGAATACAATTGAACAAATAGTACAATTTTCTGAATATAAAAACATGATCAGTCCATAATTATGTAATTCCAGTCAGGTAGTGTTTTGGATCTTTCTCGCGGCCATATTTTGATTGTAAAAGCAACATAAGAACTGCTGCTATATATACTACTACAGGTACATGTCTTACTGAAACCATGACAAGTTCAAGGTCGCAGAATTTCACATCTAATTCCTACGCCTAAGGTACAGCAAAATTTGAACCCAAAAAACGACTAACTTGGATAAAGTAAATTAAAACTGCAGAAGAAGAATGTTTTACATACTTCTTGAGCATTCTCACTGTAACAGATTTGCAGTTCCTCAGTGCGCTTAATTTATACATGCATATAAGGTAGACACCTGCAACTGCAATTCTTGCAAATGGAAACTGACAAGCACCAAAGATGTCACCAGTAGTCTCTACAAGAGCATGAGCCTTCCTCGAGACGGTGAAAGCAAGTTATATCGCTTAAACAATTCTTCCTCTTATAGAGCAAAGAAACAAACTTAAAGAAGTGATGACAATCTTGATAGACTCTAAGATATTTCACAATCCTTATAGTTGATCCAGGAGGAGATTTGGAAAACCCAGACGCCAGAGTCGGTTTCTCACTGTGATATGTCAAAGGAAGTTCTTTTTCTTCTTCCTCATAAGAAACCAAGTCAGTGTCAGCAGCATAACCAGCTAGTTTTAATTCTGTATCCATGTCATCTAACACGTTATGTAATTCCCGCTGCCTCTGATTTTGCACTCTCTAATGCCGTAAACTCATGAATGTATTGTCAATTCAATGGAACTACACCCATGAGTTATCTTAATTCTTCTTTGATTCATCATTAACCTTAGTCTTTCAAAATCATCCCATCTTTGATCTTGAGCATATAAATTTGATAGTAAAATATAATTTTCACCATTATTTGGTTCCAGCTCAAGAAGTTCTGAAATTGCAACCTCGGTCAAGTCAGTGTTTCTGTGGATTCTACAAGCACCTAGAAATGCCCTCCAAATTACTGGATCAGGCTTCAAATCCATATTTTGAATAAGCTCGTGAGCTTCAGCCAATAGTCCAGCTCGACCAAGTAAATCAACCATGCACCCGTAATGTTCGATGCCAGGGTGAAGACCGAAGTCATTTTTCATGATGGTGAAGTACCTTTTACCTGAATCAACAAAACCTTCATGGCAACATGCGCACAATACACCTAGAAAAGTGACCTTATCAGGCAGAATATTTTCACATCTCATCCTCGAGAAAGCATGTAAAGCGGCTTCACCACATCCATTCATGGCAAATCCAGAAATCAAAGCATTCCATGTGAAGACATTCCTTTCCCTCGTTGAAAAGAAAACCCTCTCCATCTCATTCGTGACCCCACACTTAGCGTACATGTCAATGAGTGCAGTGCCCAGATATACATTTAATCTCAGGTTACTGGAGTTGATATACTCATGAATCCATCTTCCCTGACTAAGAGCCCCTAAGTGGGCGCATGCTGACAAAACCCCCACCAAGGTCACCTCAGTAGGCTCAACACAACTAGCTTGCATCTCTGTAAATACATCAAGCGCTTCATTGAACTTTCTATTGTGAGTATAACAAGTAATTAATGCATTCCACGAAACATAACTTCTGGTAGGCATTTCATCGAATACCTTCCTTGCATGTTCAACATCACCACAGGATCCATATACATTGATCAAGCCAGTTCCCACATAAACATCGGAATCACAACCCATCTTAATACTGCACGCATGAATCGCGCGACCAATTTCCCCATGGTTCTTCCGTGCAACCGACTTTAGAACAACCGGAAATATCAACAAATCAGGAAGTATGCCGAACTTAAGCATCTCCCGGAACACAAATATTGAATGCAAGTGCTTATTGTGGTCAGAATAGTGTCTTATCATACATTCACAGATACCTAAGTCGATGAACCCATGAAACTGCGCGAACAAGGGAGCAGCTGCAGAGGCAGATAGTTGTCCCTTGATCCCGCTCGATTGAAAAGAATGTTCGACAAACTTCAAGATGTAAGAGAAGCTCATCCGTTGGTTAGCGGGTTCAGATTCTTTTGCCGAAGGGTAAGCGGTTGATGCCTGGTTGCAGGACGGCAATGTTGCCTCTTGCAGAGCTGCGACTGCAGCGCTGACCCTCTGAGATGGGCTCCGCGTGGAAGAAGACGGTAAATACTTCGTTGAAGAAACCTTCTGTCCCATGATGAACTGACGGAGGATATCCACTAAGCGATTTGCTTTATACGGTGTTAACTGGTGATGAAGAAGATGGCGGCGGCCTGGCGCGGCGCGAGCGGCTGCGTCCTTTTAGAGCATTCACAATAGTGCAAGCCATTTTTGGTTCCCATTTTGGTTCCCATTTTAAGTCACATCACCTCCACATCATTAATTGTAATAATAATATTAATTTATTTTGAAATGACTTGACCTCCTACAATGGCAAAGACAATTTTTGTCTCAATTTTGATTATTATATAATATAAATATTAGATACAACATGGAGAGAGAATAAAAACTATTGCAAAATATGAAAGAATACAAAATGTCTCATGGACAACTTAGAGGTAGGGCTGGGCATGGTTCGGTTCTGGGCCGAACCGGTTCAGAACCGAACCAGAACCAGATTTTAGATTCAGTTGGTTTTCTGTACCAAGTAAGAACCGAACCATATTTTAGCTCCTAGAACCGAACCATAGTAAAACCGGTTTTGAACCGGTTCGAACCGGTTTTGAACCCTTTTTTTCATATTTTTTTTACTAAAATAAAAAATACACACCCAAGTTGATAATCCATAAACAATTTACAAATATGCAAAATACAAATTATGAAAACAACTGATCACTTCAGAGTAGAAAGTATCAAAGTCTAAATTCCAAACAATCTAATAATATAAAAAAAAGAATTCAAATATTTATAACATAAATCTCGAGACTTTAAACGACGTCAAGTGGCGTAGCTCAAACTTTAAAAGTGCAGCAAATTTATGGTTGAAAAAAATACAAACTGTTTGTATATTAAGTGAGTTAATCTATCATCTCAGTTAAAATATAGAACTACTTCTAAATTAAGTTTTGAGTTAAAAACTGAACTCAATTTAATGTAGAACTGATATGGGTTAACCGAATATATAATAACTATATATAAGTAAACAAACCTGCTACGACCACATATATATCAAATATGAACCAAACCCAAATACTGAAGAATGTATCCTAGGGGTGTAAACGAGTCAAGCTACTCGTGAGCTGTTCGAGATCGGCTCGGTCAATATTCGACTCGCTAAATTCTGAGTTGAGTCGAGCTTTTTCTGATACCGAGTCGAGTTCGAGTTCACTGGTACTCGACTCGAGAGCTCACGAGCCTAATCGAGCTTTTTTGCTTTTCTATTCAAGTCGAGTTCGAGTTCTAGTTTTTCGAGCTTTACGTAATAATATTATATATGTATATATTGAGTTCAAGTCGAGGTAGAGCCCGAGTTCGAGCCAAAAACCTAATCGAGTCAAGTTCGAGCTCGAGCTAATAAGGTGCACCATTTATAATTTAAATTAATTTTTTTCTTAATATTATCGAGCCGAGTCGAGCCGAACTCGAACACGTCGAGTATGTTACCGAGTCGAGCTCGAGCTTGAAAAATTAAAGCTCGGCCGAGTTCGAGCTCGAATTTGATTAAACTGAGTCGAGTCGAGCTTGTCAGATACTCGGCTCGTTTACAACCCTTTATTCTACCAAAAAAATAATGTAAGGGTGAATTACTATCTAACAAGTTAGGGTTTATGTAACAAAAGTGGTTCTTAAAAACCGGTTCGAAACCGGTTCAAAACCTGTTTTGAACCAGTCGAAAACCGCTCCATATACTCCTTATCAAAACCGAACCATTTAAGAACCGGTTCAGTCAAAACCGGTTCATATTGGTTCGGTTCCGGTTTGGTTCCGGTTCGGTTCGCCCGAACCGGTTTTTATGCCCAGCTTTACTTAGAGGAAGAGAATAAGAAATTAGATGGACAATTAGTGGTATGGACAAATTTTGTCCAAGTCTCTCACATCCACATAAGCAAATGTCTTGAAAAATTTGCCCATTGAAAGTGCTCTCAGAGGCAGAATCCAGACTGAACCGGCGAAAGTCTCAACTCGGATTGGTCGGAAAAATTAAAATGTAATTTATAAGGAAACTTGTCAGATTGTTTCATTACTAGAGGTATCATCGGTCACGGATATCGGGTCCACTAACTCGTGTCCCATAGGATATAGCACAGATCCGCGGAGTCTTGTGTACCCGCTCCGTCCCGTACGTGTATTGTATATACTAGATATTTGCATGTGCTATGCGCGTGTGCGCGTGCTTCCTTTAAAAATAATTCAAGAGCATTGTTGGATCACGGTGGGAACTCCGGTACGGTCTTAACGGAAATCCGAGATCCTTCGCTCCACGTAATCCTGCAAGAGGGGAATAGACCGGGCGGTGACCCAGAATCCCTCTCTGATGCTTAAATGAGTATCTCGATGAAACTGGCAAGCAAGAGTATGAGTATCTAAAAGTGTCCATGATCTGAGGTAACTTCTGCCTTTTTATAGGAGAGGAGTTACCCCAGTTACCTGATGAACCGCTGGGGCAGTTAGCCTACGTTCCGCTTATCTCGGCCACGATCCCGCTTATCTCGGTCACGTTCCGCTTATCTCGGCCACTACTCTGATAGTGTGCGTGTTTCTCGGCCTCAACCTCTGATAGCGAGTCCCGACCAGTATCGGGGACTCCAGAGTTGTCTCATTTGGTCACCGCTCGGGGCCCCTCGTCATCGTGACAGGGCCAACATTCTCAGGGATTCAACATCGGGGCCTACACTTAAAGGCATATCATCGGGGCCTACTTAAAGGCATCTCATCGGGAGCGTCCAGCTCGCATATCAGGACCGACCTTGTCGGGACCCTTCACCATCGGGACTCCTCTTGTCGGGACCCTTCGTATTGGTCTTCTTGACCTCTTTTAGGGCCCAGTGGGCCTATTCACCGTTTACTCGTCGTTAAAGGGCCTAACGGCTATAGCGAAACCCATCATTTTCCCCCCAAGACATGAGGGACTTACAGTTCGTCGTGTCTTTAAACTCTCGACCTCCCGATATCGGTATCAGAGGCTTTTCCCTTGACAAAATTCATTGACACAGATCTTCTCGTCCACGATTCCTCGATACCTCGAGGATAGTTACCAAATCTTCGGGGGGTATCTGGAGATACCCTGTCGATCCATCACCGTTAACACCTCAGCCATGGAACTATTGAGAGGAATGTGATAGTCCTCCCGCTTGTCCTTTCTCGGGGGACGTCTGTCATCCCTTCGATCAGAACGGCCTCGACTCCGACTGCCATCGGATTTATCCTTCCGCTTATGGTCATCCAATGGTTTGAACGACTGCTTCCCCTTATTTGACTTCGGAGGATCAAGCTCTCCAGCAGCTATCTTCGACTCCTGCACATCGATTTGCTGCTTTACCCTCGTCTGCAACGCCTCCATGCTCCACACGGCCTTCGCGGCCACACTATGCATCAGATCGGAACCATAGGGGGCTGTCAGGTTCCGAAGGAAGGTGCGGATAGTCTCTCCCTCCGATATCTCCTCATCGATCTCGGCCACGCTAGCAGTGTACCGCTGGTAATAATGTGCCAGCGATTCGTCGGGCCTCTGCACCACCTGGGCTAGGGACCTCACGCTCTTCAAGAGGCGCCGACGACCCTGGTACTGCTGAATAGAACGGTCGTGCATATCAGCCCAGCTGGAGATGCATCCTGGGGGCAGGCTGAAGAACCACGTCAGGGCCCTTTCTCCCAATGTGGCCGGGAACAACACACACACGATATCATCATCGGGGGCTCTGCCCAAACAGGCCATGACATGCTTCTGGACATGGCGAACTGGATTTCCCTCGCCATCATACTCCTTAATTGTGGGGATACCCAGCCCTAGCGGGGCGAGGGTGTCTATCAATCGGGGAACAAAGGGATGGGTGGATCGATCCCTCAGTTCCGACATCATCTGCTTCTGATCCCCCATGCAAATGTTCACGATCTTCACCACCTGGTCAGGGGTGATGGGACCATTAAGGGGAATAGTCCTATGCTGCACCGGTCCAGGCCCATCGATCACAAATCGCTCCGACTGAGCGGGCTCCTTGCCCCTGTCCCGGTTTCTGGGTTGGGCCTCCTGTACATTCTGATCCTCCCTCGGCGGAGGCGGAGGCACCTCCTCCTTCCTCTTGGCAGCCTCTCTTCGCTCTAGGAGAGCCTCCATGGCCTCCAAGAACATCGGCATGGCATCCGCCACAGCCTTCGTCAGGTCCGCGTTTGGAGGAGCGTCCTCCTCCCTATTCTCTTGGTGTTGAGCAGTATCTTCAGGAACTTCATTGTGCCCCCCTGTTCGGGAAACCTCAGCAGGGGGATTTTGGTCCACAGCACGCTCCGGCAGCCCTGAATTCAGAGTTCCAGCAGGGTGACGGGAACCACCGGATTGTCCTTGCTTTTTCTGCTTGCCAGCCGCCATTGAACGAGTAGAAGTCATTTTTGGCTTTTCGTTACGATTCCCACAGACGGCGCCAATGTTGGATCACGGTGGGAACTCCGGTACGGTCTTGACGGAAATCCGAGATCCTTCGCTCCACGTAATCCTGCAAGAGGGGAATAGACCGGGCGGTGACCCAGAATCCCTCACCGATGCTTAAATGAGTATCTCGATGAAACTGACAAGCAAGAGTATGAGTATCTAAAAGTGTCCATGATCTGAGGTAACTTCTGCCTTTTTATAGGAGATGAGTTACCCCAGTTACCTGATGAACCGCTGAGGCAGTTAGCCTACGTTCCGCTTATCTCGGCCACGATCCCGCTTATCTCGGCCACGTTCCGCTTATCTCGGCCACTACTCTGATAGTGGGCGTGTTTCTCGGCCTCAACCTCTGATGGCGAGTCCCGACCAGTATCGGGGACTCCAGAGTTGTCTCATTTGGTCACCGCTCGGGGCCCCTCGTCATCGTGAGAGGGCCAACATTCTCAGGGATTCAACATCGGGGCCTACTTAAAGGCATATCATCGGGGCCTACTTAAAGGCATCTCATCGGGAGCGTCCAGCTCGCATATCGGGACCGACCTTGTCGGGACCCTTCACCATCGGTACTCCTCTTGTCGGGACCCTTCGTATTGGTCTTATTGACCTCTTTTAGGGCCCAGTGGGCCTATTCACCGTTTACTCGTCGTTAAAGGGCCTAGCGGTTATAGCGAAACCCATCAAGCATGATTGATCCGATTACGAGGATAATATAAGCCTTAATATAAAAATTAACTTAAATTATATAATATTATATAAAATTAAAAAATCTTACAAATTTAAAATTAAACGCTCGAATGACCGGAATCACTTTAATAGATGTGTTTCGTCCCGGGATCACTTTAAGTTAGAAAGTGGCAGTTTCAATAATGGCTTAAGCCATTTATAATAGATATATTATATACTATAAAAACTATATGAATAATATAATATAAAATCAAAACAACAAATTATCTAATAAGTTTAATAATTTGTTTTTTTATTTTGAGTTACATTTGTTATTCAAATTTGAAATTGAATTTAGGTATAGTGAATATATGTTTAGAGTTTTAGAATAATGATAATAAATTATGTCCCTTGTGGGGCGAATCCAAGATGGTGATAACCGCCGCCCGCGTTTCATTGACATCCATACTCATAATATTTGCATAAAAAATCATTATTAACCAATTTAATTTTTTGTGTATTATACCCATACATATATTTGAAAACATGTATCTTTGTCCATTTTACATTAATATTGGACAGAAACCTTTAAATATTTTGTAAACACAAAAAATACAATTGTTTATATGTATAGTCAATCGAAGACTTTAAACTTATACAACATATCAATGTAATTCTCAAACTATTTTTCAATTTAAATCTAGTATCTGTCTTCGTGTAAATTAATTTTTAAAATTTGAATCTATAACTAAGGTGGATCCTTAGTATGGATTCAAACCCAAATTTAATCAATATGACCTAGTTCGAATCCTGACCAGAAACTCACTCTGATTCTGGGTTTAAATTTTCTGTTTAGTTGGGAAAAGTTAGCCTACAATTGAAGGTGTTCGAACGAGTGACGAATCTAGGGTTTAGTGGGTGTATAAATATTTTTTATATGCTTATAGAAAGTTGAATCGAATCAAATCTTCATTTCGGGTCGGAACGAACATTTTTTTCATAATGAACTTTAAAAGTAATATTCAATATGAGTACAACAAACATAGTAAAAAATACATTTTGCCTTACAAGATTTCATACTTGAAATCTACCAATAATATCTTCACAAACGGTTGAGTTTTAGGAAATAAACAAAGAGACGGTCCTAGTGGCTAGTAGAATCATTGATGCTTTTTTTAATACAAATTGTAAAAACATTAGTAAATAACATATTTGGATGAAAAAAAAAGTAGAGCTTTTTAAAACACAACAAAAATGAGATTAAACAACTTATTAAAACATGCACACACAGTTTGCAAGCTACGGAGCATCTTTTGTCAATAGTGTCATTTTGCTAAATTTATATTAGTCCCATTTGACTAATTTTTCCCGATAATTTTGAAGTAGTTCAAACATGATAAATGGTGTGATAAAACCCCATAGCTCATCCATGGATCTGTCCCTGATTCGAACAAGGACATAATCGGTCCGTGAGTCGTGACCTAAATTTATATATGTAATTATATATATACATACCTTTTACAATTTCAAGTGGATCAATTTTCAGGTTTTCATAATAATAATAAGATAACAAAAACAATGATAGTAGCGAGATGAGATCCCGTGGACTGGTCGCGTGGATCAACAGGCCATCAATCTAGTTCAATACATTTCGACCTATACAATTATTGAACATGAAAGTGATTTCAAAAATAGATAAACTAGAACTTTGTCTTTTGAAAAAGCTTTGCAAAGGTAATCCAAAATACTTTTTTTTTTACCCTTTATGAGTGACTCTAGAAGTTTAACTAACACATCAAACACATAAATATGTATTTAAATAAAATTAGACGTAAATATTAATATTAATATAAAATATATAATACATATTGACTCCGGGTCGTGATTTCGAATCTCTTCAATAACTTGATTAAAATTATTTCATGCGAAATAATGATTAGTGCTTAATGAATCAGATTCTTAACTATATTAACTGTTGAAGGTATTATAATAATAAAATGTGTTATAATAATGATGACAAGCCATACGCTTATTGTTCAAATGTATAGATTTCACTACAAGAAACTAGGGTCAATTAACACAAGGCATTTTCGTCTCAAATTCGTGTATAAACGTGTTTGACACGAACCTGACACGTTTTTGCCCCGTGATAAGTAATAGCGTGAGTAATTTTTTTTGACACGGGAATGTCGTGTCAAATACTGTAGATCGTGTTAAAAGCGATAATAACCCGTGTCAGATGATGTCGTGTCAAATTATTGACAAAGTCGTGTCATGTTTGTACACGGCATTTGACACGGGGTTCACAAGATAGAGACGATTCAACTTCTCACATATAGAATCAACAACTTTGACTTTAAATATGTATATTAGAATCAATAAACTTGTCTCAATAAAATACTTTTAGAATCAACAGAACTTGAATATGTATATTAGAATCAATAAAGCATTGTAGAATCAACAAACTGACCTCAAATGAACACTTATAGAATCAACATATTTGATTCTAAATATGTATATTAGAATCAGCAAACTTGCCTCAACATAGTATTTTTAGAATCAATAAATTTGACTTTAAATATCATATTAGAGTCAACAAACTTGCCTCAACAAATTACTTTTAGAATCAACAAATTTGACTTTAATTATATATATTAAACACGTCTCTACAAAATACTTTTAGAATCAACAATTTTAATTTTAAAGATGTATACAAGAATCACCAAACTTGCCTCAAAGTTACACTTTTAAAATCAACAAATTTGACTTTAAATATATATTAAAAATAAATAATATAAACAGTAATTATCAAATTCAAACTAGTCAAAGCCTATGAATGTTAAATACATATTTACATGCAAAAACAATTGATGATTATTAATCAACAACCAATTCTCAAACTGTTTAGTGTACATGCTTAAGAAAAAGACCACTTTAGCTCTGCTGCTCTGCATCAACAATTGCCCTCTCCTCTGCAGCCACCTCCATCAATTTTCATTGAAATTGGTTGTCTTTCCAAGTAGTGTTTCAATCTAAAAAGGCAACATGAAAAATATTAGAGGGAATACTCTAATTAGCTGAGAATCTAAAAGAGATTTTTTTTATACTTGTTGATAAGAAAAGTGAAAGTTATACCTTGGCTTTTTTGCACTGGCCATCCTTGATCTCAGTTTTTGGGTTTCTATCAAGTAGAAATCTCCTCAACAATATCCATGTTGTACAAAATAGAAGATAGGTGTCCCTCCTTTTCATTCCTTCCAGCCGAACCTTATAACCAACCTAATGTGGGCAGAAATATAAATCATAATCAACATCTTTGAAAATGTTCCTGAAAATCTTACATTTCCAAATTAATTAGTTTTGGAATATTTGAAATTGTATGAGGAACTCACCGATTCTCCGAGGTCCTCCCCTCGCTCTGCAGCAACTCTCAGAGACAGACATAGCAGATATACGTCTTGGTTGTGTACAAATTATATTACATCCAGCTCCACGACCAGCATCAATCTCAGATTCCAATATGTATTGGGGAAGTTGGGTAATTTTACCACACCCAGATTCATTAGACACTACAATCACCTGCATAGGAGAAGAGCAGTTTTTTTGTAGATGAGAACAAATATATATTAAAAGAAACCAAAAATAGATAAAGCATCTAAAAGCATACGTACATGTTGTATCTTTGGTTGAAGACAGACCTCTCCTTGAGCCAAAAGGCAATACCACTTATATTCCTCAAAGCACGATAAGTGACTAACAGAAACTCCTATACAAATTCAAGTTATTAATCAATTAGTCTGATAACAAAACCCGTCGCAAGGAAATACCTCTCTTTGGGGAAGCTTAAGATACATATCAGAAGGATAGTTGTGCAATAGGACTTTACTGAAGACATTGAACTTCTCATACTGAAGGCTGCAAATGCAAGTATTCAGGAGCATTAAGAGCATTACAGGAAACGAGATATTTAACCATGCCATGCCTAGAGTTAAAGTACCCATGTAAGCCCATTTTGTTTAAGGTTTCTTAAATTCTGTAATCAAGCTCAACTTCTTATTCTGCAAACCTGAAAGCTTGTAAGGGTTTCGAATTTCAATCGTACCTTGAGTGGATCTGCTAGGATGCATAAACGTTTCAGACGAACACATGCCGGATTCGAAAGAATAGAGTCGGATTCAGCGTAGGACGAACAGATCTGGGCTGCACGGCAACTGGGTGGAATCACTGGGAGAGTTGGAGCCCTTTGGCGGTGGGCAAACCCCGGCAGTCAGATGAGCGGCGAGACGGGCGGTGGGACACGGCGAGAGACGGGCGGTGGGACACGGCGAGAGACGGGCGGGGACACGTCGGGGAGACACGGCGGCAAACGGGTGGAATCACAGTGGAGAGTTGGAGAGGAAGAGGCGGAGAGGAAGAGGCGGAGAGGAGATGATATAATATAAGTATGAAAACTACAGCGATAAGATTAAGTATAGCTAGGGTTTTTTTAAAACTATATATATAAAGAAGATACTGGACTTTTATTTTTGGGCCAAAGTGGGCTTTTAAGTTTGATCTGCAAAAGACTGGGCTTAAAATAATTATTTTTGCGAATTTTTATTACTCATAAATTATAATAATAATAATAATAATAATAATAATAATAATAATAATAAAAACTAAAGTAATTATGGTAACGTTTTACTTAATCTAAAAAAGTAAATATCACATTTATAAATTAATTACATGTTAATATGAATCATAAAAAGTTAACTTTAAATAACATCAATTAATTCTCAAAGTTCCTTATAAAGAATTTTCCTTAATATTTAGATTATGTACCTAATATATTTATGTTAGCCCGATACATCTGAATTATGGCAATGTCCTACAATTAATGAAAAATATGAGACAACTTTTCCATATTAATTCCATGTTAATGTGAATCATAAAAATTTAATGTTAAATTACCTAATATTACTTTATATATTACTTTATATTTTCTTATCCATCAATTTTCAAAACTCCTTATAAATAATTTTAGTTAATATTTAATTTATGTACTTATATATTTAGGTAGCTCTATGTATCTTAAATTTTTAATCTATTTTTTTCAAGATTATATCTTTTATAAATACTATTCTTAAAATAAAATATATGTAAAAAAATAAATATAGGAAAAATATAATGAAATAAAATAAGAAGATAAACTACGATATCAAAAGTAGTACAATTGTTTAAAATATAATAAAATTAACAAAAAAATTATGTAATAATATTAAGTAATAATAAATAGCAAAAACTAAAATAATAATAGTTATAAGTAAAAATTAGCAATGGAAAAAAATATATAAATTACTATACCTTAAACCAATGTAATGTAAACCATAAAACAATATATACCTTAAATCAACATTATTTTCAATTTGTTAATGTTTTGAAAAAGTACTAAATTAATTTAACATAAGTAATAGATGAGTGTCGTGTACAGTGTACTACAACAATAAACATTTATCACATTTAAAACTTACTTGAAAAAAAATATTATTTAATATCGTATTGTACCATTTTCTAAAATTAATATGTGGATTATAAATGTGTGTTTTAATGTGACATTATAACTATAAATGTTTATTTTAGGTTTGGAGTATAATGGTATGGTTTATGGTATAGTGGTTTATTAGTTCATACAAATATTTGTTTATGGTTTAAGGTATAATGATTTAATGTATAGTGTTTTACGCATTTTTTTTAATATCTAAATGTGTACCTACGACCAGACAGTTAACAGTCGGCCGCTCTACTTTAAGACTAAGAAGGTAAAACTAAAGTTTGACCTACTTATTTTTTTTTAATTTTTTTTATAATATTATATTTTAAAATATATATAACACTAATGTAAATTATACATTAAACCAATGTAATGTAAAACATAAAACAATACGGTTTAGTATTATGGTATGAAGATTTAGGGTATAATTGTTTATGGTTTAATGAATAGTAGTTTATGGTATATTGTTTTAGGGTATAATGGTTTATGGTATAGTGTATAGTGATTTATGGTATATATGATATAGTGGTCATGGTTTAGTGGTATAGTAGTTCATGGTTTAGGGTATAATGGTATGGTTTATGGTATAGTGGTTTATTGGTTCATAGAAATATTTGTTTATGGTTTAAGGTATAATGATTTAAGGTATAGTGTTTAGTGCATTTTTGTAATCTCTAAATGTGTATTTTAAGACTAACAAGGTAAAACTAAAGTTTGACCTACTCTTTTTTATTTTTTTTATAATAATTATATTTTAAAATATATATAAAACTAATATTATTCTATATTAATTTACATTTACTTTTTGGACAATACTAAATATTACTTATACAAAATTGTATTTTATTTTATATTTATTATTACTTAATATATATATATATATATTTATTTATTTATATTTCGTAAATATTATGTATTTTAAACACTTGTTTTACATTTCTTATATCATTTATTATATTTGTTATTTTACCTTTTATGAAACTAAATATATTATTTACTAAATGTAAATACGACATATGTGTAGTTTTATTTTGTTTATTCATTATACTATTATACGTTATTATTATAATTTGGAGAGTATGTTATTATTATTCCCCGTTTTTAATCTTATCTTATAAACAAATGGAGAAACAATGAAATAGTGTATAATTACATATAAAGTATAAGCATTTATACAAAATCTGTGTCTTAGGATAAACTTAATCACTCTAAATGTTTCTAAGCTGAATTTTGTTCTAAATGTTTGATTTACGGGTAAACATGATGACTATAAATGCACATTTTAAGGTCAATAAAACTTAGTGATTCTAAATGTGTGTTTTAGATGCAAATATGGTGACTCTGATTATTCGTTTTAGGAACAACTTTATGATTCTAAATGTATGTACAATATATATGCCAACTTTTAATAAAGAAGTGGAATCATGCTAGTATTACATATTTTTATTGTATTTATATTAACTCGGTACTTATTTACTTAAATGTTAATCTAGTTCGGTGGCAGCATGTTGTTCAATTTAACGAAATTTAGGTCACGTGTTCGAAGCTTTTTACTCAAACTATATTTTGAAAATATATGCATATTATTTGCCTCGTGTCTAATGCGAATTAAATGTCGTGTCAAATAAATATCATTTCACGAATTGCACACGAACTAAGTACGGTACAATTTATATGTGTCAGAATCGTGTTAAAGGTCGTGTCAAATTGACACGAGGCAAAAGGACGTGTCAAAGTTCGTGTTAACTGAAAGGCCGTGTCAAATTCGAGTATAATGTTGTGTCAGTTTGACACGAGGAACTACCCCGTGTCAAAGTTCGTGTTAATTGACTATGTTTTCTTGTAGTGTTTATAATGGTCACCTTTGTACGTTCCTTTTGTTTAAAAAATTATGAAAGTGGCTGTTATATAATGATAATGACTAATTATTAAAAAACCCATACTTGATGCCTCCTAACACATCATCACCTATATTGACTTTTGGTAGACAAATGGTAAGATAGCCTTTGAGATATGTTTGTGGTTTGGTGAAGTGCCATGTTTGTATATGAACGTGTACAACTACAACCATATGTTCTTTTTTAAAATTTAATGTATTTATTTTTCAAACTATTATTTCTATTATTAAAATATTCATTTTATTTATATTACATAAAATAAAATTCAAACTAAAATGTATTAAAGGACACCAAAATAAAATATTGAATACCATAATTAGTTTTACTTTATTTGACATTGTTTTCCGGTTTTTTTTTTTTTTTCCCCGTGGGGTGGTCCTAGGAGGGGCCCTCATCAGGAGGGCAGCACCCGTAGCATGCTTGCTCTACACCTAGACTAATCCCCACTCGCACCGGGTCAGCCCGTAAGGGGTAAAGTGCTGGCCATAAACAATCTTCCATTCTCATGGTCACTAGCAGGGATTGAACCCTTGTCTATTCATTTCTTCGTTGATAAATTTATAGTAAAACATTCTTCTTTAAATTGACTATAAATTTGTAACTATGATATATGAATAGTTGAATTATATATGAAATGGAATAATGAATTGGTTGATTTATACATGATTTATAGACGTATAGTCTTGCTTGTAACCTCATCAAGTGAAGCATATTTAATAAGTGACCACGCAGATTGTGTTAAGTATGTCTGAATACGTAAGTTGATCCATTGAGTAAATTGACGTTGGCAACAAAAAAAAAAAAAAAAAAAATTAAATTGACATAAAAATTGTCTCCCAATTGAAAAATTAGTGACCTATTTTAATTTTGTTTTTCTCATTTCGAGCCACATATATAAACTAGTTTGTGCTTATATGGCCATAATTAATTCATAATAGAAAAATGAAAAGGAAAACATTGGAAGTGCTCGTTGCTAAAAGTTCCATCAAGATACGTTTCAATAAGGACAGTCAATCTAGAAACTGTACAATTTACAAAAATGATACGAAAAAAAAAAAAAAAACACTGTTTTTGTGCCTGACCTGAACCCATATCCGTAAGACCGTAACACTGCTTACTTGCCGACAGAATTATATGTTGTATTTCCGTTTTTTTGGCAGCATTTATATTATGATGATTTCTTCAAATATAAATTATTCTTAGTTAGAACTAGTTAGGACTAAGTGGAGGTTATTTTGCGAAAACTAAAATGCTGACTATAAATATTTTTTTAAAAGCTTAAAAGAATTTGAACACCTGTGTTTTTTTTTTTTTATATTATTAAAGGATAACATGTTAAAACACCACAACAAACATATTACATGATTTTGGTTTTTTTTTTCCGCTGTATGTAAACACTGAAGTCGTGCTTGTTCCCAGATTTGTACACTGCTTACTTTTTTTTGCTAAGGGGTACACTTGCCGACAGAATTATATGCTGTAGTTGCATTGATGGTAGTTTAAAACCAGTTTAAAAACAAAAATTCATTAATGAATGAACGCTGAATTATTTATATATATATTATATATATAATTCAGTTGCTTTAGTTATAATAACTAGCACGAAACGATCGTATTGGGAAAAGGAAAAGACGTTTCAGAAAATGAAAAGGGAAAGCCGAGAAAAGAGGTTGCATGTAAAAGGGAAAGGTTTGTGATTAATCAATAGTTCCTTTTTCTTTATAGGGATTTAAAAAAAATAGTAGACCAAAAAGAAAAAATAAATTGAAATATTAAATTCCTTAATGTGGCATTAGCAAGTAGAAAAGCACCACCCAACTAATAAATTAATATGATGTAGTGGTTAATTATCTTTTAATAAAAGTGATAGAGTTTTTTTTTTTTTTTTTTTTTTTTTTTTTCCGAGGTTGTCTTAGTAAAGTCTCCATTATGAGAGCAGTCTGTAACATACTTGTTTCACTTCTAAACTAATATTCACTCGCACCGGATCAACCTTTAAAGAGACTATATTTATTAGCAGAGATTGAATTCATGACATCTGATTAATTAAGGGATGGAGTTTGAATCACTATAACATATTATACGGCTGAAGTGACTAGGTGATGTACTGAAATTCCACTAAAATCATATTAATGAAAATATTTACAATGAACACTTTATTATTTACTGACATGATATGAAAATTAATTTAAGTGTAAAGTATATTACAAATATATATATTATCATCCTAATAGCCTACGGCTACTAGGAACAAACACAAACTCGTGGGAAAAAAAAACTAAAATAATAATACTAATAAGTAAATGTGAGCTGCGAGACCATTAAATTAAAAGAGGGGGAAACTTTGAGGAAATGAGTCAACTCAGTCAAGCATAGTGCTTGACTGTTGCTTGGTTGATGCAAATTTTCTCATTGCACACATTGACCTGAAAAAATAATAATAATTGGTAATTACTTTCTTTTTATACTAATTCATATATATGATTTTTTTGTTTGTGATTAATTCATATTTAAGATTAAGTAGATTTTGTTATCTAACTTTGGTTCTGTGTTTGCTGAAAAAGAACACGTGAATTTACGGACGAGATGGAGCCAAATTAGATTTTGAGTTAATGTGGATTCAAGGATTAAATTCGATAAGTTTTATTTTAAATTATATTACTTTTCTATTTAGATAGATACAGCCATTGTAAAATAAAATTTTGATTTGATATAATTAATTAATTATTATAACTGTGCACTTACATATTTTAGGGCAGTTGGTACGAAACACAGTTTAAAATAAATATATTATTTCATTAATAATTATATATATATATATACATATTTGCATTACATTTTAAAAAAATATCCTATAAAAGTTGGTATTCATAATTTTTTTAGAGTTATTGGGCAATTTTTTATTTTTATTTTTAAAGTTTGTATTGTTTATGTGTTTAATAACTATTTTGTCTTTTAATTTCACACTATTTTTATATTTTTCAATAACTTTATTTTTTTTACTTGGCAAAAAAAATATTTTTATTATTGGCCAATAAAAATTATTTTTATTAATTTTTGTGATTTTATTAAATTAAATGTGGATTCTTCGTATGATGTGTGTATTACATAGATGGCATAAAATTAAGATACAAACAAACAAAACAGTTTTCTAACAGAGAAGAAGAAAAAAGACAACGTCAGTAAAGAAACAGAACAGGGAAGAGAATGTGAGCAATGAATTCACATTCGTCGTTTGTCGTGTTGTGTCGACTCCACGGCGGAGACAAAGGCAGGAACATCCAAAAAGTTTCAATCTTTCCGTTGATTTCGCTTCCCTCTGATTCCTTTTTTTCTTTTCAGGTCCGTCCGTCCCCCATTAAAGCCCCTTGCTTTTATCTTCTTCTTCTACCGCAGTTGTCGTCGTCAAGAGAGAGAGAGCGAGCGATTTGAGGAGGAATACAAATTCTATCTTTAGTCAGACGCCGCTTTCTTCATCACCGGTCATTGTTTTCTCTAGCTCCGACAACACAAATGCTCGCTTCACCTGCCTAAACTTGGCACCCACCCAGCTACGGCTTCCGGGTTACTCCGCTCATCGAGCCGGGTCGACCTGGACGCGTTCTTGTCGTCGGCGGCGGATGCGGCTGCTTTTTCCGGCGTAACCTGACCCTTGCCGCCGTGCGTGGTTCCCGTCGCGGTTCCCAATGGGATGCGTCAGCTCCAAGCAGGCGGTGGTTTCTGTTACTCCGGCGGTCGACCACTCAGGGCAGTTCAAGGCGGACGGCAATGCCGCGTCACGGCGGAGCAATTCCGGTCGTAGCAAGCAAGAGAAGAAGAAGGATGAGCTGGCGGCGTCCGGCAGGGGCTAAGCGGCGGCGAGGCGGGTGAGTTGGGGCCTTCGAACAATGTGGAGCCGGCGAGCTTCAGGTTGGGGAATCTGCAGAAGTACATCGAGGGTGAGCAGGTGGCCGCAGGGTGGCCAGCGTGGCTCAGTTCGGTCGCCGCGGAGGCGATTCAAGGCTGGGTTCCTCTCAGAGCTGATTCCTATGAGAAATTGGAAAAGGTTTCTTAAATTTCTTCCCTTTTCTTCAAATCCAGATTCTCTGAAAGAAAAAGTTGAAACTTTTCACCAAAAAAACCACCATTTCTGCATTTCTCATCAGTTTAGTTGATAAATAATTTGGGTATTAAGGTTGTGTTTCAGTTTATACCATTGGAAATGGAATGGACTTAAAATGGAAATATACTAGAATGTACATTATTGTAAGGTGGTTCTTTCCCATTTCTGGATAGTGATTGATGCATTTTGGTGGCAATGCACTAGAAAGTAAAGAGCAGCTTCTTTATTAATCCACTTGCTGCATTTTTTGTTCAATTCTTCAAGTTATTGGAGTTTGATTTAGTCTGTGTAATACAGATAGGACAAGGCACATACAGTAGTGTCTTTCGGGCTCGAGATCTTGACACAGGAAAGATAGTTGCCCTTAAGAAGGTTAGGTTCGACAATTTTGAGCCCGAGAGTGTCAGGTTCATGGCAAGAGAGATTATGATTCTCCGCAGACTCGATCATCCCAATGTGATGAAGCTGGAGGGTCTAATTACTTCTAGATTATCATGTAGCATGTTCCTTGTCTTTGAGTACATGGAGCATGACATTACTGGGCTCTTGTCTTGCCCTAATGTCAACTTCACCGAACCACAGGTACATTATCGCACAATCATCCTGTCAATAGGATCAAATATATAGTTTTGAAAATTTAAATCACTATAAATCTTCATATTGGATTTGTAGATTAAGTGCTACATGAAGCAGTTGTTATCGGGGCTCGATCACTGCCACACACGTGGTGTAATGCATCGTGATATAAAAGGATCAAATCTTCTTGTTAGTAATGAAGGAGTTCTGAAGGTGGCTGACTTTGGGTTAGCAAACTTCTGCTGCTCGAAGCAGCCATTGACGAGTCGGGTTGTGACTTTATGGTACAGACCTCCTGAACTTCTGCTTGGAGCAACTGATTATGGAACGTCAGTTGATTTGTGGAGCGTTGGCTCGGTTTTTGCAGAAATCCTCACAGGCAAACCTGTTCTTCAAGGAAGGACAGAGGTAATTTTTCACAGTCAATTTATTTGCTTGTATTCATGATAAAAATCAAATCTTTAGATTCAAAAAGACATTTTGACTATGTTCCCTGCCAATTTTTAATCATTGATGATGTTCAAACTCGGCTATAATCACAGAAAATCTCAAAATATATGAACATTAATTACACAAAAGCCATTGCCTTTTTTAGTCATTTGTGAAGTTCTCTGCATATACTTGTTCTCCCTTACCCTTTTTATACTGGTTCTTGTCGAATTTACATAATTATGTAAGATTAGATCTCAGTCTTTATTTTATTTTTTATGGTGGTGATTCAATTTGCAGGTAGAGCAATTACATAAGATATTCAAGCTATGTGGCTCCCCACCTGAGGAGTACTGGAAAAAATCGAGACTTCCTCACTCCACCATTTTCAAACCAAACCAGCCTTACGAGAGTTGCCTGCGAGAGACATTTAAAGATTTCCGTACAAGTGCTGTTGACTTGTTAGAGACTTTGCTTTCTGTTGAACCTCACAAGCGCGGAACTGCTTCAACAGCTCTTGCTTCTGAGGTAAAATGCTTCAATGTATTGATGCAAATTGAGATTAATATGCCACTTCTAGTGATAAAGAAATGTTTTTGTGCCGTCTTTAGTACTTCAATTCGAGTCCTTATCCATGTGATGCGTCGAGCCTCCCAAAATATCCTCCAAGCAAAGAAATTGATGCAAAGAACCGCGAGGGTGCTGGAAGGTATGGTCTATGAGTGATTGTCTCAATATTTTTTGGTAGAAAAATCTATAAAGTGTAAAGATTCGGGTGAAACTTGGAGAATAAGTTATTTAAAGAAGGGTTACTTAGCTACTAGCTAGCTAAAATTTAGAGGTTTAAACAATTTGCTAGCCAGATTTTGTTTTCTCTTTTAACAAATTGCTATGTGAACTAATACTACAACGCAATACACTAGCTCTATCTAATTTGCTGTTAAATGGTGACGGATACTTGCACGTTGTTTCTTGTTTTGCCCTGTGCAAATTACTAGCTGAACATTGGGCAAAACTACAATTTGCTAGCTGAACTTTGAGAAAATTCACAATTTGTTAGCTAAATTATGGTGTCACCATTTAACTAAAAAATTAGACAGAGCTAGCATATTACAACTTAGCAAATTGTCCAGACATTTAAAGTTCAGCTAACAAGTTGCTTATTACTTCCTCAGTAAGTTTCACTCATTCTCATTGATCTTAATGCATCTAATTTTACTTTATTTTCAGGAAAAAGAGTGGTAGAGCTCGAATTAACGGACCCGATATTCCGAAAAAATCGTCAGGGAATCCCCATGTAATCAATAAATTGGCACCATTAGAGGTCTGTCTCCTTTTATAAAAAAACATCTACTTTATGGAACATAATTGCAGTTTAGAAAGATTAAAAAAAAAAAAAACAGTTTAGAGGTCAACTATGAACTTGTTCTTACACCCTGCAGGAAAGTTTACAACCCATTAACAAAGAAGCCGATCGGAAGGCTTCCAGTAATGGACCGACGCATCCTGATATTACTGTCAAGGAAGTTAACAAGACGACAAACCGAACAGAAGCGCCTAAAGGAGGAGACACTTCTTCACAGTCGAAGATTAGAGACGTGCCTTTCTCTGGGCCTATAGAGGTTTCTTCTTCAAGTGGTTTTGCATGGGCAAAGAAGCGGAAAGACGAGCCGACTTCTTTTCTACCCAGATACCACAGCAGGTCCATTTCAAAGAGTCACATCTTCAATACGTTGGAGCCGGATAATCCCGGAAAGACGAATAGCAACAACTCCTCGAGAAGAGGCTGCTATGACTTTTTCGAAGATACGGGTGTAAAGAGACGGGCCCCTCCTTTTGGGCACCCCAACTCTTTCGATGCGTCTGATCAAGATTACCACTCACAGGACCTGTCGGGGCTCTATCAGAAAGACGGTCCAATGGCTAGTCACGGTTTTCTGGTAAGTTGGTGAAGAAAAAAATTTGATTTTGATTTTGTTTATGTTTGTGTTTGTTTGAAGTGAAGTAATCTGTGTGATGACAGGGATATTCCTTAAAAGCAGATCAAGTCGACTTTTCGGGACCGTTGTTGTCTCAAAAGCATGGAGTGGACGAGCTGTTAGAGAAGCACGAACGCCATATCCGGCAAGCAACCCGGAAATCATGGTTCCAAAGAGGTATTAGTGTTAGAAGAGTTGATAAGAGCAGCAAATGAATGAGTTTCTCAAATCATCTGATTCTTTGATTGCTTGGCAGCCAAGAAAGAAGCAAAATGAGTATGAATGATGGGTGAGGGTTCAGAAAATCTCCTTGTAAGTGAAGTATATAAGAGTCTCTGCGAACGAAACTGCGAGAAGAACGAAGTACAATTCTTCTCGCACACTCGGTGGGAGTAGGGATGACAATGGGGCAAAACCGCAGGATCGACAACTTGAAAAAATATGTATGTATATATTATTATATACTGGAAAATGGCAGTTTTTCGTGAACGAATTAAACAGTGAACCTGTTTTCGATTCTTCTCTTTCTTAAACTCCGAGCGTGTTGTATGATTCACTCAACTCGAATCTCATCGGCACTAACTAGCTAGTGTACATACACATACCGTGTGTTTTTTCTTTTTTAATGGGGAAATTAGGTAATTTTGGGCTCGAGCTTTTTATCTCGAAAAATTCGTCAGTTCCGAGCCCAGCCCTAATAACACGTGTCGATAATTTGAGAAGTTTAAAATTAATTTTAGAGCTCTCTAATGTGATAAGTCGTAATCTAATTTTGTGTGTGAGTTTACTCTTCGAAACCATAAAGACCTTAACATAATGTTAGTTATGCATACAAATTGTTTGTTAGTTGTGTATATAAATTGTTAGTTCCGTTAGAATTTCGTCAATCTAAAGCGTATTCATCCGTATATTGGGTACACAATAAAAAAATAGTAATTTATCGGCTAATTTAGCTGACAATTTGTTCGACTACTCAAATATCAGCTAGTAATTTGTTTAACTACCCAAACATCATTAGCGACTTGTTGTGCTTTTGTTCATTACATAATAAGCATGTAACTCTTTCCATCTAAATGAACATAAATCCTAACGAAGCTAATAATTTATAAACGAAACTTATAAAATAATAAAATGTTAAACAAACTAAAACTAGCAATTTGATAACATCCAGTGGCCCATCCGTGATACTTAAAAACATTGGGTAATTGGCACCATTCCGGCCCACAACTTATAATTATTTAGGGCCGAAGATCGGCCCAGGATTTATATAATTCTGTTAACATTTTTATGGATTATTTTATTATTATTATGTTAAATAATTGAAAATCAAACATGGACTTTTTTATATAAAAAAACAAAAATATATATATTCTGTGTTATCCATGTTTATGGCCTCCGTTTTATATATGTATGAATATATTCTAATTTGGTTTAGGGTTTATAATTTTGTGCTTATATATTTATGCTCATAATCTTCTTTATTATCTTTAAACAAATTTATTTTTCTTTTTTGATATTTTTTTTCATAGTGAACCTAGCAGCGTGCCATGATCTCATAGGAACATAAGAAAAAATAAAATTAAAGAAGATAATGATAAACATTAATATATATGAATATAATGTATGTTAAACATAAAACTTCCTCCTCAATCAACTATCTTGTAAGTTCAAATTATAGGTAAAGATATTTGAAACACTTCTTATAAATATTTTATCCTTATTTCAGCTAACTCGACATTGACCTATTTGGGTATATACTAAGAGTTTCGGCCCGACCACCTCGGCATTTCATGAAGGCTTTTTAATTTAAACATCATAAGGATAAACATGTGCTCACTGATATCATGTTAAACCATTAATACAATAGGAGTTCCATACTAAAATTAAGTGTTGATAAGAGAATACTTATATAGTTGCTCACTTCCTTATATACTGCCTCAACCAAGAGGAAGTACAACCGCGGTAGAGACAATTAGCTTGACTCAACACACCCCGCACCCAGGGATGAAGCTAGAAATTCTGTTCATTTGAGGTAATAATTGACTTAGGAGCAAATAATTAGTATAAAATAATTACAGTGGGCAAATGTAAGATTTTAAGGGCTAAATTATCAATAATTACAAATTTTAAGATAAAAATTGCACATCACAAAAAGTTAAGGGGCAATCCCATACCCATTGTGGCTTCGTGTCTGCCTGCACCGTGAGGGTTCTATTAAGGCATCAATATACGAGTTGAGACTAAATATAACAAACTTCACAACAAGACTCGACCCATATAACATTAAGAGGTTTGGTTATTAATTAAAATTGATACAAATCCAACATCACCAATAGAATCGACCCAGATAAAGTTGGTGCATTTTAAGCAACTATCTTATATATATAGGCGCCAAAATGTATATAAAAACATTTGTGACGCTTATACATACTTCGACAATAAACCATGAATAATATTATTATTTTCATCTATCATCACATCAACTTTACATTGTCATCATTATTAAAAAAAAACAATAATGTAAATAATATTACATTAAAATTCAAACATTATCAAACACAAAACTTCATTATGTTATAATTGTGACTTGTGAGTCAATGTCACTGATCAGTAGGTGGAGGCCTAGTGGCTAGCATTGGTTAAACGTATAGGACAAACACATACATCACAATCTCTATCTAGAAATGAATGTGATTACAACATTTAATATAATCCACCAAAGTAGAGTCATATATAAAAGAAGATTAGATACCTATTTATGTTATAATCATTAATCGATACGGGCACATTCAATGTGAATGAGAATTGTTTAGAATATAAAGTAAATATGTTACTTGTCTTTCTGATTAAAGCTTCTCTAAATTACTATATATATATAGTGAAGATCATATTCTCGGATCATTTTAGAAGTGATTTTTATCATTACTTTATTTAAGTACACGAGAATATTTTTCCAAATAATAATTTGGAAAAATAACAACAATACACATGCTCGAGTAATAACTTTTTTTTTTAATTAATATATATAAAAATAATAATCGTAATAATAATATAATAATAATTTTATCTTGTCAATAGTGAGATCTCGGTTGGAAGTGGGGGGCCCATTAGGATAGTTTGTCGGATATTATCTTGTCTACTCTTCTTGTTCTTAGTAATTAGTATCATGATCGATCGCTCTTAACGTTTACATGCATGTGGACAAAATTTGAAGTAGCTCCACCGTGGAGCCTCCAGCTCCAACGGACGTATATATATATATATACCTTTTATAATTATATTATTATTATTACTTTAGTTTTTTTTTTATATATATAATTGCTTCCACAATTTCTGTCCGAAAGCGTAAGGTAAAAGTCATTCCAATGTGGCATATATAATGAGATTCGACCTCGAGCCGCCCTGTGAATACAACTCTTGTTACCTGATATTACTTTAGTTCTTCTTGATCATGGTTAATAACTTTTAGACATTTAGATATGCTAACTGATTTTCTTTTATGGATTGTTTGTTCGTGTTTAAATACTCGAAAAAAAGTTGATAACTGAAGTGTTATTTTGGATTCGTGCACAATTTATCCATAAATCAAAATATAAACTACCAAACTACTTAAATAAAAAACTATAATTAAAAATTTGTCAAATCGAAATCTGAATTAACAATTTGTGAGCTAGCAGTTAGGTAATTAATTGAATGTAAGTTTGTTTGAATAGACAACTATCTAAATTAACAAAAAAAAAAAAAAAGGGGGGGGGGGGGGGGGGGGGGGGGGGGGCAAAGTAAAAATGCGTGATTTTAGTAGAAGACTACGGTTATTCTTTACTTCTTTTAACGTACCTTGCATGTAAATGGTATGTAAAATTAAGTTTTATTTTAACCCTCTAAGTTTTGAGGCGTGCTCAATTATCGCACTAAAGTGTATGTTCAATAATATATATTACATATTTTTAATATTTATAAATAAATTTTTTATTATAATGCCGTAACATTTTTTCTGAGATTATATTTTAAGAATAATTTTTTTCTATGTAAAAATATAAATGAAAAACTTTATAATGGCATACTAAAGATATCATATAATTCTTACATGGCACTATTGCAATATATTATAAACCAAATGTATATATATATATATATATATATATATATATAAGTAAAATTATGTATAATGATATACACATATCTTAACTAGTTCTCACATAATCTCAAACTTATGAACAAAATGATTCAACCTCACATTTTAATATGTGAAACCTGCGTGCGAGTCGATGTGTTAAAATCTTATATTTAAAATGACTCTGGAATGAGAATTTAATATGCCGCGAGTACTTCATTCATTCCCTGACACATGTCATTTACATTTACTTTTTTTTTTTTTTTTAATTTTAACCAGAGGGTTATAATTGGTAGATAGATCATGTCTTTGAAATCCAGTCGTCAATCTTGTAGATTACTACTTCTGTACGGATGAGCTGGGGCCACGAAGGAATGGATGACTCATGACTTCACGGAGTGGCCTGCATGTGCACTGCATCATTTATATTTATTATTATTATTATTATTATTATTATTATGATATTGGTCATAGTTTTTTTTTTTTTTTAGAACAATGCATATATATATATTAGGGTTAAAAGTCCTTTTGGTACCACATGTTTGCAAAAATTACACTGTTCATACCACTAGTATTTTTTCGTACCGAATTGGTACCATATGTTTCCAAACCTTACTGTTTTGGTACCTCCGTTAGGGTTCCGTAAAAAACAGCCGTTAAATGGCATGTGACATGCACGTGACCAGCCCAAAACTTTCAATTTTGTTACAATTTAGTCCATCTAATACATCACTAACTTTTATTTTGTTCAATTTAGTCCTAAAACTTCAAAATCAAACCATTTCCCCAAATTGACCTAGCCAGACCTAGCCATGGGCTAGGTCCGACCCTGGGTCATGGTCGCCGGACCCAGGCGACCCCGACCCAGGGTCGGACCTAGCCCTAGGCTAGGACCGGCTAGGTCAATTGGGACCTAGCCCCAAATTGAGGGCTAGGTCAATTTGGGGAAATGGTTTGATTTTGAAGTTTTAGGACTAAATTGAACAAAATAAAAGTTAGGGATGTATTAGATGGACTAAATTGTAACAAAATTAAAAGTTTTGGGCTGGTCACGTGCATGGCACATGCCATTTAACGGCTGTTTTTTACGGAACCCTAACGGATGTACCAAAACAGTAAGGTTTGGAAACATATGGTACCAATTCGGTACGAAAAAATACTAGTGGTATGAACAGTGTAATTTTTGCAAACATGTGGTACCAAAAGGACCTTTAACCCTATATATTAATTTAACAACAGCACACCTAAAGAAACAACTACTGCCACCCAACCGGGGATATCTGGATAAAACCAGTTCTAACCACATCAATGTTGGCCACTCTAGTAATCAAGTCACGTGCACGGGAGACAAAAGACCGTCTAACATTACAAAGCGACAAAAAAGGTAAACTAACAAGCAAAGTACGAACATCTAAAATCAGTCCAAGCAAAGACGACGGAGAATCTGAAGGAGCGGTCAAAGCACTTTCTAACACAACCGAAGAATCAGAAAGTAAGAAGCGAACATTCTGATTAGACCGTTGTGCCAGAAGTAGACCAGTCCGACAGGCCAAGCCTTCAGCAAAAAGTGGATCATCCCCATGTGCAGACGAGATGGAAATAGCAAAAACTTCATTAATCGGGCTCAAAAGAACAGCAGCTCCATAAACCTTCGATCGCCTCCCACGAACCGCTCCATCCACAAGAACTAACCAGCAATTGGGAGGAATTGACGAACGACGAATCAGTTCCGGGACTCCGCAGTGGACCCGCGAGGGCTCTGAAACAGGCACACGAGAGCAACCTGATTATCATTACAAATAGAAGAAATGAAAAACATTACGGAAGACGCAATAGGTAGTCTAGCGCGAAAAACCACATTATTTCGTTCAAGTCAGATACCCCACTCCCCACATAACTAAACACTTATAAACAAACCAGTCTTGACCAGACGCTCCTGAACTTAAGGACTCTTCTAGCCAGCCTCGGGCAGAGGATATATGACTCATAAGAGGATTAACCCCTAAACTAGAAACAAACCAAACTCGACGAGCAAAAGCACAGTTCCACGTAACATGGTCCCACGTTTCTATAGCATCACCACAAAGGGGACAAGTTGGATCAACGAACAGAAGCCTACGATGGAGATTCCCTCGAAAAGGTAAACCCCCCGAAATCCATTTCCAGACGAACATCCGAATCCTGGGTAAGAGCGTGACGGACCACGATCTCGACCAAAATGGCGAACTAGCAATTCTGTGATTGGAAGAACTTGTCGAGGCAAACTTGGCTCTCTTTTCAAGAGATGCGAATTTATAAGATGATAACCTGATTCGACGGAATAGCTACCATTCTTTGTGTGATTCCAAAGAAATCGGTCATGTGTGTCGAAGAAGTGGCAGATACAATTGAGAAATGGCTGTCACAAGAACACAAGGTAAAAAAATAGATAGAGTCTCCAAGTCCCAACGACCGTCAATGATGAAAGTGGAGACCTTGAGATTGTGGATATTTGACGTACCTAGAACCCAATCAGAAAGTAAATCAAAATTAGGAACCTAAGAATCCGTCCATAAATTTTACTAAATGATAAAATCTGAATGAATTACTGTGAGTCAAATTTGAAAGATGCATTCCACTTTAGGAGTATATATATAACCTTATTTAAGTATTGAATAATATTACTTTATCGTTTATGAAAAACAAAAAATATTCTAAGACATTTTACATAACATTTTTTATGTTTTCCGTGTATTACCTACGTTGAACTTGAAAAATATGAGATATTACTTAAAAGTAATGAACAATTTAATAAAAGTTGTTTTGGTACATTAGAAATAAATATTACATTTTATTGCTCGAAATAAGTATTACTTATTTGTATTCCATTTTTTTTAATATAACTTATTGATGCATAATTGATGAGCCACAATCCTATCAACAGTTCTAAATGATACAATTTATTTAAGATAAAAAACTTAAAGATGCTTTAAGTTTAACAATTTACACACATCATTATTATTACCCATTAATTAATAGTCTGCTTTATCTTTAAGATTTGAAACTTCACGTGAGTTACACGTGTATAAAATAATTTCCTTCCTTTCCTTCATTATTACGGTCTTAAAAAAATTGTATTTCTCAACGTGCATTTTCTAACTATTTTTAAGTACACACAAGTTATTTTAAATTAAACTAAACAAATGATATTGCAGGGATATTACATTTTAATACTTTAATTATTTACCATTGATTTTTTTTAGTATCTTAATAAGTGATTCAACTATTTGAAAGGTAATTATTCAATAACGCATGAGTTGATTCACCTAGTTAGGGGAATCGCCTTGACTCAAGTCCATATTAGACATAATCACCTAGTCTCAAAGACCATATTCAGCACGAGTTCAGATCAATGCGAGTCATTTATCTCGGTCAATTGAGTCATGACCGATCTAAAACTTGTATCGCTCAAAGTGAGCTAGGGGGCTCGACATGACCTATGCTCGTGTTAGACATGGTCTTCCGTACAAGGCGATCAAATCTAGCATGGACTCGATTAATACAAGCTCTTTAACTATATGAATCAAGTCATGCATTGTTAAATAATCACACTTCTTATAGTTGCGACACATAAAAGTTAAAAATGAAGATATTAAAAGTCATTAATGTATAGTTGAATATATTCTTACGGCCGCTCCTATTTTTAGTTTTTGATTGATGTATAAAATAAACTACAAGGACAAACATGCATAATAATTTAACAAGCATGTAATAATAATACTTTAGAAAGCGAAACCTCGAACACTGCCACCGACCAGTCGACCGCCATTGGCCGGCCATCACTTACAGAGTTAGATACGGTTGCCATGCCAACCAGCCACCCCCGTCAATTGCGCTGATTTTTTTTTTTTTTTTTTTTTAAAGCTTTAGTGGTAGTAAAAGTTATAATTATGTTTAAGTTAAAAAATGAAATGTAGCGAAATTAGTGATTTAAAATTCACTAGAATTAATGAGGGTGCCACGTCAAATTCCACTTCATTATATAATATCCCGTAATTTTAATATTTATGAAAAAATATTTATTTTAATTTATTATAACATTATTTATTTTTAAATATAATTCAAAGAGCTATAACTTTTACTAAAATCATGTAATATGATGTAGCGGTTCAGTGTTTCATCATTTAATCAGATATCAGGGGTTCAACTCACTGATAACTACGAGAATGAAAAGATATTCATGACCAGCACTTTACTCCTTAATTACAGGCTGACACCGGTGCGAATGTGATTAGTCTAGGTGTGGAGTGCGTGCATAAAAAATAAAAACAAAAAGCTTTTACTATGATATTTCATGTTAAATAGATATAAAAATATTATGAATGACATATGAAATAATATATTTATATCTTATGTACATTATTATAATAAATTAATAAGATAAATTTGTTTTTTAGGCAAATATTTTTTTAATATATTATTATTAATTTAAAAAAATGATTTTTTTACGAGCTAATAATATTATAATAAGTTTTTTATATGAGTAGAATTCATTATAAAATGCTAGTTAATAATTAGTATCTCTGTTAAACTATAGAGTCCTAGAGATAGTCTTATCATAGCTAAGAACCTCCAAATTGACTCTTTGCACATATAATATATGTTATGTCCGTTTGTCATTCGATGATCATCAACGAAGATATTGATTTCTTAGTACTGAAATTTATTATTTCTAATTGCAGAGCACTTATGCGTGAGTTGAGAAGATGTCATATTAGACCCAATTATAGAGAAGGAAATGCAATTTCAGATGCCCTTATTAGGAGATGAGCTAATCAGAATAACATCATTTACTATATTGATGATCCACTTTTTTTGTTCGTAGTCTTATAACTAGAGATTATAATACATTGTAATGCTTAGATGGATGGCTTTACCACCTTGTATTAAACTTTTGTACGAGTGTTTTAATTTCTTAGTGATTCCTTTTGTTTTAAAAAAAAAATTAGGGTTAAGAACACAATAGGGGCCTGAATGTTTGCCCATGTTGTCAAAAGGGGTCTGAATTGAAAAAACGTATTATTAAGGGCCTGAATTTTGAGTTTTGTGTTTTTTCAAGTCTCCGTCCAAATTTTCTGTTAAATCTAACAGAATCACGTGAAAAGACAAAAATACCCTTTTATAATTATTATACAATTTATCAATTTAATTAATAAAATGTGAAATGTCTAAAATACCCCTACACACTAATTATGCCCTTAAGGTCACCACGCTTCGGCCACCGCCCGACGACCACCACCCGGCTCCGGCGACCACCACCGGCCTCCGATCGGAGCCAAAAAAGCTCCGATTGGAGCTCCGAAGCTCCGATCGGAGCCAAAAAAGCTCCGATCGGAGCCACAAAGCCCCGATCGGAGCCACAGAGCTCCGATCTCTGTGGCTCCGATCGGGGCCACAGAGCTCCGATCTGGAGCCCTGTGGCTCCGATCGGGAGCCACAGAGCTCCGATCTGGAGCCCTGTGGCTCCGATCGGGAGCCACAGAGCTCCGATCTGGAGCCCTGTGGCTCCGATCGGGAGCCACAGAGCTCCGATCGGAGCTTTTTTGCTCCGATCGGAGCTTTTCGGTCGTCGCCGGAGGTCGGTGGTGGTCGCCGGAGGTTGATGGTGGTCGCCGGAGGCCGGTGGTGGTCGCCGGAGGCCGGTGGTGGTCGCCGGAACTGTGGTGGCTTAAAGGGTATTTTCGTCATTTTAGGTCAAACATATGAGAGACACATTTTGGTCAAAGGGCATTTTCGGGTTTTCAAATTATTTTTGGTCACATGCTTGGCATGTGACCACTTTCCGTCACTTTTAACAGAAAAAATAGACGGAGACCTTAATTATACACAAAACTCAAAATTCAGGCCCTTAATAATACGTTTTTTCAATTCAGACCCCTTTTGTCAACATGGACAAACATTCAGGGCCCTATTGTGTTCTTAACCCAAAAAATTATTACAATTTACAGCACAGTAGTATAAGTCGCGTAAGTCGTAACCGGTGGTACAAACAAAGTTGAAGCGTGCCGCCAGCAGCCTTCTAAAAAGAAAAGGAAAAGCCCTTTCTTTCTTTCTTTCTCTTCGTCTCCAACCTTTGAGAGTTTCTCTCTCTTCTGCAATCGAACCAGGGACCCCATATAGGTAGCAGCAAGCAAAGCCATGTCAAAACACGCTTTCTCTCCTCTCATGGTGGTGTGATCCGTGTCCCCCTAATAAACCAAGTGTCGTAATTGCCCACATGTATACAAACAAACTCAAAGATACAATCTTTTATTCTTTCTTTATTTTGATAACGATAATAATCCAACACGATCACGATGAAGATCCATTTAATTATTCAAACCCACCTTCAATTCCAGTACTCCCTTCCCATCCACACCTAAATCCTTCATCCCCTTTTCTTCTCCTTTCCTTTTCTGCAGAACTGACCTCACCCGACTGTGGATTCCTCACCTTCTTCCTTTTCAGTCCACTCTCTCTCTCTCTCTCTCTCTAAAATCCATACCCATGTGATATGTAACCTCCATTTATTGTAGCTTCATTATCATATCCATCTCCCATTTCTCCCGCATTCTATCTTGATTATCACTCAATTCCGAGTTCCCACAGTTCCAGCTCGATTCTCGTCTCAATACCAATTTTGATTCACCTGAACATCTCCGCGCTCTATTTTAGCAACAATCTGTACTAGATCTGCGATTATTCAATTCTGGGTTGAGATCCGTCGTCAATTTGCTCTCTTTGAATTGATCCGATTGCTGGGTAGCTCACCGGACTTCCACACCACGGTTTTGGATCCGATCGCCGGGGAAACAGCGCCATCTAGATGGCGCTGTTCAGACGCTTCTTCTACCGGAAGCCGCCGGACCGGCTGCTTGAGATCTCCGAGCGAGTCTACGGTACAGTCAACTGCTCCTTCATCAATTTCTTTGCAATTTCAGCTGCTCAATTTCCAATTCAATGCACATTCACAAGAGTTCTTCGGCGCTGACCATTAGAATCACTACTTTTCTTGCTTCTGACGCCATAGCACATTTCATGGCGGAATTAGGTTTTCTCCTGTCTCGGCTTAAATCATAATGTTTAGGCTGCTGGCAGTAAGTCCTAGAAGTGCGCTAATTACTGACCAAATCAATTGACTCTCCATTTGTTCCTTCTCAATGTGGCCGTAGCTTAAGCAGATTAGTTTACTTTTCTAAATATAGTGCAGGTTATTCTTAGCTATTTTGTCTTTGTAACTTCTATTGCTTTGTTTAGTTGCAGTTCAGTATACAACTGTTTAGTGCCGCCATGGAGAGCTTTGTGACTCATTCACCATTTTCATCTTACAATGTTCCAATTTCTGCATAATACCCGGTTTCTTACACTTTCTTGTGCACGTTTCTAGTGTTCGATTGCTGCTTCTCGAGCGATGTCATGGGAGAAGATGAGTACAAGGTTTACATGGGAGGCATTGTTACACAGCTACAGGATTACTCTCCCGAGGCTTCTTTCATGGTGTTTAACTTTAAAGAAGGGGAGAAACCGGGTCAAATATCGGATATCTTGAATCAGTACGACATGACAGTGATGGATTATCCTCGGCAATATGAAGGTTGTCCGTTGATGCCACTGGAGATGATTCATCACTTCCTTAAATCAAGTGAAAGTTGGTTATCATTAGAAGGGCAACAAAATGTTCTATTGATGCACTGTGAAAGAGGGGGTTGGCCCATTCTCGCTTTTATGCTAGCCGGTCTTCTGTTATATAGAAAGCAGTACAGTGGAGAGCAGAAGACTCTTGAAATGGTATACAAGCAAGCTCCTAAGGAACTTCTTCACATATTGTCTCCCTTAAATCCACAGCCTACACATTTAAGATATCTGCAGTACATTTCTCAAAGAAACATTGGATCGTGGCCTCCACAAGATACACCGTTACTTTTGGACTGTCTGAATTTAAGAAAACTCCCAATATTTGAAAAGGGGAAAGGTTGTAGGCCTCTGGTTCGTGTGTATGGTCAGGACCCATCAACCCCGGCTAATAGAAGTTCTAAGCTCCTTTATTCTACTCCCAAGAACAAAAAGAGTCTCCGACACTATGCAAAGGTATTATCACCGATTTGATTATCTTTCTTTGCAAATTAAAAGTAGAAAGTACAGATTATGGCAACTAAGACATGTCTGATTTGCAAATGCAGTCAGAGTGTGCACTTGTCAAAATAGACATATTTTGCCGTATCCAAGGGGATATTGTCCTCGAGTGTGTTCATCTCGATCAGGATCTTGTGCATGAGGAAATGATGTTTAGAATTGCCTTTCACACTGCTTTTGTAAGAGCAAACATCTTGATTCTGAATCGCGATGAGGTTGATCTTTTGTGGGATGCCAGGGATCATTTTCCCAGGGGATTTAAAGCGGAGGTAATTAACAGATTTTTTTTCTTCCATTTGTCCTCCTTAGGTAAATCCGCAGAAAGTTGAATGCAACTTACTTATTCATGTATCAGGTACTCTTTAAGGATGCTGATGCTGTTATGCCTAATCTAAACACAGACACTTCCACTGAAGATGGGAATGAGACTGAGGGGACTTCACATGAGGAATTCTTTGAGGTCGAAGAAATCTTTGTGGATTTACACGAAGGGAAAGGGGAAGTTAGTAATACACACGGTGGTAGGAAAAAGATTGAAACTGGGACAGTCCCTGATGATGTGGAAGATAAGAAACAAGTACGGGAGGAGGAAGTGGATGGTCATGCATTTCTAGAGTGTGGTTCCGATGATGGAGCTGCAAAGCAAGACGGGAATGTGGATCCGAGCATTGAGCCGGTTAAGGACATAGTTGTTGATGATGTGCAGTATAAGGAGCATTCCGTGAAGGACATCAGTGTAGATGATGGTCAAATTAAGTTTGAGCGAGTCATATCTGAAGCTGAGACACTGGACAATGGAGATGATGTTCCAGAAATGCCTGAGCAACAGTTTGAGGAGGAGAAAACAGAATTGAAGTTATTTCAGGAAAAGTTGAATGATGATGATGATGAACAAAAACTCGACAGATCTGCACCACAACCACCTAAGAAGCAGGTCAAGGCATCAGAACCTCCAGTCACTAATGGCAATGGGAAAGTTGCAAAGCCAACTGCGGTACCTCGGTGGATTCCTTCTAACAAGGGGCCTGTGTCTAATTCAATGCATGTGTCGTATCCGCCTTCAAGATATAACAGTGCACCTCCAATTCTTGCACAGGTTTCTCTAAAAGAATGGAATATGAGTGGCAGATTAAAGACTGATTCTGCTACTAAGCATGAGAAACCTACACCTTCACCACCAAGAACGCCATCGCCAAAAGAAGATCCTCCACCTCCATCTGCATCTTCAATAGATATATACCCGAGCATGAAACAAAAAGTAGCCACACCACCCCCACCGCCGCCTCCACCACCGCCTCCACCTTTTTCAAGTAGCTCAACATTGTATCCTTCTTCTCGTATGGCTCCGCCTCCACCTCCACCTCCACCACCTCCCTATAGCAACCAGACTATTAGAACTGTTTCCTCATCTCCGCCACCTCCACCTCCACCTCCTCCTCCTCCCCTGCCCTATTCAGTTAGTCAAAGGAGTGCAGCGTTGTTGCCACCACCTCCTCCTCCACCACTTCCTCCCCCACTGCCCTCATCTTCAAATGCTACTAGTTACATGCCAACAGTTGGATTTGGACTTGCAAACACCGCTTCTTATACTCGTATATCGCCGTCACCACCACCACCACCACCACCACCACCACCACCTCCTCCTTCAACAAGCAGATCTCCCCTTGCCCCTCCACCCCCACCCCCACCCCCTCCCATGATTGGAGCCACTCAGAGAGCTCCACCTCCTCCCCCACCTCCTCCACCACCTCACCTAGCATCTAATAACCTGCCATCAACTTATGGAACACCACCACCACCACCTCCTCCTCCCCCGACACGTGGAGGTCCACCTCCACCGCCACCACCACCACCACCTCCACCTCCATCTTTAGCTTATGGAACTCCTGCAACACATGGTGGCCCACCTCCTCCGCCTCCACCACCATCACGTGGGGCACCACCTCCACCACCGTTTAGGGGGGGACCACCGCCGCCACCTCCACCACCATTACGAGGTGCACCGACGCCGCCACCTCCACCATCACTAGGGGGACCACCACCACCACCTCCACCACCAACACGCGGTGGACCGCCGCCTCCACCTCCACCCCCGGGAGCACCACCACCACCTCCACCACCAACACGCGCTGGACCGCCGCCTCCACCTCCACCCCCGGGAGCACCACCACCACCTCCTCCCCCATTGCGTGGAGCACCGCCACCACCTCCTCCCCCATTGCGTGGAGCACCACCTCCGCCTCCACCACCATTAAGGGGAGGGCCACCACCCCCTCCACCACCATTGCGCGGAGGACCACCACCACCTTCTCCACCTGGCGGGGCTCCACCTCTGCCACCACCTCTTAATGGAAGAGCTCCACCACCTCCGCCTATGTCGGGAGCTCGCGCTCCTGGCCCTCCTGCAGCCCCTAGGCCTCCTGGAGGTGGGCCGCCACCTCCTCCTGGAGCTCCTGGAGCTCGTCCTCCAGGCCCACCTGCTGCACCTTTACCTGGTGGAAGAGGACGAGGGTTTCCAAGACCTGCAGCGCCTGCACCTAAGAGATCTTCATTAAAGCCTTTGCATTGGAGCAAAGTAACTCGGGCTTTGCAGGGAAGTCTATGGGATGAACTGCAGAGATATGGAGACACTAACATGTACAAGATTTCTGTTATCACCCGTTATATCATGATTCATACTTTTCAAAATCTACTCAATGTAAAGTTTTTGCTGATATTACA
Source organism: Clarkia xantiana subsp. parviflora (assembly GCA_036873135.1). NCBI lineage: Eukaryota > Viridiplantae > Streptophyta > Magnoliopsida > Myrtales > Onagraceae > Clarkia > Clarkia xantiana. Next base: position 10,749,717 of record JAPTYO010000010.1, on the reverse strand, counting down.
GGGTGGCTGAGTTTGATGTATCAGAACTGGAGACTCTTTTCTCCGCGGCGGTCCCAAAACCTACGGATAAATCTGGCGGGCGACGAAAAACTATTGGCTCTAAGCCGGAGAAAGTCAACCTGGTAATTCTTAGGCATCTATCAAGATTGTTAATAGTGAAAACGAAAATAGTTTTACAGTAAATGGATGCTATGTTTACTTTCGCTATCAAATCAATTTCTCCTTGCTGTTTTAAGATAGAAATTGGATGAAAGCAAATTAATTGCACCTCTGCCACCTTAGTTAGCAGATTCTTTTGTTTCTTGTTGGTAGTTTCTGTGTGTCACCACTCACTCATTGGTTTTCATGAAGGGGACGGCAATTTCAGATACAAACTATGACTACACTTAGCATCTTTGGAACTGCAAATAAATTATATTACTTCATTCTGTATGGAGTTAAGGAAGAAAGAAAGATGTCCACGATGTCAATCAATCTTAGATATTCCAAGTCTGAGCTACTTGAATCTAAGCTGGCTGAGCCATAAATGGAAGGACCAACTCCAATAAACTTGTTGTCACATCTTGAATTACTCAGTGTCATATGAAAATGAAGAGTGCAGCGATGGCATGCTGCCTCTATTCAATAGCACTGACATAAATCTTTGAAGGACCAACCACAATATCTTAGTAACCTATAAGTAATGAAGAATAATTTATACATCCCCCTATCCCCCCTATCAGGTAGCTAAGTTTGTTTATTCTGTTCTGAGAGCTCCCTCGATGAAAAATACTGGAGTAATATGTAAACAAATGAACGTTCATCCTTCAACATGTCCTAGTGTAAAAATCCTAATAGCCATTGTTTGAGTTTTCTTGTTCAGTTTGATTGTGGACGTAAATTTATTCCACTTACACCACTGTTAAACGTTCTTTGTCTCAGATTGATATGAGGCGTGCTTACAACACAGAGATTATGCTCACAAAAGTCAAGATGCCCCTGCCTGACATGATGGTAAAGCTAAATAAATTTCTTTACCATTCTATGCGACTTTGAATTTTCTCTTATGCATTTTAATATCTAGCATGAGTATGGTGGGTCAGCATGTAGAAGTGTAATGTACTTATATTTAAACACTTAGTCCTCTGCATATAGTTATTATGCTATTCGAGCTTTTACATAGATGATACACAAATAGAGATGTAGTCAATCTAGCTCCATACATTTTAAGGGTTGTTCATGCCACTTGAAAGGCAATTTTGTTGGGTGGCTAGTCAACTGTCCACTGTCATGCAGTCCTGGCCCAAGAGGGTGCTGAAAGTTTGTTGGATCTGCCATGGGGTTGTCAGGTGTTTATATTCAACAACTTGACTTTCTTTCCTCTCCCTGAAGAAAAAAAGAGCGCGAGTCTTTTCAGTCTTTCTATTTTTCGTCAATGCAAATGATATTGTTGTCTTAGTTACAGTTCAGGGCGACGATGAATTAGCTAATGGTAATCACCATCTGTGTTTTCAGGCGGCCGTATTAGCATTGGATGAGTCTGTGCTAGACGTAGATCAAGTGGAGAACCTTATAAAATTTTGTCCTACAAAAGAAGAGATGGAGCTCCTTAAGGTTAAACCCAACAGCAGTTCATCATCTGAAAACATCATATCAGATAAGGCTAATTTTTCTTCTCCAGATACTCTTTGATCTCTGATCTTGTTCCCTCTTTCTGTGTGACAGAACTATACTGGTGACAAGAATAACCTTGGAAAGTGTGAACAGGTTAGTGAAAAGATATTCAATCCAGTTTTTATTTTTTTGATCTTCCAGAAATCTCGTGTCTGCTAACATGTATAGCCACAGCAGCAGAGAAGGGAACCAAATAGCCATATGTAAAGAAATTTAATTTCTTATGTCAGCAGTCACTCGATCTGTATAAATCTTTTTGGTGGATTAATTAAATAATTAAGAAATAAGATAGGAGAAATTTATTCTGTTTCATGGTGAAATTCTTGGATGTTAAATCCTAATTTATATGAATTATCGCGTTGTTCCTACATTAGTCTATGGCTTGATGGACTACTGAGATGACTCAATCTTTTCAGTTCTTTATGGAGCTGATGAAAGTACCTCGCGTGGAATCAAAATTAAGAGTGTTTTCTTTCAAGATCCAGTTTGGAACTCAGGTTTAGTGTATCTTCATACATTTATTTTTGTCAATATGCATTATTTCAGACTATGTTCTCTGAGTTAGTGAACTTCTGCAGATTACTGAATTCAGAAAGAGCCTAACTACTGTTAACTCTGCATGTGAAGAGGTATGTCATCAATGGTTTCGAGGGATAGTCTTGTGCTTCTGTGTCTTGAAATTGTTTCTTGTGATGATCTAGGTTTTCTATTTCACGTCCAGGTTCGCAATTCTTTCAAATTAAAAGAGATTATGAAGAGAATTCTTTTCCTTGGTAATGTGCTGAATCAAGGAACTGCAAGAGGTATGAGCATACAATTATAATGTGAAATGTTCCGTCTCTCTTTAAAAAATTAAATGTCCCATTTGGTATGATACCCATTTTTTCCCTTTTGTTTTTTTGGTTTAATGCAGTGACAGTAAAATATTCGTCTATTTTCCTCTAATTGGAGTATCTTGTTGAACTCTTGGTAGCTATCTTCTTGGATGTGTTTTAATTTCAGTTATATGTGTTTCTGCTGTCTTGCAATTCTACAGGATCCGCAATTGGATTCAAGATGGATAGTCTTTTAAAACTCACTGATACACGTGCTACCAACAACAAGATGACCCTCATGCACTTCCTTTGTAAGGTATGATGTTCCTTTGTATATTGTTGTCCTTTTGTGATGAGAAGATTCCAACCTTTTCCTGGTTAATTAAGCAGATAACTTGTCGAATAAATCTGAATCTCGCTCTTCACTTTGTGATGGAAAGTTTTATCCGTGGTACTGGTACATGTAGTAGACTTAAGTATTACCCATACAATGCACAAGTAGTGTTGTTAAAATGTTATCGTCTAAAGCTTCTGCAGGTGATTTTAAGCATGTTACGTTAGATTATGGTCAATTTAATGGATGACTAATTTTTTTAATGTTCCTAATGCTAAGTGAGTCCTGTTCTGATTCTGTGCCTCAGAAACTTGCGGATCGGTCACCGGAATTACTTGATTTTCATCAAGATCTTTCTAGCTTGGAAGCAGCAACTAAGGTTCCTTTCTGTAAGGTGTTTTTATTACGAAGCATCAGGGTAAGTCAACGTACTGAAAGTGGATTGTGATTTCTTGCAGATACAACTAAAATCATTAGCAGAGGAAATGCAAGCAATTATTAAAGGATTAGAGAAGGTTAGGCAAGAACTAGCTGCTTCTGAAAATGATGGCCCTGTGTCAGAAATTTTTCGAAAGGTCAGTCTTAACTGATCTTTGCCTTCCTTCGATTTTTTTTTGTTTACTAAGTTCTATCTTCCTTTCTTTGGAATCATCATCTTTAGACATTGAAAGGATTCATTGGTCAAGCTGAGGGAGGCGTAGCATCGTTGACAAATCTATATTCATTAGCGGTAATTTGGTGAACATCCTTTACGATTTTTTATTAGAAGTAGGTCGGTTACTAGGTTATAAATATTAATTTTTTTCTTTGGTTTGCAGGGTAGAAATGCAGATGCTCTTATACTATACTTCAATGAAGACCCAACCCGATGCCCTTTTGAGCAAGGTAAAAATAAATCGATCTACAACTTTACTTTTTTCTTTTACCGTATTCCATATCATGAATGGATGCATAACTGTTGGTTATATATAGGGTTAAGAACCTAAAAACAGTCCCAACTATCATGGTGCTAATCTTGCTGTCCTAGATTTAAAATGTTTGATATTCAGTGTCCCTACTATCAGATTGGTTAATTTTTTAATTTTTTTTCTTCTTAAAATTGACGAAACAAAAACATGTTTTTAAGCATCAAATTAGTCTAGACCATGAGTAACAAATCTAATACGTAGAAAAAGTGGAAAATATGTTTTTGTTGCTTAAAACACCAATTTTAACGCCAAAATCACTTAAAAAAAAGTGGAAAATAACAAATCTGATAGTTGGGATACCAAATATCAACATTTTAAATATGGGACAACAATTATCAATGTGGCATATAATTGAGACTGTTTTTAGGTTCTTAACCCTTATATATATTGCAAATTGGAACTTCTTCCATTCAGAGGAAAAAAAAAAAAGTCCTGTTCTAATACTGCTTGATTGAATTTGAAACTGTCTGATTTTGTTGTCTACTTATTCATTTGTATCAATTATTATACAGTGACGGTGACCCTCCTGAATTTTATCAAGTTGTTCCGGAAAGCTCACGAGGAAAACTGCAAACAGGCTGAAGCAGAGAAGAAGAAAGCCGAGAAGGAAGCCGAAGCTGAAAAGGCAAAGACAAAGAGCACGAGTACTGCAAAACGGGCTCGGAATAGGTAGCAACCTGAAAAATCCTGCATTTTGACAGCTCTTGCCATGCCAAGCAGCAGCAGCACCACCATTTCAGAGAAGGTGCTTCACTTCCTGGTAAGGAAGAAAAGAAATCATTGAATTGGTGAGTTCAGTTACTTGAATCTTGAACATTAGTTCCCGGGACCCTTTTTCGTAGCCATTAGTGACAGATTCTTATTGCGGAAAACCCTAAATGCTGCCACTAGTGCACCATTTTCCAAGAGGTTCACACGATACGACACTGGTGCGGGAAAATAGGAGAGGCAGATCCATCTAAGCTTACTTTAGAAGCAGGTGGAGCCGAGTTTGCGATTATGCATCATCATCGACAATGGTGGATTTGATGGCCATCCAAGGTGCAAGCTTTGCTGAAAGCCAGGGGCGGGTCTGATGACTTGGGATGGGAGCATGGAGTTCAACTGTACCATATTGATTGATAACACTGTACAAAGTACTAACAAACTCCTACCTAACCCACTTGTAGGATTTAGAGTTTAAATTCTTTGATCATGTCTGGTTTTTAGATTCAGCTGTGACCGGATCCGTCGTGTACGTTGTGTATAGATGATGGTGAGCTTAATTAGTATAGATAGATAGATAGGGTAGACGACGGCCCGGGTTTCGAGGTTATATATTAACTGTAAGATGAATGGGATCGAATGAACTCTCGGCTTGTTTCTTTCCACTTTAATTGTATTTTATCTACTATTTGTTCATTAAAAAAGTTTTGATTTAGTTTCAGCATCTCTCTTCTTTTTCTTTTTTTTTTTTATCTCAATCGCATCTCTCTTTTCTTGTGTGATTACTTATATGTATATATATTGATCTTTGCAACTTGGCTTTTAAGATAAAAAAAAAAAAAAACTTGGCTTCGTTTTCTCATATAAACAGGCAAATTAAGAAGATTAAGGGTTAATTATCAAATTGCTAGCTAATCGGATTTTTAATTTGAACATTTATTAGCTCAGCTATATCTCACTAGTTATGTTAGGATTTTTTTCTATTGGGTACATAATGAAAAAAATAAAATAGTTATTTCTTCAACTGATAGAACATCAGCTAACAATTTATTCAATTGGCTAAATATTAGCTAGTAGTTTTACATCAGCTAAGTAGATTGATGCGTTTTTGTTCGTCACCTGCCGGGCAAGTGACCCAGTACTATCTAAATTATATGGAAATTTTAATCGACTTAGCAATTTGTATATATGTAAAACTTGAGCTAGCAAGAGATTTTTTTGTTAAAAGAAACATGTAATATGACGTAGCGGTTTAGTGCTTATCCCCTAACCGACGGTTTTGCATCCAAACCCGGTACGAGTTATGAAAATGAAAAAATATTAATAGTCAACAGTTTAATCCTAACGAACTAACCCAGTGCAAGCAAAGAAAAAAAATATATTAGTCTAAATATTAGACTCTGACACTTAAATAGTCCGTAGAAAAAAAAAACATCATTAATTTAGAAACACATTACAAAAGCATGGACTCCTTTGCTCTGTCGGATGTATAAATGTTCAACTGGAGATATCTACTACGGTCTTCTTCTTCTTCATCTTCACGGTAATAGCCAGCCGCACTGCAGCAGCACTTCTTATAGAAAACGTAAGTAACAATAGCTTCAACCACAATAAGAACCGAGTACACATAACCAATGAACACCCCCTCTGCAACACCCACTAATGAAGAAGAAGACCTCCCATGGAAGAACCACCGAGAAACCCGAACCCGAAACAAACCCTCCATCGCCGCAAACCCCAAGTTAACAGTCACTGCCAATAAAACTGCAGTCGAAGCTTTTCCTCTTATCAAAATGCAAGCTTTGATAATGGCATCCGACCCTCCAACACCTTCCACGCCCGATACAACAAACCCTAACCCGCAAACCGCCATTGCATTCGCAACCACTACGCAGTACACAATAACCCCAAATGCAGTCACGAACCTTATACAACTTTGCGATAACGGAATTTGTTGAAAAGCGTTGAATGCGAAGAAGATGAGGAAGAAAAAGGTGGCGTTCGACGAAAGAAGGACGAGCCAACTGCATATATAGGTCCGGAGAATCGGGAGATAGTTCGATAGTGCGGAAGAGGTTCGGTTAGGGTTTAGGAAGTGAAAGAGTAGGGTTTTGGAGAGGAGTAAGGATGTGAGGGTGAAAGGGAGGGAGATGAGTGAAGAGGAGATTGTTTGTGAGAGCTTGAGGTTTATGGAGTTAACGGGGAAATTCGCGGCGGATAATAGGGTTTTGAAATGGGTGTAGAGAGATGAAGAGAAGAGGGATTGGTGTTGGGAGAGAAGGTAGGTGATGGAGTATGGGAAAATGAGTAGAGGGGTTGTGAAGGTGAAGTAATGGTGGTTTTGGAGGAATAATTTGATTGATTTTTGGATGATTTTGGTTGTTGATGATGAAGATGATGATCTTTCCTCCATTGGAGCACTGTTGTTCTTGTTTCTGCAAAGGAGAGAGTTTTGTTGATTTTTTTTGCAACTGCTATAGAGAGACTTTGGTTTCTATATATGTTTGAAGTTGGAGGAGATAAAAGAGAGGATTAGGTGGTATGGAGAAAAGAGTAAGAAGACAAGGAGAAGGGAAGGGAGTGATTGGTGGGGTGGATTGAGTTGTTAGATGCTTTGTCAATGACTCAATCTACAAGCTGCATGCTCTGTTGGACTTTTTAATACTCATTTATTATTTTATTATAAGGGAAGAAACTAGAACTTATATTCAGCAAACATGTTTGCTGATAAAAATTAAATAAATTTATTTAGTTTACTTCTATTAACAATTTATGTCTTACTATTAATTATAATTATAATCAAGGTTGTTAGATCCCGATCTTATAAGGATCTTACGACTTTACGATCCCAGTGAAGTCAAACGATCCCGATTCTTTGTAGGTTCTTAATCTTATAGTATCTTAAATGATCATGATCCTAGTCTTATGATCTTATAATTTTATGACCCTAGTTAAGTAAAACGATCTTATGATTCTACGATTCAAGTTAACATAAAATCATCCAAGAAGTCGATAATTAATTTCGGATTAAGCATATTAGCGTCTTTATTATATTTCTATAGTGGAAAAATTGAATTTTCTCAACTTTTAAAATGATTTTAAGCCCATTTTGAATTTTATGGGGCAATTATTTATCACCTTCTAACATTTTTTTGTTGAAATAAAAAAATATATTGAATCAAAGTAGTATATTATAATTGTTCATAATCATTTGTCACGTTTAGTATTATAAGATTTAATGTATTATTATATTTGATAAATTATTTAATATTTTATATCGAAAATAATTTTTGATAAATCATTATAAAGTATTAATGGATTCTTTGTATTGTATTTATGTAATAAATAGTAATTTCTATATGTTAATCTATATATTATAACAAATCTTAAAAAATTATTCATATATCTTAAGTTAATTTATAATTTTTGTAAGATCTTAAGATCCATGATCTGATCCTACCATAAAACGATTCTAGTTAGGATCTCGATCCTAACAACCTTAATTATAATGTTTAATGCAAATAATAGATTTTTTATAGCGTTTATTACGTAATAAACACTATAAGAAAAAGTTGTTGATTTTTTTAGAGTAATAATAATTTTTTTAGAGTATATATAGTCTCAGTCCCTTAAGATTTTTCTTTTAAATAGTTGTTGATTTTTTTAGAGTAACATATAGTTGTTGAAAGTAGGAACTTCACTAAGTTGACCAAAAAAATAATAATCAAGTTGATAGTGTAAGTAATTCATATTTAATTAATGAAACTAAAACTTACGCTAGGTTTCCTCCAATCCAGGAGTACCTGTAATGTATCATTTGAGCTTGATTAAGAAAGCCGTGACTTATATTATTATTATTATGAAATTATTAGACACATAAATTAACTAAGGTAAAAATAATCATGTATTGAATATATATGTGCTTCAATTGGCAAAAAAAAAAAAAAAAAAAAAAAACTTTAGTGTTGGAAAAAAATAGAAAAATAAGTATTTTCGTAATAATAATGAGATCAAAACTTATATAAGTTCCGAGATTGAAATGCCATAATAAGTTCTTATTATGAGGAGTTCAAAATCTACCTAAAAAATTAATAAAAGTCATTACTACCATTGTGTAAGTCGATACTCGAAAAGCTACTCTCATAATTTGTATTTAGACTCTATAATTTAGTTTAAATATAGAAGCTATGATTTCTGACATTTATCTACAAGATTTGTCTTACCAAAAAATAATATAACTTCATTTAAAAAAATAGTGGGCTTAATAAATATTTAAAGTCAAAGTGGTAAAAGAATCTTTAGCTATATTATTGGATCTGTAGATTCTGTACAAATATAAATACAATATACTAAATATATTATATTACATTATCGGTAATCAAGAAATGATCAAAGAAACTAAGATATCATGACCACAAGTACCAAATGGGAGATCATTTCCCCTTTGGCTTGCTGCTTAAGTAAGTTAGCAAGCCTCATCATTGACTTAGGATATATATAGTAGTAATAATAAACTCTTATTATTAAATTAGATATTGATGGTGATAAAATTAGTATTCTAAGATTTTGAATTATTTCTAAAATTTAATTATTCTAAATATCTATTATGTTGTCACGTGACACAATTAATAATTCTAATTTTTAAAATATAAAAAAATAATATTAAATAATGAGATTATCTTTTATTTTCATCATGTTGCATCTTCATATGCTCCTGGTCGAACCACATATCTTATTTAGTGTGAATGCCGAAGCCCAGCCTGACCCATCCCCTCCATTAATTTCAAATATAATAGTTAATTATTAAATGGTTACTAAATGTTTGAGTAGTAGAATAAATTTACTTATTGAAGTTTTTTTTATTAATAAACTAGCTTAAGTTTCACAAATATACAATTTGCTAATTCTATTGAGATTTCCATCTAATTTGGACAAAATGGGTTACGTACACAACATGTTTGAAAGAAAATACAAAAAATTGCTTGATGATGTTTGGATGATCGATCAAACTGCCAATTGATATTTCGACATTTGAACAAATTGATATCTATTTTTCTTTGTCACATGTCTGATGCCCATCAGGTGACTAATTCCGTTAAGAAATGCGGAAATACTAAGAGAGCTAGCAATTTGTACATATGTGAAATCTACACTAACAAAAGTTTTTTTAAAAAAATTTAACTTAGCAATTTATTCAACTATCCAAACGTCAGTAACAGTTTGACTTTACGGAAAAATATATTCTATTAATAGTTTGATATGATTGCATGAGTATTCCTAGTTATATATGTATGTGTTTTTGTTAGTTTTCTACAAGATGAAACTATGAATTTAATTTTTATTTATTAAACATTTGTACTCAATATAATAAAAGAAATTCAATTTTTTTCTAAGATTTCACACATTAGTGAAAAGTTTAAAAAAAAATGTAATTAGTCTTAACGGCCCTTATCGATTATAGAACGAAAATATCGAAATTGTTTCAAATGGTTCCAGTTAAATCCTAAAATCAAAATAAATAGGACCGAACTCTTCATGAGGGTCTTGGTTTAGTCCGAGTGCATGACTAGTTTATGCTCATTCCTATAAAAAATTATAAAATTAATTTTAATCTTCAAAATCATTAATGATTTGCCACGTGTTATTATCGGATGTAATCAAAACATAATTATATTTCTTTTAGATTAATTACACCCATAATTTCCATTTCTTCCCTTAAAAGTTAAGTTTAGAGTTCAAGTTGTGCCAACGCCAAAGTTAAAAGCCCTTTGAAAATTTTCCCCATGACCTATTGTTGAATTTAATTGGATAGATAGAGACAAGTATTTATGTTTATTTATGATGATGATGCGTTGCAGAAATGGTCCAATGACGGATCTTAAGTTCAATGCATCACTCAATTGGGCTACGCTGGGCCAAGTCACCCCATCGTCAGCCTCAAAACGGACATGGGCGACCGGACAAGACCGAACATTGGACGATGCTCCTCAAAAACAAAAAGTAACTGCCATTAATGCGTTAAGCACAAGCTGAAATCATCCTAATCCTCCTCCCTGATACTGACTGACAACAATTTCCGCCTTGTTCTTGCTGTTCTTTATTCCACCCACAATATTCCTATTGGTGGATCTCCCAGGTAATTTAATTTATTAGCAAAGATATTTCTTTTCCCTTTCCCAAAGTTTACACGCTCCCTATTCCACTTCAATTCACTGGGTTTTCCGCTACTGAGGCAGTTGAATCGACAGGTTTTATTCTTGATCGTGTTCTAGTTTTCTGGGTTTTATGTTTGTGATCCGCTGTGCAAGAATCTTACTATTGGTTTTCTTGAATAGAACATTTAATTACCTTTTATTAGTAATAATTATAAGGCGTGATTACATTTGTTGATTGTTTTCTGCAAGTTTGATATTGATGGCGTCTCTAGAATTCTTCTGGGTACAAGAATCAGCTTTTAGGGTGGAGAAGTTCGTTTTTGCATATTTCAGTTCGTCAAAATAAATTGAGATCCTTCCACTAGCATCCTAGTAGTAACAGAGCAGCAATTTCAGTGAAGACTTTTGAAATTTAGTCAGATCACTCAACTATGTAGCTGAATGTTTGGTTTAACATAGATGACTTCAACAGAACTTGTGGTGTTGAAGTAGCATTGCCATGGAAGCAGAAAGCTATTTCATTGATCATGCAGCAGTGAATATACTCTATATATAATGATAAACTGGACTTTAGTTCAACTCTTTAGCAACTTTATGTAAGAAATCTATTCTCCAAATCAGATATTTAAGGCTAGAACATGCAATGTTTAGTTGTTGTTAGATTTATCTTACCCTTTTCCTCATTAAATCACCTGGAAGATGAATCTATCAATAGATATACTTACATGTGTTTGTTATATAATCTGACAATCAGCAAGAAGAAATCAAAGTAACTACTGGAATGGTTTTGTTTTTTTTTTTTTTGCTCAGTGCCTATTGGTATGCTTGATAATGAGTTTTGTTCCTTTCCTATGATAGGAAAATGGAGAAAGACCTTCCTCAAGCCAGACCAGCCTCTAACGGAAACCTGCTAAATGGGACCTATAAGTTCATCCGAAACCTTGGTCACGGTGCATTTGGCAAGGTCAAAGTTGCCCGCCATTTACCAACTGGTTGCAAAGTGGCTATCAAGATTCTTAACCGTAGAAAGATAAGAGAAAAGGAGATGGAAGATAAAGCTAAGGGTATAACAACTACTTATGGCATGGAAAAAGGTAAATTTATATCTAATTCTGGTCCAATCTAAGAAAACAATCACACAATCCTTAATTAGTGATATAGTTGCTGTATTGCAGTTGCTCGGGAGATCACAATATCCAAAATGCTTGTACATCCTCATATAGTCAGGGTGTACGAGGTTATAGAGACACTAACTGACATTTATGTGGTCATGGAGTATGCGGAACGTGGCGAACTTTTTGATTACATTGTTATGAATAGAAGAGTTCAAGAGGATGAAGCTCGTAAATTCTTTCAGCAGGTACTTTAACAGCATTTCTCTTGCATAATTGTACTAATTAGGGCAAGTTGTTTATTTTTTTCTATGGGAACAGATTATTTCAGGTTTGGAGTGCTGCCATAGTTATAGGGTAGTTCATCGAGACCTTAAACCTGAGAACTTACTATTAGATTCTAATGGCAATTTGAAGATTGCTGATTTTGGCCTTAGCAATTTCATGCAAGATGGTCATTTTTTAAGAACCTGCTGTGGGAGCCCGAACTATGCTGCTCCGGAGGTACGTTTTTAAATTTTTTGATATTCTTCAATTATGCTCCAATATACTGAAATTATCTGCAGGTTATTTCTGGTAGGCCCTATGCAGGTCCTGAGATTGATGTTTGGAGTTGTGGTGTTATTATGTATGCCCTCCTTGCTGGTACTCTTCCTTTTGACGATGAGAGCATCCCGAACCTTTATAACAAAATAAAGGTATACGTATACTGAACAAGATTACTTTTTTTTTAAAAGAAAAAACTCTATTTTTTATAATGTGATTGCTTTCTTTTTTTGGGTAAGGAGTAAAACTACTGACTTTTGTTTCAGCAAGGAATTTATACTCTGCCAAGTCACTTGTCACCTGGAGCAAAGGACTTGATTGCAAGAATGCTTGTAGTGGACCCATTGAAGCGGATAACAATACCAGAAATCCGAACCCACAGTTGGTTCAAAACGAACCTTCTCGGTTACTTAGCCGTTCCTTGTCTAGATGTAGTGACTTCACAGACGAGGAAGGCATGCTCTTGATTTCTACTCCATCTCTTGATTAATCATGTAGTTTCTTCCTCAATAACTCGTTTGGTTAATCAAAATCTAATTTTTCTGCTTATTTACGTGACACAGCTTAACGAGGATATACTTCTGCGAGTGATTACAATGGGACATGACCAGAATTTCCTAGTACATTCTCTTCAAAACAAGATCCACAATGATGTAAGTAAACATTTGACACGCGTCTACTGTGAGCTACTATTTTTCTCGTAACGGCATCATGTTTTCCTAAAACGTTTCAGGGTACAGTTTCTTACTACTTGTTGTTAGACAACTATTATCGGGCAAACAACAGCTACACTGTTGAGATAGATAGTGCCGGGGTATGTATTATCGCCAGAATTGTTTTCCTACAAGTTTAATCAAACACAACCTTCATATATTTATTTTTTCCATTTTTTCTCTGCAAAAATACTAGGAAACCCATGCAGAAGTTGCTGCTGTGCATGTCGGTGAATCTTCACTATCAAGCGACACACATCAGATTGGAAGAGCTGTGAATCAACCGGGGATTGACTTGGTACCTCACTCTCAGAGTGACGGAAGATGGAATCTTGGCTTGCGGGTAAAGTCTGAATTTTTTTCAGGAGTAATGAAGATACAATATTCTTAATCCATGAATTAACGGGTTTTGTTCTTTGGTCAGTTTGGAGCTCATCCCCACCAGGTTATGGCAATAGTGCTTCAGACTCTGCAGAACCTGAATGTGGGGTGGAAGAAGATTGGACAGTACAACATGAAATGCAGGTGGTCCCCAAATTCGGACTTGGACTTGAACTTGAACTTGAACCTGAACGGACATTTTCAAGACACTGTCGCGTTGTTGAGCAATTCATATTCAAGTAGTGACATGCTCATAGACAACGTGCCACAGAACACTGTGAAGTTCGAATTGCAGGTATTTTTGTGCTTGTTAAACACTTCATGTCGGTTTCTTAGCTACTAAGTTACATGTAAATGGTTGTCTGTTGGGTTGCTAATTTGCATGTTCGATTGTAACAGTTGTACAAAACTTTGTCGGAGAATTACCTGCTTGATCTACAGAGAATTATGGGTCCGCAGCTGCTTTTTCTTGACCTATGCACCAATTTTCTTGCCCAGATGCAACTTATATAGACGAATCGCAAATCTCGGGAATGTGGAGAAGACGATTATAATGAACAAGGTTTTGTATGTAGCAGCATATATGTATGTAAGAGTAGGAAGGGCAACTTTTTATTATAGCTCGAGGATCCTTCCTTATGGATTGACAAGTATGTGAAATTGTGAATGCTCTTGTAAAAGAAAGACCTGAACTGTGAAGATATACCCTAAATAATGTTAATGTGGAAATGAATTAATGTGATGGTTAGTTGGGAACAATTTATCAACACATCTTATCCTATCAAGCAAATTCTTATTTTCGATTTTCAGTTAATTTTATCAGGAGGGGAGGGGAGCGTCTGTAGTATTTTTGTTCCACAACCTAAAATAATCTCCATTGGCACAAGGTAAGCCGGTAAAGGATAAAGTAAGCTTACTACAAATGTTTTTTCATTCACAGAGCAGAGCTTAAACCTAAGAAATAACAAATGAGGATCCAACGTAGCCACATTTGTCATGCAAAGTGGATCAAAATTGTAATCCAGAGAAGTATATCATATATGAACTTAGAAGAAACCCATTCATATACTAAACAATATTGCAGCCTTTTGTTTTATTTCCTCCATAAAAGAATATGTATGTGTATTGCTGTAAATGTATTTATATATATATATATATATCACTATTGAACTCTGCAGCCTTGTTCTTCAGTCCTCAGAAATATCAAGCCTCGCCTTATTCTCTGCAAAATCCCGCCATTTCAATCAGTTAACTACGTCGATTTATCTAAACTAATAGCCAGTGGTAACCCGAATAATTCATATGATACCTCTCTAGTGTCCATTAGCCGCAATAGATCCAGTTTCTCAGAAGGCCTCCTGTTAGTTAGTGTAATAAGCTACAACAATACCAGAATCAGATACCTCCATAACATGTTAATTAGAGACTGAGTTTAACAACAGAAAGCAATAGTTACCCAGAAACTGAAGCGCTCGGGATCCTGAGGCGAGGGCATCATTCTCTCCAAACTAAGGAGCCTTTCATATCTCGACCGGTCTGCAAATTTATTTCATTTATAAAATGATGAACGCATAAATTTTCTTATAAAAATTAGTTAATGTGAGTGAATAGTAAGACTACCTTGTTGTGCTGCCTGTTTGGCCCTTGTTAACCAAGCCACTGCATGTTCAGCCACATTTCTTGCCATTTCTTGCAACTGCAGAATCACAAAATGATTAGCACCATATAATATCGGAGTTCATACAGTCTATTTCTTGGGCACTAAGGAAGAGCACATTAGACTTACGTCTTCTCGTGCTCCATCAGGGGGAGGTGCATCTTGTATCCACTCAACCTCTGCAACACGGTACCTGCAAAATCGTTAAATACCCATTAGATCTTTTTAACGGCCGTTAAATCTAGAGGTATAATCAATTTTGAGAAGACTGACCCATCTTGATCCCAAGATTGTAATATACGGAATCTTCTTTGGCCTTCTACCTGCAGAAATATTATCATTTCATCAATCCACCACAAAATCGTCTTCTCTGTGCAAAAAAAAAGGAAAATAAGAGAGTTGTGTACCTCTATGAAGAAACGACCGTCAGGAAGTGGCTCACACCTACACACAACACAAACCCAATTCATAACAGCAATGAAATGCTAAACCAACACATGATAATTATATAAATAAAAAAAAAAAACAGCAAGAGTCTCAATTTCTAAATTCATTGTTAGCTGCTATTTATTTTCAGTGAAAAGAAACAGTAATGAAATTTGGGAGAGGGGATTACTCGGTGATCTCCACTTCACATGCAAAATCAGCAACTGATCCTGTACTTGGATCACGGGTTACCTGAAGAAAAAAAATGCAATAACCAGTAATCAGAGAAGTACAGACAATACATCAGCTAAAGAGGAGAGTGAGAGAGAAACAATCTTACCATTCCCATCCGATGATTTCCTTCCATTATTCTCCGTACCTGTTATTTATTCACAGTTCATTAAACTAATGATTTAAGGAGGCCTGATTTTAAGAAAAAAAATCGAGCAAAATAAGAGAAGAATGATCTTTGTCCAACTACATATGTAATATAGTGCCCATTTAATTGGTTTAGAAGTTTTAACATAGTAAGGTACATAAAATCCATTTTTTTCCCATTCCGCCTAACTACTTCTCTCGACAAAATGAAGAAACACCGAAACACATGCCTCTAAACACCGAAAGACAAGTAGCGGACTAGTAACTTTGTATTAGTGTTTCCATAATTTACCAAAAAAATGTTTGTACCGAATATCTTTCTCATTTATAAAGAAAAAAACAAAACTATCAACGTACCATAAGTCTATACCGAGGCTCAAAAATGTTAAGGTGATACTTTTGGCAGGGTATCACAGCATCCATCACAAAAAGGGGTATGGATTCATTCCCAAGATTTGTCAAACTTTCATGCTCTGCTTTCCTTTCTGCATATTCTTCTGGAAAGCTCTTCTGTATAATGTTGTTTAGTGTCACACTGAACCAATGCAATGGAAAGCTAATTAATAACAAGAAAATAATACCAAGTATGGATATGAAATTAACTTTTAACAAAACTCATGAAATTTATATTCAAACTACCATCTTGATTCAACTTTAACTTCTAACGGACGACGAGAATAAATTACTCAAATGATAACCAATGTAGTTTTCTTGAACACATTCTTAGCTGATAAGGATAACTATTAAGAGTCTACAATATCCACAAAAAAATATAAAAAATAAAACCGTAGGAAGAATCTCACCTGACAGGTGAACCTCTGGGACTTACAAATAATACAGTTCGACACAGTGGGCACTTGTTACCTTCAGTATCCAATGACAAAGATCAACAAGAGAGAATAAATAGATATTAGAAAAAAAATGATACGTAAAATCAGATTTGAGATGAAATGAAGAAATCCCGCACCGCGGTCCATAGACTGAAACAAACATGAGCGGCAGAAAGAATGTCCACAGGGAGTTGTGATGGGCTCATATAACAACTTCAAGCACACTGTGCAGTCAAAATCATCTGTGCGCTCGGGTTTCCCATGCTTCCTTCTCTCCACAAATGTGCCCCGCATTCTATCTATATTTCGAAGGAGGGCCTGAAGAGGATTGCTGCAGATTACCAAAAAGGTTCGCAAATGTATTCAAGATCGAGGGGGAAAAACATTGCAGCTAAACACGATATTAGTTAATGAGAAGGATCTGTAACATAAAAAATGGGGGGAAAGGTTACCTGGAAGGGTCGATCTGTAGTCCTGAAAGAATTGTATCTCGAGCCATTTCGTACTTCTCTAACTATCATTCCAAAAGACAAAATCCAACAGGTTAACCATGATACATATAGTCACAGTCATAGAGAGGGTGAGAGGTAGAGAGTAATCTTACCAAACATAAGCAATTGGCCTTAAGTATGTAAGATCTAGCTGCATGATTTTTCAAGTCCGCAAGTTTATCCGCATCCTTTAAGGCAAGCTGCAGTTTTGAAGTTTTTCATATAAAGTATTCAAAGATGGTGTTAAAAAAATTTAAAAAATAAGAGTCATTATAGATACCTCTGCATGTATAGTAGGATCAAGTGCATTTACTGGAGTAAGCTCAGAGGCTGAGGGAGTTCTTGCTCTTAGGAATTGACTTAGCCTGATAAAGACAATGTTGTTACAACTTCAGCGAAACAACCAATAAGTCAAAATTCTCATGGTAAATTAAACATGGGATCACTAAACTGAAACAGGTGTCTAATCACTAATGGAAATAAAAATCACAAACAATGAAAATAGTTATAGAAAGAAGCAAGTGTAACCTGATGTAAGCTGCACAACGGTTTCCAAGAATAATGGAATCACTAGGTTTTATGACGTTTGCCCTAGAATAGCAATTGATTGCCTGGACAAGGTGTTTCAACATATCAGAATTGCAATTGGGAATAAATTTAAAGACAGCGAATAGAAACCGGGTATACTACAATATTATTTTTCCTAATGAACATCATGCATCTAAAGATTATTTCTTGCAGACCAGATATATCATTCTTGCTACTAACATTCCCCCGAAGGGTTTGATAACTGCACCATGCGAGTGATATACAGCTTCACTTTCCATGTTTGTGTTATCTAACTAAAATATGAATTTTGTTTGTGTTAACTTTTAAGTATAATATCTGCATGTGGGTTGAATGACGAGTTTTCCAATTATTTCCAACAGAGCAAGTGAAACGCAGTAATACATGAAGGTCCTATAATTATTAGATAATTACAGTACAGAATATTCCTAGTGTGGAGTATAGTTAAATGCATCTTTGGTGCACTTGCTCTAACACCTGAGACTTAATTGGATAGTTGTAAATAGCATTGGGACGTAGACAATGTTTGATCTGCAGTCAAATTCCTACTGCCAAATTAGTAATTTGCGTATCTTTTTCACGAAAAGGCTCCTTTTTTTGCCCCTGCTTATCTAAGCAGCAGGTATGCATTTTGGTTTCTACATAATTCAGTAAGCAAGATTCCCTTAGGACCATGAGAAACTACAATAAATGCTACAAGACAAGAGACCAATAACTAATCCAGTAATGAAGGCATCAAACTCAAAGCAAACTCATCTCACCTCTTCAAAACCTTTTAGATGGTTCTTTCGAAATGCATTATTGCCACTCTGCACAAGAGTAAAAACATGCTGGAACCTATCCCATGGCAGCGATGTTTCCCCTTCATTTGCCTGCAATTTAAATGCAACATCTAGTTCAGGTTCCAAACTACTCACTTATCCACTAAATGGATGGGTAGTTGCATTTCTAAAATTTCAAGGGAACTACACTCTTATACCAAGACAGGCAACATTCACAATCAACATATGGAGTTAATCAATACAAGCGAAGGTAAGTTATATAAGTGCAATATAGTCAATTCCGGAGGCCCTCATCAGGAGAGAAGCCACTCAACAGCCAATGGTGAACAGAAGTTGGTTGAATGGACCAAACTATTGAAATTGTTAGAATAAACATTGTAATGAAGAGAACATTAGTTCAATAAAAAAATTGATATTTGCTTCTGAACAGAACGGATTGTGTATAATTTTCAGATCATTTAGCTTCTTCCTTGAAATTGTCAATGACATGAAAAGGGTAAACATGATTTAGGAAATAAACAAGATTTTGGGATGAAAATAAACTTTTTCTTCTTGTCTCTAGCCTAAATGCCTCTTTGGAAGCAAACATTTATCTAGGAAGAGCGCTAACACGACCAAACAAAACTTCATGGAGGACAGTGAAATCGATTACAATGAAAGAGCTTAACAACTCAAGTAGATTGAATTAAAAATTAAAAAAAAAAAAAAAAATCATACCTTTGCCATAGAAATTGCTGGGAACATTAAGAAAATAATCATACAGATGAAAAACCCATGATTGTGAAATTGCCCAGAAAACGAGAGAAAAAAACCCCCAAAGCACCATAATGAATAAGTTTAAGAACTCAAGCAAATTGAGAATCGAAAGAAGTTCTAACAATTCACATTTTTGAAACAAGAAATTGCTCGGAAGAACAAGTTAAGACTCATAAACATGTAGAAAAATTATATGATAGTGAAATTACGAGAAAAGCAGACTGTTTTTTACTCTAACCATTAAAAAATCGAACTTTAAAGAAGGCAATTGTAGTAAAAACATAGAATGTAAGTGGGGCGAGGAAAAAGAGAGATCAAACAAACCCAGATATAGTCTTCAACATCTTCAACCCCTTCAAGAGTGAATCCGGAGGACGATTCTTGACCCGACATTGATTAAGGAATCCTGACGCTCTCTCTCTTTCGCTGTTGCAGGAGTACGGCGAGTACCCAGAAAGAGGAGCTGAACCCAAAGAGTTGAATTCAATACTACTGATGCGAATTCGGAGAAAATAAATGCATGAGGAGAAAAATCAGCTGCCTCGTGTTCGTTCTTGCATCCTTCATTGCGTACACGGTCCAGTATCCAAATACGTGGTCAGCTGTTGATGTTCCTTGGCCCGGCTTCAAAATAATAAATAGGGTACCCTAATAAATACATCTCTCTTATTTATTGTCCTACTATATATATAATAATATTTATTGACCAGCCTTATACAAAATTCTATTTTTTTCTGGCCAATACAAAATTGTACTTAATATATAACTTTTAGGTCACATTTTGATGATAAAATTTGTATTGTATATTAATTAATTAACTAAAGAATATATATCTTAATATTAATTTATTATAGCTATATAACATAATATTATAATAAGTTATTAAAAATATTTATTCTTTCAAATTTTTTTTAAAAAAAATAATAAATTAGATTAACATAAAAAAGTTATGATTTTGTGATCATTGTATTTAACATTTAAAAATATTATGGCAACTAAAAATAAATAAATATATGTTAAAATAAAATAATATTAAAGTGAATATATATGTCAAAATAATATAATATCTAGTGATATAAATAAATATAATCGTACTTTATTAAATTAAGTCATAAAACATGTTGAAACAGCGAGTTCAAACTTTATTAATTCATATGCTCGTAAATGAACATGAAAGATCGGACATTACGTAGCGAGATGACTTAAGTCATCATTACTATCCAATTCTTTTTCCTATACAAAAAAACACTTTATCAATTTCTACAATTAATGAAAGTCCAAATGCATATCATTAAATATTATTTTAATACATATAAATATATTTATTTATATTATTATTATTATATATATATTATTTTTATGTATCATAATTTATTTTTACAAACATTTTATGGGTGAAATGATTTATAACCCCTTAACTATTTTGTTTGACTTATATATATATATATGTATATTAACTACTTTATTCAAAAGTTACACGCTATGATATTTATATAAAGCTTAAAACAACCACATAATCAATTGTCATATAATTTTAAAAAAATGACATATAATTTTTAAAAATAGATAAGATGTGTGGTTTAACTTATATTATATAATATGGTTAAAAGGTTTTTTTGGTGTCATATGTTTTACCATTGTAGGCTTTTGGTGCCATAAATTTTATTCTGTAGGTTTTTTTATGTCAAACGTTTGCGCTTTTGGTGCATCTGTTAGTCAAATGTTAAGTTTGACCGTTAAATACTTTTGTTTTGTTCAATTTAGTTTCAAATATATACACCTAACTTTTAATTTTTGCAATTTAACCCTAAAAGAACTAGGGTCCAATTGACCTAGCTATGGTCTGACCCAGTCATGGGTCGCACTACGGCTAGGTCAATTTGACTCTAGGGTCCAATTGAGTTCTTTTAGGGCTAAATTACAAAAAATAAAAGTTAGGTGTATAAATTTGAAACTAAATTGAATAAAATAAAAGTATTTGACATTCAAACTTAACATATGACTAACATATACACCAAAAACCTACAAAATGCAAGCGTTTGACACCAAAAACCTACAAAATAAAATATATAGCACAAAAAATCTATATTAGTCAAATATACGACGCAAAAGACTCTTTAACCGTATATATAACATAAAGAATCATTGTGGTGGACTTAATCAAAGGAAATGGTGTAAAATTCAATGAGATTGATGAAATGGTGTTGACTTAGGTGGAAAGTCAGAAGGATGAGCTTTGGAGGCAAAACCAAAACAAAAGCATGAAGATACAACTTAGAAGAGAAGAGCCATGGCCGTCCCCAAAACTCTTGACTATATTTAGTAAGTCAAGACTAATTACTAATTAGTTTATTTACCAAAAATAAAAAAAGAGTAGTTAATTTAATTGTAGCTGAAAACGGCAGAGTATATTGTCGTCGAAGACCACCACCCCCTTGCCAATGCCACCAACCACCACATGACAAAATGCCTCCACACAAGGATCCTTTTCTGCCTTTAATTTCCCCACTTTATATCCAAATTCCACCTTTAATGCAAATATCACAAATTATTATTTTTACCATTTTAATATTTAAATTAGATTTTAGTTTACACTAAATAAAAAAAGTGTTTAGAATTTATTAAAAATTGTAAGATGGTTTTCTTATAAAGAATAGTTAAAAAAACGATGAGAAAGAAATAATGACTCTATGTCTGTGGAATGTGATATATTTGGCGGAGAAGTTTGGTATTTCATTGCCATTTTAATGCTCTTTGAATATCTATCTAATTTGGGATTGTTGGCAAAAAAAAAAACAAAAAATCTAATTTGGGATTTAAGATCTCATAAGTTAATTATTATACTTATTTTTGTGTTTATTAAAAAATTCCATTAATTAGTTGAGTCATAGATGATTTTTTTTTATTTTTTTTTGCTGAAATGATTCATAGATGATTTGGAGCTGCTACAGTTTTACTGAACGACGTTCGAACGAACATCCATAATCAGTGTTTTGAAAGATCCTCCCTACTTGATGATTTAGTAAAGTTTGCACTTAGTAAGTCGATATTTAAATTTAAGGAGTTTCAGGGGGCCAATTGATCCTATTCTGATATTGTATAGAGTAGAGTGGTCAATACTGAAACTTAGAGGACCAGAAACGAAACTTCGTTGTCAATTTGTACCGGGGTCATGCAAGATATGTGTTTGAAAAAGTGCCACGTGTCAAAGATATTTGTAAAGCATTTCCTTTGGATTGCAATTAGGGGTGTAAATTGTAATTGTGTGAATCAAACTAGTCAGAATTAATTAGTAAAAAATGAGTTTCTAGGTAGAGACGGAAATTGGTAGGTAAAGTTGGATCGTAAAACGGAACGTAAAAACGTAAGTTTCTACATATTTGCTAAAATAACATTAGAAATGAAATTTATAAATGTAATTATGCACAAAAACTACAAAAGTAATAAATATATTCTAATTCATAGTTGATAACATATTTTTAATAAAAAATATGAACTCATTAGTAGTCACCTCAGTCGTTACGGTGACCAATTTTTGTAGATTGACATGAAGAATTTACGGGTCAAATGAATTAAGAATTCAAGATTTTAGGGTTTGAGAAACATAAAATAGAAATGGATGTCGATGGAGTTTAAGACTTTTAGTATTATTATAATTATTATTATTAAATGATTAATGAATATTAAACTTTAATTTTATATGAATAGGTTTTGAGTCAATAAAAATTGATTTGCCCCATAAATTACAATCCATGAAAAAAATTTCGTGTGTTTGGTTGATAAGTTTTTTGGGTTTTGCATAATTTATTAGATTTGGAAAATTTTGAGTAAATTATGGTAAACATTCAACGGTGGAAACTTATGTTTCTACCCGTTTTTACGACTCTACACGTGTTTCTACCCGTTTTTACTCAGAAAGCGATTTTGTTATGTTTTAACTCGTTTTTTAAGGTACATGATTAAAATGTTCGTTTCTACGACCTAGAAACGAGTTTTTAACTATATAGCTCAGAATTGTCTTCGTTTAAGCATAAATTCAATTTGGATTTGTTTAGTCTAATCGATCGACCTCGAGCTTTTTGTTATATCAAGTTCGAGCTTGATAATACTTTGTTTAATTTCGCAAAATAAATGAGCTTTAATTATATAATATATATGGTTAATTACAAAATTGCAAGTTGATCTTCATGTAAATGTGCAGTTTTCTAGTTATACTTTTTTTTAGCAAATTGCTAATCGAATTTTTGCTAATGTGCAGTTTACTAGCTCTGTCAATTTCGATTAACTATGGATGTAATATACTTTCTAAAATTATTAAAAATACTCTAAAACTCTACTATGCTTCTAAAATATAACTTTTAAATAAAATGAATAACAATCTCAAATATAATTCAAAAATGATAAATATTATAAAATAATATATATAAGTTAAATATATAACTCAAAGTAAACAAATTATGTTTTATAAATAAAAAAAAATTAACTTATATTTGATATATTTTTTGTTACACTTGCTTCTTTTATATATTTCTTAGCATGTAATATTTGATAACGTTATGTTATATAAAAATTTCATGTCATTATATTATTATAAAATAGTTTTTATAGTAAGGTCAAGGGGAAAATGGGTTTTTCTAGTATTCTTCACAAACACCATATGCTCATGCTATTTTTATTAATGTGGTGGACTTAATTAACATAACAACAAATCTAAAAATAGATTTTTCTTAGTTACACCTAGTATTTGTATCATGCAACTAATAATATCAATTTTTATATAAATTTAGCTAACAATTTGCCCAATTCAAATAAAGTTTAGGTAACAATTTGATGATTAACACAAGTCAGTAGAATTAAAGTCGAGTAGAACTCAAATCTTGTAGTAATATGAGAAGTTAATTTATTATGATGTATAATAGATTTATTAATTAAATCAAGTTTAATTTTGTCGAGTCTAGATGCGAGCTGTCATCGACTTTCAAAGTTTTGAGCAAATGATAGTTTTTAGTCAAGTATAATTTAACATATACACGACTCGTTTACAGACTTGGTGGGAATTCAGGGCCGGCCCAAGGGTAAGGCCACTAAAGTTAGGGCTTTAGGCCCCCAAGAAAAAGAGGTCTCATATATACTATTATATAAGTAAGTCCACTTCAATACATAATAAAAAATTGTCCAGTTCAGAAGAAAAAAAAATGAATCAACTTTCTAATATTTTTGGGTTAGCGATAAAGTTAACTTAATTATAATCAATTTAACTAATTATGCCATCATTTATTGGGCCAAATATAAGGCACCAATTTTATTTTTTTATTTTTTTTTTATTTTTTGGCTTTAGGGCCCAGTTTCTCTTTGGACCGGCTCTGTGAGAATTGCGATCGTTTACTGCGAAAAGAAAAGAAGAGAACAGCTTGAATGACCAATAGATCAATTACCATTACGTACGGTTCAGTATCTCCGAGGGGGTGTTTGGATGGATGTAACGTGGGATGTAATATTACATTACGTCCCACATTACATCCACATTATATGTTTGGTTTACCAAACGACGTAATGTGCATTGTAATGTAATGTCCATTGTAATCTGAGATTACGTCCAAACTCCATTCAACGTAATTTGAGATTACATCCAAAAACAGATGTAATATGAGATTACGTCTAACATTACGGAGTGTTATTATTTTATTGTTATTTATTAAATAGATAAAATACTTTGTATTATATTATAGTTTATTATGGTATTATTATTATTATTATTATTATTATTATTATTATTATTATTTTTAGCTTTTTATTTTTTATATACTTCACAACTCATTATTGTAATAAATAATAATGCACATGATGTTCATATAAAATGAGTAAGTCTTTTTCATTGCATTTTTTAAATGAAAATTATCTTATAAAACTATATATAGTGTTTTAATTAATAGAATTTTAGTAGTTGTACATATTGAGTTTAAATATATAGTCTTTAAAATTCAGAAATGACTATAGTATTAATCACACACATAATCTTTAATAAGTTAGTTGTCAAAATATATATTCTTTTAATTCTTATATTAATATTAATATATATTATACTCTCATATAGATTAATATAATAATAATAAAGTCACATTACAATGCACATTACAACACATACCAAATAATGTAATCTAACATTACATTCCACATTACAGCACAACTAAGCACTGCAATCTAACATTACATTACGTATCTCACATTACTTGTAATCTCACATTACGTTCATCCAAACGCCCCCAGGGACGTTCACGTTGTTTGTAAGTTATGTAATATATAATAGGGTTTATAGGTCTTTTGGTACCCTATGTTTGTTCACTTTTGGCTTTTGGTACCATATGTTTGGTTTTGCCTATTTTTGGTACTATACGTTTGCCAATTGTATACTTTTGGTCCGACCTTTAGTTGACCGTTAGAGTTGACCGTTAAATAGTCACGTGACCTGCACATGCCTAGCCCCAAATTTTGATTTTGTTCAGTTTTGTCATCAAATTTTTTGTCATAACTTTTTATATTTGTAATTTGGCCCTTAAACATTTTCAACCGCACCCTAGGACTAAATTGACCTAGCATGGTCTAACCCATGCATAGATCGGACCATGGCTATGTCAATTTGACATTAGGGTTCAATTGGGTCAATTGAACCCAATTGCTAAATTGACCTAGCCATGGTCCGACCATGGCTAGGTCGGACCATGGTTAAGGTTGCCCGGGTACGGCGACCCTAGCCATGGTTCTACTAGCCATGGGTCGGACCATGGCTAGGTCAATTTAGTCCTAGGGTGCGGTTGAAAATGTTTAAGGGCTAAATTGCATGAATAAAAAGTTAGGACAAAAAATTTGAGGACTAAATTGAACAAAATCAAAATTTGGGGCTAGGCATGTGCAAGTCACATGACTATTTAACGGTCAACTCTAACGGTCAACTAACAGTCGGACCAAAAGTATACAATTGGCAAACGTATGGTACCAAAAATAGGCGAAATCAAACATGTAGTACCAAAAGCCAAAAGTGGGCAAACATAGGGTACTAAAAGACCTATAAACCCTAAAAATGGTGTAGTTACTGTAATAGATATGTGTTTTATTTATTTATTAGAGATGTTGAGTTTAAATTTCATATTGTCTTGAGATAAAAAAAATATTAATAGTCATCATTTCACTTATTTATGAGTTGATTTGATATGAGTATGAATTATACTAAACTCCGACATTTAATTAGACACCAGTGAAAAACATAATAATTTTGGTTTTTGTTTTGATAAATTTATGAATTAATTAATAAAGTAAATGTAAGTTATAACTCACGTAGAATCTTATGTGGTTTTTTTAAAAAAAATCTTATGCAAATATATTTATATATATAGGACTAAAATGTTATAACTTGGTGGTTGTAAAGTTTTTTTTTTGATAAACACTGCGCAATATATATTAATAATCCAAACCAGACAAACTGTTAAACCTACAGGATATAACAATCATGTAAGCCCAAAGCAGGAGGAACAAAAGGAGCTAACCAACAACCAAAAATCTGCAGAATTCTAGATTGTCTACACAAGAAATCTGCAGATTGAACACTAGACCTAGAAACCTTAACAGCATTACTAGCAGAAAGTTGCAACAAAAGTCTAACATCCGACAAGACACCAAACAACAAAATAGGAGACATATCCAACTGGTAAATTGCAGACACCAACAACTTAGAATCAGTGAGCAAAATGAAGTCTGACAGACCCATTCTCCTCCCCAAAAGAAGTCCCAATCTGCAACCAAAAGCTTCGGCCAAAAGTGCTTGATCCCCAGGATATCTCCAACAAGAAGCAGCCATTAACTTTCCAAAAGGATCCAAAATTATAGCAGCTCCAAGTAAACAACCAGTAGAACTATTAACAGAACCATCTACTATTATCTTCCACCGTCCCGGAGGAAGAACCACAACAGGTCTTGTAACTAAGGAAGATCTGGAGGAGTTACCTGCAATGCCTCTGTTGACAGACCCTGCACCATTTACAAAAGTGACAGCGTGATCAGTGTTAATTTGTTCAATCCTATCCATGACTTCCTTGATTGAAGGTTGTCTAAACCTGAAAATCACATCATTCCGAGAAATCCAGATAGACCATAGAATAATACATTTCAAAGGAAGAAATTTTCTTAAAGGCATATCTAACCAGCAGGCCCTTTTTCCCATTTTAACCAATCCAAAACTGAATAAACAGGTAATCTAGCAGTCTGAATCATAAAAGCTGAAGCATACCAAACCCTTTTTGCAAAAGGACAAAACCACATAACATGGTTCCAGGTTTCATTTTCAACTCAACAAAAATGACAAATATGATTAAAATACGAAATACGTTTTCTAAGATTAACCCCAAAGGGTAAACCCTCATGACATCCCTTCCAGACGAACATCTTAATTTTAGGCAAAATATTGAAACTCCAGAATTTTGACCAAAATGTTTGATTAACAGTCCTAGGGGATGTTGAAGTAGAAGCCAGATTTAAAGCATAATTAAGAAGATGAAAATACCCAGATTTAACAGTGTAAAGACAAGAATTGGTATGCTCCCACGTAAACAAATCAGCCACAGGAAAGACAGAAATAGGTATTTCAGTAATGGAACTAATAATAGGAGGGCACAACACTGTATTAAGCAGTTGTAAATTCCAAGTACGATCAGCTGTATTAATAAAGGTAGCAACAGAAGAACTAAAATTTTGAACAGAAGGTAACTTCCAATCCAGAAGAGATTTAGCATTAGGTACCCACGGATCAGTCCAAAAATTAACTGAATGACCCACACCAATTCTCCAGCGACAGCCATACAAAAAAAGAGGTCGAATTTTAATAATAGATTTCCAAACTGGAGAATGATTATTAGAAACTGTAGCAGAGGCAAAATTCGTAGAATGAAGATATTTCCTTCTAATCATATCAGCCCAGAGAGATTGATTATTGGAAAACAGTCTCCAAATTTGTTTAAACATCAAATATTGATTTTGCAAACAAGACTTCTTAAAACCAATTCCACCATCACGTTTACTCAAAATCACTTTATCCCATGCTATCCAAGGAATACCAGCTCTATCAGCTGAATTTTTCCACCAAAATTGTCTATAAAGTCTATCTAACTTATCATGTATATAAGAAGGAAACAAAATACAACTCATAGCATAAGAAGGAATTGCAGAAGCTGTGGACTTAATTAAAATTTCCTTACCAGCTGGAGATAATAACTTAGACATCTGGTGGTTGTAAAGTTAGTTAGTCAGTATTATATTATTATTATTATGTATATATAAATTCGATGCGTGACATGTAAAGCCTTGATATTGGATGATTGGGTGAAAAAATGTGGTGTGAGTTGCGGCGTGTCGTTACACACATTATTAAAGAGCTATAGCTAGGATGCTTACCATCATCATCCATACCATATATATATATATATATTACATTTTGTGGCCCCATTCTATAAATGATACTAAATAACCTACACATTGCAATATAATATTATGTGTAAACTCTCTTCATTCTAATGTGAAATTACAATTAATATTATTGTTTATTAATAAATAGATAAAATAGTATGTATGATATTTATTAAACCATATTTTTATTGTTATTATCACTATTACTATTAATATTATACTTTTATTCTTGTATACTTCTCATTATTATAATAATTAATGTGTATGATAATCATACAAAATGAGTAAATTTTTCTGCACGATATTTTTACGGATCTTATAAAATTATATATAAAAAATTAATTAAAAGAATTTTAATAACAAGGTGATTTTTTTTAGTTCATAAATAAGATAATATAAATTAAACACAAAACATAAAGTTTATGAAGTTAGTTAGCTGTTCTCAAAATAAATATTCATTTATACTACAAAATATATCAAACACTATAATTTAATACTATATACAATATTATAGCATAATTAAACAGTGCAATCTAATATTATATATTACTTAGCTCATACTATTTGTAATATTACATTTAAAGTAATTAAAAATCCTAACACTCTATTATATGCGCATTGACTAAAAAATCACTTTTGGGTTAAAGAAAATAGAAAAAAAGAAAATCCGGAGCTATAAAATTTGACTATATTAAATTGTTGATAGTGCTATATTGATCGAGTGCGTTATTCAAAAGTAAGATATATTCACAAATGAACAGGATATTATACATAATTATATAATAAATATGAGTTTAGAGTCAGTATGATTCCATACTTTTATTTAAAAAAAAAAAAAATTGGTGTACAAGGAATCAACAGAAGCGGCGTGGCAGTTAAAATTGGTCGGCATGCAAGTGCAAGCAAAAACAGCCACCGTGGTTTGCTGTAATTAAGCACTTGGAGTGCGTGCATGCATGGAATATAATGTGAAACTGCCGTTTGGGTATAATTCTTTCAACGTACCTTAAATTAATTGATGGTCTCATCATTCAATCAATCTATCGCAATCTCTACTTATATATATATTTCTCTTTTCATACCGTAACGATTTTCAGACCATGTTCGTTGCTGATTAATGTATCTATCTTCACATATATTAGTAATAGTAGCTCTTTAATCAAGTATCTCGTAAATTAGAATTCATGAGTAAAGATCTGCTTTATACATACTTCAACACAAGGTTTTGAAAATCGGTACGGAGCGGGTTTGATTATGAACCGATCATACTGACGGTCTGATTCTAGTAAAAAATTATGATATGCACATAAACTCGATTCGACGAGTGAAAATCAGATTGGACCAAATAAACAAGTGTCAGTTTACCGATTCAAACGACAAAATATGGAATGGGCCTAAAGATTTATAAAAATATATTTAATTGATTTTTTTTTTTTGCTGAAACCAGTCGAATCAGATCTGACAGGTTAGACCGAGAACTAGCGACTTTGTCAGTTTAAGGTTCGACTTTCAAAACATTGCTTCAACATTCTCTTGATACTATTATAGGTTTCACTCCGGCCACCTAAGCTTTAACTTCACTTGGATTCATAACATAAGTATCGGTCTGGCCACCCAATGTCTAGGAGAATAACAATGAGTAAAGTGTATACATGAAGATGTCATAAAGAAAAGCAATGGATGCTTGTTGATCGGCTTCAGCTTAAGTGGCGGCATAATATACCATAGAAAGGATATTTGGAGGAATTGAAAGAGCTAAAAAGCTTTTAATTATTTAGGTTATGGTCTTTTGTGTTATAACCATATTGCCTTGACATTTGTTCGTATAAGCATAATTTTAAGCGGTCTAATACTCCTATCAATCAACACAACTCTCAACTCTCAAGGATTAAGATTATAAAATTTAAAAATAAAAAATTCAACATATATAATGAGGTTGAAACTTGAGTTTTTTTTTTTAAGTTTCCCGCGGAGTGTTCTTAAGTGGGCCCTATCAAAAGAATTCTGACCCATGATTAATGGACGAGGCGAACCATCACACCATAGTTGATGTCTAGCGAGTTGTATTGTATACCTTGGTGTTGAAAATTAATTTTGGTTCCCAAGAGGCCCAATATTGAATGACACAACAAAAAAATGTGGCCATTTAGATATACAACTGGAAATGATATAGAAGGCCCAAACATGATAGCTAATTCCAAAACTAAAGTAATCCTGAAATTAAAACACTAATATGGGCTGATCATCAAAATTGCTATTTGAAATTAGAGCACACAATTTGCTAGTTCAAAGTTTTTGTTATTATTTTTTTTTATTTTTATTTTAATCTTTTCTAACTTACCACCAGCAGTGGTTGTCTAGTGGTCAAGAGCGCTTACTCCCAAATGGTTTGGCTCCGAGGTTCCAGATTCGAAACCCCTCAGGGGCTTTACCTCGCGGTGAGTTGATATAAAAATATCAGGTCCTATCTGGCCCACATACCACGTCAGACATATGAGGAGGTCAGTAAAACTGGGTTTAAAGAGCCGGCCTCTTGACTATACTAGGCTGCTGGTGGGGTTACGTTGACGGGTCAGTGCATACACTAGTTGTTCGATAATTCTGGTCGGAAACAAACTTAGACCGTGAACAAATGAGCCCGAACATTACTAATGGAATGGGTCTAGGGTCGCTACTACTAATCCATTCCTTTTTATTGAAAAAAAAAAAATCTAACTTAGATTTATTATGGAAAAATCACTAAATCTCTCTAATATTTCATCCAATATGGACGAAATTAATCACATGATTTACACATTAATGAAGAAAAAAAATAAAATAAAATCTAAAATGACGGAATTGAATCGATTCATTTAGAAAATCCATATATTTCATTTATTATTTTTGGATTTTTAAGGAGACGTGATAATAAGAAGCTAATTATTCAAGATCGATTCTGTCATTTCAGTTTCTCGATTTACATGCAAAGCCACATAACTAATTTCGTGCATAATTGATTGAATGTTTGACAGAGCTAGAGCTAGAGCTAGCTTTTTATTTATAAGTGAAACCTAAAGTAGCAAATTGTAAAAGAAAACCTTTAGCTAGCCATTTGTCTGTGTCTAAATTTCAGCTAGCATTTTGATTTAAATTGAACACAGTTCTATCTAAGAGGAATCTCAAGTTTTAGAATGAAGAGTTGCTGAAGCAAAACAAACTTCTGCAGATTTAGCAGGAAAACAAAATACCTCTTTTGTGGACAACCAATTTAAACAACTCTGGTTCCTCAATACTAGTTAGGTGAAGCTGATGCTACACAGTTCCTTCCTTTATTAATTATAATAATAAATTCTATCAATGTTTCATCAGATTGAACCTTCAATACTAGAATGCAAACTTGGTTGAGCAGCATAACTCCATAAACTGCAGAAACCCGAAAAAAGAAGTAAATTCACCACAAGCAAAAGGATTCTTGGGTGCATTTGGTGTTTATACTAATAAATATAAGCAATCTCAGGGTGATAGGTGTCCCCAGTCCCGTCAATACGTGGCGATGCAGATAACTTCAACCTCAAGCAAGCAATGTTAAATATACAGGGTTGCACAACCCTTAAATCATCAATCATATCAACAAGCTAGATTCATTCAGATACCATTAAGTATTCACCAGTTGTTGCTACAACATAAATACTATCAGTATTTGCTAGAAGATGTCCTGTTTCAACTTCCATTAACAATATATGTTTTGCTTGGACAAAGATAAGTAGTAGCACAACAAAAAAAAAAAAAGGAAGAAACTTGAGTTAAGAAATGAATTACCTAAACAAATTTGAAAATCGTACTAACTCGTCTTTGCATGGTCTGAGTGGCGGATATCGAATTGATCGACATACTGCAAAGGAGTGGCAGTCTCATTGCGTATTCTCTTGATCTTGGGACTCAACAATCCCCGATGACCAAATCCGTAAAGGTTAAGAACTTGATTGTCTGCAAAATTGAATGCTCTCTCCATGCTGCTCAGACACCTCTCAACAGGGTAATCTCCATAGCTTCCACAAGGCTTGCAACCCACAAAATGGGTTACAAATGGCCACCTTTCATCTCCCAGACCGGGATGGTACTTCTCGAGCATTTCCTCATATCGATCCACCAAACCCACCCAATAACCGTGCAAATAGTACGAATTTTCGACAAACACCTTGTCCATCCACTGATCTTTCTGAGAAATCAACAGATAAATCAATGCAGATTGATCATCTGCTTCAAATGCAGGACGGCCTTTCAGATTTGCTGTCAAGATCTTTCCTGCTTCATCTCTTATTGCCCCTTTCGGCCCCATTGGAGCCCAAGCATCGAGCAAATCCAACGACCACTGACAATTCCTGAACAAGAAGCTTCCTGTATTCAAAGCAATCCAAGATTTCTGATCAAACAGTAAATCCGGGTACCCATGAATGACCAAGTTGTGGTTACTGTATTTCGAAAGCGGGATTTCGAAAACCATGTCAGTGAACAATGCATCACTGTCCATCCACCATATCCACTCGACCTCGGGGTGAGACAGCATCAATCTCCGAATCATTGGCAATTTTGCCCAGTATCCAGCAAGTTCCTTATCCAAATGAGCCATATTGTACACAATCTCAATGCCATGAATCCTACAGTAATCAATCTTGTTCTTGATAGCTTTTAGCAAGTAATGATCCCCAATTGGGTTATCACAAGGATTTGGAGGAGACCCAGTTAAGAGCAAAATCCTCGCTTTACCATTAACGTAATTGGGGAATTCTGGGTTGGATTCTAACCAATTCTTGCGTTTGGCGTCCCAATCTGTGATCTTCGGGCCCAGCGCGTAGGTGACATTGGGATTGATCTCCGGCTCCGGAGGGTCGTTCGGATCTACGGGGTCGGAATCGGATCGGATCTCAGCAAGGATCCGGTTGGTCTCCTCGACGACGTTCTGATCGATGGCGTCGGCCTCGGAGCTGCCGAGGTTGCCGACCCCAATGGTGCCGCGCAGGACGAGGATCGTAACGAAGCCGCAGAGGATGGTGATCTTGATGTTGTTGAAAGTCTTCTGGATCTGCCTACCGCGCGGAATCACTCGTCCGGGGGGGT
The DNA here is from genome assembly GCA_036873135.1 of Clarkia xantiana subsp. parviflora. Lineage (NCBI taxonomy): Eukaryota > Viridiplantae > Streptophyta > Magnoliopsida > Myrtales > Onagraceae > Clarkia > Clarkia xantiana. The sequence continues at coordinate 10,715,898 of JAPTYO010000010.1, read as the reverse complement.
TCCTGCCGCCGCCGCCGCCGTTAGCGAAGGTCGTCGGTAGGGCAGAGGAGGTCCTCTTCGTCGGCGTGAAACTGTCCTGACCCATAATACCGAAATCCACTCCTCAAATTCACCTTCAATATGGCGGCGGCGGAGGAGGAATCATGTAATCGAAAAGTTCGCACCTTTTTTGTTTCGGTTTCAAATGCTGCACAGCGAGGATAGGGGAAAGGAAATCTGAGACGTTCAGAGCATCAATGGCAGATAAGAAAGAGACCAATTAGGAATGGGAGCAAAGACGGTATAGTTGAGCTCACGATGTTATGTATGAAATAGAATGGAAGATGAAGAACGAAGAAGACTGACTGGAACACCGCCGACTGTTTGTGACTTTGTGTTGTAAATAAATTCTTAATAATTCCATATTATATTTATTATTTAAAAATAATAATAAATTATGTTTTGATGTCATGTTATTACTATATTAATTATTAATGGTGTTGTGTAGGAAATGATTTTCCATGTGCTTTGTCGGAAGTTGATGTCCGAAGATCAGATTAGATCTGTCTAATTTATTGACAATAAAAACCTGTTAATTTATTGTCTTATATAGTTGGCCGAACTTTTTTTTTATTGAAAAAAAAAAATTGGTACATAAATCTAATAATTATTTTTGGGGTTATTAGTTGTGTAAAATGTAAATAATAATTTAGTAGACGATGTTAAAAGGTCCAGATCGAGTCCAGCTGTCTCGAACGCGTAACCTGTTGATTTATTTCACCAGTTTTACTTCCTTTTATTAATAAAAAAATATTATATGGTTACCTCATTTCATTTTATTATTTTACTATAAGTTTTTTTTTAAGTTTTCTACTCCACGCTTTGGTACTTTTTTTGCATTTTCCTATTGCTCTAAAAGTGGACCATAAATGAAATTGATATTATTAATAATATGATACAAATATTTTTAAAGTTTTTATTTCATGTTTTTACATATGTATAGTTAAAAAATTCATATTTTTAAAGTTTTTACATATGTTACAATTAAATATATCCTAATAATAGAAAAAACAAAAGCATAATAATCCAAGAGTATGGTAGAAAAATCATCAAGATTCATGCTCTCTCAAAGTCAAATTTGCTTGAATCTATTTCAACATTCACTTTTTTTTTTTTTAACAAAAACATATTTTTTAAGATTAAATAAGCCTAAACCACGACAACAAATCCGTTACTTTAAAAAAAATAGAAAATATGTATTTATTACTTAAAATGTTTATTTTTTTAAAAATGAAAATCAACAATCTAATAATAGGACATCGAATATCAAATATTCTAAATCTATCATAGTGATGATCAACATGATTTCCACCTGATAATTGTAATACCGAATATCAACATTCTAAATCTATGACAGCGATTATCAATATGATCTAATTGAGACTATTTTTAGACTATTAACTTAATATTTTGGGTTAACAGGTATTTTGGTCCATGATGTTTCACCATGGGTTTTGGTCCATGATGTTTTTTTCCCCTAATTTTGGTACTATATGTTTGCAGATTTTTCTAGTTAATAATTAACTTAATGTTAATTTTTCTAGGGGGAATTGACACCCTAAACCTAGTTCAATTTGGGCGAATTGAACTAAATGTATGGTTCAAATTTGAGGGAATTGACACCATAAACCTAGTTCAATTGGTCAATTCCCCCCAAATTTGAACAAAATTGAAAGTTTATGGTGGATCACGTGACTTGCACATGTCAATTAACGGAAAAAATGGAAGAAATGTAACGGTCGGACCAAAACTAAAAAAATCTGCAAACATATGATACCAAAGCTAGGAAAAAAAAAACATCATGGACCAAAACTCAAAAGTGGTCAAACATCATAGACCAAAAGACCTGTTAACCCTAATATTTTTCTTAATTAATTAGAATACTAAAACCAACTAACCATCCAATTCAATATATTTTCTTCCTTTTGACTCTGCTACCCTATATTCTGAAACTCATCTATCTCCTTTTGGAACACCAAAAGACAATTTTAACAGCACAACCAAAACACATACCTGCTGGTGTAGCTTTAATTTCACTTCCATCTATAATTTCATGATCAAATTACACCATTACCATACATTACCAGCAAGCTACATTATTTTCTTCGAAATCTTCTTTTTACCGATCGAGTTCCTCCTTTCTTCTTCCTTCTGATTCGATACAGCTGCTCTCGAGTTTTCTCCTCCCTGAACTGCAATATCTTGGCACTCACTTCCCCCTCCACCTCCACACTCCTTCCCTTCGGTTTAAACACTCGAGTCACCGAAGGATCCAACACATCAACCGAACACTTCAACACAATACCATCACGACCCGCTTCTTCCCAAAGCTCCCTCGCCTTATCAAACTCGCCTCCTCTGCATAGCTTCGGTATAAGCACATCATACACCGGTCCATAACCACCCACCTCGAGTCTCTTCATCTTCTCCAACAATTCAACACCATGATTCACTCTTTCCACACCACAAAGCACACCCACTAAATCATAGTAGAACTTCCGATCCGGCACTAATCCGACATCAATCATCTCATCCACAATTTCATTTCCCTTCCCAAATCTCCCACTTAGATACAATACTCTAACAACTAGATAGTAGCTTACCCAATCTGGAGGACACCCCCATTTCTTCATCATGTGAAAAACCCGACACGACTCCTTCACCCTCCTCGTTCTTCCCAGGCATGAAAGCAATATGTTGTAAGTAATCGTTGTTGGAGAAATTTGGTGAGTTCTCATTTCTATGAATAAATTCAGTGCCTCAGGCACAAGGCCTGATGGGTTCTTCTTAAGGTTTCTCATGCATAGGCACCGGAGAAACGTGTTGAAACAGAATATGTCGGGCATAAACCCTAACGATCTCATCTCTCTGATGATCCTACGCGCCTCCTTCACATTTTCTTGCACCGACCAACCGTGCAGGAGAGACCTGTAAATGCATTGCTCCACACCTTGAATCTTGTCCTTGTGGTTCGATACCACGCCTTCCGCCTTCTTGGCGTGCCCTTTGGAACAAAGAGAACCGACAATGGCTGCAACAGTGACACTGTCAACCGGACATTTGAACTTTTCCAAGTTCTTGAAAATACCCAATGCTTCGTCCTCCTTCCCGAGTTTAACCAATGCCTCGGCTACAATTCCGTAAGTTTGAGAATCCAATGTGCGGCTCTCTGACCTGAGGTCTGACATCAGTACTTGAATTGCTGTGTGATCCTTCTTCTCTGATAAAACCCGAATAGCATAGTTAAATTCCTTGTCCTTCAAGTTGGAGTTCAAATTTTTCCTGGACCATGAGAAGAACCTAAGCAACCTTCTGCTGGAAGCTTCATCTTTGCAACGATCAATGACTTGGGTAACAAGAGGAGGAGTTAACGAATCCTTGAACTGCTCGAGAGACGACTCAAGATCATCTAAGCCGCCGACGGTGGTTGAAACCACATCACAGAGTTCGTGTAGTGGGTGAATATCGGGCTGGACGCAGTAGAGGCGGTTATATGTATGCAGGCATTTGTAAGTACTCATAGCTCGTCTAGAAAGAGACTCCATATAAGTTGTGTTTTGTTTCTAAGAGGAAATACGTCGAGCATGTGGTGGGCATCAGATACCTGAATTACTAATTACCCATATCACACCATTTCCTGGATACTCGTTCTGATGTATTTGAATGCAAAGATGACACACTGCAAATACAGACTTTAGTTGGCTGGGTTTGATTCAAGTCGTCATCCCAACATGATTTGTTTTATTTGGTTTGGTTGGATCAAAATTATGCAAGTGAGGTTCTAAAAAGCGTTTTTTCGGACCAATCAATTACTGTAGTCTAAACCTTGGCAAAGAGAAAACCTACTGCATTCTAAATAAAGACCTAATCATCACTGGACGAGAGGGCGCTTACTGGCGGAAGCAGCGCTTCGTCTGGACGCAAGACGCTTGGTTTCTGGCTACTGATTTCGCTTCTGATCCAACAAGGTGAGTTCTTGTTGTCGTCGAGAGGGAGAGAAATGTTTAATATGATTATCATTATTAGTTACCAATGGTTGATGCTTCTCGTATTCTGCTATGTTTTATTTTACCAAAGTTTCCATGTGCATGTGGGAAATGTCATAGCTCAGAACTTTTTTTTACAAATCGTTACCTCCAAACATTTTACAAAACTTAATCTAATTTTTTTTTTTTTTTTTTTCACTTAACTTTTGTTTAGATACTTATGTTTATTTAAGGGTTTAAGAAACTATAAACATTAAAAAAAAAATCTATAAACCGTCCTATATAAGATTTTTATGCCTGAAGTTTAAATTGTTGACATTGACTGTTTGAAGTTTCAACTTTGTTAAAATTTGATGTCGCCGTCCAAATTTGCTGTTAAAATTGACAGAACTTTGCCATATGCTTGTCACATGACCCGATAAAAAATAAATCTCAAAATTGCCCCTAATGAGTGGTGGCCGGCCAAAGTAGGGTTGTGGTCGGCCGGAGTCAGGTGGTGACTGGCCGGAGTAGGGTGGTGGCCGCCGGAGTAAACATAAAAGTATTAAGGGCAATTTAACTTTTCACACAATTCTGTCAAATTTAACGGTAAAAATGGACGGAAAACTAAATTTTAACAGAGATGAAACTTCAGACATTCATATCAATGGGATCAAATGATTTACATGTGAGGCAATCCTCAAATTTTCTTTGCAAAAGATAATAATAATAAAATATGAAATGTACAAAAGGTAGTAGTAGCAAAGAAAAAAGGGGCACTATTGATTGCAGTAGATTCATCTAATCCGAAGTACATAATTGACAACAGTTAAGAGGCAAAATACATTGTGAAGATTCTTACAGACTCCATGGCAACAAATACAAGAGAGGTAGGTCACTGGCCATTTCTATTTTCTAAAGTACAATCTGCAGAAGCTTCTTGATTTCGTTACTCGGCCCAGTCCCAGTAAAAATGGATCGTCTTCTTCAATAGTTATCAACAGCATCATCAATCAGAGAGGTGATTCGCAGATCCAAAATCCAATTTTGAAGAATTCCCTCACCGCGGTTTTGTTCTTCGGACGTGGATACAAGAGAATGATGACTCGAATTCACATCGATCAATATGCAGAAGCATCATCCTCCATAGAATAACCTTGCGAAGCGAGCTCTTCCTCTTCGTCCTCATCATCGTCATAATCACCAGCAGCTCCATTGAGATCCACATTCACCCCGTTCACTTTCCGCACAAACTGCCCCTTTACTCGAGGCCTCCTCTCCGCTAGTTTCTTTCTATTAACATACCTAATCTTCTTATCGAAGCACCGCTCTTTTCTCTTCTGCCTAAACTTCATCAAAGCCGCCTCTCTCCGGTCCACATTGTTTGTTTTTGTTGTCTCCCTCACAGATGAGTTCGGCCATGGCTGAGCAGAAACTTGATTCGGTGGCAAGCACATGCCCATTGGGTAGTACGGGAAAGACGCCATTCCCGACATGTGAGGAGCGCAATGTTGGAGGTGATTATACTGAGGAGGCAACATCGCCGAAGCAGAAGCAGCTGCGTGGTTTTGGAAATCGTGGAGATTGTGCTGCTGATACATTTGAGCCGGCGGTGGCATCATAACTTGATGATTCATGACTCCTTGCATGTAATAAGGAAATGCATTATGGGGAGAAAACCCGGAAAATTGCTGATGCATTTTTTCTCCAACAAAACTGTTCCTTTGTTGATAATCCGTGGGCCCGGGTGGTGTGCATGATGATCTCTCGAGGGACATCGAGTCGGGGAGGCTACTGCTGCTCGGAAAATCATCCCCTTGAGATGATTTCTCCCATGCTTCTCCATTTTCAGGACCTACTGTGGTATTAAAGGCAGCACCTGTTTCTTCTACTGTTTTTGCTTGTGTTTTCTGTATAATCCTCGGGTTTTGATGAACACCGCTCTCATTGTGGCTTTGGTTTGCTGGAAGTGAGTTGTTTCTGATGATGCTTTCACTGTGTTTTGGTGGGAGTGAGTTGTTTCTGATGATGCTTTCACTGTGTTTTGGTGGGAGTGAGTTGTTTCTCATGATGCTTTCATTGTGGCTGGGTGGGAGTGAACTGTTTCTCATGGTGCCCTCATTGTGGCTTGTTGGCAACGAGTTGTTTCTCACAATGCTAGATTTTACATATGTGAAAAAGGCTGAAGATTCACCTATTCTCAGTTCGCTCTTCTTTGGACCGGCACAAAATTGACCTGGAATTACAAAAAGTTTACATGAAAAAAAGTTAGATTGATACATGTAATCTAGTTTTATGTAAAAACAACTACAGTCAAAATTAGTTTCTCTAACGAGAGCAGGCAAAATTTGTGTCTAAATGCTTACACATCTGAGGAAAAAAACTACTGATCTTAAAAATGCTCAAATTTCGATATAAGGCAAATATCTGCATATCATATTCTCATAAAAGATGTTTACCAAAATATATATGCTAAAAAAAGAGGCAGCAAACCAGAGAAACAAAACGATCGGTTTTGCGCCACAAACTGACTTCTTAAACAAAGTGACAATAACTTTTAATGAACAAGCAAATGATTCAGCTATGATAAGAAGCATTTCTCATAGCTAAGCCAGGTTTGATTTCCAAGACAATCTAAAGAAATTGTGTGAATTACCATCTGCTTGCAATAACCAATCTCTAAGATGCTTACCTGTTCGGCGATCACAGATTCCGGGTACATCAGGATGACAATTAGGTGTTTGTTTAAATGCAGCAGCAACGGCAGACTGAAAAACACTCTTGCACCATGAAAAATCAACGTAGATATCATAAGTCTCCATATATTTTAATAGAGATTAGCATAATCAAACAAATGAAACTAGAAAAACAAATACACAGTCAAGACATGAAGTTTCTCTAGGAAAAAAGTAAATCCAGTAAATCGTTTCTCACCTCATCTTCCTGTTGAGCAGACAACCCAATTTCAAGGTTGTTAACAACGGCAGCTCTTCTGGACCTCTCATCAGTATCATCAGAGAATATAGTCGTACTGGTTGTGTTTGCATCACTGTGATCAGATGCCACCACATCAAACTCGTAGCACAAAATGTTTTTCTCAACCAGTCCAAGCTATCAAAGAAAACATGCAACCCGTGCTCATTAGAAGATTATCCTTTGGAGTAGTTACAAAAAAAAATATTGCCCACCCAGAATTATGCAACTGTTAGTGAGAGTTGCAAAATAAGGGAAATAGATGCATATACGCGACCAGTAAAGTACCGTAACATAATAATTTTTAATTGATAAAGGTGAAGAAAACTATTAGAAGAAAAAAGAGTAAGAGCAATGCAAACATACCATACGTCTCCTCCTCCACATGTGAGTCCATAGGTTCAACAACTCATTTGTTCGTAAAGGCTTCACAAGATAATCGGCAGCTCCTAACCTCAAGCACTTCACAACAGTAGAGACCTCATCTTGAGCTGACATCACTTATTAAAGACAAAAGAAAAGAAGTTCAGGATTGTGAGATTGCATACTTCAGTTAAGTAAATGAAAATAGAAGCATTTAGTAAGTCCTCCATAAGACCAATACAAGACTAAAACAAAAGCAAATGGGAGTTGCGGCACACATTTTACTTGGTTCAAACTTATCAATATACACCTGTTCATAATGAAGATAAGGCTTCCTAGTAGATGTAATGTCTTAACATATCAACTAGATATGTATTCCATCACAAACATACAACTTCCTGTGCCAAAATATTTCGCATAAAAAATTTCAAACACACATTTACATTTCAAACCCAAACTGTTATTTATCTAAATTGGTATTAATTCCATCAGCTAAGGATTCTTTATGATCATCAAAATTTCAACTAATCTCTATAAGAAATATGATCTCACGTAAGCTATATCCTTGAAGAATCCAATATGGTCTAAGAAAATGACGAAATAATATGTAGTAATCTGTTCAAATATGCATAATTGAGGTTCATAAGGAAAAGTAATATGCTTACTGATCACAGGAATCCGTCGCAAATCTTTATGGCGGGTTATATATTTCAACATCTTCATACCCTTAGACATAGGAATGTCTACTTCAGCTAGAATAAGATCAATATCAGGCCCCTCAGCATTCAAGGCATCTATTACTTGTCTTGCAGATCTTACCGAAGTCACTGAAAAGAAAGTGAAAACACATTTCAGACTGGTCCACAGAGATACAAAATAATTCAAAAATAAGTTCGAGCACAATGATCAATAAATTAGCAAACAAATTGAAAAAAAAAATCAATTATTACAACAATCAAATAAAAGCATTAGACATATCATTACAAAGCCTGGATCAATAATAAATAAACAAAATAGAAAAAACTCCATATATACCTTGATAAGAGCATCTCATGAGTAGTGTAAGAACCTCTTCGGAACTGTTGACGTTGTTATCGCATAACAAAATCCTAACTTTGCTCCTGTCTATTAATCCATCACCACCCAACTTACTAGTACTTCCACCACCCTCACCACTTCCACCACCAACATCTCTACACTCTATATTCAAGTTCAACTCTATCGAATCCATAGCTATGAAGGAACTCCAAATATACAGTACCCTTCTATTTCAGCTACTATATTCTTTTTCAAAATCTACACACCTCAGATACTATATCCTTTTACAAAATCTGGAAAGTAACTGTCGGTGAAATACAAACAAGCCTCTATGAAAACACTCCTCCAATAAAAAATTCAGCTCATGAATTTCTTCCAATCAAAATTCAGCTCATGAATTTCTGATTCCTGGTATTGAATTAGAAACTTCATCGATCTAAATCAACCCAGAAATACAAAACAAACAAAAAAACAAGCTCGGTGATGTCAGACCTTGAGTAATCCAATCCAATCCAACAAAACAGAAGACGAAAATCAAGATCGAGTTTGCAACATCGACTGCCAGGATCGACAGAGCTACGCCGCAATTTAGAAATAAATTCACCAGCAGGAAGAAGAGAATCGAAGGGAGCTAACATGAGCTGTTCCGAGAGATTTTGTACAGCAAAATAATTGGATATCGGAAGAGGCTAACCTGAGCCGTATAAGGATCAATCCTAGCCGTTGGCTATCAAGTTGGAGGTTAAAAGACGGTGGAGATGAGGGCGTCTGGTGCGCAGTGTGCACACCAAACGTCAGATTAGCAAAGTGAGGACGTGGAGAGTGGGTGAGAAAAAGTGCAAGGAGAGAGATTGAGAGAAGAGATAGAGGAAAGGCCACGTCACCACGCGCTAAATATCTTTCTGTTCTTTTCCAATAGAGGCAAATATCAGATGTGACCCTTTCCTAAAATGCCAATATTATTGAATAAATAAATAAGTAAATAAACAATAATTATTTTACCAAAAAAAAACAATAATTCTGCTTCTTCTTTTTTTCGACATAAATAAATAATACTGTTTATAAATATATTTAAGTTCTGGCAATTTTTTTTTTTAATTTGTTTATAAAAAATAAATATAAAATGGTCCATCCAAAATATCTTGGTTGAATAAAGATTACAAAAATCAAAAAGCAACGTAGAGTTGCACAATGAGCTGCCACATGGCTTTCTGCAAGTTGGTAGCTGACAGGAACCTTTTATTTAATTTTCATTGGATACATATCGATACTAGATCTAAAATTTCCCCAATCTCAATCCTATCCATATCAATAATATCATATACTTTGCTACATTACCGAAATTCTGGACATGGTGAAAAATGTGTAGTTTTTTTTTTAATTGCATGATAATTAATTAATATAGATACTAATAATAAATGCAAGGCAAACAATTATAGTAAGAAATATATTTAATAAAATTAGACTTTGGTTTTAATTTACATAGTGCTGTTACTTGTATTTTCGTAGTAATGAATTGAAATTTGAGTTCTTGGCCAAAAAAAAAATGAAATTTGAATTTGTTATATGTTAATTTCAGTTAATTTCGATAGTGTGTTTTTATACTTAAATTATTTTGGTAGGAATAAAATATAGAAAATCAAATTTTTGGAGATAAGAAATAAAAAAAATACATCGAAAGTTCAACCGTGATTATAATTATAATTATGATTAAAAAAAAACCAATAGTAACGGCACGTGGATAAAAAAAAATATTGTTATATTTATGATATGCCTTCACATTGCATCTATTTTAATTAAGTTTAATTTCATTAAGTGTTCTAATTCTAACAATGCTTAACCTTAATATGGATTCTTAACCGTAAATATATATTATTATTAACTTTAAATTGTATAATTAATATTGATAGAACATAAGCGTTCAATTGTGCCAATTACCATAAAGAATCACATCAATGAAGGAGAATGATGAAGATTCCGACTTAAAAGTGTCGTTATGTTTCGATTTAGAGTAATAATATATGTCCTCAAAGTTGTTTAAAATTACACTGACTGTCACAGTGAGACAAATCGGAATGCCTTGGAATTGGAGTTCGGAATTCGTATCACTTCTCATAAAGGAAACATTAAGAACAATTCATTTCAACTGTCCCTTTACACATCTTTAACAACATCAATTCATAAGTTCAACAAATGAAACAATTTACATGTCAATGAAAAGAATCATCTTCTAACTTCTGGGTTAGCTGCCACTAATTACCTGCAGTAAATCATCAAACTTACACTTTTCTGTTCAGTTAAAAGAATGAATCAACAGCTTCTTCACCAAGAGTCTTATCCCTGCAGTTTGCTGATATTCATAGTGATCCAAGGAGAAATATGCATCGACCGAGCTCCCCGAACTAATCAAACCCTTGATCTCCGAGGCATCACATCGACTGAACACGAGCTTCTCCACAACCCCGCAAGAATCTCTCTTGTAAATCTCGGTCTCGTATCGCGGACTATCTGCATATGTGATTGGTATGCTGCAGTGCAGAATATGAACATGTATAAGTTAAAAAAAAACAAATTTTTTTACGAAAAATTGATTTTTATACGAAAACAATCGGATTTTTATTATGAACTTACTGCAATCTGGTTTGAAAGTTGAAAATGAACATGTATGAGTTCAAAAAAACACATTTTTAAACGAAAAAATTGGATTTTTTACGAAAAAATCGGTTTTTTTATTTTAACTTACTGCAATCTGGTTTGAAAGTTGAAAATGAACATGTATGAGTTCAAAAAAACACAATTTTAACGAAAAATATCGGATTTTTATTTTAAACTTACTGCAGTCTAACAGTTGGAAAGTTGAAAAATCCTTCTTTTCGGATCACAACGGGTTTCCACTGCGAATTTATGGCTAACTTCTGTGCAATTGAATCACAGAAGTCAAGAACATGACAGAGAGATGGAGATGCATCAGCAAGAAAGCTCAATCTCGGCCTCCCGGCAAAATCAAGAAACTTGCCGCTCACTCCAAACCGAACTTTAAGGTGGCAACGGAGCTGCAAATCGACATCTTTATGAAGAAACCTTATTCTCTGTGACCTGGGACTATGATAAACAAGAGATGCAGTGATTGAAGGTAAAGACACTTCCTTGGGCTCCAAAAAACCAGTTGACCCTTCAGAAGTAGATGGGAGACAAACATCAAATGGCTCGTTTGAGCAACGGTCTTCAGATTCGGGATCGATTCCTTGATTTGTATTGCTAGTCATCAGAGAAATTATTGGATGCATTTCTTCTTCCTTCTTTTGGCCAGCATTATCGTTCATATTACTTCTTCGGCTTCTAGTTACTGCATTTGGGGAAATCCAACTGTTTTCGGTGAATATATCAGGGAGACTCGATTCCTGCAAATTTTAACAATTTAAACCGTGCCCGATAATTCTTGTTCGGATGAATAAAACTGTAGTCTTACCAGGAATAGAACAGTTGCGCAGTACTTTACTACTTCAAGATTCATCCGAACATCATCTAGACTCCTGAAAGTTTGTTTTTTTACAATGTTTCAATCACCATAATCATTTCACGAGCTAAAGCACCAACAGGGTTTGTAAAATGTCAATCAAAATTAAGATATACTTACCTGTGCGTTTGTTTTCCAATTCCAAAGTATGTTGCAAGAGTAGCCATCTGTGAAAATTACATAAAAAGAGGGGTTAAAGACCAAACTGCTAACTCAATTTTCATAAACTTACAGAAAAGTTACCCAATCTTATTGCTCTGATGATATTAGGGAAAAAGTATGAAACACACACATATAGATATATGTTTTAAAAGTGCACTAACTATTTGCAGCCAATAAAACCAAAAAATAAATACCTACCTTCATATCACCAGCTCTTCTGCCAAATCTCTGAGTTAACAAAGCCAGTGAATCAATAGTCCCCTTCGGTTCCGGCGCGGCCCGACCAATCTCAGCAAACGCCTCGCGAATCCGAACACAATCAAACCTTAAAATGTTATGTCCTGCCCAGATCCTCCCTGTAAATTCATACAAACCCCATATCATCATCATCAAAACACTTGTTTTTTTAAGGTTAATAACTAATAAACTGACTGAAATTTGACAATGTTGAAATTTGGTATCCGAACTTTAAAGTTTTGAAGTGGACCGTCTGAGGTTGAAATTTGGTTTTCCATTCAAAATTGCTGCTAATTTTGACAGAATGTTGCGAAAAGTCGGAGTTATCTTTTCTACCAAATATGAAGTGACCAAATTACCCCTAGAGTAAAAACAACCACCACCCAACTCCGGCCACTTCTCAACTCCGGCCGGCCACCACCCAAAAACCCTATAGTTGTTGATTTAGCTAGGTGGGGTAATTTCGTCAATTCGCTAGGTAATGAAAGGTCATATTTTTCATGGAAGGCCATTTTTGGAATATCCATTTTATCGAGCTAACGTGACGGTCACGTGATACGCTTCCGTTCGACTTAACCCAAAATAGACGAAGATACCAAATTTCAACAAACACCAAACATGGCGCATTCAATTTCAACGACGACAGTTACCAAATTTTAACATGGGCCAAAACCACGTACAGTTTATTAGTTATTAACCATTTTTTTAAGCTGCTATACAACGAAGATGCTTGTTTCGTAAAACTGACCGTGAAGGAGATCGAATACTGTATCCGCGATTTCAGCGAAGGTAGGCGCGGAGGTGACGGCGTCGGGAGAAATCCCGTTGCAACGTACCGACAAAGAGTTGATGAGGGAGACGTCGATTGGTCGAACCAGTGTAGAGTAGCTGTGGAGCTCTACCAGCTTTTTAGGGCAAACCAGTATGGCTCCGAATTCCAGGATGGCAAACCCTTGTCCGGTTCGGGTTGGCACCGTGGTTTCCAGGTCGAAGAAGGCGATTTCCGACTTGTTTTCCTCGTTTACACCCATCACCATTGTTTTTTCAAGAAGAAATGGGAATTGCAGAAGAATTTTCAAGAACGAGGGCGATAGAGGAGAAGGAAATGGGATTTGAACGTTATGTATTTGGTGTATAGAGGCGACATGTTATGGGTATTTAAAGAGAAAGAGTTACGTGCGCGGCAAGATTATTATGATCACGAAATGGGACTCAAAATCGTAAAGGTATCATTTTTCAAGATTCTTTGTCTAACATTTGGTTAATGCACATGTTTTATTCTTTGTATGGTATTAGACGGTAGAAATTCGAATTTCTACAGCACAATCGTGTTCGGTTTTGAAAATGTTTTAGTTCATCACACGTGAGGGAGGGAAAATGTTGAAATATAAAGATTAAGTCACGTATTTACCTAAAATTTTTAGAACTGTTGTGAATCTGTTAATTATGTTAGAGTATGAAGTCCAAGACCGTCACTCAAAATATTGAAGTTCTGCCCTATTATTAATTAGATAGATCTATATTGTTCTTCGACGATACAGTGAGTCGTCATCAATAAACATAAGTTCAAGAGATTATGTTAAAATATGACTAAATTGTTGTTCACAAACAAGAGTCCCAAAACCAGTCCAATAGAGAATGTTAAAATAGAATAAGAATGTGTCAAAACCCTTCACTTAAATGTTTGTATTTAGGAGACAACTGATTAAGGTGTCCATCTTATTTTTGATACTTTATATAATTTTATTTTGCGAAAATGATTTCAAGTTTCAATGTTGGCCCTACATTACCCAATATATATGTTGATAAACATTAATTCAAGATTTAAAACGTGAACGTTTATCCTTTTATTGTTCCTCGTATTAGTTCATTAATTATCTACAAAAAGATGTTAACAAAATCTGATTTAATTGAGGTATTGAATGTTAACCAAAATACGTCGAGAAGTCGCAATACCTTAGGTTTAGTAAGGAAGAAGAATTAATTATTCCTTGGCATTGCCGTATTCAAATCTCAACCTCAAAAGCAGCAATTCCTTGAGTGCCAAACAAGAAACCCAGGAAAGACAATTACTATGTTTATCTTCTTCGTGATCATATGATTGGTTCTTTACTTTGCTTGGATATATATATATATATATATATAGTTCCAACTTTTATCTGCATTGGCTTGCCTACAAAACAAGCTCATATGGAGATTGCGGCGGAGCCGTATATATATTTACGTGCACCATTAATTAACCCATTGTTTACGTTTGGTTTACTTCACTCTCGTCTTCTTGTCTTGAATTACTTTCTGTTCCTGCCCACAAAATCTAAACAAATATTATAATAGTTGAATTTACGAATACTAAGGTAGATGTGAAAAATTTCCGAAGGACATATATCATATATTTGTAAGTTACGTACACTATTAAATATTATGACAAATTATAGATGTTTCGGTTAACATATATATATATATATATATATCAGGCGAATAGAACTGGCTTAATAGGTCGGCATCTTGAAAATACTAGGTTGCTGGTGGGTTACGTTGACGGGATCGGTGCATGCTCGGGTTGTTCGCTAAATCCGTTCAGAAAAAATTCAGACCATGAGAAAGAGAGTCCGAACATTACGTAACAATATATTTCTAAGACGCCACAAATAGCCCATACCTTAAAGCGGCAAAAAATGTTTTTTTTTATTTATTTTAAATATATTAATAATTTAAATAACAAATTAGCACAAATTAATAATATTTATAACATATGTTTTCATGTGTAGAATTTCGCGCGAATTGCAGACCAATGAAAAGGAAATCAGCCTCTCCTCTCTATCTTGCTAAAGTGACCGTCTCTCTTCCAACAGTGATTTCTCTGATGACACTTGACGAAACACTTTTTGCCCAACTCGCTCCACCCAGGGCTCTGAAGCAACACCTCTTCTCCTTACTCGAGTGCAGTACCACCCTCAGAAACCTCACCGAGATCCACACTCAAGTCATCGTTAATGGCTTCTCCAACAAGAACTTCCTCCTCGCAAAGCTCCTCTCTTTCTACATCACCTCCGGCTGTCTCTTCACCGCCGTCAAAGTCTTCCGCAACATTCCAACCCCGACCACCGCCGTCTGGAATCAGTTGATCAGGGGCTACGGCGAGACCCCGAGCGCGCGGCAATCGATGGTAGTCTACAACAGAATGAGGGAAGCAGACGCTGCGCCTGATGAGTACACTTATTCGTATCTCTTGAGTGCTTGTGTGAGGGCAGGGCTGTGGAGGGAAGGCGAGCAGGTTCATGCGAGGGCTCTGTCATCTGGGTATCGATCTAATCCGTTTGTTCAGACAATCTTGGTGAAGTTTTACAGCTCAAGTGGAGGTGGTGATGGCGGGATGGTGAATGCCCGCAAGGTGTTCGACGAAATGCCTGACAGAAATGTTTATTGCTGGAACACGATCCTTGGGGAGTACGTTAAGTGCAGAGACATGGACGCTGCACACAGTGTGTTCAGAGAGATGCCGGAGAAGAACGTTGTCTCTTGGACAACGATGATAGCCGGGTGTGCAAGAAACGGTGAATGCAGAACAGCACTGTCTCTATTCAATCGCATGCAGGAAGCTGAAATGGAACTGGACCAGGTTGTTTTGATCCCTGTCTTGTCTGCTTGTGCTGAGTTAGGAAACTTGAAACTCGGAAAACAGATCCATTCCTACATTTTGGAGAAATTCTGCGCGAGAAGCGATGAGGTGTTGGTTTCATTGAACAATGCAGTCATGCACATGTATGCTAGCTGTGGCTTGATCGACCAAGCTTACGAAGTCTTGAGACACATGCAGAGGAGAACAACGGTTTCTTGGACAAGCATAATCACGGGTTTTGCAAAACAAGGGCTTGCAGATGAGGCGCTCGGCATATTCGACATGATGCTAAACTTGGGAGCAGGAGATGCAAAGCCCGATGAAACAACGTTCATCGGTGTTCTTGTTGCCTGCTGCCACGCTGGGTACGTGGATGAGGGAATACAGTATTTTGAGTTCATGAGACAGACATGCGGGATCGAACCTAGGATGGAACACTATGGCTGCATGGTTGATCTCCTGAGTCGTGCTGGGTGTCTGGAAGAAGCGCTCCAGCTCATACAATCGATGCCCGTGAAGCCGAATGATGTGATTTGGGGTGCTTTACTTGGAGGTTGCAGAATTTATAAGAATGTTGAGATCACTTCTCTTGTGGCTCAGAATCTGATGGCTGAGCTCAACTCTGAGATTGCTGCAGGTTATCTTTCGCTGTTATCAGATATCTATGCAGCTGCAGAAAGATGGCAAGATGTGGCTGATTTACGGAGAAAGATGGTGAAGATGGGTGTGAAGAAGCCTGCAGGTAGGAGCTGGGTTCATGTTGATGGAACCGTTACTCATTTTGTTGCGGGCGATAAAACGCATAAATGCTCGTCTTTGATATATGAGATGCTTGGTCAGTTAATAATGGAAGCCACTGACTCACCAGATGTACCAGAGGCATCTGTTGTGTGTTTCTCACAGTGAATACAAACTGACAAAGTAAGGTAGATGATTACGAAATAGTTAAAATGCTCAAAATGCATAGAATTCTGCTTTACATGTACCATATAATTGTGGCAGAAAATGAATACAGTACACTGTTGTAGCTGTTACAGAGTGATCTTGATGCAGTTCTTATTGGTTTTTCATCACAAAACTCGAGCCCTGGTGGAAATGATTGAGATGAGACGGCAGCCTTATCCCTGGTTTATACTCGGCTCCCAACATCTATGTATATTCTACGGACGGATCTGTAGTTCAGCGAGGCAATAACTTAGAAATCAAGTTGAGTTTACTTGCTAACCACCTTTTGCTCTCTATCATAAATTTTTTTCATTAACAGTTATATTATATATATGCTGAATTCAAACTTTACAGCTCTGACAAAAGAGAAGAACTTACTTGAATTCGGTAATCATAATGGAACAAGACAATCAAGCATTGATTCAGACAGCGACAGCCTCGGGCTTTTTGCTGGTTTTAATTCCTTTTATAGCTGCAAGACAGATTTATGTGCATATAAATTAAAAAGATTACAATCAAATTCAACAAAATCAACTGTTGCTATCAAGACAACAGATTCAACGAGCATATTACCTTCAGCATAATCTTTAGCCCCAAAGACAGCAGAACCAGCAACAAGCGCATTAGCTCCTGCTTCAATAACCTGAAATTGTCGGGAATAAACAGATTGTTACATGAACTATTTTGTGGTGATTGGTGAACCCAAGTTTGATCTGCTCCAAATTATACAGAGATCATAAGTTTTTGAACCCCGTACCTTGTATGCATTCTTGGGGTAACACCTCCATCTACTTCAATCCATGGGTTCACTCCCTACAAAAAAGGTTAAGCTTTTGAATTTATAGCAATACTTATGAATGACTGCAACAAACAGATGTTGGTGTATATGTGCAAGAGTGACTTTTTTTTTGGGAGAAATTGTATATGTGCTTGAGAATACCTTCTCTACGCATAATCTTCTTAGCTCGGCTATTTTCTTGACTTGGCTCTCAATAAAGCTTTGGCCACCAAAACCAGGGTTTACAGACATGATCAACACCAAATCAACCACTGTCCACAGAGAAATAAAACATCCTAGTTAGCATTTATCTATAGATTCACCTTTTAGAATAAAACAAGGGACAATAAGCGAAAATGAGTGGAAAAAAGATTCACCATCAAGGACATATTCTATGGTACTAAGAGGGGTTCCAGGGTTTAGCACAACTCCAGCTTTAGCTCCTAGGCTCTTAATCTGCATAAACATGGACCCTTAATTTTAAGAAGGTACACAAAACAGCTGGTAGAGACACTAAGAGGGACTTGTGGTGCTCTGTCGTGTCTGCGAAATTATATCAGAAGAAGAATTTGCTAACCTGTTCAACAGTGCGATGTAGATGGATGGTGGAGGATTGTTCACAGTGGACACTCACGATATCTGCTCCAGCTTTGATGAAATCTGCTACACGTTGCTCAGGTTCCACAATCATCTGAAAATTATAGAATTTAATGTCAGGATATTCTCTAATGTAGATAATTTCACTGCTGTAGAGGAAAGAGGGATACCAGATGAACATCAAGTGGGAGATCAGTAATAGGGCGTAGCGCATCAACAACAAGAGGTCCAATTGTAATGTTTGGAACAAAACGACCGTCCATCACATCAACATGAATCCAGTCACAACCAGCCAACTCCACAGCTTTTACCTGAAAATTTCAGGTACCTTCAGGGTCAAGTTCTGAATTTCAGGTGCTTTTTCCTTATGAAAGCAAGACACTGACATACGTTTAATTAGTCTCAACAAGAATCATGTGAAACTAGCAAGAATAATTCAGATACCATGGTCTTGAAACAAAAATAAGACTATGAATGAATACATGGTTTCTTTGACAATTATTAACTTGAAAAAGAACAGGACCTGCTCCCCCAGTTTTGCGAAATTGGCAGACAAGATTGATGGAGAAACGATTATATCGCTTTTTGAGAACTTGTCAACTCTTGATGTTGCCCTCACCACTGTTTGGCTCTTCCTCCTGCTCAATTTATAGGAAAGAAAAACTACATTTCAGAATCAAAATGATCCCATGAGACAACTCCATCTGCAATCACATCACAAATCAAAAAGCATCTTTGCTAAATTTGTGGTCGAATGAGTTATCCTTCACAGAACATTCTAATTTGGATTCAAGTGAATCTATTCTTGACACTTAAGCCTTCCATTCCACGACGCGTAGAATGGAGATACCAGCACAATTAGTCATTCAAGCATTTTCACAAGCACTTGCGGAGCAGAACTAAACCATCATCCATCAATACCTCGACCGATTGACTCGACCAAGTTCAACACATTCAAAAACCAATAAATCTTCCGAATTCGCCAAGAATTGTCAAGATTTCAGAACCCCGGACGTACCTTGAGAGAGCTACAGAACTGGTCCGGTGAAATGATAGCTTCTCGAGCTTGAGACCTCCAGCGAATCCACTGATCTGGGAATGAAGAGTTGACGAACACAGAGAAGCGGTCGTCATATCTTCTTGGTCTCAGTGCGCAAGCTCCGTTCTCTCGCGAATGAAAGGTTAGGTAGCGAGAGATTAAAGTCTTGTCTTGAGTCGTTAGATTTCTTCTTTATCAGCGATCATTCAGAGAAAGAGACTCTAGTCGAAGAAGGTAAGACGGTAAGCAAAAATACAGCGACCTGTGTGGCTGACACGTGTCGGATTGGTTGATCGAGGGCATCGCTTATCTGAAATCTCTGGCGCTCTGTTTTGCTGACCTGTAAATTCCACTATTTCCTTTATTCTTGTATTTTAGTCCTGATTTTAATTTTTAATTTTTTTTGCCCATGAGTCCTGATTTTAATTAAATTGAATCTTTTACTGAATCCGAATATCCGATGAGCATTTTAAATCTAACAAACTATCGATCGACCTTTATCAACCCAAAAAAAAAAAAACTACCTTATGTCAACAATGTTGTATCATAAAATTCCGGCTAAGCCTGGCGAGACTCTTCTGGTTCTCGCCTTGTTGTCTCTTTAAAGTTAGGTTAGCTTGTTCTTCATGGTGAGACTATTCTTGGCAAGACCTGGAAAAGGGGGTTGTTCCCCTGATTCCACTCTGAATGTTAAATTAATATAGCATTCTGGTAGTGATAAATCTTAATGAATGAATATAGAGAGTTTACTATTTATAGGGGTGTCAAACCAACCTATAAGGGCGGCGACAGCCTTTTCTCATTGGTTGACCAGGATGGTGGTCGCCTTTCTCTCATTGGTGGAGATGGGAGGCACCGTGTCAATATGTGACAAACAGGTCACCACCTTCTCTTCCTTAAGAGGAAGAGTTTTCTTCTAAGCAGGTGACAAGCATGTCACCACCTTTTCTTCCTTATGAGGAATGGTTTTCTTCTAAGCAGGTGACAAGCAGGTCACCACCTCTTTTTCCTTGGGAGGAAAGATTTTCTTCTAAGTATGTGACAAGCAGGTTGCCACCTGGAATTGACGATAGTCGATGATAACTTTGACGGTCTCGCATTGACGACTTGGCGCCTTGTCGACCCGACGCATTGACGACTTCTGGGTTGTTGGCTTTGTTGTCTGAGGGTAGTGTCTTAGAGGTTGCCGCAAAAATGGTATGCTCTTAGTATGGTCGTATTTAATAAATCACGATCCAACACTGGCCCCCGAGACTTGGGTGATGTCGTTTCGGCATTATCCGAGTCGAGATAAAAATAAAGCCACAACACTAGCCATTTTAGGAGTGACAACCTGAGTTAAAAACTTTTGAGGCCAATGTCAGTTTTACGACTAATCCTCTTTGCACATTTGTTTCTTTAGTGTCACATTTTCATAGGCAACGATTTTTCGGAGTCGACGACTTTTCAAAGGCGACAATTTTCTTAGGCTGAGGGTTAGTTTTATGACTGGTCCCTTTTGGCCTTATCGCCGACTTTTCGGAGTCGACGACTTTTTACGAGGTGACAACTTTCTTTGGCTAAGGGTCGGTTTTATGACTGATCCCTTTTGGCCTTGTCGCCGACTTTTCGGAGTCGGTGAGTTTTTCAAGGAGACGACTTTCTTAGGCTAAGGGTCAGTTTTATGACTGATCCATTTTGGCCTTGTTGCCGACTTTTTGGTGTCGACGACTTTTTCCGAGGCGGCGACTTTCTTAGGCTAAGGGGGTCAGTTTTATAACTGATCCCTTTTGGCTTTGTCGCCGACTTTTCGGAGTCGGCGACTTTTTCCGAGGCGGTGACTTTCTTAGGCTAAATGACAGTTTTATGACTGATCCCTTTTTTGCCTTGTCGCCGAGTTTTCGGAGCCGACGACTTTTTCCGAGGCGACGACTTTTTTAGGCTAATGGTCAGTTTTATGACTAATCCCTTTGTTGCATTGTCGCCGAATTTCGGAGTCGACGACTTTTTCCGAGGCGGCGACTTTTTAGGCTAAGGGTCAGTTTTATGACTGATCCATTTTTTGTCTTGTCGCCGACTTTTCGGAGTCGACGAATATTTCCGAGGCGACGACTTTTTTAGGCTAAGGGTCAGTTTTATGACTGATCCATTTTTTGCCTTGTCGCCGACTTTTCGGAGTCAACGAATTTTTTCGCGGCGGCGACTTTTTTAGGCTAAGGGTCAGTTTTATGACTGATCCATTTTGGCCTTATCGCCGACTTTTCGGAGTCGACGACTTTTTCCGAGGCGGAGATTTTCTTAGGCTAAGGGTCAATTTCATGACTGATTCATTTTGGCCTTGTCGCCGACTTTTCGGAGTCCACGACTTTTTCCGAGGCGGCGACTTTCTTAGGTTAAGGGTCAGTTTTATGATTGATCCCTTTTGGCCTTGTCGCCGACTTTTCGGAGTCGACGACTTTTTCCGATGCGGCGACGTTTTTAGGCTAAGGGTCAGTTTTATGACTGATCCCTTTTTTGCCTTGTCGTCGACTTTTCGGAGTCGACGATTTTTTCCGAGGCGGTGACTTTTTTAGGCTAATGGTCAGTTTTATGACTGATCCCGTTTTTTCCTTGTCGCCGACTTTCCGGAGTCGACGACTTTTTTCCGAGGAGGCGGCTTTCTTAAGCTAAGGGCCAGTTTTATAATTGATCCCTTTTGGCCTTATCGCCAACTTTTCGGAGTCGACGGCTTTTTCCGAGGCAGCGACTTTCTTAGGATAATTGTCAGTTTTATGACTGATCCCTTTTGGCCTTGTCGATGACTTTTAGAGTCCACTACTTTTTCTGAGGCGGCGACTTTCTTAGGCTAAGGGTCAGTTTTATGACTGATCCATTTTGGCCTTGTCGCCGACTTTTCGGAGTCGACGACTTTTTCCGAGGCGGCGAGGCTTTTAGGTTAAGGGTCAGTTTTATGACTGATCCCTTTTTTGCCTTGTCGCCGACTTTTCGGAGTGGACGACTTTTTCCGAGGCGGCGACTTTTTTAGGCTAATGGTCAGTTTTATGACTGATCCCTTTTTTGCCTTGTCGCCGACTTTCCGGAGTCGACGTCTTTTTTCCGAGGAGGCGACTTTCTTAGGTTAAGGGTCAGTTTTATGACTGGTCCATTTTGGCCTTGTCGCCGACTTTTCGGAGTCGATGACTTTTTCCGAGGCGGCGAATTTCTTAGGCTAAGTGACAGTTTTATGTCTGATCCCTTTTGGGCCCCCAAATGTTGTCGATGACCAATTTCTTTCAGATCGTCGTGGGGCTTAAGTTTTAACATTTCGCTCTTTCCCATCGAATGACCGATCCTTATCAGGTATGGAATGTCGTGCCTAACTTCTCTCGAATTGCCGACGAATCTAACTGATATGACTGATATTAAATTCATTGTTGTCGACAATTGATTCCGTAAAGGTCATTTTTTCGATGCCTAACTTCTTTCGAATTGTCGACTGATATTAGATTTTAATTGTCGACAATCGATTCAGAAAATGATTTATCTTCATGCCTAACCTCTTTCGACTTGCCGACTAATCTGAGTGATATTGTTGATATCAGATTATTAATTGTCGACAATCGATTTGGAAAATGACTTATATTCATGCCTAACCTTTTTCGAGTTGCCGACTAATCTAAGTGATATTGTTGATATCAGATTATTAATTGTCGACAATTGATTCGAAAAAAGGACTTATCTTCAAGTCTAACCTCTTTCGAGTTGCCGACTAATATGAATGATATTGTTGATATCAGATTATTAATTGTCGACAATCGATTCGGAAAAGGACTTGTTGTCTTCGATATTGCTGACTATAGGAAGTCGATGAGTCGGTGTTATGACTGATCTCTTTTGTAGATGGTGACGCCTTCTTGAGTCGAGGAGTGTAATTACTAAACTCCTTTGTAGATGGCGACGCCTTCTTTGTTGATTTTACCTCCTGCCTTCTTTAAATCAAATTATGAAAAGATGGCTTATGAAGCTTTACCTTTATTGTTTGTCATCCTCAAGAGCGATGAATTTCTTATATGGTGTTAACACCCTTTGGGTGACGCTTTTTTGGTGACGAAATTTATGGCGACGAACTTTTAGCGACGACCTTTTTGGCGACAACCTTTTTAGCGGCAACTTTTTTGGCGACAACCTCTGGCCCCTAGACATTGCCTTCCGAGGTGTCACCTTCTTCATACTCTTGTCGACGCTTTTGGTGTTGCCCCTTTTTGAAGCTGAGTGCCATGACTTTTTGATCGGTTTCCCACAGACTGCGCCAAATGTTGGATCATAAAAGTCCGGCTAAGCCTGACGAGGCTCTTCTGGTTCTCGCCTTGGTGTCTCTTTGAAGTTGGAAAACTTTGTGGGTAGTTTGTTCTTCATGGTGAGACCTGGAAAAGGCGGGTCTGTTCCCCTGATTCCACTCCAAAGCTTAAGTTAATATAGCATTCTGGTAGTGAGAAATCTTAATGAATGAATATAGAGAGCTTACTATTTATAGGGGTGTCAAATCAACCTACAAGGGCGGTGGCAGCCTTTTCTCATTGGTTTACAAGGGTGGTGACCGTCTTTCTCTCATTAGTGGAGATGGGAGACACCGTGTCAGTAGGTGACAAGCAGGTCGTCACCTTCTCTTTCTTAGGAGGAAGAATTTTCTTCTAAGCAGGTGACAAGCAAGTCGCCACCTCTTATTCCTTAGGAGGAAGGGTTTTCTTCTAAGCAGGTGACAAGCAGGTCGCCGCCTCTTATTCCTTAGGAGGAAGGGTTTTCTTCTAAGTAGGTGACAAGCAGGTTGCCACCTGGGGTTGACGATAGTCGATGATGACTTTGACGGTCCCGCCTTGACAACTTGGCGCCTTGTCGACTGACGCATTGGCGACTTCTGGGTTGTCGGCTTTGCTGTCTGAGGGTATCGACTTCAGTGTCTTAGAGGTTGCCGCAAAAATAGTATTCTCTTAGTATGGTCGTATATAATAAATCACGATCCAACAAACGGTTTTAATATTTTTGGCTCTATGTTAAAGACCGAGCGACTGTTTTCATTAGTCTAATGCATGTTGTCCTCACTTAAAACTATAAAATGAAGAATTCATGTTGATTTAAGTTGAATAGTATCTCTAATGAAAAATTTTGGTTGGGTTTGAGTTGAGTAATATCTCTATTACTTAAATGACTTTAATTTATTTTTCAATCCATGTGGTACAATAATAGAGTGTAACTATAATGTGTGTGGCATTCTCGTCGACTCAGACCAAGATCTTTAGCCTTGATAGGAAATCGGAGCTTAAAGGTCGATACTTTAACCAAACCAAGATCTTTACCCATGCAGCGGATCAGAACTCCAGAGGTCAATACTTTCAGATAGTCCTTAAGGATTAAACATACACCAACTATTATCTATGGCTGGAGATGTCCATTTCCCTGCAGTTCGATCATGGGTCGACTTTGATACCACTATGTCTTGCTCTTATGTCCAAGTGAATGCCCCTACTAGTCGAATCCAACCTTACTAAACATGTCCTCGTCCTCACTAACGCCGAAAAAAGAAGAATTCATGTTGAACTTGAGTAATATATATATTGCTTATATATGCATTATATAACTTTTTTTTCTATTTCACATAATACCAAATATGGATATTACACTCTATTAGGCCAACAAAAATCCACGACCCGATAATAATTGAACCTAATTAGGACTCCTCTACCTAGATTCAATCATACTAAGGGGGCGTTTGGATGGACGTAATGTGAGATTACTTGAAATATGAGATTACAAGTAATGTGAGCTACGTAATGTAATGTTAGATTACAGTGTTTGGTTGTGCTGTAATGTGGAATGTAATGTTAGATTACACTGTTTGGTTGTGCTGTAATGTGGAATGTAATGTTAGATTACAGTGTTTGATATGTGTTGTAATGTGCATTGTACTGTGATTTTATTATTATTATATTAATCTATATGAGAGTATATTATATCTTAATGTGATAAGATTTAAAAGAATATATATTTTGACAACAACTAATTTATTAAAGATTACGTGTGTGGTTAATACTATAGTCATTTACGAATTCTAAAGAGTAAATATTTAAACTAAACATGCACAAGTACTAAAATTCTATTAATTAAAATATTATATATAGCTTTATAAGATAATTTGCATTAAAAAAATGCAAAAAAAAAAAAAAAAAAAACTCATTTTATACGAACATTATGTGTATTATTAGTTGATATAATAATGAGTTATGAAGTATATAAAATATAAAAAATAATAATAATAACACTATTATTATCACAATAAACTATAAAGATAATACAAAATATTTTATCTATTTAGTAAATAATAATAATAAAATAATAACACTCCGTAATGTTGGATGTAATCTCACATTACATCCATTTTTTTGATGTAATCTCACATTACGTTGAATGAAGTTTGGATGTAATCTCAGATTACAATGCACGTTACGTCGTTTAACAAATCAAATAACGTAATGTGGATGTAATATAAGACCAATGTGAGTTATATCTCACATTACATCCATCCAAACGAGTTAAATGTACTTTTTACACCACATGTTTGATCGAATGTGACTTTTAGTATATGAATGTTTTGTTTTGTATTCTTTTGGTATCAAACGTTTGGAAAAAAAAATGTCGCTATTGGTATATTCGTTACTTAACCGTTATTTTTGGCTGATATATGACATGTGCAAGTCACGTGACCGACCCTAAATTTTTTATTTTGTTCAAGTTAGTCCTTTAAATATATTTCTAACTTTTATTTTGTTTAATTTAGTCTCAAAACTTTAAAATTAGACCCAATTAACTAGCCGGACCTAGCATAGACCTACATCCGACCCTAACTTAGGGTCGAACTTAGCCCTAAACTAAGTCCGACTAAATCAATTGAATTTAATTTTGAAAAATTTTATGACTCACAAAAACATGTCAGAACTTCTATCGTCCTCCAACTAATATGCAACAAACATATTGGACAACTCTTACCGTCGGAGGGTTGATCGGACTATCACCTTCCGAATTTCGCAGTTGCATCTTGTCACCGACACAGCATTACACCGTGAGAGCGTGACACATATTCCCCAACCAATAGATGATCACCACGTGTCCAGATTCTGCTCCCGTCACTACTGCGACAATCTCCATCTTCCACTACACTGCCTCGACTTCGAATTAATCAGCAGCACAACTGCAGTTATTACTGTGATCCCATCTACACTTCCCTGGCTTCTTCTCTGTGAGATTTAGAGTTGAATGAAAAGATTGAAGAAAAATCAGAGTGACGGCGGCGCCGAAGATCTTCCAGATCCGGATGGGCGTCGGGACCCGGAAAGAAAATCCGGGCTCAGTCCAATGCAATCGATGGGCGCGCTGTTGGCTTGCTTGATCCTTCTGTCGGTGCTGTTTTCGGTGTCGGTGGTTCTCCGGGACCCGCCGTCCGACGCCGTTTCGCCGGAGGCAATAGTCGTTCAACTCAAATCCCAGAAAGGTATTTTATTTTCTTCCTTTTTCTTTATCCGCGCGAATTTAGAGGACTACTGCTGCTGTTATAGATTGTCATGTTGTGCTAATATAATCAAGACCCTTGTTTGAGTAGTTTTGAAATCATTGTCTGCTGGGTAGTTAGCTATTTTTGTTTTCCAGAAAGGGAATGTGGACATTGAAATGGAAATGTGGTAAGCATCGACCGAACAAATTTTTTAAGCATCGAATAAGATTAAACCATGAACTACAATTTTGATACTTTGAAAAAGTGGTTAACAACATATAACGACAAATTATTTAATGTCAAAATAAGTTGAAAAAAATGAAAATTAATAGATATGATATGATACATTGAATATCAACATTTTGAATCTGAGACAACGATTAACAATATACCTATACCTATAGTTGAGATTGTTTTAGTTTCTTAACCCTAAATTGTATGATTGGTAAATTTGAGTATATTCAAATAGCAATTTATCCGACCAAGCAAATTGAGGATGTCACTGCTTTAGAAGTTGCTCAATCTTCTCACAATGTCTTCTCTTTTGCTGATGTGTTCAAGGAACAGATTCAGATAGTGCAACATCACAATCATCTCCGAAACAAAACGATAAATTCCTCGGCGGATTACTCGCTGCCGGTTTCGACGACAAATCCTGTCTCAGCCGATACGGATCTGCCTTGTTCCGCAAGGAATCCCCACACAAACCCTCCCCTTACCTCATCTCCAAACTTCGAAACTACGAAACACTCCACAAGAGATGCGGACCAAACACCGAACCGTACAAGACAGCCTCGGAGAAGCTCAAATCAAAGAATCCGATCAATACCACTGACGAATCCAATTGCCGCTACGTCGTTTGGATTTCCTTCAGCGGGCTCGGGAACCGAATCCTGACTCTGGCTTCAACGTTCCTCTACGCGCTTCTTACAGACCGGGTCCTACTCGTCGATCCAGGAGTTGACATGACTGACCTTTTCTGCGAACCGTTTCCGGAAACTTCTTGGTTCCTGCCGCTCGACTTCCCGCTCAAAGACCGGTTTAGCCGATTCGACCAGAGCTCCGAACACTGCTACGGCAACATCCTAAAAAACAGCAGCTTAGCGAAATCGGTTCCTACTCCGTTTATGTATCTTCATCTAGTTCACGACTACAGCGATCACGATAAGCTCTTCTTCTGCGACGAGAATCAAGCGTCTCTGAACGAAATCCCGTGGTTGGTAATCAAGACAGACAACTACTTCACTCCGTCCCTGTTCTTGATCCCGTCGTTTGAGGAACAACTTCATCTGATGTTCCCTCAGAAGGACACGCCGTTCCATTTCTTAGGACGGTATTATTAGAGAAGAAATATATATTTTATTATCTTCCGATAAAGTTAAAATTTCATTATATTATCAGATTATGTTTTCCTTATTGTATTTATTCCCTAATAGGTATCTGCTACATCCGACGGATCCCGTCTGGGGACTCATCAGCCGATACTATCTTACGTATCTAGACGGTGCTGACGAAAAGATCGGGATCCAAATCCGAGTTTTCGACACTGGGGTCGGTCCGTTCCAACACGTGCTGGATCAAATCCTCAACTGCACAATGAAGGAGAAGATTCTTCCGGAAGTCGAGAAGAACGGCACATCGGTTATCGAGACACCGAAGAATCGGACAACTAAGGTTGTTCTAATGACGTCGTTAAACTCGGGTTACTACGAAAAGATTCGGGACATGTACTGGGAAAACCCGACATTGTCGGGGGAGGTTGTGAGGGTTTTGCAACCGAGCCACGAGGAGTTCCAACAGACGGAGAAGCAGATGCATAATATGAAGGCGTGGAGCGAGATGTACTTGTTGAGCTTAACCGATGTTATTGTGACGAGCGCGTGGTCGACTTTTGGGTACGTGGCTCAGGGGTTGGGGGGTTTGAAGCCGTGGATCATGTACAAGGCTGACGATCGGACGGTCCCTGATCCGGCGTGTAGGAGGGCGGTGTCGATGGAGCCGTGCTTCCATGCACCTCCGTTTTATAATTGTAAGGCGAAACGAGGGGTTGATACCGGTGAGATTGTTCCTCACGTTAGGCATTGTGAGGATATGAGCTGGGGGTTGAAGCTTGTCGATCGGTCGGAATGGTGATATAATCGAGTTTTTCTTTTTGCGGTTTTGTTGTAAAAGAGAAGCGATACACATTCAGCATCGAAAAATTATTTGAATTAGTATACCATATTACATGATTAATGAAGAAAAATGATATGCTACTTGAAAAAGAGGTTAGAAACCAAAAAACACTCTAATTGCAAATCATTATTTTAAATTTAAAATATTAATATTCGATATTTCAATTATTAGATCAGTATTTTTCACTTTTTTAAAAAAAAATTAAAATTGACGGATAAAAAACATATTTTGTAAGCATCTAAGTATTTTAATTCTGAAGCCCTAGTTTCGAAATCCTTTAGGGGTGTTAGCGGTAACTTAATTAAAATATTAGGTCAGATCTGGCCACATACCGCATTAGGTACATGAGGCTAATAGACCGGCTTCTTGACTATACTAAGCTGCAACTAAGGCTATATTGACTAGATTGATGCATGCACCGATTGTTCACTAAAACTAGTTGGAAAAAAAAAACCCTCAGATCATAAGCCGGAGAGTCCGAACATTACATAGCGAAATGAACCTATATCGCCACTACTAGCCCATTTCGTTTAGTTGGCCAAAAATTCATGAACAACTAATACTTTAGAAAAGTGGAAAATATAATTTATTGCCTAAAAGACCTATTTTTATGCTAAAATCTACTTTAGAAAAGTGGAAAGTATAATTTATTGCCTAAAACACCTATTTTAATGCTAAAATCAGTCTAAAAAAATGAAAAGTAACAAATCTAATAATTAAAACACTGAATATCAACATTTTTAATATGAGACAGCCATTGAGCAACATAGGTTTGTGACTGTTTTTAGGTTCTTAAAACTTGAAAGACTACGGCAACTTAAAAAAAATAGTTAAGATACTAGTTATGTCTTGTTTTACCAGAGCTGGAGAGATGACATATAGTGACGGGCTTAATCCGACGGTTCTAAACGATTCGATCAACTGTTACAACAACTCCATCAGAACGAACTTCCATTTCTAAATCAGATATATCTACTATATATGTAATTAAGAAACCATTCCTAATCTTTCATTATTAGAAGCCCCCTAAACTCCAACATCTGCACCTAAATCTATAATCACATCATCTAACCAGAGTCGGAGTCCGAAAACTCAACTTGTCGAGCGTTTTCCGGTTCCTCATCGGTGATCGAAGTAGGCCGCTCCTTCTCTGTCCTCTCCCGTTCTTTACGGCGTTTCCGAGCTTCTTCCTGGAAAAATAAGAACATCAAACCCAGAATCAGATGCAAATCCCATTTGGACAAAAAATCGAACCTTTGAAATTGGTTTTTGATCTGCTAAAAAAAAAAAATCGAACCTTTGAAATTGGTTTTTGATCTGCTACAAAAAAATCGAACATTTGAAATTGGTTTTTGATCTGCTACAAAAAAAAATTGAACCTTTGAAATTGGTTTTTGATCTGCTTCTTCCTTTGGGTGACTAGACTTTGACGGAACGGGTTGACTGCGTCGAAACCATACGCTACCGAATGACAGTAGTGATAGGAGAAGCAAGATCGGACCGATTCTTGGATCTCCGAGGTGATCGACGATTCCTATAAAGGAACTCACTAACTTATGCTTCAATCCTGAGCTCTTTGATAGAACAACCCGAACACCTCCCGAAAACATGGATACGTCACTCTCAGGGGTAAGCTCCGGTGTTCTTGTTCTCTGTAAAAAAAAATTCAAGCCAATGATAATAATAATTACGATACGCATACTAAACGAAGAAACGGTGAAGGATTTCTTCGACAGATTACAGAAACTTACGAAGAACGGGAGCTCTCTGGAGTCACCATCCTTTATTATACTAGAGATCCATTCAATGATCTGTAAAAAGAAAACAGTGCCAGAGCTTTTTCATCATATTTCGAAGAAATGATGATCACAATAATTATAGAAAAAATGAATTTTTATAATAACCTCGGGAATTTCGTTGGAGCCGTTGTATCTAGCTACGAGCTGCGATGCGGGATCCACGTCCTGATTAAGAAATTCGGTCCAGGGACTCTTAGGGGTTTTCTTAATTAGATTCTCATCCTCGGAAGAGTTCCTCTTGTAGCGTACGATGAACAACCTAGGCACATCTGAGATGTCTTTTCTTGGTCCGCAAGTTTCGTACACGGTTTCCGATTGGAGGTAAAAGAGACAGTAGTTCTGAAAGGGAAGGCAGAGTTAAATTAAAAACTTGGAAATTTACTGTTTTGTTTTTGTTTATAGGGTTAAGAACCTAAAAACAGACTCACCTATAGGTCATGTTGCTAATCGACGTTCCAGAATTAAAATGTTAATATTCGGTGTCCAAACTATCAGATTGGTTGATTTCTACTTTTCTTTTGTTTAAAATTGACAAAACAAAAACATATTCTTTAAACATAAGCATAATCTATGAGCAACAGATCTGATAGAAAAGTGAAAAATAACATGTTTTTGTTTCTTAAACACCAATTTAATGCCCAAATCAGTTGAAAAAAGTGGAAAGCAAAAAATCTGATAACTGAGACACCGAATATCAACATTTTAGATCTGTGACAATGATTAGCAACATAGCCTATAGTTATGACTGTTTTTAGGTTCTTAACCCTTGTTTTTATGAAAGCATGGTAAGCTTACTTTCTGGGTTTCGCCATTGAGCCAGGCAAAGGAGAGTCGCCTTTTCTTCAACGCAGTAGCAGCAGGTACAACGGATGACTGATCTTCGTCATCAGCAGATTTAACCGGGCCACCATTTGATAGTGTTTCTTGAACCCTGCACATGGTCTATAAAATTGCAGAATTTATAGCAATGTCTTAAGATGAAGGGTCGATCATATGTCAAAATGGTCCGAGTTTAAGGAAAGAAGAAACATACGCCGCGCATTTGGTTAAGTTCGTTGCTGAGCCTTCCAGCAAGAACAACACAGTACCAAGATGTTGTGCCAACTCCAGCACGAGAGTAGCCACGAGAATCACACCCGAGCTCAAGTGATGTGGCAGGTCTCAGTTGTGGAAGTTCTTTTTTAAATGACAAAATCTTCGTAAGAACATTCACAATTTGAACATAATTTGGCATAAAATTATGATTTTCAGAAAAAAAAAAAAAAGGGCAGTTTTTTTTCTTAAAGAACACTCATTATATGATTACAAAACAGCAGCAGCACCTTGATATTTATTCTGTTCCATAAGAGTTTGAAACAAAGAATTGTTGGCAGGTCCTGCAATACATATCAAAGAGTCTGTCAGGTGATATTACCAAACAAATTACTTATTTTCTAAAATATGATAGAAGTGAGATATCATTTTATTCGCAGGATTAAGAACTTAAAAACAGTTCTAACTATAAGTCATGTTGCTAACCGTTGTCTCATATTTAAAATGTTGATATTCGTGTCCCAACTATCAGATTTGTTGACTTTTTTCTCTTGACAAAACAAAAACATATTTTTTAAGCATCAAATGAGCCCAAACATTGAGCAACAAATCTGATACTTCGGAAAAGTGGAAAATATGTTTCTATTGCTTAAAACGCCAATTTTATTGCCAAAATCAGTCGAAAAAAGTGGAAAACAACAAATTCTGATAATTGGGACACCGAATATCAACATTTTAAATCCGGAACATCGATTAGCAACATAACCTATAGTTGGAACCCGTTTTAGGTTCTTAACCCTTATCCACTTAATAACAGGGAAAGGAACAAACCGTGATGAACAACAGGTTTCACTCCTGGATCCTTCAGAAAAACTATAGCAGGTGCAGATTCCACCTCCAATCTGTGCAAATCATCCATCAGTCAAATCCCGGAAAAAAAATAAAAAAAATTACAGAGACACCTCAGTAAATTTACCATGTTATTATGAAGCAAAAATGGAAAAGGAAAAATAAAGCTACATACGAGTTCCACCAAAACGATGATTCCTCCTCCCTCCACAGTACAAAAGCAAAAGAGGCATGCTCCTGGTAATTGATCGCTGCAAGGCGTACAAATGGAGTCGCTCGTTCCCCGGTTTTTGACAAGAAAATTACCTTGACCTTGACATAAGCCAGAGGAAATAAAAACGTTTCAGCAAGCAGAATAAATACAAATGGCCTGTATAAACCGTGAGTGCCATAAATGCATCATGAAAGAAACTCAAGTAAATACTATCTTTATAGATAAGAAATAATCATTGCTACTTCATTTATATGGCTCGTGGTAAAAAGTACAAATAATTACCTTATGAGGGCTAGTTTTTGCTATAAAATTTCTTGCCTGTAAATAAATTTCACTGTGTCAATTTTATCCATAGAAAGAAACAACAAAACAGAAAAATTAAGGAAAATTGCAGATCATATTAGTAAAATAGTTTTTGTTCGATGATGAAGAGAGTCAATTTTTTTTATACCAATGTTTCCCTTGAGTAATATGGAATTCGAGGTAATCCCAGTATAGTTGTTGCAACCCAGTCGGTAACTGTATCTACTGAGAACTGTCCATCAAACCTACAACATAAGATGACAGTTCTAATTCAGAAATTAAAAATCTCAGAGAAAGAAAATTTGTGATGCCATGGGTAAAGAAATCAACAGTTCAACTACTTCCCCTTCTCCAAAAATCAAATGTTCGATATAACTTACCTATGCAGGCAATTTGCAGTTTTGCATCCAGGTGGAAATGCAACAAGAGAAGGAAGTCCTGTTGCAATTGCAAATTAAATCAGTAACAAAAACATGTTTTTTTTTTTCCCCATTGTATCAGGTTTAACCTTATTTGATGCTTGAAAAACATGTTTTTGTTTCGTCGATTTTAAGAAGAAAATAAAGTAGAAATCAACCAATCTGATAGTTGGTACAGCGAATATCAACATTTTAAATATGGGACAGCGATTAGAAACATGACCTATAGTAGGGACTGTTTTAAGGTTCTTAACACAAATTAGAATGACGTGACCATAATTCAGTATTTTACTCCAGAAGATATCTAACAACTTCATATTATACAGCCACTTCTATTTACCCTTTGGCCTGAACTGAAGATACATATATCTTTATCACAACAACAGTTTCCGATACGCATTGAAACTTAAGTTAAAAATATTGATCCAAAAGGTAAGACTCACCATTCCTAAAAAAGGGTTGACCTGTTGGTCTTTTCTCAGCAAGGTATGCTGCAAGTTGGGCCTCACCGAGCTCTACAGCACCGGTGTTTGCAACTCCATCCAACAGAGCAACTGAAAGGCAAAAATGCACATGACTAGATAGAACACACAGTTTCATGAAGA
Source organism: Clarkia xantiana subsp. parviflora (assembly GCA_036873135.1). Lineage (NCBI taxonomy): Eukaryota > Viridiplantae > Streptophyta > Magnoliopsida > Myrtales > Onagraceae > Clarkia > Clarkia xantiana. The sequence goes on along the minus strand of JAPTYO010000010.1, from coordinate 10,681,729 downwards.
TTGATTACTCACTGAAAAGGCATAGGAGCAATTTGGAACTTCATCAATTCAAAGTCTTTTGAGTCGATGATTTCCAGGAAAATAAATGATTTCAAGGTTCGTCATGGAGAAAAAAACACATATTAAGAAGCAAAAAAGATTCCAACAGATGACTTTATGCTGTATTTCACATCATCATCACACTATAGCTTTTAATCAGTATTCCCTCTCACCTATACTCTGTATGATTAATTATCATGATAGTGACGATTGTGTAACATTAACCCCTAAAACATCCAACACAGTCTTACATGCAAATGACAAAGTTATAGACCAATACTACTTTTTGCTGGAGAAACAATAGTGCTCAAGTATTAGGAAAGCATTTAGAAGCATTGCAGGCAAATTACAAGGTAATTAAGACAAATGATACAATTGTCTTGGTATTTTTGGATTGTTATAAAATTATCTTCGCTTTCCTCTTTCTTGAAGAGTTGGCTTGTATTTATGGGGTAGAACTAGAGCACCACGAACCAAGTCATATCATACGCCTCAGTCATGAGAAATTAGACAAACAGAAATTTGAGGACACAAAGTACAAATAAGATGAATATTCCATAAAAAGAATTCTATATACCTATTCTCTTCCAGATATCGCCTAGATGAGAACAACAGCTGCTGCCATTAGAGTAAACCTAAAAATATATCTTATGTTTATTAGCTCTCTGAAAGACCGCAAGACCCAAAAGTCATCATAAAATGAGCAGGATGGTTCAAGGGCCAAAAAGTGGTCATACCAGAAGTAACAGTGGCTGAGAATCTTGCAGCAAGTCCAGAAAACCCTGGAAGTCAATAGTTTCTAGCTCTTCCGCTCCCTGAGCTAGTTATGTAAAAATATGTCATCACAAGTTCACATAATCATTATTAATCAAACACGCCAAAAGAGTATGGGTTTTAAGTGACAACCAGAAGCACCAGCTAATAAGGGAAGGGGAATACTGGAAAATCTTTCCTTGGCATATTTTTGGGCAGCTTCTTTGATAACATGCTGCATCCAGATAAACAAGAAATTGAAACAACGAAATGAGATTTGTAGATTACGGCAAATTATCTTCAGAACAAATGGTACTTACTGATTGTTCTTCAACTCGAAAGATGTCGTAGTTTCTCTTCCATATAGGATTCATCAACAACTCATAAGCATACTGTATCTGCATATTCACTCTGGTATACTTCAAATTGTTCATAGCAAAGGAAATAAATGCATAACAGAAAAGTATTATTTTTGACCTTTATAAAATCAAGTGAACTAGGGGGTTCCATGTCTGAATTCCTGCAATTCCAAAAACAAATACAATATCACAACAATAAAACCTTAAGAGTATACGATTATAAATTAAAAAAAGTGAAAGAATATAAGAAAATTGACAAGGAGTACCAAATCGGGGAGAGCTTCTTGTAGGCCTCTTCCACCTCCATTATAGATGCGTGCAACCTTACACCTAAAACTGCGTGTTCACAACCGAATGATGAAATCAGTATTACGTCGCTCAGAAGCAGAGTGCAATTGTAAGTAACAACAAAATTCCTTGATACGGATTTGAGAAATAACCAACAATCAAGAGAACTTACTATCGTAGTGAGAAGTAGGGTAGGAGTGGGGAATGACATAAAGCTGATAAAACATGGCTCCCATGAAAAGAATCAGGGGCACTGAGTATGCCTTGATCTTCATCACTGTTGAGGTTATCTTTCCCATTTTTACAATAATGCAAAATGCCAACAGCTAAAATAACCTAAGCAATCATCAAGAGCTGTAAAGAGAAAGAACAAAAAAGTGAGATTCAATCTCAATGATTAGCATACAGAATCAGCAGATTATGCTCAAATTCTTTAAAGGTTCATAGATTATACTGCTTAGATGCTCAAGAACAGTTGAAAATTGCAGATCCAGAAACTTAACTCCTATCTTCTCGTACCTAAGCAACCATATTGACATCATGCAATACAACAACTAGCGACAGCCATGCGAGGACGTTTATAAAATACAAAAGCCGGCAATTACAAAATCTAATCCCTAAACAAGAATGAACTGAGACATCAGTTTTAGGACTTACGCTTTTGTCTTCCTCACTGGAATACAGAACTCAGAGAAAAGCAAGCTGATTCCTTGACGATTCCTTTTTTTGGATGCGCTGATTCACCGAGTGATCAAACAGCAATCCCTTTCTGGGGTGAGAAAAATGTCAAACACAGTAGTGAGACAATGGAATATAATGGGAGGAGAAAACGAGAAACAAAAATTCCAAATTTCTAAACGACGGTAGAAGGTAAAAATGGAAATTTTCCAGCTGTGAACATCAATTAGAGTTTTTTTTTCCAATTCTGCTGCAAACTCTGTGTGAATCGCAGATTGAAACTAAAAATAACAACTTTCATACTATGGTCAAGAAACACCGATGAATACTCAAATTGGATTCAAGCAGCAGCAAGTTTACATGCTAAACTCTGAGTAGGTGGATAATTAGGATGAAATTTCAGATAGAACTGATGCCCCTCAATTGCACCGTACCTTTAAGAGAGAAACTGAGGACGATCAGTATCACAGGACCAATTGCACGAGTAAGTGGTGCCACTGTTAGTGGCTGAAAGTGTGACAGTGCAAAATAGCTTTGAAGGAATGCCTTGCTACTTACTAAGTAGTTGCTACGAAGGCTATCCCGAAAAATACACTATAGTCGATGTGATGATCATATATAATTAGGATCTTCTACACTATAATTAGGATCTTCTACGAAGTGTATATTATTTGTTATTATATAATAATAATAATATAAGTTCGTTTTGCAATTGTCAACTGCTTTATAAAACTTCTATTTATTGTTGTAATTCTAAATTTTATTTATTTTTTATTTTCTATGATGAGAAAACAATTAAAAAAATACTCGTAACAAACTAGATTGTAACAAACAAAAATGAAATATCCAATATATATAAACATCTAAATACCAGAGCTGAGTGAAAACCCGAAAAGTTCGAGACGGACCTGTGTCGTCCTGAAAATTGGCTCGATCCCGGTTATGCGGGACTTTTCTTCCTACGTCGAGCCCGAAAGTCCCGGGCCCGCCCGACTATATTTAACTATGAATATACTTTTTTACTTAACGAGAGTTGATGTTAATTATACTACTATATTGAAGGGATGGAGCGCGTTATTGGTCTCTTTTTGTGTTTTGAGTTGTTGAAGACTTGAGGTCTTAACATTTGTATTGATGGTGTGTTTGAACTTGTGTTAAATTCCACGTTGGGCCGAGTCAAACCCAACGGGCCAATATAGAGCAATCATTTTCACAAGTGGGGTTCCATCCTAAAACCAATTGGTGATAGGAGGAGGTAGTCCACTTGCTTATATAATGCTCTAATTATTAACACACCACCGGTGTGGGACTCATGGTGGAGGATACTTCAACACACCCCCCGCACCATGAGGACTCTTTTTTAAGACACCGGCTTTTCAAACCCCCCGCACCATGAGGACTCTTTTTTAAGACACCGGCTTTTCAAATCCGGACGGGTTGAGACTTAATTTCAACAAACCCCACTCTCACGCCCAGACCCGACCCGGTAACCTTGGTACGTGGAGCCAACAAAGGGGACAACAACCCAACACCGCCAACCGGAACCGGGCTCTGATACCATGTTAAATTCCACATTGGGCCGAGTCAAACCCAACGGGCCAACAGAGAGCAACTATTTTCACAAGTGAGGTTTCATCCTAAAACCAATTGGTAATAGGAGGAGGTAGCCCACTTGCTTATATAATGCTCTAATTATCTAATTATTAACACACCACCGGTGTGGGACTCATGGTGGAGGATACTTCAACACTGGTTTTAGGATGGAACCCCACTTGTGAAAATGGTTGCTCTATATTGGCCCGTTGGGTTTGACTCGGCCCAACGTGGAATTTAACATGGTACAGAGCCCGGTTCCGATAGGCGGTGTTGGGTTTGTCCCCTTAGTTGGCTCCACGTACAAGGTTACCGGTCGGGCCTGGGCGTGAGAGTGGGGTTTGTTGAAATTAAGTCCCAACCCGTCCGGATTTGAAAAAAGCCGGTGTCTTAAAAAAGAGTCCTCATGGTGCGGGGGGTGTGTTGAAGTATCCTCCACCATGAGTCTCACACCGGTGGTGTGTTAATAATTAGAGCATTATATAAGCAAGTGGGCTACCTCCTCCTATTACCAATTGGTTTTAGGATGGAACCTCACTTGTGAAAATAGTTGCTCTCTGTTGGCCCGTTGGGTTTGACTCGGCCCAATGTGGAATTTAACAACTTGAAGTCTCAACATTTTTGTTGATGAAGGTGTTTGAACTTATATATGTTTAAAATAGATGGACTTCACATTTGAATATATATATATATATATATATTAAAAAAACTTAAAATTTGAGCTGGCCCGACCCCAGCCCGAAATCCCGACTCAGACATGACTTTTTTCTTGAATTCGGAATTGAGCTAATAAGTGTCCTGAAATTTTCGGGCTCGGCTTAGACAAAAGCCCCCCTGTCCGAGCTCACCCCTACTAGATACTTTAAAAAAAAAAAAAAAAAATCTCTTTTAATTATTCCAATTATCCAACGATTGAATTTTCAATTTAATTGGAAATTGGATATATGATTTGACCAAGGGGACCAATCCTACTATACTGGGCCGGGAGCTATTGAAAGGCCCACAAGCCACAACCGTTGTCTTAGAGCGTATAAGGCATGGCCCAATTGTTATCATCATCAAATTAAAGCTAGCTAGCTCTTCAATCCACGGAGCTTCTTCCCATTCAGTTCTGTCAGACTAAAGAAACCATACCACACCGGCCATTCATCAACAAGAAATACAGTATATAATTACAACGGAAACGTAACAAGTCACGACCTTACTTGAACAGGATCTGTTCTATAGGATCGTACCTCCTTCTCCTTGAGTTCTCAAGAGATAGGAACCAAAGTCTGGTTGATGGATAGTAGCCGTGAGATCAGAGCGTGAGTAACAGTTGCGGCAGCCTTGATTGGCTGTTCGCCGCCGTAGAGGATCGTTCTCAGCCGTCGGTTTCGTTGGCTGGGGTGATCGCACGGCCGTCTGACAGACTATCATTTTTCTTTTTACATCGGCGGCGGGAGAAGAGCCGTTTCTTCATCGTCTTCAGCAATTTTTGACCTAACCGCACGATGTCGTTTCCCTGAGAATATTAAGTTGTTGGGCCGAAAGCCCAGTTACTTACCAGTGTTGTTGGGCTGAATTCATTTGTCGAAGCAGCCATGCCTTAGAATATTTTGGTCATCCTAAAAACTACTAAATTTGTTGAGTTGCAGTTAATTATTAATTTAATTTTGTGTTGTAATTCATTTCTAAATTAATTTATATATATATATATATATACATATATATATAATAAAAAATTATGGTATTATCTGTTATAGGAAAGTTTTTCGCATTAACTTTTAACTTTCACAGAAACAATCGTTCATAAATTAAATATCGAATAAAAAGTTAGAGATTTTTAATTATGATATTTATAATATTAAATGACGTTATAGTAGTTGAAAAAACATAATAGAAAACACATACATCATACATATTAAAATTATATAATATTTTTTTTCAACACAAGTAAAGATTATTATTATTTATTTATTTTTGCCAACATGTAAAGATTATTTAATAATATATATGAATTTCTGCAAACATACAAGGTTATTAACTAAAGGTCTAAAAGATAATGCGGATCTTCGTAGTATATATACCGTTAGCTCTATGGGCCTAGCTGCCCAATTTATACACCTTGGCATTTTCATAAAGTGAAATATACTCTCATGGTTTTAACCTATATATAGCTTACCAAATAGTAAAAAAAAAAAAAAATGTAACTTATGTATATATATATATATATATATGAAAGTTACATTAAAAAATGTTACTATTTTTTTTTTTTTTTTGCCATTAAAAAAAATGTTACTATTTGGTAAGCTATTATGTGTGATTTGGTAGGCCACATCAATAAAATCCGTAACTAAAAATAATAAAAATGATTTAAAACAGAAATAAGCTTTTTAATACAAAATTATTTTCCGCAATTTCAGATTTGGAGAGAAGAAGTTAAAGTTTTTAAAAAGTGACTTCTCTATAAATCCTAACTCTATTATGGGAATGAAACTAGCTTGAGGTTTAGTAGCTGGTCTAACCTACATTAAGGTTAAACATATAATCAAGTTGGGATTATATTTTCAATTCACATTACCTTACAAGTTAGAGGATGTGTTTCTCCAACCTTTAAAAGTTGGGGAATTAATTTTTTTGGATTATTAGTGGTCATACATATCTCGCTACGTAATGTTTCAGCTCTAATTTTTACTGTCTAGATCCATCCCGCTTTGTAAGGTTAGTGCTCATTTTAAACAACCAGTGTATGTACTAATTTGTCAGTGTTGCTTCATCAGCAAGTACAAATCAAGAGGCCCGCCTTTTGTGTCAAGTTCCACTCGCCTCCTCTAATGATATGTGTACCAAACGTGTTCTGATATTTTAATCAGGTCACTGCAATGTGACTCACTGATGAGTTTCATAAATAATATTTCGAAACCAAACTAAATAAAAAGTAAGCGTTTGTAATAATTATTAAATTATTGTTTTCAATCATATAGAAAGTTCTATTTTTATTTTTATTTTGTCAGAGTTTTTTTTTTTAATAATTTTTTTTTGGGCGGAGTTAGAAAGTTAATTGTTCTCCCTTTCGGACAAGAGAAACGAAAGCTGTTAAGAAGCCAAAACAGGAGTGAATGACCAAACTAGGTCACTTTTCGAAACTAATTCCCAAACTAGGCTTGTTCAGAAACTAATTCCCAAAATAGGTCTTTTCACATTTTTAATAATATTATTATTTATTTTGCATCCTAAAGTTTATATTGTGTTACAAATGAACCCTTAATCGAAATATAATACAAGAAAAAAATTGAAAATTAAGAAAATTAAATATATGAAAAACATAAAAATAAATATGGAAATAAAAAAATAATTAATTAATGAAATGATAAAAAATACATATTAAAAAATAACCAAACATACATTTTTTTTGTAGCTTTTAATTTTTAAAAAATATATGAAATTAAAGGATACAATTTACATATAAAAATAAATAAGTTTTTAAACAACTTTATATTGGCAAGAAAAACAACATATAATGGTATAAAAACTATTCATCAAGAGTATGAAAAAAAATATATATACAAACTGAATTCATTCTTAAATTTATTCTATTGATTTTTCAAATTTAAATTAGTTTTTTTTTTTTTTCAGTCACTAATTTTATAAATTTAACATGTTTTACTTAGGGTTAATGTACACTTTCATTTTTATATTTTCATACTTAAAAAAATCACGAGTATTTAGTTTCTTTACATTTTATATCACAACTTTTTTTTTTATAATTTATATCCTTTAGAATAATTTATTTTCACAGTTTTTTTCACAATTAATAATTTATTATTTTTTAGTTTTTAACTTTTACATATAACTACCTTATATTTTCAATTTTTCTAACATATTTCTTGTATTATTTCGGTTTAGGGTCAATTGTAACAAAATATAAACTTTGAGATGTAAAGTAAAAAATATATCTAATTAAAAAAAATAGAAAAACCTATTTTGGGAATTAGTTTTGAAAGAAGCCTAGTTTGGGAATAAGTTTGGCCAAACAACCTATTATGGGAATTCACTCGCCAAAACAGTTTCCAGAGAGCGCCAAATTCAACACGTGTAAGGATATTATTTGATGAGAAGTCGTGTTCGTTGTCTTAGGTGACGCGAGCAGCACCTGAACCGCGTGTCTCTGGGTCAAGCGGGGAATCAAAGTGGACCCCACCACCCGACGCGTCAGACCGTTAGAAATATATTGATAGATGACAAAAGTACTCTCTCATATATGATCTCACCCTTTATGAGCCCGCCGATCCCACAATTCCTAATTCTAAAGTCTAAACCCAACCCAGATATAAAAAAACAAACAAACTTAATCCTTTTTTTTTTGTGTTAAAGCATCGCTTATAATATATATTATGTTATAAGCTTATTTCACGTGCAAATTAATTTATTAGTGACTCAGTCTATAAACATAAATACATGTAAATTAATATTTTTTAATTCACATAATCTCAATAGGGATTAAACTTCTAATATCTTGATTAGTAGTTGACGTATTGAACTACTACAATATATTATACGGTTTCGAATTTACCTTACAGATTTTATATTTTTCCTAGGTGTTCTAATGCAATTAAAAATATCATTCGTAGCATGTTTGCTTTACATTTGTAATAATATTTACTTGCACTGAATTAGTCTATAATAAAGTATTAATTTTTAATATTTCAAAAAACTCAAACTCAAAATCTCTTATTATTAAAAGATGAAGTACTAAATCACTACATTATATTCTATAGTTTTCCCCTTCTTTCATACTAACGGTTTGGGATGGACATTGAATAAGCCAGGCTCGAACCAGTTACGATCTACAACTGTTTTATTCAATTCTGGTCCACCAATGGACCATATTTAAAATATCTTATGGTTCATTTCAAAAGAATTGGTTTATAGAACCGGTTTTAGGTTTTGAAAAGAAAAAAAAAACTTATCTAGGTTCCGAACCGGTTTAGAATGAATGTTTTTTATTGGATGTTTGTATTAAATTTTTAAAAAATAAAATATAAGTTATGATCCAATTTAAAATCGAATCTGAAGAAGTATACTTACTGTTTTTTGAACCGATTTACTTTTTACAAAACTAGTACGTTTATAACTGGTCCGGACGGACCGGTTTAAACAACCAACCTTACTAACGGTAAACTTTAAAAATAAAATCAAATCGGTAACTAAAACTGGTATGTGGGTGATTTTAATGGACTTGATGCCATTTTTATCTTGTATATCGGATATATAATAATAAAACTAATAATAAACAACCAATAGTAAGTTGGCAGATACAACAGTAGCAAAGATGAGTTTGGCCGTGTAGTAATAAATATTGCACTCGCAGACATATTATCAGACCAAACCGGATCCACATAACTTCATGGACGAATACCGAAATTTGATTTAAGAAAAAAAATGAACTATATGTAAATAATTAATAATAATAAAAATTAGCGAATTTAGTGTAAATTTTTAAAGAACAAATCATTACTGTTTTTATTTTTTATTAGAATAAAAAAATTAAAAAAAGTTAAAGAGGACCATTACCCCGAATCCACGCTAATTCCGTCCCTCCACATAACAACTAAGTCGGATTGTGACACCTTTTTTTTTCAAACTAGTTCAGAAAAAAAAAAATCCAAAAAACCCATACCATATAAATAATAACAAGAATAAACTCGTATAAAATCTTCTAACAAGAATGAACACATTCCGGTTATTATTTTCGCACGGATCTACTGTTGTCATTTGGGACGTTTTGAAAAAAAAAAAAAAACTTCCGAATTTTGTCTACTGACTATTATCATAATCAATAAACATTCGATTTTGACTTGTAAATTTTCAAGTTCATCTTAAAAGTTGTAATTCGGATTCAAGTTGAAACCCAAATTTGACATATATAAATGTGATATCACACGATTATTTTGTTAGGAATCATGTCGTGGGGACTTGTTCAAACTATCGAGGGATTGATACGTGCTTTATTCTTCATGTGTTTGAAATGGGAGAAATCATGTGATGGAAATTAAAAATATTTTCCTATATATATATATATAGTTTGTAACAAGAATTATAAGTAGATAATTAAAGGTAAATTATTTTATAAAAAAAAGGAATGCATCACAAAGTTCTTGCTTATAGCATCATCATGCAATACAGCTTCTAAACGGAATGCCGTATTGCCCCCGAACGGTGTATGTGAATTGAACGAAGCCATGAGATAAGATGAGACGTATTTTGCTAGCTCATTATTTTTTTTCCATTAATTATGGACATTAAAATATTTTAAAATTTTATTAAAAATATCATAAAGTTTTACCATAATTCTAAAGTAATTTTAAATAAAATTTTAGAATAATAATTATTATAAAAAACCTGAGTTAAATATATTTGAAACTCTAAAAAAAAATTTAATCATTTCATAAAAGTCATATTTCATTTAATATATATATATATATGATCACGATTTTCCTTTTAGTGATTTTAATGAAATAAATTATTTACTTTTTATTTTTTTTAACGTGTATTATTTGAACAATTTATTTGTGAATTTAAGAATTTATTCAGTTTGACTAGTTCAATATTTAAGGTTGAGTAAAATCTAATTTAATTTTTAGATATGTTTTTTAAACATTCGGAAAGAGAGGCAGACAGTCTGTCTTTTATTCCCTATATTCGTGCATATTCCGGTCCAATTGGTTGAAATTGGCCGGTTCACCTGGCGGTATTTACGTATCTTGATTAGCACGAGGCTTGTGATTCACCGAACCGATATACATACAATAATGAGATCTGACGTATATACCTTATTAACAAGAAAAAAAATATATTACAATGCACAACGTAAAGTACGACAATTGAAAAATAATATTATTTTATTGTGAATATTACATGACTCATTTAAATTAATATCCACTATAAGAAAAATAGTTTACACAAATAGAATAATTTGATAATTAACATTTTATTATATAACCTTAAATTATTCATAATTTTGAATTTATAATATTTTGAGATATATAATAATGTCAAAAACTTATTAACAACTGCAACATGACACGACATAAAATGACATGATATATTCATATCATTGTGTGGTGTATCGTGTTAAAATTGCTAAACATAAACACGACATGAAAAATGATTTTCATATCGGTGCATTATGTCGTGTTTAAATATAGTCAAATAAACATCCTAACCATCCGCCTGGTCGGTTACAGATTTATATTTAAAACGGGAAATATGAATTCGGCCCCTCGTTATAGTCGAATTTAATCTTGGGATTGAATCATCATTCTAACATCCTCACAAAATTAAATAAAATTGATGACGTGACATAATATGACCCATTGATCATCATCATACATATAATTACATTCTCATTATGATTTATGAATGAACTAATTAAAACCGTGGACTAAGTTCATTTGGATCAATGAACCCTTCTAAGAGTTTTTTTTTTTTTTGCCAAAATCTAAAGGGTGTGTTTGGTTTGAGGTAATTCAATATTTCTAAGAACTGCACGGTATAGAAATTTCATGTTATTATGTTCGTATTATTCTTCTATTTTGTGGATGTATATAGATACATTTTTTTTAGATTCTATAAGTATATTACGATAAATTGATTGTTAATCGTCTTTTAATGTTTTGTATTTGTATATACATATCTATAACATTAGAAATAGGTGAACCGACTACTACTAATATGGACTATATTTAAAAAATAAAAATCAGACTATTCGAATAATATACATGTTAATGAATATGATAATTGTAGGCAATTGATGAACTGGCACTACATAATACAATTGTGACATGTGGGTTCAGTCTATAATATAAGTTTTTTTTTTTTTTTTCTCATTCACTAGAATCCTGTTATAACTTCAATGTTAAACATATATTTAAAAAAAATGTGACCTCTCCCTAAAAGTCAATCATATTGTATCCTCTCTTTAAAATTGAGTTAAAAAATAAAACTAAGACTGACTAATCATAGTATTACAAATTACAGAGATGGTTCACAGAATTGTTCACAGGAAAGAGACGGATTTGTCTTTTCCTACTCAATATCCTACTCTAACTAATAAAAATAATAATATTAGTGGGGGAAAAATAAAAATATTAACGATATAATTATTTCCCCACAGATGCTAGCCGTGAAACTATTGGTCACAAATTTTAAAATGATTTTGTTAGAGAATACAAAATAAGATCAGTTAGCCACCAACTAAAACTCTTATGTCACCCTTTTTGTTTGCATTGAAATGAAGCATCGATCGGCACATACTTTAATTAAATATATATTTCAAATAGTTCTACATAATTTCCAGATTAGTACATTAATTAAATAATTAAATTGTTAACAACTAAATCTTAACTTAAACTTTTGATCGAGTTAAAATTTGATAGCCAAACATTTTAATTTTTATTATTGGTTAAACTTGTAATTACAAACTAAATCACTTGGAATAAAAATGATATATATCGGTCACTTAAAATCTTTTGACATGTATTGAAATAGAAATAGATTCTTTAATGATAAATTAAAAAATGGGTTAATAACTAAAAAACTGTCTAAGATTTACCCTATGTTAAAATTAGGTGTCTGATGTCTGAAGTTTGAAATGTTAAAATGGATTGTCCCAAGTTTCATTTTTGTTGAAATTTGGTGTCTTTGTATTTCTTTTCATCTCCATTCAATCATTTTCATGAACCCACCCACCCACTCATAATCTATCACTCTTTACTTTTCACAAAATCGTCAAACTTCACACAAAATTTGAACATTAAAAAAAATTCTAGAAGAGTGGTATGTAGCCATTTTCCAAGGACAACAGAGGGAGATTTACTTGCGCGGATGTGGCCAACTTCTTAGGTGATGGTCGCGGCAAGATGACGAGAAGGAAGCGTGTATGGGAGTTCGAATTTGACAAACGGTTTCGTCGGAATTGACTTCTTTAAAGTAATCACACCGAGACACCACATTTTAACAAAAATGAAACATTGGACACTACAGTTTAACATTTAAAACTTCAGACACCTAATTTTAATATAGGGTAAACCTTGGACAGTTTTTTAGTTATGACCCCTTAAAAAAATTGCAAAGAGCTACATTCAATTGCAAGCGATTTCACTGCAATCGTTTTAATAACTTACTAAAATCCACTATGTATACACGTCATATTACCAGGCGTTCTCATATTTGCATAATAATTTAACGTTGTAACAATTTAGTATGCAATTAATAATTTTTTTTTAATAAATCTAATAGCAATTTTGTTAATAACCTATTAATTAAATGGATAAATATAAGCATCCATCCCAACGTCATTAAGTGGGATCATAACTCTTAATCAGTCGACATATAATCAAAATTCTATGTATTTTAATATAAATTACATAATAATATTTTTGGTTTTATATTTAATAATGTATCACTATCCTCAATCACTCTTCTTAATCTATAAAATATATCTATACACAAGACCCACACCTTTCATAATAATATCATCATCTTCATCTAATTTCCTAACCACAGTACTTAATTTCACACCATTAAAAAACTCAATAATTCCAAATAAAATCCAAATCTGCAGCAGCCGCCGAGGTAGATGCAGCAGCATAGGCCCTTCTTCCCAATTCGAAACCCGACAGAACCGGAGAATTTTCTGGGTTAATGATGTTCTTATTATCCAGCAGCGCCGTTAAAGCAGAGTGGTCCTGGACCGAAACGGCGGCGTTCGGATACAGAAGGTGGCTCTGAGGCGGCGCCGTCATTTGATGTCCGTAAGTTGAGCCCAGAAGAGACATTCTTGAAATGAGGTTACTATTGGCGGCGGCGGTCTGGTCGGAAGATAACGGAAATCCGTCCATGGCGGTCGGTCGGTTGGAGAAGCAGGGCACGTAAGGCAGTATCTTCGCAGCTTGAGGTGAAGACGAAGAGTCCGTTAATGGCGGTAAGGCGGAACCGACATCGTTTTCGAACGGTCGGATTCCGACAAGACCCGAGATATGTGTCTTCTTTCCGCCGGAACTCTTCTCGAAAATCCTGCTTATCACCCATTCATTCTGCACAAGCGGAACACGAGATTTAAAAAAAATCAAAAAAATTAAAAAAAAATAAAAAAAAAAATCATATTCTTGATGAAGATTAATGAAAACAAGAACCTGGTCAGAAAAACAGAGGACGAAACATCTAAGAATAAGAAAACAGAGCAAGAACGACTTCGTAAATTATCTCTTCAAGAACGATTTTTCTTTTTCTAAATGAGTGAAGAAATTGGATCATGCAAGATTAATAAAGAGGGTGTGGCCAAAATCGATAAAACAAGAACATGGTCAAGAAAAACAGAGGATGAAATGAAACATCCAAGAACAAGAAAACAGAACAAGAACGACTTCATCAATTATTTCTTCAAGATCGATTTTTATTTTTATTTTCTGAACAAGTGAAGAAATTGGATCATACAAGATAAAGAAAGAGAGGGGACAAGGAAATGGTTAAGCAGTGATCATGATTTTTTTTTTTGGGAGGGGTGTCACGAAAAATCTGCAAACAAGTTAAGCAGACGGATCAAACATCAAACTTAGAACGAAAACAAGATCAAATCTTTACCTTTGCAGTTTTTGGGAGGTTGTGGTGAGATAATTTACCATCCAACCGATACTCATGCATGACCCAATTGGTCTTTTCACCTTTGGGTGCTCTCCCACGGTAAAAAACCAGAGTCTTCTTCATCCCTACCAGAGATTTCCCTCTGTAGATCTCTTTATCTTTTCCGGTGGCCTTCCAGTACCCTGCTTCGGTGGCTCGGTTGGTTCTCAGTCCGGTGGGGTACTTCCGATCTCTCACGCAGAAGAAGTACCACTCTTTCTCCCCCATTTTCGCCTTCCCTTGAAAAACGATAAAAATCCAAACTTTAAAACGATAAAAACTCCATGGACGATGAAACAGTGAAAAACAGAGACAAAAACTTACAGGGTAGCTCCCATGGCTCGGACTTGTTCAGATCGACATCGCCGATAGCTTTGGCGGTGAAGCTTGAATCCGTTACTTTGTTGTGTAAGTAATGGGTGATGAGTTCTTCGTCAGTTGGGTGGAATCTGAAGCCAGGTGGCAACTCGATCTCTTCTTCTTCCTTAGCCATCGCAGCAGAACCACTCTGTTCCATCTCTGCAAACAAAACCTTAAACCCTAGCAAATCGAAATCACACAAAAAAAAGAAGAAAAAAAAATCTGATCTTTCAGAAGCTGCAAGGATTTTCAGACAAGAAAATGAACAGAGGAGATGAAAATGGTTTGATTAATGATGTGAATGAGAAGAAGCCATGGAAACTGATGCGGGATTGCAAGGATTTGGAGAGGAAAAGTGCATTTGAGGAGCTGAGAGAGACCTAAATACTGCTCTGTTCTATCTTGTAGAGAGAGAGAGAGAGAGAAACGTGGAATGTAAGGAACCTGTGGTAGGTTATACATTTTCACCAATATATATCTCGTAGCTATTTTTTATTTACATCCAATGAATACAAAATTCTCCCTATAGTATTATTTGACTAGGGGCCTATGGGTTGGCAGTTAACCAATTCCGGTCCGTTCAATTTCGGTCGGACCGGATACGATTCAGTTGGTTTAACCATACACCTCGAGACTAAGGTATGACACTTGGGGTCGAATTGTTGAGAAATTATTACGTAGCACGGATCCAACAGGTGGCTCCCTATTGTTACTCCTTCGGCCAATTACTAGTTGACATATATGAACGTGTCAGTTTTTTTGACACGTGTCACATATGGATATCAATGAGGAGCCACTTGTTGGCACCGGCTTATAAAATAATTTCTCCAAATTGATTCGGTCAGAAGAGGGTTGAATCCTGACCTGGATTCATGATCCATTTATATTAGATCGCCAAGATTAAACGATCTAATTTAGCATGGATCCACAACTTGACTCGAACTTGGTCCATTCAAGTGAAGGGTTTGAGTCCCTGACCATTTTTTTTAATAAATAAAATTATATTTTAAAAATTAAAATTTGTAATTTAATATTTACTTTTTTTTAAGTTATTTTATTAAATTTATATGTATTCATGCTTTCCATCTATCATGTCCGCTACGTCACTATTACATTCATTAATTAACTAGTAGGTGCATTTGGGCACACTTTAATACATAACAGTAAGTTGATAATTGAGATACATATATATATCCGAATTAATAAACGCTCCATCATCATCTTACTATGTTTCTTGAAGCGATTGCTGGATTTTTATGTTTTTTTGGCTAGGCATATATAAACTCTAGTTTCTGAACCATTCGATTTAAAAGAGCATTTTTAATTAATAACGGGTTAATTTTCTAAATTCAAAGCTAAAAGCTTAAAAGCCTTGAACTTTTATTTATAACTTCTAGTTTATTTAACCACTTCCCTTCATTTAATGCAAGAGACCATATACATAAGTACTTACGTAATTAGTTTAACAATAGAGTTAAATACCAACGAACTACTATCTGTAATTTACATGAATGCATTCGCGACTTGCTAGTTTTTTAATGTATTTTTGTATGAGATTTTTTTTTTAAAAAAGAGTTTTTTTTAATGAATAATTATAGTTTAGTTACCATCGATACCATTAATCTTATGGTTAAGAGTAGGGCTGGGCATGGTTCGGTTCTGGGCCGAACCGGTTCAGAACCGAACCGGAACCGGATTTTAGGTTCAGTTGGTTTTCTGTATCACGTAAGAACCGAACCACATTTTAGGTCCTAGAACCGAACCATAGCAAAACCGGTTCTGAACCGGTTAGAACCGGTTTTGAACCTTTTTTTCATTTTTTTTTATTAAAATTCAAAATACACACCCAAGTTGATAATCCATAAGCAATAAACACAATTGATCGCTTCAGAGGAGAGAGTATCAAAGTCTAAATTAGAAACAATCTAAAATTATAAAAAAGTAAAATATTTAAAATATAAATATCGAGAATTTAAGCGACGTCAAGAGGCGTAGCTCAAACTTCAAAAGTGCAGCAAATCTCTGGTAGAAAATTTGTATATTAAGCGAGTTAATCTATCATCTCAGTTAAAATATAGAACTATTTATGAGTTAAGTTTCGAGTTCAAAACTGAACTCAATTGATTGTAAAACTGATCTGGGCTAACATAATATATAATAACTATATATAAGTAAACAAACCTGCTACGACCACCTATATATCCAGTATGAACCAAACTCAAATAGTGAAGGATCTACCCTATGGTGTAAACAAATCAAGCTACTCGTGAGCTTATCGAAATCGGCTTGGTCAATATTCAAATTCGACTCACTCGAGTCAAGTCGATCTTTTTCTGATATCGAGTCGAGTTCGAGTTCACTTGTACTCGACTCGAGAGGCTCGCGAGCCTAATCAAGTTTTTTTTTTGCCTATTCGAGTCGAGTTCGAATTTTTCAACCTTTACGTAGTTAATATTATATATGTATATAATGAGTCGATGAAGAGTTCGAGCTCGAGCCAAAAGCCTAATCTAGTCGAGTTCGACCTCCAGCTAAGGTGCACCATTTATAATTTAATTGAATTTTTTAACCTTATCGAGCCGAGTCGAGCCGAACTCGAACATGTCAAGTATGGCACCGAGTCGAGCTCGAGCTTGAAAAATTAAGGCTCGGTCGAGTTCGAGCTCGAATAAACTGAGTCGAGTCGAGCTTGTCGGATACTCGGCTTGTCTATAGCTCTTTATTCTACAAAAAAAAAAGGATGCAAGAGTGTATTACTAATACTATCTAACAATTTAGGCTTTAGGTAACAAAAGTGGTTCTGAAAAACCGGTTCGGAACCTGTTTTGAACCAGTCAAAAACCGCTCCATATATTCCTTATCAAAACCGAACCATTTAAGAACCGGTTCTCTGAACCGGTTCGTATTGGTTCGGTTCCGGTTTGGTTCGCCCGAACCGGTTTTTTTGCCCAGCCCTAGTTAAGAGCACTTACTCTACTATAGTTTGATTTCGAAATTCCACGTTTGAAACCTATCGGGGAGTCACGTCGCAATGATTTGATTAAAATATCAAGTACCGTCTGACTTATATACCACATTTAAGTTCATAAGAGGAGGTGAGTAGACCTATCGATTTTGGACCCAACCCGAAATTGACCAGGGCTCGGGTTGGGTTCGGATCCCAACTTTTAGCGTTCGGGTTGAACTGAATCTGACCCGAGAAAAAATTGATCGGGTTCGGGTCTTGATATTGGACCCGATCCCGACCCGTCTGACCCCGGATATAACTAGGTTATGGATATTAATATATAAAATATATCATATTAAAAGCAAAAGTAAAATCAAACAAATAACAAAGTAGAAACACTAGTGTCATTACTTTCTATCTTCTCTCAACTAACCTTCTTCTCTTCAATTTCAAAGGCTCAATCGCGCTTAGACGTAGTCTCAACTCAACTAATCGAATCACATACCTCACACACATGCACGACTTACAGTAATCGGAGACAACGAAGAAAAAATCCCAGCTGCGTTCGACTCTTAGTCACTTAAAAAGAATCATTGATTATGATTTATGAATCGCATATTCTTAATTCCTGATGCCTGAACCAATGACTCAAAATTCAGGATTAGATTCTCCACGATGGGGATATAATTTTTTACAGAGACGTGGAGATTGAGTTCTTTTAGGGTGAAACAACAAATAACGAGCTAACAGAAATATAATGGTTTAACAATGAATATGGAATGGGAAGAGCAGCAAGCATCGGTTAGTGACTAAATGGAGCAGCAAATAACGAGATAGGAGAGAATGGTTTGACAATGAAGATGGAATGGGAAGAGCAGCTAGCAGCGACCAGTGACTAAGGAGAAACAAATGGATTTATGGACGGGTTGACTCGCTAGGTCGGGTTATGAGGCTTGACCCGTTATGAAGTTCGGGTCGGGTTCAAATTGACTGCTTATTGACACGTTGGTCACGGGTTTCGGGTCACAGGTTAATGGGCGAGCATCTTAACTATACTAAGATGTTGTTATGTTTTTATGTTTACGTTGACGAAGTCACTACATACGTTTTTTGTTCATTAGGTTTGATTGGAAAAATCTCAAACCGTAAGAGGAAATAGCTTAAATATTATATAGCGGAGTTTAGAGTCACAACTACTGGGCATTAGCATCGGGCAAAAAAAACTACTAGGCACTAGCCCACTATTTCTTTCATGAAAAAAAAAAAAGCAAATTGTTAGGAAAAGAAGGTTTCCTGTTCGTCCATACTAATCCAATCGTTTTCAAATTCATGTATTTGATTATGTATCTTAACACTCAAAAAGAATCTCTAGTTGGCAATGGTTCGTCCAAGTGTCCATTGAATATGATTGTGAACCAATAAAACATGTATATGATTGATCTTGGACTATCTTCTATGTTAAATAAGTGTCAAAATATACATGCTTTGTGTTTCCATTGGACTCTTTGCCTTTTTATTCAAAGTATAATAGAAAAGAGTATCGAATATGACATCTGTATCACAATATTAGAAGTTACAGACCTACATTATGTTAAATTAACCTTTTCTATGGTTTGATTAGGGTTTAAACTTTTCAAAATATATATGTTTGAGTGGATTAGATGCAACCCATATATATATATATATAATGGTAAAATATAAGGCTAAGCTATATTTAGTCACTTGGTGATAAGATAAGATAGTCAACCTGATAGTGGAGGAATTAGCATATATAGATTTTGTTTAGCTATGTCAATTGGAACCCATTAGGATTAGGTCAATTCGACCTAACTGGAGCTAGGTTTCAGTTGACTTAGTCTAGGGTTAGGTCCGATCCAGGATCGGGGTCGGTTGGGATCGGTGACCTCGACCTAAGGTCGGATCTAACTCTAGGTTATGTCCGGTTAGGTTAATTGGGTTGATTTTGAATTTTAATGACTCAGTTAAACAAAGTACAAGTTAGAGATGTATTATATTGACTAAATTGAACAAAATCAAAAGTTTAGGGTGGGTCACATGACTTGTACATATCATTTAACTGTCAAAACTAATGGTCAACTAACGAATTTACTAAAAATATAAGTTAAGACGTTTGGTATTAAAATAGGCGAAAAAAACATTTGGTATAGTACTAAAAGAGTATATAATTAATTAACCCTACAATATATTACAAAAATAGTTTTATAGAATAGCTTAGTCAGAATAATGCTTTTACTAAGTACTGAATCTTTTGTATTTGACACTCCTTACTGCATAGCGACAAAAAAAAAAACTCTCATATAATGAAAAAGAGTAAATATTTAAAATGTGAAATTTCTTTTGAAATTTCAATAGAAAGTAAGAAAGAGAAAGTAAATGAACAAATGTATTGGTGCTTGGTAGGATTCAATATCACTTTCTATAAAAATTTCACATGAAATTTCACAGTTTGTAGCAACACCCAATGAAAAAATAACTCCACCGAACGACAATTATACCATAAATGAAAAAAAAAAAAAAAACACTACAAAATATTATCTAGGTAGATAATATTTTTTCTTTTATATATACATATATTTAGAGTAGAGCGGACATTTACCTCAATTTCTGCTCCGCATTTGACAAAACGCTTTCTTTACGACGTAGTTATATATGATTCGACAGTCAAGCTAGCTAGTGTGGCCCTAGCTTGCTTGAGATTTTATACATATTTCACGATATTGTATCATTGTTATGTACTAGTATTTATTGACTAGTGTTTGCTTCATGCATAAAAAGTTTTAAAAAACGTCTATATGTAAATAATATACCCTTGGATTAATTTTTGAAAATTTAAAAAATTCCGTTTAATATGCATCATGAGTTTAGCCAAAATACGTGTGAATAATCCCAGGTGAACTATAAATCACAAATAAACCAAATTAAGGATTACTCAAAGATTAATTGAACCAACTAATTATCAGAAATTCCGGATTTCATTTAAAATTGTATTTTTCATTGTAAGGAAATACTAATAAATGTATATATATCGATTACAAAAAAATTTATTAATTGTGAATTTTATTGCTAAACAAGAAAATCGTCAGCTTGATAGTAGAAGATAGAGTTGTTTTCTTTCCAGCTGCAACGCACAAAAATGTTTATATGAAAAAATGAATCGGTAAAAATATTTATATATATATAAACTATATACATATATGGTCCCAAATTGTGATTTACACTATTGATCAATACTCTATCAATATGAATTACACATTATACGATCAATTCTAATAGCATTCACAAGTGTATATTGATAAAAATATTAACTTGTCTAATGCACATACGACGAAATTGGTAATTATGAATATTAAAAGTAATTATATCGTTTTCAAGCTCTTTTCTATTATTCATGTGATACAACTAGTCTTGGCCAAAAAAGAAAATATGATACAACTAGAAATTCAGAACTATAAAGTGCTATAAAGTGCACTATATTTGAAAGAAAAAGCGCTATTTAGAAATTCACATAAATTCAATAATATCATATTGTTTAACCACATATATTTAGTTTTTTTTACCTTAATAATTAATACCTCTAGGCATATTATTATTTTTTATTACTATAATATTTTTTAAATGTGTGTAACATAAACAATGAGCCATAATTTATTTTTTTCACGGTTCTCTAGTTTATAAATTATTTTTTCTTATCAAAGTACGTAGAATATCATATATATTATAATTTATATACATTATTGTAACATAAATTAACTAATAAAGAACAAAAAGTATATGCTCTTATATATATTAATTAATTTTTTTTGTTAAAAATGCAAATTAATAACTATTATAATATAAAAATTTATTAAGTAAAATTCTGTGCAGTGCACATATGCAATGATTAGTTATCGTATAATCAATAAATTGCCTAACAGCATGTTTGGTTTAAAGAATTAGAATAAGGAATATGTAATATTAATATGTAGTTGTTTGGTTGACATGATGAATAGGGAATGCTGATTGCAAATCAAATGTTTGGTTGATAAAATGTTATACGTAAAGGAATGGGATAGGTCTTAATTGACATATATACCCTTTTAATATTTGTATTAATTAAATTAACAGTATTAAACATGGGAAAAAAAGTCAAATCACATATTATTAAACGATTTTTTTTTTATAAATAATTATCTTTTTAAAAAAACAATCATTTTTTTAATGATTTTTTTTTTTTAAAAAAATTTGAGATATTGTAAAATTCACTACAACTAACAGAATATATTGTAATGAAAAAATAGCATGTTAAATTATTATTCTTAATTAAATTGAAATGTGATCACTTTTAATTAGAATTGCCTACATGATATAATATATATAATACACAAGAAACATGTTGTGTAATCAGATTATGTACAACAAAAAAACAGATTATGTAAAAAAAAAACATATTATGTACGTAAACGATGAAACAAATTGTAAGATACATGTTGTAAAACATTTAGAAAAATAAATTATGTACGTAAATAATAGAAGTATGATATGATGTAAATAAATAAATTAGGGCTAAAATAGTATTTTTACTTATTTATTTTAATTATAGGAATCTTGGAATACTTAATCCTAGGGGTTAGGCTATGATTAAGTATTCCCTCAAAATTGGAAATTAGGAAGGCTTATTTCACATAATTTAAGAACCAAGGATTACTCGTTCCCAATTCCTATTCAGCCATTAGTGGAAGTATTCTTTCCCTTTGTAATTACTACCTATACCTATTATTTTCAATATAATCGTTTTTTTTTCTTTTGGCTAGTCAATTACCACGCTCAAATATTGCTAGAAATACTAAAAATTCTTAGTTGAAACTAATAGTATAATATTATTAATTTCTAAACAAATGTTGTTTTTATTTTATTTTATATATATAATCCAAAAAATTAAATAAGTTTTGAATTAATATTAAAACTAATTCAAATTAGTTTAATGTCTTAAAGAGGTAATAAAGTAACTCTATATAATTACTAGTCACTATATAACCTAGGGTTTATCTTTATAGAGAGAGAGAGGTGATAAGGTTATAGTGGATGGAGTGGTAACTAAAAATGAGAAAAAATTATTTTGGGGGTTTTCTATTAATATGCATATGCGGAGAAAAGATGATGAATGTAATCTTTTCTCCTTTTAGAAGCATGATTAATTAGTTTATGTTCATTTTGCTTACCATTTTATTCCATCATTATCTCTTCTAATACAAGATCTTAGCTGTATTCAAGATTTATTTGGTAAACAGAAAAGTTAGGTGTATAATAATCTCCATGTATTTCTCCCAATATACGCTCTTTATCTACTTCTAGTATTCCAACTTTTCCCAAAATTATTACCACTTGATGTATCAATATAACAAGTTTATATTGGAAGCAAACTCCGTATTTTATTCCTAAACGCATCGTCTATCAATTAATCGGGTTTCTGTATAAAGAATACGTTCGGGTCTGACCCGTGGAATACGTGTATAGTCTCCGAACTCGAAATGGTAGCAGTTGTAATTCAAAACATGGATGAACATCCTCAAAGAGTCTACATACGTATTCTAATTTTTCTACCGTATAAATACACTGATTTGATATATACATACACCTTAATTAATCATGCTTAATTATTATTCTATCAGGGGTACGTGTACTTATTAATTAAAATGAAATCACCTTATGCGTGCATCATTAAATTACTTTCTGTTTGTTAGTATTGTTCAACTTTAAAATGGATCCTAATTAAATTAAAGAATTTATAATGATGAAAAATTGGGCATATAACTATAGTTAATAACTGAATAATGAACCCTATATGCAAATACCCTATCAATCTAGTTGACCACCAATATACACCAATCAATTGATTAAATTTCCATCAATTATTGTATCGTATTTAAATAACGCTGCAATTATCAAGAACATGAAACGATTCTCGAAATACACCCAACATTCATCGGAGCAACTGATATAATAAGTTGCGATTTTAAGAAGGGAGGTGAATTGTTAAATTATAAATAAGACCGTGTCCAATGATTTCGTTCACATGTTTAATCATATGAGACAGTTGGTTAACGTAACATCTTATTTTTGACATAGTATCAAAGTGTCTAAGTTCAACTTATAGTGTCAAAATCTCATTGTCGTAGTTAATAGCTAAATTATTGATCATAAACATCATTTTAAGGGATGATATTAAAATATAAATAAAACCGTGTTCAAAATCTCAACTCACAAATTTGAATTCAGTAGCATGTTAGTTAAGACACATATTTTATTCTTTAAATAAATTCAGCATTGTAAAACTTTTAAAAAAGTTTTTAAACTTAACGCTTCTTATTCATAATAATTAGTAAAGCAGTCAACTAAAAAATACATCATTGAATTAAACTTTAAAAAGAATTCAATGAAGTCGGTTGAAAAGCCTATAAGTCTAAGAAAATTGTAATCAATCACAATATAATATATAGCAATCCCTATTAAAAGCAATGTCCCCTATATAACACTGTAATATGACGGAAGTAGCCTTTCTTCTTTGGGAAAATACCAATTATAGGTGGACACGTGTGACAATGGAATTTTATTCGTCTTGGTAATCTCACTCCCGGAAGAATCTATTCGAGTGACGGTCAACGCCCATAACTGCCACGGGAGCTCGGTGAATTGATAGTGCTGCTGCCCTAACCAACCTGATCTTTTTCCCTTTTCTTTTATACAATATAAATAAATAAATATAATGATAACAAATTGTTTTTCTACTTATTAAATATTCGATATTTTCTACTTATGTACAGATCAAATTTTGTAATCAACGTATGCACTAATCCTATTAACTTAGCACAATCATTAACATTTTATAGTTAAGATGTCGGCCAGTTAAACCTAGTTCTACTCGTATACTCTAATGTCTGACACAGTATGTGAGTCAAACATGACCTAATCAGGTTATTGCGATGTGACTCACTGAGAGGTTTCAAATGAGCTAAACCACATGAGCGTAATCACTCTTGACCAGTAAGCCACCAGTGCTAGTGGGTAATTACTTTTGACATTTCAAGTTCTAAAATATTAAAATGATGTTGATTGTAATTGAATTTTAACTATTAAATTTAAAGATGTGGCTCATTTTGTTGGACTATTTACTTATTCGGCTAATTAACTGCAATTGATTGTACATTTATAGTCGAATTTGCAGTCATTAGATCTTATAACAAAACAAAAAAAAATCGACTGAGAAAAACAATCAGATATCAATCATTGTGAATCAAATATATATATAAAGTATAATCAAATCTCATTCGTTATACAAAGTTCAATATGCATAATTTAATATCTGCAAATTGGACTATATTTATAGTCTTCCGATTTTATTCATGTAATATAGATGGATAGGGAGTTGCATACTATTTCCTACCATTATTTTAGATTAGATTGGTCTTATACTCTTATCTCACTTCAATATAGATAGATTATTATATATAAATATGATCCCATTTTTTAAGCACTTTGGGTCTCATCTCACAGCCACTTGAAATCTTACAGATAAAATTATTTTATTTAAGAAAAAAGCTTGCAAGGCCCAGACTGTCCCACTATTAGATGCTATGTTGGCACCATTATTAGCCCATAAACAAGGATATGTGGGACCCATGATTTGGTTTGTTTAAGATTAAATTAAATTTAGTTTAACCCAATCATTTGACTTATTAGCCCCTCCCAATAAAATAAAGTAAGGCATACTTGTTCCTCCTTCTCCAGCATGTAGGATTTTCAAGAGAGTTCGCAAAATGTCAACTGTTGAATAACTTTAGACGGTTGTATTCTTGAATATGTTATCATTATATACGCATTCGAAAGTTAAATTTGTAGCCGTTAAATTATTACATATAATGAATTAGATTTCAGAAAATATGAATCCGATCTTGATATGCATGTATAATCTATCAGCTCTAAATTTAATTATAAATGTTGTCGAATTCAATTTAACCAAATTCTTATATTATGTTAAAGCAGTTTTTGAAATGGTTTACTTGAATAAATCGAATTAGTCGACACGATTGTGATATTATTATTATTAAAATATCTGTTAAGAGTACTCCAATTGTGAAGATTGTAAATTGTTGACATGAGAAATCTCAATTTAGAGTAATCCATAAACCAATATATAATACAAATGACTTACTCTTCTATAGCTAATTGGTTTTAGCTCAGAACTTAACATTATTTGGAACTGTATACATGTTGACTTTAACAAAAAGAAACGAAAGAGATCCCTTTACATTCACATTTGAGATGTTTAAGCAGATAATAAAAAACATGTTATAGTAATAACAAACAAAATATCTCATTGTAACATTTATGAATTTCGATATTAAGTTTCACAAATCATCAATACACAATTGATAAACTCACAAAATTAAGCAACTTAGTTGAAATTTAGGGAGATTTGCAGAAAATTTGTTCAAAGTAATATTGAAGAGTCATATTCATTCTTACAATTTTATCATATGTATCGTGTTATGATACCTAAATCTGAACGTATTAAGAAGATTATATGGTGTTATCGTGTATGTACTATTGTGCTCTCATATGCATTCATGTACCAACATAATTTTTTCATGATTAACCACTTTTTATTAATTCGTAATAGTATAACCCTAATGACTAAGAGAGATTTATGTACGTATGTGCCTAACTTATTTTTTATGCCCAAAGTGGAGGTTAATCATGATGATAAAACAAATAACAAATTCTTATAGTGTAAATGGGACGTGGCTTCAATTTATGTGGTAGATAGGGTGCCACACATCTGTTGTTTTTAAATTACTTTCTAGGGTTTGACTCAAGATTTTATTCATGATCAATAATCAATCATACCCATTATCTAATTTGTATCCTCCTATATATTATTGTGAGCTTCTACAGTTATCCTTTTAATTTCAGTGACGAGGACATCGAAGATCACATGATTTTAAACAAATACACATGTACATATACATACACGTATGTGCAAACGCACATAAAATATTTATATCTCTCTACAGCTAATTTAGGGTTGTATTCGACTGCTATTTCGCCATTTTTGCTGCTAATAATAGTCCCCAGCTAATTAATTATTGTATAAGCTATTGGAAACTCATAACATAAAAAAAATAAAAAAAAAATCGAGTGACTGTTCTCATAAATTCTACTCAGTCAAAAATAATTTCTCTATCTTCATTTGAGTTTCAGTTTAACAAAAGAGAAATTCTTATTGAACTTCGATTACTACACTTGTTTTGCTTATATATATATACTTCAAACCATGCTCTTTTTCATGTGCGATTAGGGGTGGCAATTGTTGACACGACACGACGACACGATCTGACACGGACCTGCTTTTTTCGTGTCCTGATCTACACGAAAATCTGACCGTGTCTGATAGATCTGTGACACGACTAGACACGTTTTTAGGCAAGTCCGTGTAGATCTGATCTGTAGGTCCACACGATAGACACGCATCGACACGACTTATTTGAAACTTAATATTTATATAAAGCCCAATAATTTTGCCAAAAAAAATATATAATGATCAATAATAATTTTAAAAATATTGCAACTATTTAGTACATTAATCTATTTAAAAAAAACTTATAATATGATTGTCTGTAATAATAAAAACTTCTATTGGCAAAAAAAACTTATAATATGATTTCATGTGCTAGCTTCAAGATAACTTGAAATTTAGATATCGGCTTATTTTGTTTGTAATGTTCGATTTTTTATATTTAAGTAATTTTTCTTTATGAACTTATTATTTGTATAATGAGAAGATTCAATTATTTCTCAAAATATGATGGTGCTTGATTTAGGATGATTTTGTAACATTTGTAAAAGTTTTTGGGCTAAAAAGTGTAATATTTTTTGGTGTAAAAACAAAATTCCGTGTCTCGTGTCTGTGTTCCGTTTGACACGATATCTGCCAACTCCCGTATGACACGAGAACTGTCTGTGTCATATTTAAAGTGATCTGTTTAGACACGAGAGATCTGTTGACACGTATGTCAGTAGTGACACGACACGAATCGACACGACACGGCCTGTTTGCCACCCCTATGTGCGATGCGGCCTATTCCATAATTTTTGCCCTAACATGTCACACAGATCGATACTTTTTTTTTTCCAGCTATTATTTTCCACTGATCGGGTCTTTCCCTTCAAGGCAAGTCACAATCCGATTAGCTCTGATATCATTTCATCACTCCTCCAAATTTAAGCGACTGTCTTTAATTATTAGCGTGACTTGACATGACTGAGCGCATTATTCTCATTTATATTAAGAAAATAAGGAATTCACGTCTTATTTTTCAAATGATATTAGAGCGCACAGGATAGTTTCCTGGTGATGCCACTCTAAATCTAAAATTGTTACGTCCCATTAAAAAGTGGTTGAAGCCCATTATGTTTGACTCTCTGTTAGTCAAGGCCTGTGGCCGGGCTGATATTCACGGTTTGACCCTGAGTTGGTCAAGTCTAAGGTAGCCGGGAGGATGTTAAAATATAAGAGTGTGCTAAATGTCTTCATCTATAAGTTCGGACTCATGAGACAGTTGGTTAAGGCACACGTCTTATTATTAATAGTAGATGGCAATTCGTGCTATCGTGTGTGCCATCGTGCGTAAACGATAGTGTCGTGCTAAACTTACTGAACACGAACACGCGCGGTAAGCTTATCTTGCCACGTTTTACAAAAACGAATACGTCACATATTTTTGAGCGTGCTCGTGTCGTGCTATCGTGTTGTGTAAGAATATACAGTTGTACATCTCTATACGAAATCTTTAAGAAAAAATCAAAATAATGAACTTTATATATTAAAAAATTATGAATTAATATGTCAATATTCATAAGTTAGTAATATAGAGTTTACAAACACAAGATTTGAGTTTTTTGAGGTAATAAATAAGATTTGTTCAAAAAAAAAAACTTAAGAATTAGTCTTAGTAGCAAAACTTTATTGTGTTATCGTACATGTCGTGTTATGATACTTAAACACGAACACGGCACGGAAGTTATATCGTGTTCGTGTTATCGTTCTGCCATATGGTAGCACGAACACGTTTTTTTTCGTTCGTGTCGTGTTATCGTGCCGTGTCACAAATTGCCAGCCCTTATTAATAATAATTTCTTTCTTTTATAGGTTTCAAAACAATCTTTTCTATTCTACGTTATACAAATTAATAGGATAGGCGATGGATGGATTCATTAGCAAGGTCTTGTAGTTCAAGCTTTTAAAGTTTGGTAGATGATCGCCTTTTTCGTGGTAAAGCGCATCTCTTTGACTATTTTTACAAGCATTACCTCGACTGTCCATTTCAATATAAACCCTATCTGTATATTTCTCTTGATGCCACCTTTTTACTTTCTAACCTAACTAAGAACTTTTGATAAGATAAGGAAGGGGATTAAAGGGATTGGTGGGTATAGTGAGATTAATTTGTTTTTAAGTGTTTGGTTAGGACTTTGGTATACCAGATCATAACTAATAAGAACATAACAACTTGTCACCAAGTGATCATACCATTATCATTCATAAATGAACTTATCAATTCATTTTAATAGATATATTTGGTCAAACAAAATTATTAATTGATATGCCACCTATTCACATTAACTGTATTTTAATATTCATGAACATGAACAGTATTTTATTCCTTGCGGACTAATCATTCGAATGATATATACCGATTTCAAAAGATTAATAAGTAGAGAAGTTCCAATATTTGTAGAAGAAGGTGACTAAGATTGAGGGTTGAATAAGACAGAAAGGATATGGTTTTCAAGTGTTTTTGGACCAGAACCTCATACCTAATATAATCTCCAACTATATATTAAAACATTCTCAAGTCCACTTAATATTTCTTTACTCTATCCAATCATTTAGGTTTAAAAGAGTATAGATTATTGGTCTAATTAGAAGGCGCCGGAAGGATCGATATAGATCATCAAGGAATAATTAATATACTGCGGCATGATTCTCTCTGATCATTAGAATCTTCGTTCTCTCGAATCTCGTTTATATTAAACTACTATATGTATTATTACGTGGGATATTATTTGATCAGGGAGTATAAAAGAGGAGTAAAATTTCATACTACAACAATCAATTGATGACGAGACTACCTAGTTTGCTAATTTAGTATATAATGTTTTAACTATTTTAATATTCTACTTATATGTGCAGTTAAATATATCTTTTTTATATAGTGTTTCAACTATTTCAATCTTTTTTTTATACGTGATAACAAAATTATTTACATATAAACTCGAATGCATACTTTATTACATCTATATCTAGATCTATTTGGGAGCGTTATTTTTATAAAGCAGTTTGTTGAAGTCTACTTATAATATAATATGTCGTACGGGCTTCGATCTAAAGAAGACACGTATGTGTTGCCTAAGGATGGTGCCTATACTGACTTCATCTGTTATCTACTAAGTAAAATATATATAACTAGTAGGCGTACCCGCGCGTTGCGCGGTATGTATTTGGGATATTGCAAAATTGAATTTTATTATTGATAATTTAGTTTTTTTTTTTTTTTTTTTTTGAATTGTTTATTCAAGTTTTGTGAAACATTACATTTAAGGTATTTTTGATTTTATATGTATTATTTTTTCTTAATCGAATAGATTGAACATAATATAGTAGGTGAATTGATGTTTTATTTATTAGGGGGAAAAATTAGGCATATGATATTATTGTTTTTCGGGTACATCTGTCATTAAAAAACATTTTCTTAATAACTATTTATTTAATTTTGTTGTTATTTTTGTTGATATATTAGCATATGTGTTCGACTTATACTAATGAATTATCGTAAATTAGACTAACTTATTGGTTGGTACATGTGTTTTTATCCTTTATTTATATGTTACGCAGCTTTCATAATGGTCCATGTGAATTTCATACAATGTTTGATAAAAGAACTCGATATGATATATATTTTTTAAATTCATATCGAATATTATTTAAATATCAATTATAAATTATAATAGAATGTGGTGGTGTTATTCAAGGTAAATAATCAAACTGTAATACATATTTAAGATATGTAATATTTCAACTTATACATTTCTATTTTTATTGCACATCGTACGCAACGCGAATATACTCCATGATGGTTTGTTGTTTGTAGTGTTTGTGGTGATACGTTGAGACGATATTCTTCTGGAACATATATTCTGGCGAGATCAAGTGGCCCCACCATTTTCTTGAAGTGTCGTCTGCAATTTTGTAGTTTTTTATGCCAATCCTTATTTTTTTCATTAACTCCTTGAATAGTTTTTCTCCTATGCGATCGAGATCGTCCATTGATATTGATGCAATGGCATAATTATAAACTGCTTGACGATTTCTCAATTTCTATAGTGCGCGTTCCAACCAGTATAGTCCATAATACTTATCTCCAACTAAGAAAAATTGATGAGTACCTATCATTATATAAGCACGCATATTTCCGTTTGCGACCATTTTATTTAAAAATGTTCGACCATCCGGTGTTAGCATTGGTAAACGTGGATATAGATTTGGAAGATATATTTGTTGCAACACGTATGGATCATTTGCCAACTGGAGAAGATACTTGCAACTACAATAACATACTACGGTATTGTTATTTGTGGATAAATTGAACAAACAAATTCGTGTTCATTAAATTCCATGAACTCTGGTGACCAAGTCACAGCCAACAACTCTACAATAGTCTTCCGCCCAGTATTCATTCGTTCCACAACATCTTCCTTTGAAGGCTTAAATGAAAGTAAGTTCCGAATGGGAAGCTGATCTACATCAACACTAATTTAAAAAAATATGAGCATTAAGAACACATGAAATAAGTATCATTTAATTAGTAAATCTGAAATACTAACCAGAAAGAGATACACACCTATCAATAATGGTTTGCACATCAGGGATGTCAATGTTAATATATAAACGGGAGGAGTTGGTCGTGCTTAGTGAAAGTTGACCTTAAATGATAGGAGGGGAAACATTGAATTTCACATTAAAGTTATAATATCAAACATACGGATAATTGTAGAAAATATAAGGTTGACATTACCATTGTACTCTGAAACATTTACTGAATTGATGGCAATTATAATTGGACCAGTGGCAGATGCAACATCAACACCAATTTGATCAATACAGCTCTTCCATAACGTCACACGAACTTCACCAACACTAAAAATGTATATTTAAAAAATTGCAGTGAATTATGCAGTTGTCAAATAGGTAAAGAAATAACAAAATATTTACCCATTCACAGCAAGATGAATGCGTCGAAAATCGGTTGACTGGCCACAAGACATCACTTTCTCAATTGGACCAATTGCAACCAATCTACCAATAACATCTGACAAAATGGTTCAAGACGGTTTAAAATCTAATAATAATAGTTGAATGGATATGAATAAATTAAAGAATCATAAAAAGGTATACCAAATAACACAGATTTGTCGCCCTTCCGTTTTCTAAGTTGTGTTGGGCTTGGGAATTCAAAATAATATGTAGGGATAGTATGACACTGCTCCTCAACAGAATTGACTATTGTGTTCAACAAAATCATTAATTTGTTGGATCTCCCAAATGGTCTATAAGAAACAGCTTTCACTATGCGAAAGTACTTCAAACTTATAACAGAACCTTCTACAAATAAGCTATTTTATATAAATGGTATTAAGCTAAAATCTGGACTGATCCATTTATATTGTATTTAATTTTAAATGGGTTACCTTGTGTTTATTTCTCTCTTCAATAGCATTGAAGCATGGAATCTGTCAAATACAGAGTCATTAGCGGATCAAAGCTGCTATCTGATGGAAGAGCTTTCATGATTGATTCACGATAAGAGATAGCAGCTGCTGCGGTAGTCACAGGAGGTTTCAGATTCGACATCACAATGACCCTTCCAAAATAATCTGCACTCTTTCCAATATTTAAGTACTTCATTTATGTTACATTTAATGGATATTACAGCAACTGATTTAACAACACAAAAGAGAGGTGGTTTGAAGAAATAGTAACCACAAAAACTATTTATATTTTCTCCGATGTTGATTCAGAATAAAATGGAAACACAATATAAATACAGGTTTAAAAATTTGTATGGTTTGAAGAGGTAGATTTCTCATCATTGCAGCTAAAAAATTGCACACTTTGTTAGTATATCAATCATAAACGAATTCGAGGTTTACCTAAACATACTGTCAATCGAGCAAGCTCACAAAGCAACAATTTTGACCAAAGAAATATGAAGGATTCAAATAAAATAATGCATCAAAATCTTGGTTGTTGAACCCAAAAATAAAAATTGTCCCCATCTATAAAGCAAGAATTTTATTCATTGAACAATTGTTTTTTTCCGTACAACAGAAAGTAGACAAACACTTATAAATTACAAAAATCATAGACCATAGTCCTCACCAAGCATGATGTTTGAGCGACAATGACTATTAATAGATTATAGATAGCAGGTCCACCAAAATCGGAAATGTATCATTAATTTCGATTCATGAACATTTTTGTTAAAAAATAATTTTATTTTGCAGAATTTGAATGCGGTAGCTTCAATCCGAAATCATGTATATATGATTTTAATCAATAGAATCAAATTTAAGATTTGTAATAAATCACACACAAATTAGGTAATATCTATATGATAATTTACAAATGAGAAAATTACCTTTTGGAGTCTAATTTATGTGCAGAATGAGAAGATGGATTCAGAGTAATATATAGATACGATGAAATTATCTGGGTCTTCGGGGAGATGGAACGGAGTGGACAGAGCAACTGGGCGGACATAGCGGCGGCTAATTCAGTTTCGTAGATGAAAGAATATAGAGGTGGTGTGCGATGAACTTGCAGGCCGTAGCAAGAGGAGCGACGTTATTTTGGTGGGTGTGACGTGTGAAGCGTTCCCGTTTGCTCGATTAATCACACAACTCGGTGAAATTGCAGCGACGATGGGACCTGAGGAGGTCGGGCACGATCAGAGAAGAGTTTTGAAGATGGTTGTGGCTGGAGCACGGTGGCGATGCGAGACGGAGCTGCTGGCGACGCGGTGACGGACTGCGGTGGCGGGCTGCGAAAACGGAGGGGATGAGGTGGCGGACTGAGCAGTTGGTAAGGGGGCGGAGGTTGAAAACCCTAAATTGTCTAAGCTCTAAAAGAAATGGTGTTTTAACAGAAATAAGTATTTCTCTTGGAAAAAAAACAAACAAAAATAAGTATTTCTGCATTTATGGAAAAAAAAAAAAACTCTTTGGTGATACAATTGCTTGTCTCACTGCAGTCTTCGAGTGAAACGTACGGGGTAGTAAAAAAACTGATGGTAAGATGCATTGTGGAGTCTTTGAGCAATTCTAGAGCATGATCAATGTATATGTGGCAATGATTTGTTTTATTAAAGAGAGAGAAATAGAGGTGGACCAATGGTATAATTTAATTGTGACACATCATATCAAAGTTTTATGATTTGTCAAAAGATTAGACTAACTTTCCAAATTATAATATACTAGATGCAAATACCGCGCACCGCGCGGGTAAGAGATTAAATATAAGTTAAATAATTATTTAATTCTAATTAATGATAATAAATATAAGTTCAATAATTATAGAATCCTAATTTTATGTCAAAAATTATATGAATATGTATTTTATATTTTTTAAAACGTAAGCACTTCTAAAATGGTAAATGGTAATGTAATAAATTGAAGACTAGTCTTCCATTTATTACATTACCATTTTAATATTTACAGATTATGCTAAGTTTTTTTATTTTTTTTTTTTTCTGCCAACAAAGATTCCATTCAAACAAAAGTTCATAAAGTTCAAAGGGATAAAATCCCTATCCTGCAAAAGTAAGCATAAAAGAGAGGGCGGGGTATTCATACCCTCTTTCTAAATCTAAAGCGACCCCGTTGACGCTCTCATTTGATTCCCTCGGAATACAGGACCGGGAGCAAGAGACCAGTCAGAATACACCGTGCACGATGTAGAATATTCTACACCCTTGTTGCAATTCGTCAGTCCACTCGATCGGTCACTCCACGAATGCTTTGAATAACCTCCAAGAGACATATTACGCTAAGTTAAAAAACAAATAATATAATGAAAATAAAAATATCTAAACATAATACTGTTCTATTTATTACATTACCATTTTAATATTTACAGATTACGCTAAGTTTTTTTTTTTTTTTTTTGCAACAAAGACTGCATTCAAACCAAAAGTACATAGAGTTCAAGAAGGGATAAAATCCTGATCCTTTAAAAGTAAGCATAAAAGAGAGGGCGGGGGTACGCATACCCTCTTTCTAAATCTAAAGCGACCCAGTTGACGCTCTCATTCGATTCCCTCGGAACCCAGGACCAAGAGACCAGTCGGAATACACCGTGCACGATGTAGAACATTTGACACCCTTTCTGCAATTCGCCAGTCCACTCAATCGGTCACTCCACGAATGCTTTGAATCAGTGTTATCAGAACCGGACCGGACCGGCGGTCCGACCGGGTTCGAACCGGAACCGGTGACTCCAACGGTCCGGTTCAAGTAATTCCGGAGAATGTAAGCGAACCCGGTTCGATAGCCGTTTTTTTATCGAACCGGCCGGTTCTGCGCGGACCGGACGGTTCTCCGGTCCACCGGTTCGGGAAAAAAGAAAAAAAAAAAAAAAAAAAAAAGAGAAAAATATAAACCCTACATCTTCAGATCCGCCGCCTCAACTTCCGCTCCAAGCACCACCAACTTCCGCCCTCCCTTTGCGCATATGCTTCGATTCACGGAAGGTGGAGTGGAATTGGACCACTCTTTGTCCGCGACCGTGACTGCCATAGTACCACCTCCGATGTGGGGGAAGGGAAAGGTGGGTTGGGGGTGGGATGGTGGAAGGGATAGGATGGACGAGAGATGGGGAAAAGAGAAGGATGTTTTTCTGTTTTTGGCTAAGGTTGGAGAGAGACAGAGAGGAGAGAATAGAGATGGAGATTGGAGAGAGAGATGAGAGATGGAGATTGGAGAGAGAGATGAAGAGACGGGGAATTGGAAAGGAGATGGGGAGGGGCTTAAGGAAAAAAGAGAAAACGGTATGGAAAGAATGGGAAATAATAAATAGACTAATAGAGTAGAAAACATTGTAAACACACGTACCGGGTTCGAACCGGGTCGGACCGGTCGAACCGTGAACCGGTGGCCTTGCCGGTCCGATGCCCGGTCCGGTTCTGATAACATTGCTTTGAATAACCTCCAAGAGACATATTACGCTAAGTTAAAAAATAAATAATATAATGAAAATAAAACTATCTAAACATATATTAATTACTTTACAAACGTAAGTTTATACATTATTTTGGTGTAAATATATAGAATATAGACATATATACATCTCATATTAATCGAAACACCATGAATATATATACTTAAATTAGTCTCAATCTTTCACTTTCTTACTATCAAGTATGAATCAGAAGGGAGGAATAGATACTGCCTACTGCTAGAGTGGTTTTAATTACATGTCATTGATGGATATCATCAAGTTACAAACTACGTAGAATAGAAGATCTACATTGTCACCAGCTTATACATAGAGTTGAAGCCGTTGTCATATATTTGGCTAAATAAGTATCACTTTGCACAATCAATTTAATGTAATTAATTACCTGCTCATGGTATAACATCTTCTTAAAGATCCTCGTAACCACAACTTTATGTGGAGCACTATACGAAATCAATGGACACATATAAGCTAAGGCAAAAACTGTATCAACTAAACTTGATACTATAAAGGGTATTGATGTTAAATTTTCAATCATTTGATTGGAACGAACCTATTATGAATAAATATAAGTTGGTGTTATTAAATACTAACTGCATGCAAGCCCATAATTTCAATTTCTTCACTGAATTTGTTCGACACGAGCAGTGGCAACGGTTCCACATCCCTAGGTCATAAAAAACAATTACAATTTAGGAAAAAAAAAAAAAAAAGACACTCCATGATAAAGAGGATACCACAAGAATCTGAATGTTCTTACCGTCTTCTTCCACCCTCGACAAAACCAACTCTAGCCCTTCTCTACCGACAACCATCGACCACGAATCACTTATCAGAACCCGGCTCCACCTTCATCGTTCAGGAGAGTCTCTCGCTGCAACCATCCTACTCGCTCCGATCACCCGATCATACTTCCACTGTCATCGACAACCCGTCGATGCAACTTCCGGAGTGCCCAGTTTCGCCACTTCATTAAATATATACGTTTCTTGGCAGAGATACGTAATATTAGGTATGGACTGGTACTGCACCAGTGACATCTACAAATATTCAATCAAAATACAAAATCAATGAAATTGAACAGTAGAAGAAAACAATACATGTTACATATCATTGATTATTATACGATTATAACAATTTGTATCTTAGCTATTGATTTTTTTTATTCAGTTTGCGATTTTTTAAAAGAGGATATAGGTTGAGGGTAGAGAAAAACAAAGAATGAGGGTTGTAACGCACCTATTCATGTTACCTATGATTGTATATACAAATTGGGGGCAAAGAATGCTAGGTAGAGTTTTGCCTAAATTATTGCTAATTTATAATGTGGTTATTGAACGTCTAAGGAGTCTAATTAGAATATTTATACAAAAATAATAATATATATAGTATACATATCTAGAATATTTAATACGTAATAATAAGAATGAAATATTTTATAGAAAAATAATATACAATATACATGTCTAATATACGTTATAATATATAACATATTAATTAATTTATTTATTATATTAAATTTTTTTAATACTAAATTAGCGAAACCATTCATTATTCATTCACGATTTAGGTTAGCCACAAAAAAATTGCAATCACTTTGAAACATATATAGTTTTTTT
Source organism: Clarkia xantiana subsp. parviflora (assembly GCA_036873135.1). Classification (NCBI taxonomy): domain Eukaryota; kingdom Viridiplantae; phylum Streptophyta; class Magnoliopsida; order Myrtales; family Onagraceae; genus Clarkia; species Clarkia xantiana. The sequence goes on along the minus strand of JAPTYO010000010.1, from coordinate 10,644,079 downwards.
TTCATGCTTAACCTAGTGATGAACGTAAATTATATACTGTTTATATATATTTCTTTACATATACCTATGCTTTTTATACTATAATAACTGTTTTTAGTAATATATAACGTGCCTTATATGGTTATATGATATTAATTATTTTTATTAATTTATATTTATATAGTGCTTACGTGGCGGCCTATGGTCTTCCGGAACCGAACTGTATAGATAATGAATTTAAATGGAAACTTTTATTTAATTTGTTTCTTTATATTGCGTAGAGACTAAAATAGGAGATAAAAATACTTCTTAATTTACAACCAATCAATATTTTATGACTAAATTTATAGACCTCCAATTAAATGCCGATTAAATTAGGAAACGCTGACTATGCGAACCGCCCACGTGTCAGTCAGAGGGCTTCCGGTGCCGAATTAATATAATATAGTAGATATAGACTAGTGCTTTTGCAACATCACCAAGTTTTGAATTTTTCTATAATCAATCAATATGATTTTTAAGAAATATTCTACACTCGATCATATGGTTGGAGCTGAGGCAGGAAAGTATGGTATCATCAAACAACAATGTTTTAGGAAAAAAAATTATAAAATTAATTACACTCAAGACACGTGTCAAAATATTAATGTCAAAATCTTAATGGAAAAACACGATCTGAAACAAAAAGAGTGGGGCAGGAGATCTATATCCGTGTGTATACATTTCGTGACTTTAATATATATATATATATATTTTGCCACAGATACTATTCAATATTAAAGTTGAATAGGGGTGTGAGGACTCACATTAAAAAAAAAAAAAAAAAAAAGTAGAGATCAAAACTTTTTGAATGACATATATTATTTATTTTTAATATTAATCAACAATATAAATAATATGTTATTTAAATATATTACTATTTAAAAAAAATAGTTCATAAGTCAATAATTGTATAATTTAAATTTTAAAACGCAAGTGTATAACTAGTTATCTAATAATCTACCAATCTAGGAACACAAATGAAAAAAATAAATAAAAATAACCACCAAGCCCAAGCTATGCAATTTCTGGTAAATTAAAGGTGAAATTTTGAATTGAATTTTCCGTCCTTCCGATCGTCGCCCACTTTCACGTCCCTCTTAAAGCAATGTCTGACGATGAATAAAGTGAAAAAAATTCATGCCTGTTCCTTCCCGGAAAATGCTCTTCCCAGAACGGCGACATGGGACCCAGCTGTCTCTATTTTCCTCTAGATCAATAACCCAGCTGGCTTTATCTGGAATTACAAAATCAGGGGTTTCTGCAAGTCTTTCGATGTAATAACGGTCTTTCAGTAATTGATATCTATGCAGCTGCAGGTTGGAATTTCGCTCGACAATTGAAAACATGGTTTCAAGATTAAACAGCAGTATCTACAAACAAACAGTTCAGGTGTAATGCATGATGGCAAGACCGGTTCATCACCACTAGTAATAAGTATCTGCATGTGGTGATGACCCGATCTTCAACTTCTCAAAAACATACATTATTACACTTCATCTCAGCATTCAGCTTTAGTCACTAGCTTACGCTTTCAGAAATGCAGCAAATTAGTGAATGATGTTACTGCCAAGTTAGATGTCTCCCTGAATTTCTCATAAAATAAATAACAAGGCAAAGTGAACCAGAAGAGCTAATGTGAAATCCAACAGCATAGAACAGATACTCAGCTTATCCGTTTAAGCTCAAACAAATACTGTATATTTCAATATATTCAAAAATTATAATAAGGAAAACTTTAAAAAAAAATATTAAAAAAAAACTAAACTAAACGCAGACTCTAAGATAATTTATAGTTTCAGTTATAAATTTTACATTTTATACAATGGGGTGAAGATTTGCCTCAGAGGTAGTGACAATAATCGATAAAAATCATCATATAATAATAATCTGCCATGAAAGGTGTATATGCATCATCAGCAATCCATCCAAAGAAATTTCCAAAAAAAACAAAAACTTTTAATAGATGAAGCTTATAAAACAAGCAAATACGTAAGAGAAATTGCATCAGAGAGATTCCCATTAGACTTAGTCAACATCCCCAATCAATCAATACGATTGAGTGAGTCCTGATGTCCCTGTCTATTTTATCGTCACTTGCAATTCTCCACCCAAAATAACCGTTCATACTCCATATTCAACAATTGATGAAACCGAAAAAGATCAATCAAACAACTGCTTAGACGAAACCAAATCGTGTAGCTGATGCCTCAGAGGTATTTTGTTTTCAGAAAGAAGTAAATCTCTCAAAGTATATTTAACACCATCACCGGCAACGCTACATAAATCGCTAGATTCAGGAAGATTGAAACCAAAACAGACGAGCAATTGAAAAACTATATCATTATTAATAAGATAAAAATGAGAATGATGAAATCGAATTGCCTGAGGAAGCTGCGCTGGAAATACTTAGGAGACACTCAAGCTCCACAATTGTGCAACTGATGAAAACAATGGATAGAGATTGAGCAGCAGTATCTGCAAACAAACAGTTCGGGTGTAATGTATTTTGGTGAGAAGTCGACCGGTTCATCACCACTAATAAGTATATGCATATTGTGATGATACGATCTTCAACTGCTTGAAAAGATATATTATAACACTTTATCTCAGCCTTCAGCTTTCGTATCTAGCAAAAATGCAGCAAATTAGTGAATGATGTCACTGCCAACTTTTATGCTTCCATGTATCTCTCATAAAATAAATAACTAGGCAAGGTGAATCCGAAGAGCTAATGTGAAATCCAACAGCATAGAAAATACTGTACATTTCAAGAAATTCAAAAGTTATAATAAGGAAAACTTTTCAAAAATAACAAAAAAATACCTAAATGCGGATTCTAAGATAAGTTATAATTTCAGTTCAAAAGTTTAAATTTTATACAAAGGGGTGAAGATTTGCCTCAGAGGTAGTGACAATAATCGATAAAAATCATCACATAATAATAATCTGCCATGAAAGGTGTATCGAAATGCATCATCAGCAATCCATCCCCATAAATTTACAAAAAAACATAAACTTTCAATAGATGAAGCTTATAAAACAAGCAAAAACGTAAAATAAATTGCATCAGAGAGATTCCCATTAGACTTAGTCAACATCCCCATTCAATCAATACGATAGAGTGAGTCCTGATGTCCCTGTCTATTTTATCGTCACTTGCAATACTAGACCCAAAATAACCATTCATAAGCCATATTCAACAATTGAAGAATCCAGATCAATCTAACAAGCAATTAGAACAAATAGACGAAACCGATCGTGTAGCTGATGCCTCAGAGGTATTTTGTTTTCAGAAAGAAGTAAATCTCTCAAAGTATATTTAACACCATCACCGGCAACGCTACAGAAATCGCTAGATTCAGGGAGATTGAAACCAAAATAGACAAGCAATTTAAAAACTAACATTACTAATAAGATGAAGAGGAGAAAGATGAAATCGAATTGCTGAGGAAGCTGAGCTAGAAATACAAACCCTAAATCAATGGCGTCGTTGGTAAAGGGGCAGAGGCATGATATATAGGGCCTAGGGGAGAGAACAGCGAAGTAGAGAGATGATTAGGGTTTTCAGTTTTCACATTTCAGTTGGTTTCGGAAACCTCGATAGCGGCAATAAAGAGACAATGGGCTCATGAAAGCGGGTATTAAGGGCCATATTGATGAACTCGGATATGGGCCATATTGATGAACTCGGATATGGGCCATCAGTCGGCCCAAAAATAGATGGGCCGAGGTGTTAAGGATGTTTTTCTCATCTCTCGGTAAATATACGCAGCTCTCTGAATTTTAACGAAGAAATAAATGACATTTTAGGAGTTTAAACTATCGGTTAGTTAGTGTGTTTAAGAAGTCTTTTTCTTTTAGCTTTAACAATTTGAAAGGTTATATCGGTAATAAAGCTTGTTAGAGGCTTGTCTTGACTTAAGTTCATGTTAAATATGTTTACCCGATTTAAGAGATTATGTTTGGGACGAATTCAAATTTGGGTGAGCCCCGTGTTCACTCTAACCAATCAAAACTCTAAATTGGTCATGACGAGTAAGGAAAAGATCGCTTTGATCAAGACTTATGTTATACATGATCTCTAATATAGAGTGAACTTGTTTGAAACAGTCTAGGGTTAGAGCGAGCATCCTAACTAGATGAATCAATCAATGGTCGTTTGATATCACTTTTCAAATAGCTGATGCCTCAATTAAAAAAAACTGCATAAAACCCATTGGCCAATAGTTTTTTTTTTTTTTTTTTTAATGAAGAGACTTACTGTCTAATAAGAGACAATGAAGTCAATAGATTCTCCTATATCATGTGAGCTTCATATAAAGTCATATAATAAGAGTGTATTTAAATTAGGCGGAAAGGACACCAAATTTATATAATGTCAATTCATTTCTATCTAACTACGTACTTAGTCAAGTGGTCTGCAACATAATTCACTTCACGATAAGTATAACGAATTTTGTAGTGTTGAACCCTTAAAAAGAATCCTACAATCCAAAAGTAAGACATTTGAGTTAATTCTAAGATTCAATACTAAAGATAATCCATCTTTAAAATCTCATAATTCAATTACAAAACTATTCATAATTTCTAATCTTCTTTAACGGGTCGACCCATCTAAGTGCGATTTTAGTTGATTAATTAAGTAATTGTGAAAAAAATTGTGGCCAAATCCCGTTCGCTAAACATTTTTAAATTGAATTTTGTACGGTTGTTGTACGCTATATAATCTCTAGTCTAGCCAACTTATTTTATAGGTCGGTCCATGCCGTCGCATTTAGGACACAAAAGGGTTAGACTTAGACCCCCAATTCTAACTTCTAAGCATTAAATCATTTTAATGTCAGTGGGCCTACTCTATAACTCCGCTTGGGCCTCTCTATACTCCTCCCAACCTATAAATTATTATTAGATGGAAACTAGGAGAAAGAATAACATGTTTATTCCCGTTTGGCTTATACAGCGCGTTAATTTTAATTTAATAAATTTTTTTTTTTTTGAAATGAGAACATTTGGGCTTAACGAGCTGACCTCTTAGTTATACTAAGTTGCATGTGGGGCTAAAACATATGCTAATTGTTCATTAAGTCTGGTTGGAAAATCTTTAACATGTGTGAGCAAGAAAACCCGAACATTACATAGCATGATAGGTCTAAAGTCACAACTATTAGACAATTCTTTTATTGGAAAAAAATAACATTGGGGTACAATAAAAAAGAAATTAACGTGAGCCAAAATATGTATATAATTATCACATGAGTTTATCTCCTAATAATTCTCTTCCAATGGTAGAAAATAATCGTATAAAATGTTGATCATGAATATTTTTCAATTCTCTTTCGGGAATTGAACCCCTGAGATTTGGACAAATAATGAGACATTGAAGCACCACACCATATTACATAATTTTGTGGTTCAATATTATTAGAGTTAGTTGCTAGTTTTTTTACGGTATTTTCAGTTTGTTGGTGTCAATTGGTCAGACTATTCAATTTGTAATCACTAATTTTCGAATTGAATAATTCCAAAAACATTACCATCGTTTCGAATTTATATTGTAAATTTGGATTCAACGGTGTTGAGATATTTCTTATGTTTTCTTTCTCATTACGTGTGCACCATCTTCTTCTACGTGTACGTACGTCTTTGCATGCAAAGCTACTATATAGCTAGACGTTAATTCGCACGATTGTGATTGACATATATATATATATATGATAATAATTAAGCAAGCTTTCTACTTCATTTCATTTTCATCGTATGTATATATCATATATGTTTCCTAATACAAGATAATTTGGTTCATGCTTGGAGTGTTTTATGATTTAATTTGTGTATGGATCATAAAAAAGTATTGCAATTTATGCTAATTTATGTAATCATCACTTTTAGAGAGAAACTACTTACTATATATATATATATATATATATATTAAATTAAGTATATTAAAAAAAAAAAAATCGCGCGATCGGTCGTAGCTCGCACGTACAGCTGCAGCGCACCACGGAGTATCAGACTGCCATTATTTGTTTCTATCGGTGTGAGTTCAAAGGATAGTCGAAAACTATATAATAATATGGTATGGTTAATGAAAAATATTAATTCTCAGTATTTGCACTATTAATTAATTATGGGATGATCCGTACAAGTGGAGAATACTTTAATTTGTAATAAATATGTTAGTGTTACTCTTTTAGTGAAACTCTATAGTGAAAGTCGAATGAAATTTCAATTTTATTGTTATTAATGATTGGTAGGCGAAATCGTATTCTCAATGAAAATGATAGGATTTTTCTGGTGGAGACTGAGAGAATCAATCGCTAATATTTAAGGGCATTTTTCTCGGAGGAAACACAATTTAATTTTCCACTCGCTCAAAATGTTAAATATGAAATTTGAGGGTTACTTGACTTTTTTTTTTCTTTTTCCGGTCAAATAGATAGTTTCTATTTTTTTAATTTGGTTACAAGCACGGATTTAGTGACTTTAAGCGGCACGTGAATATAGTGAACCTTATGTTGGACTTGGCTATGATTTGGCCTTGATGGGCTTCACGGGTTTTGGCCCAAGTAACCAGGTATAGGTGTAAAAGGTAGACAATTTTAATTTGCTATGCAGTGTAGTTGTACCACATTGGCCAAGATTTGGATTTTTGGCTACTTTATATAGTGCTAAACTTTACGAATTAGTAACAATTTACTAGATGGAAGGCTCTCTCCACGCGTGCAGAGTGCAGTCGAGTGGATCAATTACTCACCCCCAGTAAGCTTGGCTTGTGTGGACGCCCGCGATGTGCGTACACGAATTTCGATCCGAAAAGCTATTTTTCCCTCTCAATTTACTACTGCTCTCTCTTCTTCTTTACATCCTGCTATCTGCGAGTTTGCTGTCAGGTGGTTGCTACTGGTGTATTGTTCTAGTCTGTTTGATTAATTCTTATTTGTTTGATCTGCCGTCGTCGGCATCTCTATTAAAATCCTGTTATGTTCAGGTATTAAGTCCGGTTCGGCCAAAAGTGTTTCGTGCATAACGCGCTTTGACGACAATGTTGAATCCTGGGAGGTGATCGTCCTGTGTTTAAACTCATTTGCAATAACTCGAGGGTGGAGTGGAGCGAAATTGCCTTAAGGAGACTGTGATCAACACGAGCCTCAGTATTAAATCACGTTTTTGTATTTCTCGATTTTACGTGTAATTTCGGAGTTGTTAATATCTTGCATGATAATTTAATATAATTATATGTAAGAACTTGAAATGTGACTATTTACATTTTAGTCCTTAAAGTTTCGAATATTGCAAATTGATCCATATTTTTGCAGTTTTGATCTGATATTTGCTAACAGGAGGGAATCAAGTAAAGGTAGCATGTTTGTTAAAATGTTTCGAAGAGTCCAATTTTATTATTACTTTATATGCTAAGGCATTTTGAATTATTATTTTTTTTTTTCGAGATATTTAGATAAAAATAACTCGCTCGCACTAAAACCATTCATGGTTAGCTAGTGCCGTCGCCGCCTTTGTGCCACAGTTTATCCTCAAAACCCTAAAAAGGGAGGTATAGCTAGGGGAAGGAAAGCACCTTCGAATCGAGAAGAACATTTATTAGTGGTGTCTAACTTTTACACGGAAAAGCAATACAATAGCATTATCCTTTTAAATTTTAATCTTCAAAGATTTTTTTTTATTTTTTCAAAAAACCTTACCTCTCTCTCTGTATACGTAGCATCTTTCTTTGTCTGAGACTTTCCATGCCATTCCAACTTTTTTTTGGTATATAGTTTGAATGCATGGTAACTAAAAGATCGTTATTCTTGTTGGGTCATGCCAATTGGTGCTACCTCGAAAAGAGTAATATTTATCATAATATATGTACATCGTGCTAAATACACTTTGTAATATGTCTATTTTTTTTTTTTACATGAGGTATCCTAATGATTCATCAAGAAAGCCGTAATTGTAATAAGTTTTAATTCACATCTAAAATAATATTTATTCACATCATGTCAATCATTAAGAGATAAGACGATGTTCATAAATTAATTTTTCCAATTATAGAGTGGTTATTCTCGTTGGGTCATGTCAATTAGTGCTACCTCAAAAAGAGTAATATTCATCATAATACATATGTATGTACATCGTGATGAATATATATATACTTTGGAATTTGTATATAAACTTTTTTATCCGAACGTGTCTTGCATATTAAGAGGTCAAAACTCATAGTTTGCTACATTTGGAATAATATTTATTTGTGCTGGATCAATTAGTAATAAAAAAAATATAATGGAAGTAATGAATATTTTTCTATTCACAGAAAGTTTAAACTTGAAACTTCTTCTAATTAACTAAATAACAAAATATTAAACTGATATACCATATTATATAATTCTATATTAACTTCATAAAAAGACGTACCTATTTAATTACCCTTGGTAAAAACGTAATATTGTCAATAGTTAAATGTCATGAAAAGAATAATTTATAGTTCCAACTTCCAAGACTTAATGAGGACACACGAAGAAACAACAAAAAAACTGCGGGGTGAAAGGAACAGGTCAGAGGTAGTCATATTCATATATATTAAGGAAGCCAGTAATATAATTAATAAAATTAAAAGTTCTGTCAACATTTTGAAAAGTTATTATATGCGGAACAAAAATACAAGAAAAAATAATGTAATATGTTAATAATGTAATATGTCGTAGTGGTTGGATACTCTATTTAATCTAATTAAATAATTTTAATTTTAATAAGATTTATCAAAATATTAAGCTTCCGGTTTAGAATTATTAATTCAGTTATTATTTTTTCCTGAAATTTTCTTCACTTAAATATTTTTTTTTTCTTTCTATTTAATAGACTTATAATTAATGTTATTAGTTTTTTTTTTAATTGTTATCACAATAATTGCTTTTCCTACAAAAATTACGCGTAAAGCAAACATGCTACAAATACTATATCAATGATCCCTATATCACCCAATACAAACACATATTTCAAATAGGAGGGTGTTAATAATAAAAATTATATCTTAATCAACTATCTCATAAGTCCGAACTTGTAGGTGAAAACTAGTACATTTGTATATTATATTATACTAGTTATTTCTGCATGTGCTTTGCACATGCATGTTTCTAAGATTGTATTTATATAAGTTGTTAATGTATAAATATGATAATTATATTAAATATAAATGTTAAAAACTAATAAACTGTATGAGGTTTGACCGTGTTGAAATTTGGTGTCTGGATTTTAAAGTGTTAAAAATGGTCTATCTGAGGTATGGACTTTGTTAAAATTTGGTTTTCCGTCCAAAATTGCTTTTAATTTTGACAGAATGTTGCGAAAATTCATAATTGCTCTTTCTACCAAATATAGGTGACGAAATTACCCCCAGATTCAAAACAACCACCACCCAACTCCGGCCGGCCACCACTCAACTCCGGCCGGCCACCACTCAACTCCGGCGGACACCACCCAATTCCGGCCCGCCACCACTCAACTCCTGCCAGCCACCATCCTACTCCCGCCGGCCACCGCCCATAAACCCTATAGTTGTTTATTTAGTTAGGAGGGGTAATTTCGTCAATTTGCTAGGAAATGAAAGGTCGAATTTTTTTTATGGAGGGGCGTTTTTGGAATATCCATTTTATCGAGCTCACATGACGGTCACATGATACACATATGTTCGACTTAACCCAAAAATAGAAGGAGACACCAAATTTCAACAAACACCAAACATGGGTCAGTCAGTTTCAACGACGGCAACCAGATTTCAACATGGGTCAAATCTCAAACAGTTTATTAGTTATTAACCCTAAATATAATACGTTTATTTCTTTATAGCAACATGTGTAGAATTTGGTGATCATTATGGGGAAAAATTGAGATTTTTGCATGGTTGTCCTTTAATAGTTGGGACATCAAATGTAATGGAACATGAAACGGGCAACTTTGTAGAGTGTGTTGTTCAAATTCTGAACCATATACATAATAAACGTGTGACCCTAAATACGTTGAATCGTTGATACATCACATATCATATATTAAATAAGAGTTGAGATAACAAAAAATTTATGGATTTCTTCGGCTTATTGGTGTTTATAATAGTGAAAATTTGGTTCTAAGTACCTACCTTTTTCTTTATAGATTGTGTCGCTTTGGTAAGATTTCGGTCAAATCCGGTTTTATATTAATTCGTACCCGCCAAAATAGTCTGGTTTAAACTTTAGAAGGTTTTGATATTAAAAAAAAAAAAAAAAACTTTAAAAGGTACGTGACTTTTTTGGAAGGTATACATGAAAACTTTTGGAAGGTAGGTGCCTTTTGGGGGTGAGGACCCAACACAAATTATATATTGGTATATAGATGGTATATAGATTGTTAACAAAGGGGAATGTGTATAATAGAGGGTATGGACCATTTAACATTGCTTTGTTTTAAACGATAGCATGTACATTTCGGCCATGTACGTATGTAAGAAACTTCTCATTAATTAATTAACCAACATTTTATATTATATATATATATTATAGAGAATAAAAGAAAAGAAAGTTCTTGGTTATTTCTGCAGTAGCTGAATGGATATGGTTGTTCTAATTAACGGCCTAACTGCCTCATTCACGTGCTCTCAATCTCATCCACTCTTTCTGTTTAAATAAAAAAAAGAGAAACAATAGCATGAAAAAAACCCAAACTATTTAATTTAATAAAAAAATTGATAAAAAAATAATAATAAGCTCTGCAAATGCAGCCCATGCTGGCATGGCAGTTGCAGTGGCAGGCGTGGTCAACCGACGCGTACCTATATCTCTGCCCATGGCCATGGCTCTGTCGTTTTAGGAGTTGGTCGGTGCGTTTCTGTTAGAATCTTACCTTTTCAGATGTTCGGTTCAGTTAGTAGTTGAGCATTCATTAACTGCATGCTCCATAAATTTTCTTCTAAAACCATCTAAATTCTAAATGGTTTTACTCAGTGCATACACCATAGTTTTACTTAAATTGTTTTATTTAAAAGTGTTACGTAAATACATATTTATATTTCAAATAATATATAAAGTTAAGACATATATAAACAATATTTGCTCTCGTATTACTTAAATATATTTTATTATTAAATTTTCTAACAACAACCAATAAGATATTAGCATTAATTATAAAATGAATTAATTTATAATTAAAAATTAGTTAGTAACACATAGTGCATTTCTTAAGTTTAATGAATATGTTATATAAAAATAGATGGGTCACACCTTTATAAGAATATTATATAAAAGAATTGTAACACGTTTTTATTCATTTTACATAAAAAATACGTTAAACTTATATTTAAGTAATACTATGTAATACAAATTGTAAATGCTCTTAGTGTGTTAACTATTTCTTCTAATGTAATGACTAATGAGTAGATGTTGACAAAATTGTTCCAATAGTTTTACTTTTACATACTATTTTTAAAATTATGACACAATCTTTCTCATATATAGAGTGTCTTAACAGAACTCCGATCATAATAGTCGTAACATATTTGCTACACATCTAAATAGTCATCACAGACGCCGTACTTCAATTTCTTACCAGGAAAAAAAGGCATCTCTTTAAGATGTCTTTAAGATAGGATTACTTTTAAAATTTTAATTAAGATATATAGCGGGTTCCCCATGCAAATAATGGGACTTGTGATGCCTTGAAAATGAGTGCTGTAAATTTCATGGGAAATAGAAGCCATATTGCAATCAGTGAACAAAGAAACCCTCACAAATCAATTGATTCTTGTCCAACTCGTAGCCAATTAAACGCAGCATATACATATGATATTAGTTATTACAAGCAAGCTCTTTAATATACTAATTAATGTTTAAGGTTATAGGTAATGACTAATGACGTACTCTCTCCTATTTAGGAGATACTCGGAATCTGTTGTACTTTTCTACAAACAAATCCATGTTATTCAAACATTTATGTAGCCTACAACAATATATGCCATTATAAAATTGTATCATACTATTAAAAAAAAAACATCATAACTTTTCACTTTTCATTGCGGACGCATGCTAGTTTAAGCGTCGCAATCATGTTAAAAATAATTAAATGTATTTAAAATTGGCGATGCTTCGTAGTGTCATCGTTTCTTCTTGTATTATAGGCAGGTCTATAATAGGTTTCTTTCACTTGATTTAATAGGCCGACCTCTTAATTATGTTGGATCACGGGCGAAACTCCGTTACGTCCTTGACGGAATGCTCTGGACTCCTGGGCTCCGCGTAATCCTGCAAAAGGGGATGACCTGGGTGGTGACCCAGAATCCCTCTCCGATACTTAAATGAGTATACAATCAATGGGGTGGCAGCAGTATTCTAAGTGCGTATTAGATGATTGTTTTCTGAGGTAACTTCCTCCTTTATATAGGAGGGGAAGTTACTCAGTTACCTGTGACCGTGGTTGGCCGTTTTGCCCATGATTCCGTGTATCTCGCCACGATTCCGTATATCTCGGTCAGGATTCCGTATATCTCGCCTCACGCTCCGCGTATCTTACCCATACTTCCGCGTATCTCGGGCACGCCCTGCGTATCTCGGGGGACTTATCTATATCTTTAACCGTCTCCCACTACTCTATCTAGTAGGCGGGTTTCTCGGTCTTTATCCTCTGATCACAAGTCTCGACTCCTGTCGGGGACTCCAGAGTTGTCTCATTCTAGGTCACCACACAGGACCTTCAGTCTCTACGGGACAGGTCCAGCCTCTGCGGGGCTATATTATCGGGGCCTTTACTAAGGCGCGTCGTGGCCTTTACTAAGGCATATCGGGGCCTACTCAGAGGCTTCTTGTCGGGAGCGTTCAGCTCTTATGTCAGGACCGCTTAAGTCGGGACCCTTCATATTGGGCCTTCGGGCCCTCCAGGCCTTTCTCGAGGCCCACTGGACCTATTCGCCGTCTACTGGCTGTTAACGGGGCTGACGATTCCATCGGAGCCCATCATTTGCCCCCAAGACATGGGGTACTTTTAGTTCGCTGTGTCTTTCAGTTCCGATCCTCCGGTCTTTCTGTCGGAGGCTTTTGTCTTCATACCCTCCGATACCACCGTCGGAGGTTTTTGCCTTGCGTGTAATTGTTGTATAACAGAGTCTCTTACTCATGATTACCTTGGGCCCACCAGACCCCATGGGCAGTTGCCAAATCCGAGGAGACTCCTCGGTTACTGTAGCATTAAATGCCTGGGGATAAGGAAATGACATTTTAAATCGGCGTGACTGTTGCTTTCTGAAAAAGCAGTTGTGACGTCACTCGCGTCTCTTCCGTACCTATAATCTTGGCGATTAAGATCGTGTCGTTTCCTCTTCAACGGTGCAGATCAAACTCGTCCAGCTGTCTCTTCCGTACCGTCCCCATGATTTCAACGATTGAGATCAAGTCGTTTCGTCTTCAACGGTCAAGATTAAGTCCCCTCCGTTGTCCTTTTGCTTATAAAAGCTAAAACCCTGGCTTTATTCACTTCTTCTGCACTCTCTCGATTTCAGCCATTCTTGCATTCGAAGCTTCTTCTCCAAGCTCCTCCTGCTGTTCAAGTGATCAAGGCCTTCAACCCTTCCGATCTTCCTTCATTTTACCTCTTCGACCACCGATCATGTCTGGTAAGGGCTTTCTTTTATGTTTTCGTGATTTACTTGCTGTCTGTTCTCCTTTTCTCAAATTCTTTTGTTTGCAATCGTTTTAGACGAAGCTAGTTCTGAGGCTAGGGCTCCTTTCATTTTCGAATTTGCCGTCAATGAGATCTCTGAGGCTTCATATGAGGTTGCCCTTAGAGAGGGGTGTATTACCTCAGATTGGGAACCTCGTTTCCCGTATGAGTCTCAATCTGCTGTCAGAAGGAAGCACATCATTACGCCTCCTCGGGCAGGGGAAGTGTTCGTCTCCGCCGGTCAAATAAGCGCGGGGATTCGGTTCCCCTTCTGCGGAAATATGGTGGAGATGTGCAACTTCTACAAAACGCATCCTTGTACCTTCTCTCCACACGCCATCCGCGTGTGGAATGCCTTCCAATTCTTATGCCACCGCCAGCAGTGGACGTACAGTCTACTGCTATTCCGCACTTTCTACGGCATGAAGTGCAACAAAGCGGGTGTCTGCTCCTTCTCCCCCCCGATTCCCTAAGTGGACAAAGGAACAACTTTCACGTTTAGGCTGGGACAGCGAGACTTGGAAGTTCCACAAGGATCGGATACTGATACGCGACTCGGGGTCTGACAATAGCGGATGGAAGAAGTACTACTTCTTCGTCCAGCACAGCTCTGTCCCATGGCCTCGATGGGAGGTCGTGGCGGACCCTGCCCCCAAGCTCTTAGACTACACCGAGGATGACCTCAACACCCTCCAGATGGTTCAGCTCTACCGTTGGGGAGACAACTTCATACCCCTCGACGCCAACAAGCTCCGGGAGAAGGACCTGATCATTATCGGAGTCCGACTCCTTGACTCTGTTTCCAAGGATTTGGTCATTTGGGTAATATTTCTAACTATCTTATTTTTTACCTTTGCAGCCAAGAAGGCTTCTCTGCTGACCCATCTCATTATGAAGCAGGGCGAGACTGATGCCGTCCAGAGTGGCTCCAAGCGGAAGCGAAAGCTGGTGAAGAAAGGTGCTTCCTCTTCCACTCCTATGTCTGCTGCTCCTCCCACCGAAGAGCAGGTCGGGGCCAAGAAGGCCAAGAGGGGGGAGATAGATCGGGCCTTCGGGGCCACTACTGTCGAGGAAGGTAAGCGCGTTCGTCGTGCAATTAAACGATATAAGAAATTAGTTCCCAAGGAATTTATCCCCGCTGATCGGGAGTCGCGGGTTCGGGAAATTAAATATATCCTTCGAGGAGAAGTCCCCCGCGTTCTCAAGGCGGGATATTATAACTTCCATGGGAAAGACCAGCATGTCGAACGTCAAATTCTCTGGTGTCCTGGCGGAATTATTCCTGATCATGTTCGTCCTGCCACCGCAGGTCCCTCAGACACTCCTGTCCCGACGGAGGCTGTCATTCCAGCGGAGACTGCAGCTCCACAAGAACTGACGCGGGAGGACGTCCCGGCGGAAGCTCAGTTCCGTCGGGTGACTGATTTGGAGGCTTCTCCTTCTGCCGAGGAGCCTGATGAGGGGGGCCTGCTTCCCCGCGGAAGGTCGGGGTCAAGGAGCATGGGACCCGCTGTGAGGGACGTGTCCCGGAGTCCTCCTCCTGCTTTCCGTACTCCTACTCCTGAGCTTCCTCCGACCGAGGTAGCTCCTCCCGTCGATGATGCCGACGTTATCCCTCGTCTTCCGATGGATGATGTTTACAAGATCTACACCCCCGACCAGGCGACGGTTCCCTGGCGTCCGATCGAATCCCTCCACGGGTTTTCGATCCGACGGGATAATCTTCAGCCTGACTTGGCCCTGCATCTGCTGGCAGGGTCAATTCCTCCCGCTTTGAGGCTGCCGCTTTGCTTGTCGCGGGAGGACATCGAAGAGGAATTCCGCGCTATGGCCGTCCGTCGGATGGAGGTAATACTTTACCTTTGTTTGCTTCCTTCATCTTTGCTTTCGAGTATTGAATTCTTAACTTTTTTCCCTTCGCCTTAGGAAACTGCGGACCAGCAGCGTTGTTTCGCCATTGCCTTAGCTCTGAAGAGTGCTTTGGAGGAGGCGGAAGCCAAGTCGAACCCTGATGCCTTAACCAAGCTTCAGGTAGAACTCGACGAGGCAGTGGCGGCCAAGAACAAGATGACCAAGGAGAAAGCTCTCTTAGACGAGATGACCTCGAGCCTGCTCAAGAAAGTCCACGATCATGAGGCTGTCATGCGTCGGGAGCGGAAGATGGTCCAGGTGGAGCAGCAGCGGAATGAGGCGGAGAAGAAGCAACTCATTCACGAGAAGGACGTCTTCGCGGATCTTCTCGCGGAGGCCAAGGCGAGGTCTGAGGCGAAGAGGGCTGAGTTCTCTGCCAAGCTGGCTGAGGCAAAGGCTCAAGGCCTCGAAGAGGGCCGCCTACAGGGCCGCGGGGAGTATCGGAACTCCGAAGAATTTAAGGTGGCTGCTGTAGAGTTCTGCAAGTCCGAGATGGAGGATGTCTTATACAACGCCGTCGAAGAGCTCTATACAGCCTACCCGGATTCCATCGACTTCACGAAGTCCGAGACTCTCGCCCCCGTCGCGGAGAAGTACTTCAACCTCCCCGCGGAGAGTGAAGAGGCCGCTACCGTGGACCTGACTCTGCCGGCTGCGGAGCCTTCTGCTCAGGCTCCTTCGAACCTTGCTCCCTCCGATGCTGCTGAGGATCCATCTTCCAACAAGGACCAAGTTTAATGTTGCATCTTTTTAGTCCTTGTAGTCTTTCTCCTTCGCTTTTGTATCCGAACTCCTAGGCCTTTGAGCCTTTATATAAGGGATTTCTGTCATCTGTTTTGGTCTCGATAATCGTTTGCGCTTATCTAAAGCGGCTTTAAATTCGTTACTCAGAACGTTCCGATGCACCATTTGAGATGACTCCATACGTCCTTCCGACGCTTTACTCGGGACTTCACCACTTAAGGTTTCAAATAGAATCGGGACTTTACCACTTAAGGCTTCTCGTCCTATCGAAACTTCACCGCTTACGGTTTCTCGTCTAATCGGGATTTCACCACTTAAGACTTCTCGTCCAATCGGGACTTCACCACTTAAGGCTTCACGTCCAATCGGGACTTCACCACTTAAGGCTTCTCGTCCAATCGGGACTTCACCACTTAAGGTTTCTCGTCCCTGCCTTTCAAGGCCATTTTCAACACCCCTTAGGGCTCTTATCTTGCCAAATCAGATGACTTTAGTCATACCCTTTAAGGGCTTTTATCGCGTCTTTACCAGACGACTTTCGCGGACCTGTTAAGGCTTTTTCGTACACGTTAAGGCTTTTGGCCGCATCATATAGACGACTTACGCGGACCTGTTAAGGCTTTTTCGTACCCGTTAAGGCTTTTGGCCGCACCATATAGACGACTTACGCGGACCCATCAGGGCTTTTTCGTACCTAGGCTTTTGGTTGCATCATAAAGACGACTTATATGTACCCCGTAGGGCTTTTGTCCGTACCCGTTAAGGCTTTTGGCCGCATCATAGACGACTTACGCATACCTCGGAAGGCTTTTGTCGCGTCCTTCAGGACGTCTTACTAACAGTTAGAATAAATCTAAAAGCAATTTGATCGGAAGCAACTTCTTTTATTCATAAATAACTCAAAATAGGCTTACATCGGATCTTATTGATAGACAATTTGCGCCCTTCGCGGCGTCTTAATATCAAACATGATACTTCTTCAAGTGTTCGCCACTGAAGGAATGCTTCAACGTCTTGCCATCAAGGTCCTCTAGCTTGTATGCATTGGGTGCTGGCATCCCTACGATCTTGTAAGGTCCCTCCCATTTTGGCGATAGCTTGTTGATCCGATCTTGATGAACAAACTCGTTCCTCCGCCAGACAAGTTCTCCCACGAAGAATTGTCGGGACCTGACACGCCGATTGTAATATCGGGCTGTTGCTAGACGCATTCGGGCCTGAACTTCATCAGCCTTCCATCTTTTCTCCTCGAGCAAGTCTAAGTCTAGACGCCTCATTTCCTCATTTGTCAGAGGCTCGTAATATTTCGCGCGATGGGACGCCACCGCTATTTCCACGGGAGCGACTGCCTCCGTGCCATAGACCAGGCCAAACGGAGTTTCCCCTGTCGATTGTTTGGGTGTTGTTCTTACAGCCCACAGCACGTTTTCGAGCTCATCCAGCCAATGGCTCTGCAAGGCATAGACTCTCTTCTTCAAGCCATCCATCACGATCTTGTTGGCTGATTCCACCTGGCCATTGGTTTGAGCGTGGCGGACTGAAGCGGTCCGATGTTCGATGTTCAACTCCTCCAGGTACTCCTTCAACTGAGTCCCATTGAACGGAGGGCCGTTGTCACTGATCAGCACTCGAGGAACCCCATACCGGGATATGATTTGAGTTTGGAGGAATTTGAGGATCTGCTGCCCCGTCGTCCTGGCCAATGCCTTAGCCTCTATCCACTTTGAGAAGTAATCGACAGCCACGAGCAAATACTTGCACTGACCTTTCGCTTGGGGAAGAGGTCCCACCAAGTCAATCCCCCATTGCGCGAAGGGCCATGCACTCCTGATGGGCATTAAGTCCGCGGCGGGAGCCACGATATTCGGAGCGTACCTCTGGCATGCATCACAGGATCGGACCATTGCAGTCGCCTCCTTGTTCATCGAAGGCCAATAGTAGCCCAAGTTCAGCGCCTTCCTTACAAGAGATCGGGCCCCTTCATGACAGGCTGCGACTCCCTCATGTAGTTCCCTCAGGATCCGATTCGTGTTGGGTTCCGCCACGCATTTTAAGAAAGGCTTTACATACCCTTTTTTGTATAACTGGTTGTCCACCATCGCGTAGTTGTCTGCAATCCGTCACAACCTGACAGCTGCCACCTTGTCATCGGGAAGTGCCCCCGTAGTCAGGTATGTGACCATCGGGGTCATCCAAGTGGGCTTCTCTTCTTCCTCCGATCCTGTCTCAATAACACAGATCTCCGCTGGATCAATGTTTGAGATAATCACTTTCTCCAGGAAATGTACCTTCCGATTCTCCTCGGGGGCCACTCCAAGAGCAAACTTGCTTAAGGCATCTGCTTCCTCGTTTTCTTCCCTTGGGATCGCCTCGATATCGAAGCTTTTGAAGCTTCCCTTCAAAGTCTGCACCTTGTGCAAATACTTCTTCATTGTCGGGCTCCTGGCTTCATAGTTCCCCTGGACTTGATTTACAACCAAGCTGGCATCACACTTCACCTTTAGATGGTCGACCCCCGTACCCTTGGCAATCCTGAGGCCCGTGATGAGAGCCTCGTATTCTGCTTCATTGTTGGTGGCTTTGAACGTCAACGCCAAGGCATATCGTAGGGGCTCGCCTCCACCGGGCGGTATCAATACAAATCCTGCCCCCGAGCCTTCTACACTCGATGAACCATCAGTGTACATCTCCCAGGTGTTCTCTTCATTTGGCTGTTCTGTTATCGGGGCCTGTTCTGCTGTCGGGGCCTCTTCCATGGTTGCCCCCTATGCGGGACCCGTTACTTCCAGATCGGGTGCCGTAGACTCAGCTATAAAATCTGCCAATGCCTGGCCCTTAATAGCAGTTCTCGGAGCAAAATGAATACGGAACTCCGTCAGCTCGATGGCCCATTTCACCAGTCTCCCCGACGCCTCCGGTCGGTTCAAAAAGTGCTTCAAGGGCTGATTAGTCAATACCGTGACTTCATGGGCATGTAAGTAAGGTCGTAGTTTTCGAGCGGCAATAACCAACGCAAAGAGATACTTCTCAATAGCGGGATAATTTATTTCAGACTTGGCAAACGCCTTGCTTACATAATAGATAGGCACTTGATTGCCCTTGACAATTTTGATCAAAACAGAACTAACAGCCACATCAGAAACAGCCAAATAGAGATAAAGCGGCTCGCCTGGGACTGGTTTCGCCAACGGCGGAAGGGTACGTAGGTGCTGCTTGAGTGCCTGGAACGCCTCCTCGCACTTGTCGGTCCATTCGAACTTCTTGTGGGCCCTCAGCACATCAACAAATGGCATGGCTCGGTCACTCGCCTTGGATAGGAAGCGATTCATCGCGGCCAACCGGCCATTCAGCACCTGAACCTCCCGATGAGTCCTCGGGGACTGCATCTCCTCGATTGCTCGCAGCTTCTCAGGGTTTACCTCGATTCCTCTCTGGCTCACCATGAACCCTAGGAACTTCCCCGAGTTCACCCCGAAAGCACATTTGTCGGGGTTCAGCCGAACCTATGGAACTTCATCCGCTCAAACGCCGCCGCCAAGTTCTGGACATGGTCTCCTGCCTGTCGGGACTTCACCAGCATGTCATCCACATACGCCTCCATGGTTTTCCCCAGCATGTCTCCAAACAACTTGTTCACCATCCGCTGGCAAGTTGCTCCGACATTGATCAATCCGAAGGGCATCACGTCGTAATGGTAGACGTCACTGTCAGCGTAAAAAGCTGTGTGGGGGGCATCCTCCTTCGCCATCTTGATCTGGTTGTACCCGGAGTAGGCATCCATAAAGCTCAGCAGCTCATGTCCCGATGTGGCATCCACCAACTGGTCAATCCTCGGGAGCGGGTAGCAGTCCTTCGGGCAGGCCTTGTTCAAGTCGCGGAAATCGACACACATCCGCCACTTCCCGTTACTCTTTCGCACTAGGACTGGGTTAGCAACCCAAGTCTGGAATCGGAGCTCTTTGATAAATCCAGCGTCGAGCAGTCTACCCACTTCTTGATGGATCGCGATCCTCTTGTCCGCGCCCATCGGACGCCTTCTCTGCGCGATAGGCTTGATCGCGGGATCTATCTTCAGTTCGTGCACTATCACGTCGGGGCTAATTCCTGGCATATCACTCGGGGACCAGGCAAACAGCTCCTTAAACTCTTTCAGGAGCTCGATCAACTCTCGGGCTCTTTCCTCCGACAAAGCAGACCCGATCTTCACCTTCCTCTGAGGCCCATCAATCTCAACCTCCTTCAGATCCTCCATGGGGGCGGGACGCCCATACTCCTCTCGAGGATCGGCATCAGTCTGAAGGACGGTCATGGCTTCCCTCCTTCTCCTTCGGGTAGCGTTAACATAGCATTTTCGCGATGCCACCTGGTCACCCTTGACCTCTCCGACTCCGTTGTCAGTCGGGAACTTCATCTTCTGGTGGACCGTCGAGGCGACTGCCATGAGAGGGTTGATAGTGGTCCTCCCGATAATAGCGTTGTATGCCCCCGCAGACTCCACTACGACGAAATCTACGTCTCGCTTCTCCATCTTCCAGCCACTACCAAACTCTACTGGTAAGGTAATCATTCTCAACGGGTAAGAAGTGGAACCAGAGAATCCCACCATCGGGAGGTCCACCTGTGTCAGGTCCTTTTTCGTCTTTCCCATGGCTTCCAGAGCGTCCATGAAAAGGATGTCGGAGGAACTCCCTCCATCTATCAGGATCCGCTTCATCTCGAATCCATCCACGTCCAGGGTCACGACCAAGGCATCGTCGTGAGGGCTCTCCACGCCTACTAGATCTTCCGTCGAGAAAGAGATCACCATTTCCTCCTTCAGGGTCCACGACCGGGACCTTTTGCCTAGCACCACCGCAGCAGATATGCGGGAAGCGTAATTCTCCCGAGAAGCAGAGGTATCACCTCCCGCCGCCATTCCTCCGTGGATGACGTTGATAGTTCCCCGCCTCTCCTTACGGGCACCTGAACCTGAAGGTTCCGACTCCACCTTCTTCTTCTTCGGGGATCGATCACGGGACTTGGAACGGGATCGCGACCGACTTTTGGAACGGGATCGGCACCTTCCCCTTCCGACGAACTCCTTAAGCTTCCCATTCTGGATCAGCTTCTCTATCTCCTTCTTCAGCTCCCGACAGTTTTCAGTGTCGTGACCATTGGCTCGATGGTAGCGACAGTAACGGTCAGGGCGGCCTCCTAGGAATTCGCCTTCTTTTCTCGGAGGGTATCGGGCGAGACCCCGATCCATCACAGCTAACACAGAAGTCATCGAGCTATTGATGGGAACGGCCCGACCTTCTCGATTGTCCTTCCTAGGGGGACGTTTATCTTCTCTTTTCTCGGGGCGACCACGGTTTCTACTTCCTTCCGACTTGTCGCTCCCTTTGCGCTCATCCGACAGCTTGGACGATGGTTTTCCCCTTCCCGACCTCGGGGGATCGAGCTCTCCGGCAGCAATCTTCGACTCCTGGACGTCGATTTGCTGTTTCACCCTCGCTTGCAGGGCCTCCATACTCCACACAGCTTTCGCGGCTACACTGTGCATCAGGTCGGAGCCGTACGGAGCGCTCAAGTTCCGCAGGAAAGTACGGATGGTCTCTCCCTCCGATATCTCTTCATCGATCTCTGCGGCACTGGCAGTGAATCGTTGGTAGTAGTATGCCAACGATTCGTCGGGCCTCTGCACCACCTGGGTCAGGGACCTTACACTCTTCAGAAGGCGCCTCCGACCTTGATACTGTTTGATAAACCGATCGTGCATGTCCGCCCAGTACGTAATGCATCCTGGTGGGAGGCTGAAAAACCAAGTCATGGCTCTTTCTCCCAAACTAATCGGGAACAGCGAACACACGAGGTCGTCGTTTGAGGTCCTTCCCATGCAAGCCTGGACATGTCTCTGAACATGGCGAACCGGGTCTCCTTCACCATCGTACTCCTTGATGGTCGGGATGCCTAGCCCTGGCGGGGCGACCGTATCTAACAGCCGCGGAATGAAAGGATGGCTGGATCGATCCCTCAACTCCGATGTCATCTGCTTCTGGTCACCCATGCAGATGTTGACGATCTTCACCACCTGATCGGGGGTGATGGGGCCATTCAGGGGAATGGTCCTGTTTTGCACCGGTCCTGGGCCGTCGACCACGAATTTCTCCAGGTGCGCCGATTCTTTACCCTTACTCCTGGGCGGAACCTACTGAACCTCTTGTTCTTCTGGGACCACCCTCGGGTGGGGTGGAGGTAATTCTTCTCGCGGAGGCAACTCCTCCGCCCTCCTGGCGGCTTCTCTCTTGTCCAGCAGGGCCTCCATGGCAGCCAAGAACATGGGCATAGCATCTGCTACTGCCTTGGCCAATTCCGAGTTCGAAGACGACCCTTCTTCCCTACGCGGGACTCTTTCTCCTCCGTGGCCCACCGGGTTTGGGGGAGCCTCATCTTCATCCCTACGCGGGATATCCTGCCTGTTCATCTCCGTGTCTCGGACTGAGACCTCATAACCGTCACCCTGCCCCTCTGTCTGGGAAAGAGCGGGGTTCTCACCTTGTTCAGCAACACGTTCTGGCAACTGGGAATTCATAGTTCCTGCGGGACGGGAGCTGCCAGCTTGAACTTGCTTCTTCTTGCCACCACCGGCCATTGATCTGGTAGAAGCTATCTTGACTTTTCGTAAGCTTCCCACAGACGGCGCCAATGTTGGATCACGGGCGAAGCTCCGTTACGTCCTTGACGGAATGTTCTGGACTCCTGGGCTCCGCGTAATCCTGCAAAAGGGGATGACCTGGGTGGTGACCCAGAATCCCTCTCCGATGCTTAAATGAGTATACAATCAATGGGGTGGCAGCAGTATTCTAAGTGCGTATTAGATGATTGTTTTCTGAGGTAACTTCCTCCTTTATATAGGAGGGGAAGTTACTCAGTTACCTGTGACCGTGGTTGGCCGTTTTGCCCATGATTCCGTGTATCTCGCCACGATTCCGTATATCTCGGTCAGGATTCCGTATATCTCGCCCCACGCTCCGCGTATCTTACCCATACTTCCGCGTATCTCGGGCACGCCCTGCGTATCTCGGGGGACTTATCTATATCTTTAACCGTCTCCCACTACTCTATCTAGTAGGCGGGTTTCTCGGTCTTTATCCTCTGATCACAAGTCTCGACTCCTGTCGGGGACTCCAGAGTTGTCTCATTCTAGGTCACCACCCAGGACCTTCAATCTCTACGGGACAGGTCCAGCCTCTGCGGGGCTATATTATCGGGGCCTTTACTAAGGCGCGTCGTGGCCTTTACTAAGGCATATCGGGGCCTACTCAGAGGCTTCTTGTCGGGAGCGTTCAGCTCTTATGTCGGGACCGCTTAAGTCGGGACCCTTCATATTGGGCCTTCGGGCCCTCCAGGCCTTTCACGAGGCCCACTGGACCTATTCGCCGTCTACTGGCTGTTAACGGGGCTGACGATTCCATCGGAGCCCATCAAATTATACTAGGTTGCTTATGGGCAACGTTAACGGAACCACGACATATACTGATTGTTCACTAAGTCTAATAAAAAAGACTCAAAATCATGAGAAAGAGAGCTTGATTATTACGTGACAAGATGAGTCTAAACTCGCCATTAGTAATTGATTTTTTTTTTTTTTTTTTTTTTATCTGGAACATAAATAAGGCTTCGGGTTGAGACTCTTTTTCGTTGGACTTAGGTATAGATAGAATGGTTCAGTTTCCAATCAAATTGTGTTAAAAGATGCACTCAAATGACTCCCTAACATTTGGGCACGATAATATAATTAATTAATTAGAAGTCCTTGGTCAAAAATATCCATGATGGTCTGTAACTTAAGTTCTGGTTTTATAAAGCTAAAGTTATTGCTAGAGTAAACCCTCTTACAAGATAGCATATTCGAACGCTCTCAAGTTTGAATGGAGAATGGAGGCAATTTTTTTCAGGGATATATAAATTACTTGCATATCACTTAATTAACCCATTTTCAAGTACACTCGAATTTATGAGTTTAAATGCTGAATATCCCATGTATGTAGATACCAATAATTTGAAGGTCTACTACGTTCATATATGGAAATTTAATTAAATGAGATATTTTTTAAAGATATATATTTTTTGTTTTTTTGCAGTATTGCAGAGATTTTAACTTGTGCATATTGATATCATAAGAACTATTTCAAACAATTTTGTCTACAAGATTGTGCTTGATATATAGTTAGATAGTTTAATTATTAAATCCGAATATTGGCAAAAAAAAAAATTATTATTAAATCTTAACTAAAAAGAACAACGTATAGGACATAATCTTGAGTGGAGCCGAAGGATGATTCAGATTGGAGATGAGGAGTAAGAACCACTAGAGTGAAGTTTACAAAAGATTCATAATTATTAAAGAGTTTTTTCGCTGGTGTTTTAGGATGATCGCATAAGGAGAGCAGTTCAAATTGTTATATAAACTTTAATTTAATTACAAACGGTTACCCGAACTCATTTTTACAGTTGGTTTCTTAAATTTTCCAATTTCTTTAGCAAATTATTATCTATATATATATATATTCGACTACGTGAAATATTGTAATGTATATATTAAAAGGAAGGGTTAAGAACCTATGAAAGGTCTGAACTATCACCCATGTTAACGGGAGAGGTATGAAATTTAAAAGTTAATAACAGAGGTCTGAAATTTCAGTTTTGTTGATAACAGCGGTCTCCGTTAGTTTTTTCCGTTAAAACTAACGGAAGTTGGTCACATGCTTGGCATGTGACCGGAAATAAAATAAATTTCCAAAAATGCCCTTCTATCAAGTGTGCCCCTCACATGCTTGGAGTGAAAAGACCAAAATGCCCTTGAAGCCACCACGGTACTCCGACGACCACCAATCGTACTCCGGCGACCACCACCGTACTCCGGCGACCACCACCAAGGCTCCGCTTGGGCCAAAATCGGAGCCACCGATCCCGATTGGGCTCCGATCGGGGCCGGAGTCGGGTCGCCGGAGCCGAGATGGTGGTCGTCGGAGTCGAGGTGGTGGTCGCCGGAGTCGGGTGGTGGTGGCCGGAGTCGGGTGGTGGTTGCCGGAGTCGGGTGGCGGTGGCCGGAGTTGGGTGGCTTTATTTTGACTTTAGGGGTAAAATTGTCATTTCACATTTCCTTAAATAAGATATTAAATAAAACAAAATATTAAAGGGGCAAAAATGTCATTTCACACAATTCTGTTAAATTTAACCCTAAAAATGGACGGAAAACCTCAAATCAACAAAATTGAAATTTCAGACCTCTGTTATTAACTTTTTAAATTTCAGACCTCTCCCGTTAACATGGGTGATAGTTCAGACCTTTCATAGGTTCTTAACCCTAAAAGGAATGCAGCGAAATACACTGTTCAATTGAAAGACACAATTTGAATTAGGCGGAGGTCCAATTAATCGTTCAACAATTAGATTTCTGAATTATTCCAACGGTGCCTTTCAATTAAGCAATGTATTTCAATGCAATCATTTCAATTTATGTCTAAAGTCATATTGTGTACACATGAAAAATCCTCACATGACTGAGAAATCCTCATTTTCTATTTAGTTTGATTGAAATTGAAACATATATAACAATTTGTTCGAAAATTGAAAATTCGAATAGCTAATTAAAAAAAAATCGAGCGGTTTGTAATTATATTAAAATTCATGTAGCAAATTGGTTGTGAACCCTGTTACATACAGTACAAAAAAATTGGTAATTTGTGATTTCACTTTTTTTTAAGGAAGCAGTCCCTCATAAATTATAAAAAAATTCAAAATATTTATTATATTTTGAGAGAAATTTCTTACAAAACTAAAAAAAATTAATGGATTCTTCACGGAAGTTTCTAGCTAAATTTTTGTTAAGAGTTGGTCCCTTAAAAATATTTTGAGTGTTGCATTTGTCAGATATTTTCTCAAATTCTTTATAAAAAAGATTATATGTTTTTCACAAATAAATCTTTTATAAACGAATAGATTTCTTACAATGATATTATATGGTTATTAAAGAATATAATCTATAATAAGGGAAAAATGAAAAAAGGAAAAAACATATTCAAATATGGAGCTGAAATTTGCACTTGGCGGTTTAAGGTCCCCACAGCTAGCTAGCTCGCTCTCGGCCTATATATCATTTCCTTCACCCTCCCCTTTCATTCATTCATTCATTCACCACACTTCATCTCTATATACTTACACTTTTTGTTGCTTGCAACACCCCACCCCACCAAAGGTAGGTACCTCTCTCTCTCTCTCTCTCCCATTGCCTTGTTTCTTAGGATCTTGTTCTGCTAGCTAGCTTAACTGCACTGTTCCTACACAATTTAATGAAACATTATCATTTATTATTGTAGGGAAATTGTACAAAAATGGGTCTTTTTCTGTTGGTGGCGCTCATTTGCTTGACCTCAACAATAACTGTTCTTAGCGATGGAGGTGGATGGATTGATGCCCATGCAACTTTCTATGGCGGCGGAGATGCTTCCGGCACCATGGGTACACCGTTAAATTAGTCCATAAGAAATAAAGTGTTGATTATATGAACAGACAAAGTACTAAATGGATACATTATATTATTAAATATCATGTTTAATTAAATGTCTATAAACTTGACATTATGATTAATTTTTACATTTAAAATGGAGTTAGGCAGATTTTAACTAAACACACTAGTACTATATGTCAAACTCGCATTTTAACCGACTTTCCATAAGCTCAAAAATAAAACGTCGAATTTATAAGTGAAAGCATTCAATATTATTCATATGTTGATGGACTAAGTGAAGCATTAATTAATTATATTGATGATTATATATAGGAGGAGCCTGTGGGTACGGGAATCTGTACAGCCAAGGCTACGGCACCGACACGGCGGCTCTGAGCACGGCTCTCTTCAACAACGGCCTCAGCTGCGGCGCGTGCTTCCAGATCAAGTGCAACGGCGACCGCAAGTGGTGCCTCCCCGGAGCCATTACCGTCACCGCCACCAACTTCTGCCCCCCTAACAACGCCCTCCCCAACAACGCCGGCGGGTGGTGCAACCCTCCCCTCCACCACTTCGACCTCTCCCAGCCCGTCTTCCAGCGCATCGCTCAGTACCGCGCCGGAATCGTCCCCGTCGCTTACCGCCGTGTGCCGTGCCAGAAGAAGGGCGGAATCCGCTTCACCATCAACGGCCACTCCTACTTCATCCTCGTCCTCGTCACCAACGTCGGCGGCGCCGGAGACGTCACCGCCGTCGCCATCAAGGGGTCGAAGACCGGGTGGCAGCCCATGTCGCGGAACTGGGGACAGAACTGGCAGAGCAACTCCGTGCTCGATGGCCAGAGCCTCTCCTTCAAGGTCACCACCAGCGACGGCCGCGCTCTGGTGTCGGAGAACGTCGCTCCGGCCGGTTGGGCCTACGGTCAGACCTTCAGCGGCCTCCAGTTTACCACTTAAAATATTGTTATATTAAAAAATGGTCTTTTTTTAGCTAGGTAAGCTAGAATTAGTGGTGAAATGAAGTCAATACCTACTATATGAGTCAAAAGATAGGGTTTAGCCCAAGAAAGATAGGGGCCACGTGTCAGTCGGGTGGGTAAGGGCTATGTTTTAATATTAGGGCCTTACCTTGTTTAGGGTATATATGTATACCCTATATGTAGGAGTCTCTGCTCTGCCTTCGGTTTTAAAAGGCAGGGCAAGAAAGAATTAGGGGCAGTGGTGGGTAATTCGGTAAAATTACCACCCGCCATAGAATTAGGTTTGTGTTGTTTTAGGGTTTATTTATGTCTTCCAAATGTGATGGCATCTTTGTGTCTTACGTTGTCTATGGTTGTGGTCTATGTGTACAAGTTTAAAGAATGCTATGAATTATCATTTTAATAATGTTTTTGTAATCCTTAAGCTAAAAAAATGACTTATACTTAATAAATATACTAAGTAATTTCATGTAAACATTGGAGACCAACTACATACTAACTATTTATGACATCGCATACATCAACTGATAAAACTTGTTGCGATTGCATGAACGACCTAATTTGAATTTAACTGGAGGTAAGGGTGAAGCTACTAAGTTTAAGCATGATGGGCAATCTCTCAATTTTTAGTAAAACTTGTTGTGATTCATGAACGAACCAAATTTAAATTCATCTGGAGATAGGAACGAAGCTATTCAATTTAATGCATAATAACCCTAAAAATTGTATTAAAAGTTATACTTTTTTTATTTGATCATTTCAAATTTTATATTTGCCGTCTAATTTTTTTTATATTGCTCCTAATTCAATTGTTATCCCCTGAATAAAATTCCTGATTTGCTTTATAAATGAACTTTAACCTTAACATTATCGACCCGTGATAACAATGTTGTACAAACCTCACGATTACTTTTTCAAGAAATTTGGTTTTAGGTGAATAAAGTGAAGATTTTCCAAATGAATCACTAATACACAAGCCTCTAATTATAATATAGATGAGGGGATGATTATGTAATAAAGCATGCATCTCTAGTAAGTACAGCTTCTTACTTAATTCATATTGAGATGAATTTCAAGTGGAAATACCCCAAAAAAAGAGAAAAAAAAAGGTTATAACTATGTTCCTCCTGTATTTCACTTACATTTTATATATACAAACACTCTCCAACACAAAATCGGTAAAGTAGAAATCATCTACCCTCGACCTCTCTTAATTATATTGTTTTCTTTCACTACTAACCTAACTTAATTATACCAATCGGAATCGGAACCGAACTCTGATACCATTCGACATTCTTCTCTTCTGCAGCTGCTTTGCTCTTCTTATTGGGATAAATAAACATCACTTCCCCCATCAGTTTGACTGCTGAAATAACCAAACAAACAAACCATACATTAATTTGACGGGAGTTTGTTAAAATTAGTCCAAACACGTTCGGATTTGATAATTTGGTACCTTAATAAAAAAAACATTCATGAAGCAGGAGAATTTTAAATCCCAACTCAATAAGGACACGAGCATGCGAAAAAGTTTGTTAAAATTATTCACAATCTGTTCATATTTGATAAATCAGTGCCCGATTAAAAGAGCCATCACGAGAGTCTTGAACCCAACCCAATAATGCACATGTGTGGCTTATAAGTTAGTTAACTACTATCATCTATTTTTAAGATCAAACCTTACTAATAATATACCTTACTAATAATATAAAGGGTTAAGAATCTAAACACAATTCCAACTATATATCATAGTGCTAATCGTTGTCCCAGATATAAAATATTGATATTAAGGGTCCCAAATATCAGATTGGTTGATTTCCACTTCTTTTTCTTATGATTGACGGAACGAAAACATGTTTTTAAAGCATCAAATAAGTATAAACCATGAATAACAAATCTAATACTTCGGACAAGTTGAAAATAACATGTATTTTATACTCAAAATACCAATTTTAACGCCAAAGTCCAAAAAAGTGAAAATCAACAAATATAATAATAGTTGGGACACCGAATATCACAATTTTAAATCTGAAACAACGATTAGCAACATAGCATATAATTGTGACTGTTTTTAGGTTCTTAACTCTAATATAATCGGTTGGCCCATTAGATTTAACTCGGCTAATCCGGATTTTAAAAGATATGAGTTTGGTTGCTACTTGATAAATCTATCAATGTATAAATGAAGAAGCTTGCTTGCCTGGTTATAGGAGCTGCCGTCAAACATAGCAATGCCGCAGTGTGAAGGTCCAGGTGCCCAAGCATGATGTGAATTGTCGAAAATAGGCCTGGGGATTTCGATATTACTGTTAACTTGATGATAATCCACAGGCTGCTGCCCTTGTAAGTTCATCTCCATTTCATGCTTGAGTTTATTCTTCTCATGTTCAGGCAAATTAAGAGTAGCAAATGTCGGGAACGAATACTGATCTCCCACGTGTAGACTCAAGCACGCGTTTCCATTTAACTCGTTCAAGCTACTACATCCTCCTTCTTGCACCAGATTATCCACTTGTCCGTAGTTGTTTATGTCCGGCGGTTTGTCTCCTCCGAAATAGGAAGAACATCCCGGCAGAGACACGTCTGAAGAGCTACCGATATTACTGCAGAATTATGATCAAACTGTTAGAATATCGGAAAAGTTTGTAAAACGTGCAACATGTTTGGCTAAAATGGTTTGTTTTACTCTAGTTATAGTTTGCTCGGCCGGACAAATTGTCATTTGGCCTAAATTGCTAGATGAACTTGTCCTATCGTGCAGATAGCTACCTCTGTTGCATTTCCTACATGTGTTTAACATATATTGTCCAAATTTGCGGCAGTTACAAATAAATGAAGTATGCTTTAGTGTGCGCGCTTTGTTTGCTCAAGTATGCTTCAATGTGAACTAAGCTGAACTACGCTAAATACTAGCTGAACTTTGTTTTGTTTTGTTTTGCCTAGTCATCACAAGTTGGGTGTTTTCCCATGTTTTTCTATTTCGAAAAAGTTTGTAAAACGTGCAACATGTTTGATTAAAATGGTTTTTGGTAGCAAGTTGCTGGTTTGAGTTTGCTCGGCCGAATAAATTGCTAGCTCAACTTCTCTAACAGTGTAAAAAGCTAGCTCTATTGCATTTCACATGTGTTTTAGACAAAATTCCCCAAGTGTGTGTAACATGATGTCCAAATTCGCGGCAATTGCAAATAATTGAAGTACACTTTAGTGTGCGCTTTGCTTACTGAAGTATGCTTCAATGTACACTTTGCTGAGTGAAGTTGGACTGCGAAATACTAGCTAGACTTTGTTTTGGTATGCTTTTTTGCTAGCGACTGAAAATGTAGGGGAGCTAGCTAATTGCACAATTGGTAAAATAGAACTAGTCTTTTTACCAAAAACAAAAGTTCAGCTAGCAATTTATCCGACCAAGCAAACGTTAGTTAACAATTTGGTAATTAACCCATTTTTTCTACTTACCCATGTGAAAGGAATGTTGGATCGTTTTGGAAGAAGAGGTGCTGATTCTCATTCATCGGAAGCCACGACAACGGTTGTCCTTCTTGGATTCCGGGCATCACAAAAGGCAAAGACATCCCATTATCGAACTGCAACAAAAATCCCAAATAAGAATTTAGCACAAACAGAAACAACAAGACATTGAATTTTGAAGCAGTTTAAAGTTTACCTGGTTAGGGCGTTCCAAAGACACAAGTTGGTGTTTTCCCATGTTTTCCTGCAAACATCACATTCAAAAGAAAAACATTATTATTAACTATAGATATCTGCCCGCGCTACGTAAGCGCACTCTCGCCGCGATAAAGTTACAATGACATGATCAGATAAATATTTTACACTTCAAGGAAAATTAACCCTTTATAAGGGTTTTATTAAATTTTAAGAAAAATCTCCTGCAAATATTAAATTTGTGTTAAAAACATTTTAATTTTCCTTGAAATATTTAATTTTTTTAGCGAGCTCTCATAAATAACTACATTTTCTTGTATTGTAAAAATATATTTCATACTTTATGACGACGAAGAAGATCGACGGAATCTCGGAGCGAGTCTTCCATCTGCTTGAGATGTTCAACATTATCGATCTTTTCAGGATTACTCCAATAGCTGAAGACAATGAAGAAGAAAGAAGAAGGGTAAATCAGTTTCTTGCAATACAAGAAACCATTCTTGGCCTCCAAGAAAACAATTTTTTTTACCTTAGCCTCTTCTGTGATTCTGCAAGCTGACTTTGCAATATTCTTAGTTGATTACACATTTCCTGCAGTTGAATTGTAATGAATTTACTTACATGAAAGGGAAATTTTGAAGAAAAATGCAGATGTGATTGAAATTTCTGATACCTCAGCTGTTTGAGCACTGCAAAAAAAAAAAAAAAAAAAAAGATAAATTAAAATCTTCTGTAAAGTATAACTTCAAGAACAATGCAGAACATTCTGCAGAAAATGATGATAGAGTACCTGCCACCAAGAAATTCCTGTACATTGACGTCGTGATCCAATTTCTTAAATGTTTTCTTCAGTGCCTATAAGCTCAAAACCGATGATAAATTTCCATTACATTGAATGATACACAAACACGAACAATTTTACTCTTAAGGATAAATAAAAAAATGCAGGGTGAGAAATCTTCTTACTTCGAGGCTCTCTAGCTTCCTGATTCGGATAACGAAACCCAAAAAGAAAAATCAGCTCGAAATCGATAAACTGAAGCACAAATAAATCATACCAGAACTCAAAAGGGAGTCGTATCGTACCGTTTAGCCCTTTCTTGTGGAGTTAACTGTGCAAACTTCCCAATCACCTCTTCTATATTGCTGATAATCATCAGATACATAAAGTTATAAGCTTTAACATTTTACATTAATCAAACAAAGCTTTATCCACAAGATATTCAACATTATAAACCAGGAAAGATTAAGAAATCATGAAGCTGATACATAGCTGTCAATGTAAGGAAGGTAATCATTATAATTAGGGTTAATAACCTAAAAAGAGTCTTAACTACAGGAAATGTTGCTCATTGCTGTCTCATAAAGGTTGATATTCTGTACCCCAATTATCAGATTAGTTGATAGCCACTTTTAACTCTTACAATACAATTGACCGAACAAAAACATGTTTTTAAGCATCAATAAGCGTAACCTATGAACAACAAATGTGGTAGTTCGGAAAAGTGCAAAATAACATATTTTTGTTGCTTAAAACACCAATGTTAACGTCAAAATCAGTCGTAAAAAAAATAAAATGGAAAGCAACAATCTAATAATTGGGACACCATCAACATTTTAAATGTAAAACAATAATTAGCAACATGACTTATAGTTAAAAAAGACTGTTTTTGAGCTTCTTAAACTTATGATTAAGAATGTTTAGAGTTGGGAATAAACAAACCTGCGTTCTCCATGAAATAAGGTGGGCTTTCCGCTTGGAGAAAACATGACGAGAACAATATCAACATCACAAAGAATAGATAGTTCCTTTGCTTTCTTCAATATACCATGTCTTCTCTTGGAATAAGTTACTTGTCGATTATTGCTGCTCTCTAATCTCTTTATTTTCAGCTTAACTCTCCCCATTTTTTTGCTTTTACAGAATACCCACCAGGCAAGCCCTGAGTTTATAGATATATATATTATAAAAATCACGTATCAATCAATTCCTATAACTTGATACAGACATTGATCGTCATCCTCTCCTCCAAAACCGTTGAATTTCCAATAAAAACTGGGACTTTATCCGATGAATTACAAATCCCCGTGTAAAGATTCAATCTTTTTGGTAAGCAAATCAAACCCAGAAACAGAAACAAGTGCAGTTGCTAATCTCGGTGTTCTTGATCGGAGATCTGAAATCCTATTTGACGTTTAATCGTGGGAATTTTGCAGAGTCGGGAAAAAGAAATTGAAGAAATCAATAAAGTTTGAATGATGGTGGTGAAATCAAGATCCGGGTGTCGAAAAAAGTTTGAATTGGTGGTAGGGGAGGCATATTTACATGAGAGATCGCATAGCCAAAAAAAGAAAGAGGCGATGGAAAATTTAAGATAGAAAAAACTAAAAAGCAAAGCAGAGAGAGAGAGAGAATTAGTATTATGGTTATGAATCTTACAGAAATGTGCGAAGGGTGGCGCTGAGATTTCGGGCTTTGAAACAAGCTCAACCAACCAATCTCACTTTCACAACTTCTCTCTTCTTCTACTGTGTGTGTAATACGTAGGAGATTGAAAATGCTGAGATGATGTTGTAAAAACAATTTTGCTGGACGAACAAACAGATCACCGTTCAAAACATCTAAAATCTGTTGATTCAAACAAAGGACACTGCAACAGATAGTGCTTTCGTTGAAATTGAGGTTGTCTTGTTGCGATGTGATTATGCATGTGATATGGACGCTAGTTGCATTACATCTGCGGTATAACATTGAAATTTGTCATTTTTATAACTCAGTCGAAATGAAATGCCTCAGCAGATATGTTCTCATAAAAATATTTTCTTTTTAATCAGCTAATGTTTTTATGCGGCACATTCGCAATACGTGGCGCATGGATTCAGTCATGCATTATATTCGTGTCCACGCAGTATAATAAAAACCCACAGCACAAGGTAATTCATCTTCTTTAAAAAAAAAAACACCCATAAATCATGAGCAACAAATTCGTTAATTCAGAAAAGTGGAAAATAACATATTTTTATTACTTAAAGCACAATTTTAGCACTAAAATCATTTTAAAAAAATAATAAAAAACAACTAATACGATGGGACTGTTTTTAAGTTTTTAACCCCATGAATTTATTGCCATATCTGAATGAAACTCAAATAAAATTCAATATCTCTCTTATGGACCAATATTGTTGATGCTGCAGTTGCAGTGAGAGATATATGGTACAAGAATGAACCCTATAATGCATGTAAAATTTCATATGAAATCGCCGTCTCATCAAAATCGCAGCTCCTTATGAATATAGCAAAGAAGAAGCTAAGTGCCTCCCTAAATCCAGTTCAGAGACTGCATCTTCTAACTCCTTCTCCGTCAGCAATTTAGATGAAGGGACGAATTTCGTAGTTGAGGAGATCCGAACAGCTTCTGGCTCCATTCGTTCAACGGAAAATTGTGAAGCGAGAGCCTCTGCAGTCCTGTCAATGAACATTGATCTTGATATGTAGTCCTTCATTCTGCATATGAAGTCCAGATGGTCCCTAGCCTAAACAGAACAGCATGCATATTATAATAAGCCAACCAAGAACACTCACTCTTGCAATTAAAGAACATCCGAATCTGTAAAACAAATATTCAACAACATACCGATCGATATTCGGGAATTCGCTTAGGAAGTTTCAAGTAAGCCATGTTGTTGACCTCGTAGTCCCACAAAAAAGAAGTATGGTGGATCCATCTGTTCTTGGTGATGGATTGAGCGTTTCCCCCAAACTTGCGATCGCCAAATACATAATCTAGTAAAAAAACAAGATTTGGTTGTCAATTCAATAAACCCAAAGATGCAGTAAAAGCAAGTTTTTTTTTTTTTTTGCTGATAAGTAAAATGCAGCAGAAAACACCTAGAAACGAATCATACCATTCTCACGAAGATGGAAATCACCGAATCCACGAAATACTTGATCATAGATTAGGCTACTCCAAGACATGATGGGTCGAGGATAAGGTTGTACATTAGGAACTGCTTCCTTGTTACATATGAAAGTCACAAATACTGTGCCACTATCAACTATGACGGTGCCTCCCCCAGAGAACCTCCGCACTACAGGAATCCGGTCCTGCAGCACTGGTTTAATTTCCAGTAGCTCAGCAGGTTTCCTGTGCAGAAATGAACAACAAAAGCAAGAAAAAACGCATCTTTATGAGTGTCACTATGTTGCAGAAACAAGACTGCACAATCAATGGCACTAATTGGTCAATAGAAACCGAGTCACACTAGGTGCAACTATTTTTCATTTTTAATCTAAATGCAACTTAGATAAAGGCCTCTTGAGTATCAAGATATGTCTTTGATCATATTTTTATAGGTATTGAACTCCAATATAAATACATAACAATCAGGTTACGAGCAGCAACATATATAACTTCAAAATATTAAGGTGAGAGACAGTAACAAACCCGGAAACACCCATGACAATGGTTGGGTTATCTGTTCCATCATTTATAATGCACCAATTATCTTTGGACGTCCTCAGCAACTCCTCCTCAAGATGCAACTGCTGCAATATAGGCAACCCTTTCGTCTTGATCAAATTCATCAGTGGTAGCCCGAGCTTTCTTGGAGGTAGTGCCATCGCAGACTTGATACCTCCTGAAGCTGCAGATTCTCAATTGAAGTCACATACTTAAACAATCATGAAGCTCCAGCCATTCAAAAATCACCAAAGTAATCTTAAAACACAAAATGGGGATACCATAGAAGAGCAGGGCAAGGCTGTGAAGAAGTATCTAGAACAGCGGCTCCAACTACGTCAGTAACTGACCATTTACTAGTACCTATCCACTAAATCGAGCAATGCAGAGCCCCAAGATTGACGATGAATCAGAATAGAATAGACAACCAGAGATAGAAATGGACCCAAGATGACAAAAAAAAAAGGCAGACCTTTTACGTCTTCGGATCTTCCACAGTCGAGGCGCGAAGCAATTGAATCTAACTGCAGAGGCAACACAAGGAGATGAGCCTCTAGCATATTTAGAAAATTATTTACCAAAATAAGAATGTGATTTCGAAATGACAAATCCGAGGTTTGCGGGCTTGACCAACAGCCAAGATCATTCCATAATTCATCAATCAAACTTCTAAAAAACTCAATACTAATTGCAACTACAGAACTAAATGTGTCACATTGTTCTGAACTCAATACTAATTGACCCATACAACTCCGTACTTCATAGTTAAACCAATTACTAAGTCTAACCTTAAAAATCAACAATTAACTAATCATTTCGAAAAAAATAACATTTCATCACAATAATTTAAACTAACTAGCAATTTAAACCTTTGAGCTCCATAATTAATCAATCGACATAGATAAATAGAAGACTAGCAATTGAAGAAAATTACTTCAATCAGAGAAGTTGCCTAAAACTTGAAAATCAGGGTTTTGCGGAATTGGAATCTGAAGTGCGAATGTCGGCGGCAAGGTCGCGTGGAGGCTTAGGCAGTCCCGCGGCGAGGGAGCAGCAGTAGACAAGCAGCAGCTGGTGAGGGCAACGCGACGGCGGGCAGTAGGCGAGGCAAAGGCCGACGGAAGCAGCAGCAGAACAGAATGAAGGAGAAGAAGAGGCCATTTTCTTTTCCGTATAGAAACACTTACGGTCAAACCGTGGATGTTGGTCAAACTTGCAAAAGTTGTGACCGAAGTTCTGTACAAATCGGTCTATGAGAATGGCCGGTTTGCTCAGATTTGTCACGTGCAGACCTGTCAAAACGGGTTGACCGGTGACCCGAGGGCCGGGTCAACACCGAGCCGGGTCGAAAAGTTCTAATTCCAAATCCGACCCGGAGTCCTGAACGGATTATAACCTAAACCACGAACCCGACCCTGCGGTTGACGTGGTTCACAATTTGATAAACCATATAACAAAAAGTAGCAAATCTGAAGGCATATAAAGGCAGAAACCTAGAGGGTGGAACAGCAGCAGCGGAGCAGACGTGACGGCAAAAGGCCGAGCAACAAGCAGACGGGGACGGCGGAGTAGCGGCCAGTAGGTGGATGCCGGAACAACAACGATCAATTGAGTATCGTTAATGTTGTCGTACTCGTATGTATGTCAACTTAGAGACTCAGTCGTCCACTCATTGGAGAGAGTGAGAGGAGGCTGACTGAGAATGAGAGGGAAGGTTAGGGTAATGGGTCTAATGTCTAAGGTTAAGTTTGAGTTATAATAATTAGTTTTTTTTTTTTACTAACCACTAGACAACGGGTTGGGTTCGGGTTCAATACCAGAACCCGAACCCGACGCGTCTTTTTTTCGGAAAATGTCCCTAGTCTCTCTTTTTCATACCCGACCACTGATCATTTTCGGGGCGGTTAAAAATTAACAGGCTTAAATGTTAAATGTTCAGTTTGGTAACTACAATCATCACTCTTATATGGTTTGATTTTGGAGTTATTACTTAAAATATACTAATGATTTGATTAAAATCATTTTTGGAAAAATGAAGATTAGTGTCTAACCGAATCATCATTTTATCGAAGAGGTTGGATTATAGCTAACTGCTAAACTGAAATACTGATCGTCTTATACTCTTAAGGCAAAGATTACATATAAATATATATATATATACTTACTAGCTACTTAGAGTCTTAGAGACACGCTAATATCCATTCATGTGAAGCTCTTGTCGACAATTTTAATAAACTGTTTAAAATCAATTCTTCCATCATCAACATTTTTCTCGCCGGCGGCCACCCTCATCAGCCGCCTCTTGCACTCACCTTCAGACACTTGCTCCACCCCAAGTGCACACAAAACACGCCTCATCTCCGCCGCATCAATGTACCCATCGCCGTTCCTGTCGAACACATCAAACGCCTCCTTCACCTCACCCACGCTCGGCTCCTCCTCCCCGAAAACACACCCAATCTCTTCCAAACCTACCAGAACCTTCTCCTCCGCCTCCAAAACCACCTCCTCGCCTCCATTCACCAGCCCTAGCCTTTCCATCACCATCGCCACCTCCCTCATGGTCAGCTTCACGTCTCTCCGCCGGTCAACTTCTCCGATCGCCGGCCGGTCAGCATCTCCAGATTTGGAAATAAGCGGTGGCGGTGGGTCAGTTGTGAGCTTCACGTATTTCGGCCGGTCGACATCTCGGGCCGGCGGGTGAACAGCTCCGGATTTGGAAATAGGCGGCGGCGGTGGATCGGCGGGGCAGGAAATAGTATGGGAATGTAAAAATGGTTTCTTTGTTGATGTGTTTAGAGGGAAGCCCAGAAAAATGCGACCGACAAGGAGTTCAGTGAGGAGGCAGCTAAAGCAGCCGCAAATATCTCCTCCTCGGAGGACGACACATTTCAGTAAAATTAGGGTTATGATTGCGATTGCTAAACCGATCGGGACGGGGCAGTTGAAGATGTAATCTATCGTCGTTTCCATATATTCTAAGGATGGGAGAAGAAAGAAGATGGCAACAGTAGCAGGCATGCAGATACTTTCTTCTGTTCACCTTTCTGACTGTGTGTGAGATTGAGAGATACTATAGTGACGGTGGGAAGTTGGCTTGCTAACTAGATTGATTGAACATTGGAACATATACATGTCATTATATATATATATATATAGATGGTTAGCTAGGCTGGTTGGACATTAACTGGTGTTTTTTTAAATATTTTCTTGCGGATGATTCCATCCAAAAAAATACGAAAATCTAACTCTAGCAAATTATATGCACAATATAGTTAAGATAACTAAATATTAAAAAAAATAAGCGACCTTTATCTTATTTACTAAATATTTAAAAATAAATAAGTGGCCTTTATCTTATCTAGATAAGATAAATGTCACTTTTTTTTTTTTCATATATTTAGTAATCTCAGCTATATTGTGCATACAGTTTGGTAAATATGTTAGATTTTGGTCGATATTAAACTAACTAATTAGATTTGATATGATCTTTTAAACTATTTCTCATATTTATTATTATCTCATAAGTTTAAGATTGACAATATATGTGATTTAGTTATAACCACTTCTATTTTTCATTAGCTCTATGGAATATGGACTGTGTTGGCGGTTTTGGAAGTCGTTTTCATATTAAGTAGGGTTGAAAAGAGTGGTGAATATTGGAGATTTTTTTAATGAGAAACTGCACCATATTTTACGATTTCATGGCTTTTGGTGTGGAGTTTTCTTGCAGTATATCTCAAGTCTCAACTACCCTGTCATGGAAATCCCCTGGAAATTGCATGCATAAATATAAAAGTGACATGTAGTTCAAAGTCTTTCTTCTTCATTGGGTTTAGGTTTTGTCCGAAATTTCTCTACAATTACAAACTTTACACTTTCTTCTTTTGCACACTATACGAATTTAAAATATCAACCATTGGTTATTAAGAACCTAAAAATAGTTCCAATTATAGGTATATATTGCTAATTGGTGTCTCTAATTTAAAATATTGATATTCGGTATTTCAATTATAAAATTGGTTGATTTTTACTTTTTTTTCTCTTAAAATTAACGGATGTGAAAAAATAAGATAAACTGACATTAACAGAACCACACAATGAATTTTTACCATTATGTGGCTAGAGACAACCAGTAAATTTTCTTTCGAGTTATTGCCAGAAACTGCTTCCATTTGCAATTTTATGCTGGACCATGTCAAGATTTTAAAATCGAAGACCTGCAGAACAGGTAAATTTTTCAGCATGTCTACAAAATATATAAACAAAAAATTGGTAGCTTATCATGTTAAGATCCATATGTTCTCTTGCAGTGACGTTTATTGATTTAGAGACACGCCAGTATAGTTTATTGGATACATCAAGAAAAATTACAGTAAGTTATATATTGCATCATAATTAATTCGATAGACTTTCGTTTTTTGTTTTCTATTGGATGAAAGGTATAATATCAGCTTGGTTCTTAAACAGAAGTATTGGAATCCAAGAGTAACAGTTTGATGTAATATTGGAATCCAATTAGTAAAAAAAGTGGGTGATCAAGTGTGATAAGTATTAGAATGCGGTGAAGTTTGATACAAAAAAGAATAAATTAACATGGAAAACGGTGTTTATTGGAAAAAAAAATGGGCAAATCACTTTACGGCTATTTGGGTTGTATAGATTTCGAAAAGTTATGCGGTTTCAAATAAAATTCGTCAATAAAGATAAAGAAATGAGTGAGATATTGAGTTCCAAAGTTTTGAGTTGCTATTATGTAGATATTATGCAAAAAATGTATTTTGGTCTTTTCATACGCCAAAAATGAGATTCTGTTAGTTTTAACCAGAAATTCTAACGGTGCAACACCCATGATAACTCGGGTACCAAAAAGTAACAAAATTTAGTGGATGTACCAATTCGTTTTGGGTTGTTAACCTAGGCAGGGGCGGAGCTAGGAAATCTATAATGAGGGACATTTTTAAACACTTTTTTTAACAAAAAAAATGAAGATTTAAAAAAAAAATAGTTGAGTATAATAATTAAAGTTGAAATACATAACTATAAACATATACCTAAACTAAACAATAGTTTTTTTTTTTCAATCATACTAGTTTATTATTTGCAAAAAAATGTATTTATTGTAACTAAATAAATATATTATTTATATATATATATATATAATAAGGAAGAGATGTGCTTGCCGAGTGTAAAAATAAAAATAGGAACCAAAGCAAATAATAAGAGGGAAAAAATGAGCAAGTGGGACTCACTTAAAGAACACAAACAAAAAAGAGAAAAAAGAGGTCTGAAACTTATAGAAAACTGAGAAATAAGCAAGATACAAGAATGAATGACAATGGTCATTCTTTTATACCATATATATATATATATCTATTACATAAATAAAAAATCTGTAAATTTGAATTTGTCCTCACATCATTTTTGTCCTCACATCCTTATCCATGAAACCTATTTATTCGGCCCCCAAGTTACCAACCAAACTCCTAAAGGTACAGATGCATCCCTTGAAATCATTGAATGGTCCAACACGCCTCTTCAGTGCTATGTCGGTTTCCTCTTACCCATGCACACCGTTTGCCTGCTGCTACTACTTATATACTTCGCTAGCTAGCGCCTTTTCTATTCATGCGCGTTACATTTATTATGTCCTCTCTCAGTTTTTCTTGTAGTCGATTGACATTCCTCTCCTTCTATCCGCATGCGATCATCCACTCTGGGTTGTCTGTCAAATGTCAATGCATCTACATCTACTACCGTATATCTGTCCTCGATAACGTTGTTATTGGGTTGTCTACCAATATCGCTAATAATGCTTCTTTTACTTATCATATGAAACTGATGGTTTTGTGATTGTCTAATTTCGTAGTTGTTAACTCCGATGAATTTGTGACGACAAATGGAAACTCCGATTAATTTAGATGAGGTCATTGTTGCAGGTGTGAATGAGAAAAAGCCAGCCGTTGGGAGAGGAGTGAACAGCAGAAGCGTGCCGCTTCAAGTTGGAGAAGAGACGACTATAAGAGATGCACATAGGCTCTTGTTTGATTTGTGTTACACCACAACCATCTTCATCATACATGTCATTCACAACCCTTATTCTTAATATCAACTGTATTATATTTTAAACAGAAAAAATTTCATTCATTGGTATATATATATGTTGCGTTAAGTTCACCAAAAAGTAATTCCACTATTCACGACTCTTATCCCAAGTGCCTTTTTTTCAAGTAAATTACTCTTAAATACTTCAAAAAAAAAAATGAATCAAAGCGTGTAATTTCTACGTACATTTCAGGTTTTGATATTAATTATTAAGGTGAGTGAAAGTTGTAAAATGATGCTACCTAACCATCTAACTTACTTTGGCCAAAAAAAATTTCCATCCAACTTGATGGTATGTTTAGTCTTAACGCTCTAGAATATTTGGTTATATTTTTGG
Organism: Clarkia xantiana subsp. parviflora; assembly: GCA_036873135.1. Classification (NCBI taxonomy): domain Eukaryota; kingdom Viridiplantae; phylum Streptophyta; class Magnoliopsida; order Myrtales; family Onagraceae; genus Clarkia; species Clarkia xantiana. The sequence goes on along the minus strand of JAPTYO010000010.1, from coordinate 10,601,690 downwards.
TTTAATCCATATCATAGTAGCTATATGAGTTGATTCTTATATTTCATTATTGCCTTATTTATGTTCTTTGTGAAAACAAAGCCTCATTGCGCATGGAGGTGCTTGAGATTTAAGTTATTGGATCTAATTAATAAGTTAGTGGTTACTGTATTATTATGGTGTTAAACTATAATAAGTTTACATAACTTGAAAATCCAATAGTTTGAGAGAATTATTGTAATAATGTTCGGTAAGTCCTATTCTTCTTCGATGCCGTACTTCAATAATTCTATGCACAACACAACTGGCCTTGGATCAAATTACATATGTACATATTTGGCAACATAATAAATTAACTAAATATTTATTTTATGTTGCATCGCATAGTTTTTATGCACTTTTGTGTTACATTTCTTAGATACTTTACCCAAGTAAAATAATAATCTGTTAAGTTAATGTTATGAACAACTTTAAAAAGAAATATATATATAACATCAGAGTCATAGAAGACTGAAGAGTACTGCTAGAAAAGACGATCTTAAAAGTCGACAGGAAGTAAGACTATTCCTAATGATATCCATGCAAATTTAATAACACTTGGAGTATTTTTTTGGTCGGAATGAAGCTTAGAAATAATTTAATGTCGTGAATAGTCCAAATTTACGTCGACTATTGGCATCATCTTTCGATTAATTTACATCATGGAAATCGAAATTGTACGTATGTATATTTACACTTTAAAAGCGCCATTAAAACCTTAAATTAGTACTATATGGTGATTTTAAGGTAATTAGGTTTTCAGTTTCAAACATAAAATGCTGATACTACAATGTTTAACCATTAAAAAGTTGTATCAATTAAATAGAATCATGTGTTGATAAAAAAAAAAAAAAAAAGAAGCACATACATCGCACGTATTCAAACTAAATGCATATATTATATATATATATATATATATATATATACTATTAAATGCAAATATTTTTTACACCACGCGTGTGCAACGTACACGCAAAAAAAATCTAGTATATATATATATATATATATATATCTATATACCAATATATTATTTGTGTTGGGTCCTCACCCCCAATAGACATCTTTGGCACCTTTTCATTTTATTAACAAAAAATATATTATATTTAATTCCTATATTTTATAAAATTAATAATTTATTCATTACTATATTTGAGAAACAATTATTTATCTTTAATATTATTACTAAATCATTATTTAAATTTTGTTATTTTTTTAAGGTAACTTAGTCGGCATGTCATAGTAATTATAATTAACTTACAATCCAATATTCATATCAATTTAAGTCAGCCCTATCATACTCATTCCGTTCAAATTTTGGATAAAATTTCGAATACATGTAAAAAAAATTATTCAACGAATTATATAGATCGAGTGATATATGTTCCGGCTGTTGAGATTTTTCTATCACATAGATCAGCCACTTACCAAATTATATATATAACAAGTCAAAATATGGGTGAAATGTGGTTCTTGAAGTTTGACCTCGTACAAATAACATTTTACTCATCGTCCAATATTTATGGACTCAAACTATTAATTTAGTTCTTCTATTTGTTAATCCAATCACATTGTGTACAACCTAATTAATGTTAACTAAATATTTTTGTAAATACAAGTCTAAACTTTATATTTTTGTGATTTAATTTTATCTTTATTGTTAAATCAAATTTTGTTGGTATTGTGATATTGTATATAATTACGTTTGTATAGGTCAAATTTGTCCATTGATGACTCTAAGTAGTTAAGACCAAGTTTACATTATTGACACCGCAAGTTGATGAGTTAGATACAATTGAGTCGTTAACAACCAACGTAATGCTCGACCCAACTCATTTATATATCTAACTATAAGGCTAACTTAGTACCGTAACTGAAAACATTAGTTAATTTTTTACTTAATTATCCTCTTCTCTTTCTCATGTTTTGAATTACGTTATGTCGCTCTTCTCTATCACATAGATTCGTTTCTCACAACGAATCAACTTGCCCGTATTTTACTTTGATTAATTATAAATATTAGTAAATTTAAGATAGATTATATATCTTGAAATATAAATGATCGATGCGCGTGCAACGCACGCGTTAATAACTAGTATATATATATATATATATATATATATATATATAAAAAGCAAAGAGCCAAATACTAGCCAAGAATGAGGGACAACCTTATTCTCAACAATGGCTCCGCCACTCAACTACCAATTTGATTTAAATCCCTGTATGATATCAGCCAATATGTAACATAATCTTCTATGTACAGAAAATCTCAAATCTTATGAGCGTCATCTTCATCTATTTTAAAAGAAGGTGATGAATTATATGCAGCAGCTAAGCTATAGCTCTAATGTAATTCCCTGACGGAGAATTACAAACCTAGTGCTACTACTACTTCCAGACAATATATACATAAACCGAGAATCTCATGAAGTTTCACGGAAATTGAGTGATCTAGACAATGCTGCTGGATTTGCACACAGCACGGGGGACGTCTCAGGGCCTTGGTTGTTTTTTTCTTCGGCATTTGGATGGAATGCCTTCAAAAGGCGACCTGCACTATTAGTACTGCAACCTTGCTTGATCCCGAGTGTGGCCCAAATGGTGCTTTTTGCAGCTTCGTTTGGATCATCTAGTCTCAAAGTTTTTGGAACCAACACACGCCCGTTCTTTAGATTCGGATATTTGTCATGTTCATCAGATGCATTGCCATGATCCCGAGGATGTTTCCCTAGACATGGTGGAGGGTTCCATGTTTGTTGGACAGTGTAGTTCCAAAATGGCACTGCTGGGTAAAACGGGACAGCGATTCCATGAGGAACTGGATAAGGTGGCCATGGTATGCATTGGATTTGAGGAGCAAACCCGTTTTGACTCGCAGCAGTATGTTCTGTTTTTCCTTCATCCATTGAATTTGGTACTGTAACAGAAGAACCACTTGAACATTCATCACCATTACTGCTGCAAGCAACTCTAACTTTCTTCTCAGAATAATGGAGAGCAGAAACTGCAGGATCATATCTCGGTGCCTCTAAACCGAAACTCAGCACCTTTCCATTTGGATGAACATCGACACGAGCCTCTGATATGGCAACATGGTCATAGTTATCATGTACAGTGTCATAGTTATCATGTACAGTAGCAGAGCTCTTGTTCCTACGGCGTCCTGCTCCAACCGGAACATTTCTCATAGTTCCACCAGCTGTCCAGTACCTTTGGCAGGATTTACAGAAATGCAGAGGCTGATTGACATTGTAGTTGTTATAGTAACAGAACTTTGTGTCCATACTGTTGCACCGGGGGCACGGAAGTATCTTATCAGGCTTCTTCAATGGGGTATTCTCTTCCAAACTGGATAGACCATTTCGATCTTTCTCAGTCTCAGGAGCATCTAATTTCGCAGTTTCTTCATCCATGGAGGGATTTCTCTGACTGTCAGATTCATGGCAAGTTTTTAACATAGTAGAATCCTTTCCATTCGGAAATATCCCACTGTATTCTTTCTCCATACTCTTCACATATTTCCCTAATGAAGCATCCTGATGTTACACATGGATATTTGCAGTGTTAGAAGTCATCTAAGCTATAATAATAGAAGAACAAGAAGTATCAACTGCAATTGTCTATACTTATAGTCTTCAAGTTCATCAGTAAGAGCAAAAACTGTAAATACTACCATTTCGGAATTTCCGATAACAGAAACATTTCCCTATACCGAAAAAGGAAGTCTTTCTAGCTAGAATTAGTAGCCGAAGACAATAAGGGTAAACCTGAAACTGCAAAAACATGTGTTCAGAAAAAACTAACTCAGCTTCAAAAAGCTAGCTTACAAGGTGAAGATTACCCAAATCGTTATACATTGGCTCCAGAACTATATTTTGGTCGGTTTGGTATTCAATAACATGCACTGAATCTGTTATCGTAGCTTCAATTTCCAATAACCACAATTCACAATTAGTATAATACACAGATGATAGCAGAATCCATAGCTAGAACTAGAACAATCATCTCCAAGCTACTAACAAAGATTTAGGTCAAATTAAGCAGATTACCCGATATATCCGCATCTAGAAATCACCATTCCTTTAAACTAGAACGGAATTAACTACTAGCAACCTAATTCTGAAGAAAAACTCAAGTCAAATTTACAGTATTTCAAATCAATCGATCATTGTTAGTGCTCCGATTGATTAACATGCGAGACGCGATAGAACCACTCCACAACTAGAACGAGTATTTCATCTGATTTTGGTGAAACGATCCGCGATATTTGCTTGTAAGCAGCAGGTACTTATTGTATACCTTGTCAATTACTTCACCGTCGTCATCTCGCTCGTGTGCTTCTAGCTGCTGGTTCACAGTCGAGTCGAGACCGGAATCCGTCACGCCGTAGACGAAGAGGTCCGCGGGCGGCAGAGTTATTTTCCGGCCGAATAGCTTGATTGCAGGGTCCTGCATTTCTCGGCCGCCAAACACTGAAGGGGAAAAATATGCAGAGGCCCGCCAAAATAGGAGGGAAGAGAAAATGGTTTATGAGTAAAATTCAGGACTGTGTTTGGAGAAAGGAGGAAATGATTTGATCTGTTTAAAAGAAGAGAGGTGGACGCCAGGTCAGCATTTGGGTTTTATTGGTAGCCACATGTTTATTTTGCCTTTTTTCTTTTTCCCAAAAAAAAAAACGCCTTTGGTTCAGTGATATATACTTGAGTGCTGAAAACATTGTGCATGGATGACAATGTATGGGCAGGGTTGGTTTGGAGAGTTCCTCACCAAAGAGTATCTGTGTAACAAAATGTGCTGCTCTTTATATCCAATCACTCTTTGATGCAATTTGTATGGAATTCAAATCGGTTAAAACGACATTTGATGAAGCTCAGGAGAGACAGTTGAAGACAGGAGAGAAAAGCATTGAGTATATTCTAAAGAAACTGGTTACTGTCGATGATAGAGCGGCTTTTGTCGATGATTATCGTACGATGTTTGCAAATCCATCTCAACTTTTCAAAACACTAGCAGCGAAAAGACTTTCCCCTTGTGAGTTTGACATTCTCTTTTTCTTCACCGCTCTATTTTTTCATTCGTGTTTAGGTGTGTAAGCGAGTCAAGTTTGAGTTTCAAAAGTTTAAGCTCAACCCAGTTCAAGCTCAGTAGTTAGTTTTTAGTCAAGTCGAGTCGATCTTGACAGTCGTTTACACCTCTAGGCACGATGCTCCTTACTTATTGCTTGCAAAATTGAACTTTGTGTTTCAATACAGGTGAATGGTGGAATTCTTTTGGTTATGAATTTCCTGTTTTAGGGAAGTATGCCATTAGAATATTTAGCCAACCATGCAGTAGCTTGCTTATCTGTTAAGAGCAATTTGAGTGCATTTCTAGCTAACCAGATTGAGCAAAGGAGGGGATTGGTGCCAGGGCTCAAAGAATTGAGTTTAAGGGTGAATGCCTTCTTAATGGAAAAGTTCAATACTAGTAAGTAAAGCTGCATCAAAGAGGGATAAAGTTCAGCTTGAGTTATCCGGTGAACACAGTTTGACAAATGATCGCTCTCATAAACCCGTATTCATTGTTGAAGAAGAATTAACTTTTAGGTATATATATATAAATTGTTTGTGCTACCATTTATTTAGTTATTTGAAGAAATTTTCTTAGATGTTTGATTATTGTGAACTCATTTCTTATGATAGGCCCATGATGACAAGAAGCATAGAAAACATCTCTGTGCCACAACACTTGAAGCTCTATTTCATGGAAATGATTCGGTCTCCTATAGTCGTTGGCCAAAAGGTTGAAGGTGAACTAGGATCTCAAATCCACGTCGTCTTGGAAGATCCAACCGCAGATAGAGTTGTGCAAATCGAATTACCATCAATGTTAAGGTTGACTGTTTCGATGCTTGATGGTGACTTCATTGATGAAGCATCTAGTGATCATTATTGGACAGGAGAGCATTTTGATTGCAATGACTTGAGACTAACAAGGAAAGAGCCACTTGTGACAGGTGATTTGGAAGTGATGCTTGAGAATTGGAAAGGAGTGCTAGGAGAGTTTTCATTCAATTACAGCTATCTAGGGACTACTAGAAGTGGACAGTTCAGGCTTGGACTTAAAACCATATTAGGATACTGTGATAACCATGTAACGATGGTGTGGTGATTCAGCGCCTCATCCCTTAATCAGAGGTCAGGGGTTCAAACCCCGCTAGTGACCATGGGAATGAAAAATTGTTCATGATAACCATGTAACGATGGCGTGGTGGTTCAGCGCCTCATTCATTAATCAGCTAGTGACCATGGAAATGAAAAATAGTCAGTCCGTATTAAAAACAGTACAAAAGCATGTTGTTTTCCACTTTTTTGAAGTATCAGATTTGTTACTCATGAGTCAGTTTTTCGGTTTTTTAACCCTTTTTTTTTTTCAGTAGGTAGGTGTTATGCCTGAATTTGACCGAGAAGGGTTGTTTTCAACTAAGATAACTCTGCCCTTGGATTATTTGCTACAAATCTATTTTTTTTCTTCTGAGTTTAGACTTTAGAGATAGGGTTTATGTAAATTTGTTAAGCAAGAATGTGGTTTTAACAGATATCAGGAGGCCAAATGTAACAGCTTGGGAGATGCCTCTTCAGGATGAGTTTCCCTCCTTAAACTTTGAGGGATTTAATGAATTGATAGAACACGAGCAGGCCATAGTAATGAATTTATAGATGTATACTCCATTTGGGACTATAATAAGCTCCAATGCTGCAGCAAACCTAATAATCATGTAGCAGCAAGAAGGGTCAAGAAGAAAGCGCTCTTGCACTTGCATAAGCGATTGAAAAGGATATAGATCTCTGCAGGTGCAATCAGCAAAAGAGAATAAAGGTAAACTAATCGATGTACCATATTTAAAATGTTGATATTAGTTGTCATAACTATTAAAATTTGTTGATTTCCACGTGTTTCTCTTAGAATTGACTGAACAAAAATATGTTTTTTACACATCAAATAAGCCTAAACAATGAGCATTAAACCCAATGTTTCAGAAAAATGGAAAACAACATGTTTTTATTGCTTAAAAAGCCAATTTAAAACCCTAAATCATACTAAAAAGTGGAAATCAATCAATCTGATAGATGAGACATTGAATATCAACATTTTATATCTAGGACAACTATTAGCAACATAGCGAGTTCATACTGTTTTTAGGTTCCCCTTAATAAAACCTGTTAACAAACTGAGGGATCGATGATTAACTGTGTAAGATTTGTGAAATGTATCTCTTAAGTAGCTAGCTTGAAGTCTGGCCTCGATTAATTGTGTTTCTGTTTTAATCATAATTGACAGATAATGATGATGAGATTATGGAAGCTGCTGCATTGACAGTCGACCTGAAATTGGGGATTGATGTCAATTATCAAGTGGTAGGCTAATGCTTCTTTTGTTATCTAAACCTTTAATTATGCCATAGATAGTCGTGGATGTAGCCGGATTTATATAACGCTTACAACAACTAACTAACTTTCTTTTAGGAGGATGACATTGATATGATGTCAAAGGATGAAGCACCAAGAGAGTGCAACTCTGCAAATGCTGAAGGATCCTTTTATCCAACAACCAATAGTTTCGTACCGTCGCCCTTCTCAATCATATTCAGCGGCGATGGTGAAAAATCTATGCACGAGGTTCATTCTCATGATATATCTACATTGGCGGTTAACTAATAGACTGTCTGAGGTTTGGAATTCGTTGAAATTTGATTTTCCGTCCAAATTTGTTGTTAATTTTGTCATAATGTTGTGAAAAGTCGGAATTGCCCTTTCTACGAAATATGAAGTGACGAAATTACCCTTAGAGTCAAAACAACCACCACCCAACTCCGGTCGGCCACCACCCAAAAACCTTATAGTTGTTGGTTTAACTACGAGGGGTAGTTTCGTCAATTCACTAGGTAATGGAAGGTCAAATTTTTCATAGAAGGGCATTTTTGGAATATCAATTTTATTGAGCTCACGTGTTACACTTCCGTTCAACTTAACCAAAAAATAGACTGAGACACCAATTTCAACAAACACCAAACATGGACAGTCAATTTCAACGACAAACACCAGATTTCAACATGGAACAAACCTTAAACAGTTTATTAGTTATTAACCATTGTTTAATTAATGGCTTGTACTTTTAATTATTTTTCTAATTTGAAGACTGATAACTAATAATTTACCAAACGTCGATCTCAAATTCAGAAAGCAATAGAGGCTTGTGATGGCACGAAACAAGAGAGCTGTCGTTCAACAGGACATTACACTACAGACAACAAGGATGTGAAGCTATTTGGTGTTCAATTAAGTGATGCGTCACAACAACCTTGGGGTTGTCTGTTCCCAGCAAGAGAAAAAGAGGTTGGTATCAAAAATGATTTTTCTCGGCTTATAACTGCCTCTTCTGATTTGATAACCCGACGTAGAGCTATCTAAACTGATGTTGATATTAGGATAAAATGCAGTCCCCTGAAGTATAAAATTTGTCAGTAAAATATAAATATTTCTTTTACATAAGCCAAACTGCTAGTTCCAAGGATCATCGATGTTACAGGAATGCAGTAGAAATAACGGTTTTCTGCAAAGACCATGGGTATGGAATTTGGTGTATATTTATAGGATAATAATAATAATTCAGTGTATGTCAATTACCCGATGTCCAATTAAGAAGGAAAGGCAGTTGCTTCATGTAATTTTAAATGATACTGAAAATATAGTCCATGTGAATTCACTACTGTACCATAATCATAACATCAATTAAAAGACTCCAATTTGTTCAGTGAATTCATGATTTACATATAAAGCATTTCGTCAAGAGCTGCAAAGGCACTTGCCCTCAGTATCAACATGGTCAGTAAACAGTAACTAGCATAATTGTTTGGATGGACGTAATGTGAGATTACTCTAAATGTGAGCTATGTAATGTAATATTACATTGCAGTGTTTGATTGTGCTGTAATGTGGAGTGTAATGTTAGATTACAGTGTTTTGTATGTGTTGTAATGTGCATTGTAATTAGGGCCGGCAATGGTGCGGTGAAAATCAAATAACCATGGTTATTCGCACTATTTACCGCAATGGTTAACCGCACCATTATGGTGAGGGGCGGTTATGGTGATGAATTTTGTAACCGCAATGGTTATGGTTATGGTATTCAGTTCATAACCGCGGTTATAACCATCATCTCTATATATATATAATATTAATACGTATATTACTAATACTTATATTATTATTATTATTATTATTATTATTATTATTATATATATACATTATTATTATATTTTAATTATTACTCAAATATTATAATTTTTATTTCGTTCCCTTTCCCACCCACCATTTTTTTGTCTATATTTCTTATTATTAGGTAACCACGATTGGAAGTAATGGTGAATGAGGATCGAAGATCGCAAGTGATAGGCGATTGAAGATGTGTTTTTTTAATTAAGTGAAACAATGAAGTTATGTTTAATTTGGATTTCGTGTATGAAACAATGAATGTATGTTTACTTTTCTTGTATGAAACAATGATGTTGTATTGTTTTGAATGATTGTGGTTAAATGGTTTAATCGTGGTTAAAAATCATGGTTATGGTTGATGGATATACGCCCAATTTGAACCCGTTGACTTCCAAACCGTTGTATTTTTATCGTCCCATTAACGTTTGTAAATCGAAACTTCAACCCGAACACTTCACGAGAACATCAACGGCTCGGACGGGGCCGAAGCGCCCGTCCGGCCAAGGAAAACTCACCTAGGTGAGGTTGGGTGGCCACACCCGACCTCCCCTAGGAGAGATCGGGTCAGCCAACCCGATCTCTCCTAGGGGAGATCGGGTGGACCAACCCGATCTCTCCTAGGAGAGATCGGGTCGGCCAACCCGATCTCTCCTAGGAGGGATCGGGTTGGCCAACCCCATCCCCCCTAGGGGGGGTTGGGTGCCCTCACCCAACCCCTACCCTTGGGGGTCGGATTTCTCCCCCCCCCAAGGGCCCCTGCGCCATTTTCGGACACCCACACCCGGTTCACGTCGCCTACCTTCTCCGTATCCTAAGGTCTTAATTGTACACTTAAAGGTTAATTAATTGTGTTTAAAGGTTAACGATGTCATTAAGCCACCTTAATGACACCGTTGCCTATAAATACCCCACCTTCACAACTCATTTGATCATCTGGGCAATTTGGATTATTTTGCTCTAACATCTCTCTAGTTTATCTCTCTAAGAAGAATACTGACTTAGGCATCGGAGAGGGTTCACCAGGCACCACCCCCCTCCGTGTCTGGTACTGCCCCTTCTGCAGGGTAGAAGGAGAGAGAAGGCAAAGGAAGGAAGGAAGGAAGGAAGAAGATAAGCTGAGACAGGGCAACTCAGAAATACCGGATCACACACATCCCCAGTAAGGAGCGAGATCAAAACCGACCACCCGTTGACCTAGATCTCATAACCTAACACTTGGCGCCGTCTGTGGGCTTCGGACAGAAAGCCTAATTATCACCAGCTAGATGGCAGGCGTATATGTCATTCATGTGGGTTATGGAGCTGGAGGAGAGTCAGCGAATGCCAGAGAAGCATATATGGCAGAGTTAGGGGCTCCTAAGCCAAAAGAAGAACAAGCAGAAGGAAAGAGAGAAGACATAATAGAATTTTCAAGAAGAGACATGGAGCATGTGTTACCAGACAACAAGGATGCCCTGGTCATAACAATGAAGATCACTGATATGGACATTGGGAGAATCCTAATAGACAGTGGAAGCTCACCCAACATCATTAGCAAGAAAGTCCTCAACATACTAGGAGTAAGGCCAAGTAGCATAAAACAGGTTCACTCCCCCTTGGTAGGATTTTCAGGAGAGCCAACATACCCACTGGGGGCGGTCACACTACCTGTGACACTGGGTACAGGCCAGAGGCAGCTACAGATTGATGTCCCATTCTTCATCACAGAAGAAATGGAGGAGTACAATGGGATCCTGGGTAACACTACAATCAACAAGTGGGGTATGGTACCATCAACACTACATCAGAAAATGAAATTCCCCACAGGCCAAGGAATAGGGGAAGTAAAAGGCAACCAGAAGGTAGCAAGGAAATGTGCAAGGATTGCACTAGGCAAGAGGAAGAAAACAAGAGAAGTCCTACTAGTAGATGAGGACCCAAGAGAAGATCATGGAAGACCAGCCCCCATGGAGGAACTAAAAGAGATACTCATAGAAGAACCCGATAGGAAGGCTAAAATCGGGACTGCCTTATCTCAGGAAGAGGAAAACCTAGCTTTACTAAGGGAATACAAGGATCTGTTCGCCTGGTCACCAAGCGATATGCCAGGAATATCAGAAGAAGTGATCTCACACAGGCTCAATATAGACGCGGCAACGCGACCAACAACACAGAAGGTGAGACCAATGGGAGGAAGCAAAAAGATAGCTATCCAAGAAGAAGTAGAAAAGCTACTAAAGGCAAAGTTCATCAAGGAAATCAGATTCCAGACATGGGTGGCAAACCCAGTACTGGTGAAGAAGCCGGGGGGAAGTTGGAGAATGTGTATTGACTATCGTGACCTAAACAAGGCTTGCCCTAAGGACTCATATCCCCTACCAAGAATAGACCAGTTAGTGGATGCAACATCGGGTCATCAACTAATGAGCTTCATGGATGCATACTCAGGATATAACCAGATAAAAATGGCCCCTGAGGACGCCCCTCACACAGCATTCTATGCTGATAGCGAGATATACCATTACACGGTGATGCCTTTCGGACTCATAAATGCTGGAGCAACATATCAAAGAATGGTCAACAAAATCTTTGGGGACATGATATGGAAGACAATGGAGGCATATGTGGACGATATGATAGTCAAATCCAAAGAGAAGAAGGACCATGTGGAGAACCTTCGCTCAACATTCGAGAGGATGAGGCAGTACCAGGTCCGTCTAAACCCGAAAAAATGCGCATTTGGGGTGCAATCAGGAAAATTTTTAGGCTTCATGGTAAGCCAGCGAGGCATAGAGGTAAACCCCGAAAAACTTCAAGCAATTGAAGAAATGCAGTCACCTACGAAGCACAAAGAGGTTCAACGACTGAACGGGAGGTTGGCAGCCCTTAACAGATTCCTATCCAAAATAGGAGACAAGGCATTACCCTTCTTTGAGGTACTAAGGGCAAACAAGAAATTTGAATGGACACCGAGATGTGAGGAAGCCTTCCAGCAACTCAAGCAACACCTAAAAACACTACCGCCCTTAGCAAAGCCTACACCAGGGGAGCCCCTCTACCTCTACATCTCCGTGAGCAATGTGGCAGTAAGCTCAGTGCTAATTAAAGAAGAAAACGCTGCACAATTGCCGGTATACTTCGTAAGCAAAACATTGGCAAAGTATGAGATCAACTACTTGCCAATAGAAAAGTACCTCTATGCACTGATTATATCAGCAAGAAAGTTGAGACCGTATTTTCATGGGCATGAAGTAACAGTCCTCACAGACCAACCATTGAAACACCTCCTACAGAGACCAGACACATCGGGAAGACTGACCAAATGGGCAATTGAGCTAAGTGAGTTTCGCATTCATTTCGCCCCAAGAACAGCCATAAAGGGTCAGGCTCTAGCAGATTTTATCGCCGAATTCACTGGAATTAATCCAGACGAAGACTTGGGAGAAGTCAAAACTACATGCGAGGCAAGTAGTAGTCAGGAGAAACAATCAGAAGAATTATGGGAGATGCATACTGATGGGTCATCCAACGGAGGAGGTTCAGGTGCAGGCCTCTTACTATACCCACCAAACAGCGATACACCTATGCGCTATGCCATGGCACTTACCTTTAAGGCAACAAACAATGAGGCTGAGTACGAAGCACTAATAACTGGCCTGAGAATAGCCAAAGGAGTAGGGGCAAAGCATTTAAGGGTCAAGTGTGATTCTCAACTAGTTGTCAATCAAGTGAAAGGAATCTACACTGCAAAGTCCGAAAACATGCAGAGATACTTACAGCAAGCCAAGGACCTGATAAAGAGCTTCCAAAGCTTCGACATTGAGTCAGTCCCAAGAGAACAAAACCAAGAGGCAGACGCCTTAAGTAAACTAGCCTTAGGGGCAGAAGCAGGCAAAGAGGTTCACTTCGTAGAGCAAAGAATGCAATCAGTGATAGAACAAATGGAGGTTCTAGCAATAGATGAAGCAGAAGCCTGGATGACACCAATGCGACAATACATCATGGAAGGAAAGCTCCCAAAAGATAAGGTGGAAGCAGTCAAGATTGAAAGGATGGCTAGGAATTACGCAGTGATGGACAATGAACTCTACAAGAAAGGATACTCCACACCTTTCCTCAAATGCATAGCATACCCAGAAACAGAGAGGGTGCTTGCAGAACTCCATGAGGGAGATGCGGGGTGCCATGAAGGAGCACGGTCAATAAGCCGAAAGGTCTACAACCTAGGATACTATTGGCCATCAATGAGCAAAGAAGTAGCAGACTTGGTACAAAAATGTGATCACTGCCAAAGGTACTCCAGAAATATAACAGCCCCACCAGCAAAGCTAAGCTCCATCTCAGGAGCCTGGCCTTTCGCGCAATGGGGGATTTATTTGATAGGCCCCCTACCAAAAACAAAAGGTCAGAAGACTTGCATAATTGTTGCAATAGACTACTTCTCCAAGTGGATAGAAGCAAAGGCAATGGGGAAGACAACAGACGACCAAGTCGTCAATTTCATCCAATCTCACATTGTCTCGAGGTACGGGGTGCCAAGAGCAATAATAAGTGACAATGGCCCACAATTCAAGAGCAAGAAATTGCAGTGGTATTGCGAAAGACTGAATATAGACCACCGTTTCGCATCAGTAAAGCACCCTCAGACAAACGGACAGGTAGAATCGGCAAACAAGATAGTGCTAGATGGCCTAAAGAAACGACTCCACGCCACCAAGGGAAGTTGGGTAGATGAGCTGGAAAATGTTCTATGGGCAGTGCGGACAACACCAAAGATATCCACAGGAGAAACGCCATTTGGCCTAGTGTACGGAACTGAAGCGGTGGCACCAGCAGAAATAGCTGTACAATCACTGAGGACCAAGTACTTTGAGGAGCATGAGAACAACAAAGCAAGACTTTTAGATTTAGACATGGTGGAGGATAAAATGTGGAATTCAGAAGAAGCACAGACACGAATGCGCCTTGTCTCAGCAAGATACTACAACCGCCAAGTCAAGGAGAGACAATTCCACGTAGGAGAACTGGTACTAAGAAGGAATGAGTTCTCACACTTAGACCAAGTCAGAAAATTATCTCCGAAGTGGGAAGGACCATACAAGATAGCGTCAGTTCCCTACGTAAACGCTTACCGCCTCGAAGATGGGGAGGGGTATATCTCCACAAATACCTTCAGTGGAGAGCACCTAAAGAAGTACTACGTATAAGAAGAAAGCACAAGCAAAAGACCATATCCTTAGTTTCATATTTCACATTTTGCGTGTTCCAGCTTTCCAAATTTTCAAAAAACAACTATTGAGAAGGAGAACTCACGAAGTTACTCCAACTCTACAACTATCTTTGATTCCTACAAAGGATGTCTTGGTGCACCAAGGCATCCCACGTGTACAAAAACATGCATGCTCCTAAGGGAGTACAAGTTACTCAAAAGTATTCTCCAGTGAATGTAGTGGTATAATCACGAAGTTATCCTTACACGGATATAACTTCAAGTCAATGACAGGTTCGACGCCCCCAAGAGCGTATCTTGAGAGTAGTTTTCATACTACGACATTCGACGCCCCCAAGAGCGTATCTTGAGAGTAGTTTTCATACTACGACATTCGACGCCCCCAAGAGCGTATCTTGAGAGTAGTGTTCATACTACGACCTTCGACGCCCCCAAGAGCGTATCTTGAGAGTAGTTATTACACTACGACCTTCGACGCACCAAGAGCGTATCTTGAGAGTGGTTTCCAAAAACTACAAACTTCGACGCCCCCAGGAGCGTATCTTGAGAGTAGTGTTCATACTACGACCTTCGACGCCCCCAAGAGCGTATCTTGAGAGTAGTCATTACACTACGAACTTCGACGCACCAAGAGCGTATCTTGAGAGTGGTTTCCAAAAACTACGAATTCGACGCCCCCAGGAGCGTATCTTGAGGTAGATTTGCAACCTACCAGATTCGACGCCCCCAAGAGCGTATCTTGAGGTAGAAAAAATACTACCAGTTCGACGCCCCCAAGAGCGTCTTGAGGTAGATTTCAAACTACCAGTTCGACGCCCACCAGGAGCGTATCTTTGGTCTAACCTGAGCCCTCCGGGAGCCTATCCTGTGAAACGTTAAGTGCCATCCGAGAGCCTGTCTCGTGAACAGTTTTCGACGCCCACCAAGAGCGTATCTTTGGTCTAACAGTACAACGTATACCGTGTAAGGGGTATCAGAAGAGATCACCACACCATGCTCAGAAGGATACCATGAAAAAAAAAAAAAATTCCTAAGTAAAGTAATGTGAAGAACAAGTAATGTTTTTTCTTTATGAAATGGCAGGTATGACATGAAGGAAAGCATGAAAGAAAGATAAATAAAGGAAACACACCAAGGGAAGGGTCCATAACCAAAGAGCCATACACAAGGCATAGGGAGACATCATGAGAAGAGATATAAGCACACGGCCATGTATACAACGAATAGAGACAAGTGTATCAGACAAAGATGGCAACACTAAGAAAGGTGGAGTTTTAAACTCTAAAGACAACCATAACTCACAAACACACGAGACTACCACAAGAAATAGGGGTACTATCCCCTCATCTTCGCAATATGCTTAATAGCAAAGTCTGACAAATCACCAAGTCGAGAGAAAGGAAAGTCAGGAGCAATCATGTGAATACGCTCAAGAATCTCCTTCAAGGAAATACGTTTCGCCACAGAGCAGCGAACGTCGATAGCAGCCTGATAAGCGGAGGAGGCCATATACTCAGCAATGGCACACTCCTTCGCCTCCATACGACACATTTCCTCCAGAGAGATTAACTCAGCAGCCCGGAGTGTCTCATCACGATAAGACCTTTGTCTCAACGCCTCAACCTCTTCATTAAGAAGAGCAATGCGACCCTCCAAGTCTCGGCACCGCAAATCGGTGATGCGACTATGCTCCAAACAGCTAATAAGACTGGATTTAAGGGAGACACAAATGTCCTCGTACACCTTCCTCTCCTCAGCAAGATCAATAGCAAGGGTGGATAAATTAACAAGGTCGGCCATACCCTACAACAAAAACAAAAGATGAGACGGATAACACACGGAGAAGAAATATGCTAAAGGATAAAACGGCTACATTACAGGAGCATAGCGAGCCAACACATCACGAGCCAACTCATATGTTGCCTCCGACCCTTTGGATAGGGACACACGATCGGCAGGAGGAACAGCAGACTGCAGAACACGAACTCCAACCTCAGGAGTTTGCAAAGAAGATTGGTTGTCAAAACGAGCCCCACGCCCATAATAAGGCGCCCACTCAGACCCAACAATTCCATCAACAGGTGGACGAGACAGCTCCTTCCGACTCAGACGCGGAAGACGAAGTCTACCTATAACAAAGCACAGAGTAAATACCAATGTACACTAAGGAAACTCAGAGGCTCAAGGACTCACCAAACAAGGAAGAAGGAAAAGATGGCTCCCGGACCTTCGATTGGGGGGGCATCAATATAGAAAGAAGATGGCACCCTAACGTCACCACCCTTACCTCCAGTTAGAGAACACCTCCCCGCACCATAGAAAACCGATCTTTTTGCAATCGAAGGTCCGGTCCCAGAATTAATTACTCCCACACGTACTGGCCTCTTACTCCTCATCAATCACCGGAGAGTTCTGCTGATCGAAAAAACACAGGCTTAGCCTAAAGAAAACAGAAAGCGAACAGTGGACAAGAGATACAAATTCATTCCCCTAAAAAGATGGACACAAGGTCAAAAGACAAGAATAGAAAGACCCCACCAGCCAACAGCCAGAGGCAGGGGGGCAGGGGGAGATAGTAATAACCCCCAGCATAAGGAGACCCCACCAGCCAACAGCCAGAGGCAGGGGGCAGGGGGAGATAGTAATAACCCCCAGCATAAGGAGACCCCACCAGCCAACAGGCAGAGGCAGGGGGGCAGGGGGAGATAGTAATAACCCCCAGCATAAGGAGACCCCACCAGCCAACAGGCAGAGGCAGGGGGGCAGAGGGAGATAGTAATAACCCCCAGCATAAGGAGAGAGACACCACTGGCCAACTAGCAGAGACAGGGGGCAAAAGGAGATAATTATAATCCCAATAGGGAGGATTTCGCCCGCCAGTAAGCGGAAACATGAAGGTAAAAAGATGAAAAATGACGAACCAAATAGGACTACATTACCAGGAAGACATACAAATCAAGAACGAGACAAGTAAGGAAACGATTGAAGGAGAAGCAGAATTAAGTCCCTCAAGAGCAACGCTTACACAAGAGAAGGAACACGTACCTCAATACAACACCCGCCCCGAGAAGTAAGTCCGACTGGAAATTCCACCGTCAAAAAGAAAAGAAGGGAAAAGAACAACGAGAATGAGGTAATCACTTGCCCTTTTATAGCACAAAGGATTAGGGTTTTTCTAAAGTCGCTAAATCAACACCGTTGAATTTTAGAAAAGAAAATTTCAAGGGACAAGATTCAAAAACTAGTTCCCGTTAACCACGGTTAAACTCATACTCACCATAGTTAACATCCCCTAAGGTTTATTTCCTAGTATTCCATACTTAGAAAAAATTTTGGCCAAAATTAAATTTTTCCTCACTTAGATAGAATCCCGGCACGAAATTGAAGCATAAGTTATTTAGTTGCATTCATATCACACCCCTGTGCAAGTGTGTATTTTTTGAGTATGCACCTGTAGCAAAGATAAGTTTATTACTCCTACCGCACACGGACGCTTGCCTAGGCACACGTCCGTGCTACTCTGACGTTTACAATTCCTCTATCTCATAAGACAGGGGGCAGAGTCGAAGACACGCATCCATGGGTAAGCTGGCACTCAGATGAAAGGTAGAAACCCCGGTTTCAAATTGCGCGTATCATACCATCCTGAAATAGAGTCAATCAAGGGTTAGGCCATTGGTTGACTCGGGGGCATGTGATGGATATACGCCCAATTTGAACCCGTTGACTTCCAAACCGTTGTATTTTTATCGTCCCATTAACGTTTGTAAATCGAAACTTCAACCCGAACACTTCACGAGAACATCAACGGCTCGGACGGGGCCGAAGCGCCCGTCCGGCCAAGGAAAACTCACCTAGGTGAGGTTGGGTGGCCACACCCGATCTCCCCTAGGAGAGATCGGGTCAGCCAACCCGATCTCTCCTAGGGGGGATCGGGTGGACCAACCCGATCTCTCCTAGGAGAGATCGGGTCGGCCAACCCGATCTCTCCTAGGAGGGATGGGGTTGGCCAACCCCATCCCCCCTAGGGGGGGTTGGTGCCCTCACCCAACCCCTACCCTTGGGGGTCGGATTTCTCCCCCCCCCCCCCCCCCCCAAGGGCCCCTGCGCCATTTTCGGACACCCACACCCGGTTCACGTCGCCTACCTTCTCCGTATCCTAAGGTCTTAATTGTACACTTAAAGGTTAATTAATTGTGTTTAAAGGTTAACGATGTCATTAAGCCACCTTAATGACACTGTTGCCTATAAATACCCCACCTTCACAACTCATTTGATCATCTGGGCAATTTGGATTATTTTGCTCTGACATCTCTCTAGTTTATCTCTCTAAGAAGAATACTGACTTAGGCATCGGAGAGGGTTCACCAGGCACCACCCCCCCCCCCCCCCCCCCCTCCGTGTCTGGTACTGCCCCTTCTGCAGGGTAGAAGGAGAGAGAAGGCAAAGGAAGGAAGGAAGGAAGGAAGGAAGAAGATAAGCTGAGACAGGGCAACTCAGAAATACCGGATCACACACATCCCCAGTAAGGAGCGAGATCAAAACCGACCACCCGTTGACCTAGATCTCATAACCTAACAATGGTTATGGTGATGATATGAAGAATCATAACCGCAGTGGTTATGGTTATGGTATGAGTGAAAAAAATATGGTATGGTTATGGTATTAGTGTTATTCGCACCATACCCTCACCATCGCCAGCCCTAATTGTAATGTGACTGTATTATTATTTATATTAAACTATATGAGAGTATATTGTTAGCATTTAGACTATGGGCAGCCGTAATTGGAAGTCCATTAATTAAGTCCATGTACCTAAGAAATTAGGATGAGTCATATTAGGGATTTTGGGCTAGGCCTAAAATTCCAATCGACATGGGAGGCCCAAATTTGGGCTTCCCTAACATACATGGCCGGCCGAATTATATGTGTTAAGGATGTGGGAATTATCCCACCTCCTCTCTTATAAATAGGGACCTAGGGGAGAGTTTTACAAGTGCTATTCTCATCTCCCAAGTTGTGAGATTAAAAGAAAACCATCCTCCCCTAAAAGCAAGAGTTTCAGCCGAATTATATGTGTTAAGAAGGTGGGATTTATCTCACATCCTCTCTTATAAATAGGGACCTAGGGGAGAGTTTTACAAGTGCTATTCATCTCCCAAGTTGTGAGATTAAAAAAAAAACCTCCTCCCCTAAAAGCAAGAGTTTCGGTCGAACCAAGTTTACCACAAGGACGTGCAAAATTGCGACGAGCAAGAATCGACAGAGGCTTTGCTGTGAGGCATAATCCGCGTAGGGCTTCTCTAACAGAATCTCTACGAGGAACCGTCCGGCGGATCGAGAACTCCCCTCAAAGGTCCTAGGCTACAGGAAACAATATAGGTATGTGCACTTTATTCCGTTGCGTATTAGTTACCATGCATGTATCTAGTGTTTTGTTTCCGTAGCATTAATCCCTTAAATCCTTCATATATTATATATTAATATGATAAGATTTAAAGAATATATATTTTGACAACAACTAACTTCTTAAATATTATGTTTTTGGTTAATACTATAGTCATTTATGAATTATAAAAACTAAATATTTAAACTCAATACGCATAACATTTAAAATTTTATTAATTAAAACATTATACATAATTTTATAATATAATTTTCATAAAAAAAATGCAACGAAAAATACTTTTCTCATTTAATACGAACAACATGTGTATTATTATTTATTTTAAAAATGAGTTATGAAGTGGATAAAAAATAAAAAACTAATAATAATAACAATAATATTATCATAATAAACTATAAAGATAATACAAAGTATTTTAGCTATTTATCAAATAATAATAAAATAATAACAGTTCGTAATGTTGGACGTAATCTCACATTACATCCATTTTTTGATGTAATTTCATTTTATGTTGAATTGAATTTGGATGTAATCTCATATTACAATGCACATTACATTACAATACACTTTACGTCGTTTGACAAAACAAATAATGTAATGTGGACGTAATGTGAAATTACGTATAACATTACATCCATCCAAACACCAGGGACAATTGTCACCATTGATTGAGTCTTGCTTTTCCAAGCTCTCCAATCTTTGTATGTCGTTCCTCTTCTAGCATTCCTGCAAGAATGGATGAACCGGTACGTTGTCTGGAAAACTCATTTCGATACTTAAATCAGTCTAATCTAGAGAGATAAAGAGAAAGAGTTCGAGTGTAGAGATAGATTAATTTTTAATGTAGATTAGAGTTGAGTATTTATAGAATTTTGAGTCTTTATTCTCGGATATGAGTTAATCATGTGCAGAATAGTATTATTCTAGGATAACCGCATATAAGTTATGATAAGTTCATTTAGCAACAAAGGGGCTCACAAGTCGACGTATGGATTCAAGTCGTTGATGCATAAGTCACCTTTTGTATATACCTCGAATGGTTTTGGACCGTACTGGGAATTTGGGGGCTAGGGAGGAGGACGACCTTTCCCCTAAGGGTTGGTCCGATGGGGTCATACCACTCGGACCGTTTCCGTGTGAGTGTGTTCTTTGGTTCATTTTGAGGACTTAGCTAAAGTTCATATATTTCCTTTATTGAATTCGTTAAAGATGTCTAATCTCGGAAACAGGCGATCCAATTGTTAAATTGGTCAATCATGTCGTAATTAAGCGTAATCAATCATTAGACCAACAATACTAGTAAAAAAAATAATCAATAAAGACATTAATGTCGACATAACACTTTCACAATCATCTAACTCGAGACTGATAATCATCTAAAATCTCGTGTTCTCTGCACCACAACAATTCCAAGAGTTGATCTTGGATACATCTAATTCTAAATCGGAGAAAAATGACCAAGGAAGACATTCTCTCATGCATATTCAATGAGCATTCGACATTAACAAGTAATACCAATAATAATATAGATTAGTCGGTGATAAGCACAACATACGTAAAGAGTATGGGAAAAATTAGCTTTGTTTATCACGAGGAAGAGACAAATGAGGGAATTAGCGGAAGCTTTCAATTCATCGACATTTTTGCCAACAAAAAAGACGCATAAAAAAATGTTGGTAGCCTTTTTGACTTTTTTTGCGGGCTTCTCCTCCTCCACTCATTGTGGAAGCAATTACAATTCATTTTCGTATATTTTAGGTCGGTCTTAACTTAAGTAATGAAGTCGTCGATATGTTTATATTGTATACGCGTATATCTATAGTAGGTCAACTAAAACCAGATTTTCTTTTTAACTCACTGTTTTTTTCAAGCTAAACAGTAATGATCAAGCCTAAGAATGGGCTTGTGAAAAATCTGTCGACTATGTCTAGTGTTTAATTACCATTAAAATTCAAAAAAATAATAGTACCCGAGTACTTTCGGCAGAATTTTCACATAAAATTTCTGCATGTGTAGCAGCACTCTAAGCTAAAACGACAGAAATTGCTATAAGTTTTTGCTATTATTACCGGAATATAATATAAAAACTGTCCAAATTTTGACCCCGAGTGTCAGTTTATTGTCTGAATTTTAAACTGTTGATATTTGGTGTCTCAATTTTCAGTTTTGTGACTATTTGGCTTTCTAATAGATTTTGGGGTTAAGTTTAACAGACTGAATTGAAAAGACTATTTTGTCCCTTTTTTTAAGCCTTCGATTCCGGCCACCCACCCCGACTCCGGCCACCCACCTCCAATTGACCGAAATCGGCCGGAACCCTAATTTCTAAATCGGAGCTGCTTAACCCTAAATCGGCCAGAATAGGCCGTAATTGGCCGGAATCGGGGTGGGTTTGGTTGTATACAGCCAGAATCGGGTGGGTTTGGCCGCAATAGGCTAGAATCGGGGTGGGTTTGGCCGTAATCGGCCGGGATAGGGGTGGGTTTGGCTGCAATAGGCCAGAATCGACCGAAATCAGGTGGGTTTGGCCGCACTCGGCCGGAATCGGGTGGGTTTGGTCGGAATCGGCCGGAACCATAATTCTGGTCATGGGGTATTTTTAGAATTTTGAAAATTGACCACTCACGTGACCATCACGTGGCCAGATTCCATTCAACTTGACCCCAAAATTTAACGGAGACACCAAATAGCAACACATATGAAAATTGGGACATTAAATTTAAACCTCAAACACCAAACTGACACATGTGTCAAAATTGTGACAGTTTTTAGGTTCTATTCCCCAAAATTGTGACATCTTTAACAAGGTTTTGGTCCAACATTTTTTTCTCTAGTTTTGGTACCATATGTTTGACAACTTTTGGTCCATTTGTTAGTTGACTGTCAGTACCATATCGTGATTTATAATTCCTAACCCCAATTTTTTATGTTATTCAGTTTAGTCCTCAAATTTATTATCCTAATATTTTATTTTTATAATTTAGCATATAAACATTATCATTCGCATCCTAAAACTAAATTGACATAGTCATAATCTGACTCATGACTAGGTCAATATAACAATAACTCCATTAGACTCGGGGGTAAATTGACATGTCCATGGTACACTTCACTATATATACCTAGAATTGCTCTTTAGAGAATAGTCACCTTTGCCCTTGAAGGGGTAAATTGGTTCAAATAGACAGGCTAGATCTAACTGTGTTCCCCACTAAGATTAAAAAGATGGACATTCTGGCAATGCCACTAAACTAAACTGTTCTTCGATCACCCTCCACTTCCACACTGTTTTCCTTCACTTTCATTGTCATTTGTTGACTTTTAATATTACCGACAAAGCGACAACTACCGAGGACTGATAATAAAACACGTTATACTATACATCTTTAACGAGGATATTAATACTGTTCATTCGGTCACGTACTACACGTTAATTTACTTTAAGAAGATTTTATATCATATAAAGTTATTAACACGTATTTTCTTAGAAATTTATCCATTCATAATTAATTGTAACATCAATCTACATATATAACAAATCATAAACATTAAATATATATTATATTAATGAATTATAAAACGCTAAAATGTTACCACATATAATTACATTGTTACTGTTCAAGAGTTACACATGGTGGGCTGAGAAATATCACACCGAGTGGTTTGAGATAATTAGAGCACTATATATATATATATATAATATAACATTTCCTTATTAATTGGTTTTAGAATTGAATTACATTTATATAGATAATTGCTCTCTTTTGGCTTGTTATTTTTAACTCAACCTAAAATGTGAAATTTAAGTGTTGGCACAAGGATAATTGATGCTAGGCTAGGATGGTAATTAAGCTTAAATAATAATTTACTCTTTCTTTTAATACTTAATAATTAATTCTTCCAATGTGAAACAAACACTAACACTTTGTTTTTTGTGGACATAGCAACAGATATTCACATGACTGCAGGAAAATATGCCCTACCCTAGCTAGAAGCTTCACTATATAAATCAATTAAAGAAAAGATGCATACATATTACACACTCTAAAGAACAACAATGGCAGTTGCAGCCAGACACACCTTGATGATGTTCTTCTTCCTCATATTTTCTCTGCTCTTTCTCAGCTTGAATGCTGTGCCACTGACAAGTAATTAAAGCTTTCCATCTCTCAGCTGCAATTAATTATGTTTTAATTACTTTTGTTGTTTTAATTTAATTAATGCATCATTCTTGTTTATTGCAGGAACTGAGAGCTTAATGAAACAAGTGATGGAAACTGAAACAAGCTTGGAGAAAAAAGAAGCAAACATCGATGTAGGAAGGATATTGCTCATGCAGCTCAATGACTACCCGGGTTCGGGTCCGAATAATCGCCACATCCCCAAAGTTCAGTTAGGAAGAGGATGTATTGACTGTTAGCTAGCAGAAAAAAATAAACATATCTATTAATTGGTAAGCAAATGATACATCTTTATTTTGAAATTGTTCATTTGCAGAGATCTTCATAATTCATATATAGATGATGTTGTATGTAGCAGTCACAGAATTTCGGGTTTCTTTAAGGGAGCAGTACGATCAGTTAATCTTATATTATGCCATTACGTATGAATATATGTCGTCATTTTGGATCTTGATTTAATTTTCTGCTTCATGTGACTATTCTTGAAGAACAAGGTCCAAAACAATAGACAAAAGTTGGTAAAAAGTATTCATTAAATTGTGCAAGTTGAGTTTTTTAACAGGCAAAAGCATAACAATGACTGCTAAGTGCTAGGGTGAGTTGGCTATAAAATTAGGCATTTTGTTGCTATGTACCTATTTTCCTTCAAAATTTGTTAAAGGGGTTGAGATCTCTAGTTAAACTTATTTATTTAAAATTCAGTTCATTTTCTCACGCAGTAAATTTTATTACATTTGTAGTCGACTGTTTAGCCAACCTTAAATCATAGAGTTTGGCTAAAATACACTCGACTGCATTTGCAATCAAATTTACCGATTTTAGACCAGACTTATTGAGATTTGTGCAACAATTATGATCTAATTAAGTTTTTTTTCTTCATAAAATATGATTCAATCTATTTTTTGTATCAAACATAAAGATTTGTGCAACGATTGACTAATTAAGTTTTTCTCTCCAAAAATCTGATTCATTCTCATAATTTAATAACTATAAATTCAACTATATTTATAGTCGACAATCAACTGCATTTTAATATTTAGTTAACCCAACATCATAATCAATTTTAAAACATCTTGTACAGTGACTGAAACGTTAAGATAACAACTAGTTCCATCAAATTACTTATTCGATTCAAATGTGAATGGAAGAAATAGCTCTAACATTCATTCCATAGTCACACGTACAAGACAAAAATCGAACTAAATTTATTAATTCTTCAATAACTGAACTAGGATTCAATTTTCCGTTTCATCCCTGAGGCGTTGTTGGGGAAACCGAAGGAGCTTCGCTTATATTAGACTTCGAAATCCCCATCTTCTTAATAATTTCATTAGCAATAAGCATGTTAGCGCTCTCAGACGGATGATACTCGTCCCAGAAAACATACTTGCTTCGATCTGTACAAAGCCTCGACGCGGGTACACAAGTCAGGGCGGGCCTGATCTTGCCGAAGTTGCAGCACGGCGAATCGGAGTTTGTGAATCCTGCAAGGTTTACCAAACCAGTCAAACTCACACAAAAATGAAACTGCGAGTAGGATAGTCATATGGTTTATGCTTCATTGCCAAGTTACCATATTTTGAAGGGTTTTTTATGAGGTCATCAACAACATCATAGGCGTCGCCGAATTGAAAACTCGCGTTTGGAAGGCTGCTCGACAAATCCGACATCATCTGGCTAGTCGCTTGATTGAAGCTCAGTGATAGTTTGTTCGGTCGATCCTGACATTCTCCGTTAGTACTTAGCGCTCTTTGGAGCGGAATGCAACCCATTGGCCCGAGACCGAACACCAATACTTGTCTTGCTCCCAGACTATGCAATAGCTGTAACAACAAATGATCGAGCTCTAAAACACGGTTGAGAAAATGCGGATAGTAAGAAAAACATACGTACGGTGATCTGATCTTGAAGGGTTTGAACTAAATAGGTCATGAACGTATCATCGGTGTAAGTCCACGAATCGCTCTCAACGGGCATCAGGAAGTTGTTGATGAAGTCATTGCTTCCTAACGCGACCACGTAGAGTGATTGTTGGAAGAACTTTTCGGATGCTTCGGGCCCGGTCTTCTCCCTGATCAACTCCTGCACTGCTTGGAACAACTCGATTTGTTTGTAAAAACAAAACCTTTGCACCTGAAAAACGAAAACCGAAGAATTTTATAAACAAAACTCATTTTTCAATACATCACCGTGTTCTTCTCTTGTTACTACACTACTCACAAAGTAAAGCGCGGTCTCGTTCAAGATTCCCCCGCCTCCAGAAGCAAAGTTTACACCATTCTGCATTATCGTGTCTTCGTTGAGCGAAGGATCCATGAACGCCACAGGCCTCGGGAGCCCCATCGTGTCACCTAATTAATGCAAAAGATAACAGCATGTTACTACGTACTTTCATGAATTACGAGCAATGGAGAAGATGGATAGATATACATACCGATAATATCAGCGACTGTCCGGCCATTACAGAACCTTCCGTTGGGCAGTCCATTGTCAAAATCAATACCGTACCAGGGCAAGTTTGCTTTGGCGAACCCCTTGGAGAGGTAGTTGTTGTTTCCGATATCCGAGAGGGAGTCCCCGAAGATGAACTGTACCATATCGCCATGGCATCTATTGAACCCGAGTATGGAAATTAAAGCTATTGTCTTGCTCAGTAGAGTGATCAAGTTGAACTTCATCTTGTTCAACAGATGTTTTATTTCTATAGAGCTAAGTTGAGGCCATTGAGGTAGATTTAAAGGTTGAAATTTTAAAGGTTGGATTTTTTTTTTTAATTGAAAATGTAAAGGTTGAATTTTTTATTGTGATTAGTGGGGAAATTTGATGCACCAAACCATCTGATCTCAACCTACTGCAACTACTTTGGCTTTTATTATCCATCATATATATTGTAATACCGTTGAATCTTAATTAATATCCTGTAATAATTATGGAATGATTTAGCATGACAATATAAAATACATTTTAGAAGGAAAGAAACCTTAGGAAAAGGAAATTACAGATCTAACCTCAAAAGGAGGACACTTTGCCAGAAGAGGGGATTCAATTCTGGGAGGGCCAAAACGTTCTACCAATAATCGTTGCACGAACAAACTCCTCCACGGAAATGGTGAAACCGAGTCCGGTCTCTGATCACTATATCACGGCTATAGGTGCTTGACAAAACCTTGGCAAAGTTATGGCAATCAATGCAGATCCGAAGATTGTTCGCCACTCTAATTGGCGTTCCAGGAGGATTCACAAGAATTCCAAATGCAATGGCTAGTTTCTCACTATGGTAACAAAGTCTATACCCTTTCTCTTCCACACTCAAGTTGTGCAATTCAGACGATATTTCAGGGACATAACCCGCGATCCTCAGCTGCTGCCCAATCTCATCTAGCATTGCATAAATTTCTGGATTCCTCGGATGTGATGTGTCATCAACTGTGAATTCATGCATGAATCCTTTGTACTCGATCGTGCTGCAACCAGGAGTTGTTTGGATTCCTCGTTCCTTCATCAACTTCCTTATTTCCATAACTTTTTCCCAGTTTCCAACAGAAGAGTAGATATTCAACAGCAAGACATAGTCACCAGCTTCTTGAGCTTTTAGCTCTATCAAATGGTTGACCACACGTTCTCCTAATGCAACATGGCCATGAATCCGACAAGCTCCAAGTAATGTCCTCCATATTGTAGAGTCTGGCTTGATTGGCATGGATACTATCATTTCATAGGCTCGATCGAGCAAACCAGCACGACCCAACAAATCAACAATGCATCCATAGTGATGTACGGTGGGGTTTATACCATATTGTTTGTTCATACAATCAAAGATCATCATTCCCTCATCAACCATACCACAGCGACTGCAAGCTGATAGCACACCAGTGAAAGTCTGTGCTTCAGGAATGACACCCGCTTCAAGCATTTCTTTAAATGCTATGATTGCATCTCTCTCGTGGCCATTCATTGCCAAACCTGAAATCCAAGCAGTCCACGATACGATGTTCTTATCTGGCAATCCCTTGAAAACATCATAAGATTTGTCCATGCGCCCGCATCGCGAATACATTGCTATGAGAGAGTTGCACAAATTGATTGCACGATCATATCCATGGTCTACTATGTATTTATGGACTTTTTCTCCAAATTCCAACACGTTCAAGTCTGCACAAGCTTGAAGCAGATGCAGGCAAGTAACGTCATCTGGTTTGCATGCACATCCAGGACTAAGCATTGCATCGAACACTTCCAACGCATCTTTGGTTCTCTTGTTACGAATATAACAAGAAATCAGCACATTCCAAGAAACAGTATCCTTTTGAGTTATTTCGTCGAACACCTTACATGCATCTCCATCCCACCCACAAACAGAATATAAATCCATCAATGTAGTAAGCAAACGCCCGTCCAACTGATGCCCATCTCTCAAAATCCTCCCGTGAACCTGCATACCACCTTCTAAAAACTGGAGTCTCGCACAAGACTTAATAACGAAGGAACAAGTCATCGGGTCTGGCCGCAAACCTTGCCTTTGTATTTCACGATACATTAAAATCCCTTCTTTAGGCGAATCACTCATCGAATACGCCCTAATCATCGTGTTGTAGTGAAGCAACGATGGGTGTTGGATTTGAGAGAGAACGCGGCGACAGTAGCCAACGTTGCGTGAAGCGCGCGAGAGAAATTGATGGGAAACATAGGGGTCGAGAATAGAATGCGTGCGGAGGATATGGGCGTGGATTTGCAAGAGATGGGACTTCTTCGTACAAGACTGTATCAGAGGTACGAGGTCACTCAAAGGCATTGCCGGAGAGTGATCAGGTGAAGACGGCGCAGGACAAGAAAGAAGAAGTTCGCCGGACAAGCGGGAAAAATCCGCTTAAAGAGGAAAACTGTAAAGGTTTTTTTTTGTCCCCATACTTAAAAGTGATGCAATTTTAGTTCTATTGTTTTCACATAGCTAGTCCAAATATTGATACTTATTTTTTATATTTTTATATTGTCATAAATGTGATAACAATATTAATGGTACGATATAAATTCTAAATGTAGTTTAAAAAAATCGTACATTAAAAAATAGGGTTAAAGATACTTTTCATACCACATGTTTGACCGAATGTGGCTTTTAGTACCGGATGTTTGGTTTTGTATACTTTTGGTACCAAACGTTTGAAAAAATGTGGCTTTTGGTACATCCGTTAGTTGGCCGTTAGTTTTTTCCGTTAAGTGACATGTGCAAGTCACATGACCGACCCTAAACTTTCGATTTTGTTCAATTTAGTCCCTCAAATATATTTATAACCTTTAATTTGTTTAATTTAGTCTCAAAACTTCAAAATCAATTCCAATTGAATCATCGAACCCAATTGACATAGCCGGACCTAGCCTAGGGCTAGGTCCGAACCTGGGTTGGGGTCGCCGGGCCCAGCCGACCCTGACCCAGGGTCGAACCTAGCCCTAGGCTAGGTACGGCTAGGTCAATTGGGACCTAGCCCAAATTCGACCCAAATTGGGCTGGGCCCAATTGACCTAGCCGGACATAGCCTAGGGCTAGGTCCGACCTTGGGTCAGGTTTGGCTGGGTCCAGCGACCCCGAACCAGGGTCGGACCTAGCCCTAGGCTAGGTCCGGATAGGTCAATTGGGTTCAATGGTTAAATTGGATTTGATTTTGAAGTTTTGGGACTAAATTAAACAAATTAAAAGTTAGGAATATATTTGAGGGACTAAATTGAATAAAATCAAAAGTTTAGGATCGGTCACGTGACTTGCACATGTCACTTAACGGAAAAAACTAACGGCCAACTAACAGATGTACCAAAAGCCACATTTTTTTTAAATGTTTGGTACCAAAAGTATACAAAACCAAACATCCGGTACTAAAAGCCACATTCGGCCAAACATTGGTATGAAAAGTACATTTAACCCTAAAAAATATTACAGTTAAGTCTACCTCTTATTAGTACAAATAGTACGATAATATTCGTGTGTAGGAAGTTGCACCCATAAAGGGTGCCAGTGTAAAAGAGCAGAGACCGAAGTGTCATATCTCGAAAGTGTAGAACCGCTCATGGTAACCGCCAACCTCACCCGTAGCGATAAATAAACCATTAGTTAGGTCTATATATAAGAAGTGATGAAGATCACTCAAGCCTAAAGCTCTCCACAACATACTCCATATACGGTTTTATATATAGTTATAGTCTTGTGGAGATCCGAGGTGCGATCTGATCTTGTGGAGATCCGAGGTGCGATCTGATCAAGTGGTGTATCATCTCCAATTGGCACTCCCGTCACGCTCTGATTCATAACCGTCGTTGGTGATTTACGCTTCCGCAACTGTACGTTGTCAAACCAAACAAAATATATATTGTCTTCGTGTAACGATCTCATATCACACATTAGTGTGTTTTAGCATGCATATAGTTCGAATTCCAATTAATGAGAGTGTTACGTCAATTTTTACGTTATAAAATATTATTTAATAACGTAAAAATTGACGTAACAGTCTCGTTAATTCTGATGTATTTTAAAATTTAAATTTGCTAATTTCGTTCACATTATTTTTAAACTTAATCAAGTGGAATGAATTTAAACTTAATATTTTTTTATTATATTATATATATATTATTATACAAAAGTACAGTCACTAGAAATGAGATGACACGTACGGCACGGCATCCTCGCCACTTTATTCAAACTTGTATTGGCATTGTTATATATAAATATAATATAGTGTATATATAGATATAGCTGCATGCATGTGTAACGATGGAATGGGATAATGACAAAGCTATAGTCAATCAGTGACCCCGAATCTCTTTCTGAGTTCCACGACGAAGCCATGCACCTTTTTCCCATCGACAAGCGACTTGGACACACTTTCGTTGTCGTGGACACAGCGGTTAGCCCATGCGACGAGGTTAGGACAGTGTGACTCGACACTGAAGTTGCCAAATGTCTCGTAGGTGTGGAACCAGGTATAGAATGGGACCAGAGCAATGTCCACAAACCCTAACTTATCACCCCCGAAGTAGGTTTTGTCGCCGAGCTCTGCTTCTAGAAGCTTCAGGCACTCTATCAACTCCTTCTTCGCTGTCTCTTGCTCCTCTCCTTTCGTCAACCATATTTTCCTCCCAATATCGTATATCTACCCTCACACACAAATTAACACGTTATTAATTACTAACGAAAATAATTAAAACAGACTAAATTAGTTATTTGAAATTTTGATTTCTAAAGTTTAAATTGTTAATATTGTCAATATAATATATCAACTTTGTTGAAAATTAGTTTTCCGTCCAATGACATAGTTTTCCGTCCAATAAAATGTTAAAAAAAGTTAAAATTGCCCTTGATAGTTGATACTATTATGTTTAGTACGGTCGTCCGCCACCCTGCTCTGATCGGCCACCACCCTAACTAGTCCGCACGCCGACCGTCACCCTACTCTGGCCGTCGACCACCACCCTACTTGGTCGCCGCCCTAGTCAGCTCCCGGCCACCACCCCACTCCAGTGGCCAACCACCACCGTAATCTAGTAGCCGGCCACACCACCCTACTCTAGCAGCCGGCCACCACCCTGCTCTAGCAGCCGGCCAGATCCGCCGCTATCCAACTATGCTCAATTTTGGAATTTATATTTTGTCATATCAAGTTCTGTCAATTTTAAGTGTCAATTTTAAGAGCAAATTTGGACAGACAAAGCAAATTCCAACAAAATTGAAACTTGTGACGATCAATATCAATAATTTAAAATTCAGATAACAAAATCTCATATATTGTGAACTTCAAACAGTTTATAATTTTTACATCTATAAATAAATGTATATATATATATATATACCTTTTTGTCTACGAAGTCGGCCCAGAACCTGGCCTGAGCTCTTTCATAAGGATGAGAAGGAAGCAGAGGAGACTCGTGAGGCCACGCCTCGTCGATATAGTGAACAATAATAAGAGACTCGCACACCGGTTTGCCGTTATGGATAAGAACCGGAATCTTCTTGTGAACCGGGTTCATTTCCAGAAGGAGAGGGCTCTTGTTGCGGAGGTCCTCCTCTCTGTACTCGAACGGAATCCCTTTCTCCGACAGCGCGATCCGAACTCTCATGCCGAACGGGCTCGCCCAAAAGTCTAGCAGGGTCACTTGCTCCGCCGCCGCCATTGTCTTCTTGTTTTGCCAATTTTTTTGTTTTTTGTTTTTGACAATCTTGGACATGGTTGGTGTGATCCGTCGTATATATAGAGAGTGAGGGAGGAGGTGGACTACTTCACATCGAATTCTAGACTTTTCTTTTTACTTTTCACGGTACTACGTGTCAACACTTACAATAATTTATTCATAGTTTTTCGTACAGTGATTTTAGGAGATTAATTCTTACTTGCACACATCGAGATTAATTCCCACTGATATGAATATATTTTTATTTCCTAAGTCACTAACAGAATTTAATCATTAATATCTGATTAATATAAATATATAAAACGCTGAAGTTTTACACCATATAACCATATTACATGATTAAAGTGATATAAATTTGGAAGAGTGTAAGATTGAAGTGCTATACCTTGTACTTGTATGTGGGTCCGTTTCTAGATTATAATGCATAAGAGTTAAAATATAGGCTGACAATTGGTGATACGACAGAATAGCAAGACACAAATATGTATGAAAAAAAATTCTGTTCGTGCTAGTATATGATAGAACGTTAACACGATAGTACGAATACGATATAACTTTTGTGTCGTGTTGGAGTATCATAACACTACACGCACGATAAAGTTGTTCTACTAAGACTAATTCTTAAGTATATTACCTTTAAAAACTCCAATTACTGATTTAATTTTTAGGATTTGTAAACTCTATATTACTAACTTATGAATACTATCATATTAATTCATAACTTTTTGCTATACGGGTTTTATTATTTTGATTTTTTCTCAAATATCTCATATAGAGATGTACAACTGAATATCTTCACACAACAGTACGACACGGACACGTACGGAAATATTCGTTATGTGTTCGTGTTTGTAAAACGTGGCACGATAAGCTTACCGCGTGCGTTCGTATTCAGTAAGTTTAACACAAAACGATCATTAACACGCACGATAGCACGAATTGTCAATCCTAGTAAAATGCTAGTCTGAAGTATTTTTTATTTTCTAAAACTTAAAACATCTAATTAATGAATGGTTGAAGTGCCTAAATCGATTAATATGGTTAAATTCCAGACTAAACTAGTAAAATCTAGACTAGTCGGCCATTCATTTTATTAATGCTAATAATTTAGAAGTTGATAGATGTATCTAGAAAAAACACCACATTTAAGAAGAACAAGGGGACTTCTAGAGACCGCTACAACAACCTATACACGCTACTACAATTTGTGCTACTCTCTTCTATTCTTATCCTTCCGAGGGCTTTTGCTTGTATATACGAGTTTTTCGCCAAAATAGATCTAAATAAACAACCAAATACTAATATAGACCTCATAAAAAATGTTTTACAAATCTAGGCCTAGTTTAGAGTTTTTGACCAAAATAGACCTAAATAAAAAATCAAATACCAAAATAGGCCACATAAAAAATGTTTTACAAATCTAGGCCTGACCGGGTTGGGCAATTGATATTTTTTTTTACCTGCCGAAAAAAATTGGTTGGCCGGGTTTGGGACACCCGGCCAAGTATGTTTTTCTTTTTTTTTTTCGCTTTTTTTCGTTTGTTTTTGTTTTTTTAACAGATTTTGTAAAAACTAATGGTATTGTAATTTTTTTTCTTCTAAAAATCTATTAAACATGATGAACCTAGAGAGAAAATTGACATTTCGCAGAACAATTTTTTTTTTTTTTCTAAAAACCTATTGGACATGGGACCCTAGAAGATAAATGTGTAACTGTGCCCTCTAGAGTTTACCATGTCCAATAGCTTTTTAGAAACAAAATTACAAAATCATTAACTTTTACAATTTCTATAAAAAAAAAAAAAAAGCAAAACTACTTTGTCGGTTGGGGCAACCCGGCCAACCAATATACTTTTTCCCGGAAAATTGTAAAAAAAAAAAAAAAATCTAGTTGGCCTATATTGGTATTTGGTTCTTTATTGAGGTCTATTTTGGCCAAAAACTCAAAACTAGGCCTAGATTTGTAAAACATTTTTTATGTGGTCTATATTGGTATTTAGTTGTTTATTTAGATCTATTTTGGTCAAAAACTAGGCCTAGATATGTAAAATATTTTTTATGTGGTCTATATTGGTATTTGGTTGTTTGTTTAGATCTAATTTGGTCAAAAACTCTGTATATACGTCAGGAAATGCCTATAAATTCCAATATGGCAATGCTTTGTGTTTAAAGCTTAAACCCTAAACCCTAAAACAACAAATATTATGTAACAAAAAAAAAAACTAATTTGCCAAAACTTATAAACCCAGGTACCAAAAAGACTCAGCATCCCATACATAGATAGAACCATAGTTGTATGGTATGCTCTAAAAACCAAAGGTAAATCCAGTAGCAATTAAAAGAAGAAAACTTCAAAAACAAGCTTGCAACTTCAGTATCTACCTCTCCCGCCTCTTCCACGGCCCCGACCACCACCACCTCTTCCTCCATGGTGGCCCCTGTAGCCACCCCTATGGTGGCCACCACCACCACCACCATGCCTAGTTTTCATGTCTTCGGGAAGTGGAAGTATATTGTCAACACACTTCCTGAAGCTGAAATCATCGACAGTGTCGTCTTCCCTCAAGATGAAGAAACATCTGCTTTTGTACTCGGGATGGTTACGGATTTGGAATGCCCGAACTCCCGACTTGATCTTCTTCTCTGGCTCATGATGCCCCTTCTTCAGCAGCTCCAGCAGCATCGTGTGCTCATACTGAAACCAAAATCACAAATATTAACACAGCCATAAAGCTACTACCATGAAACAATCCTCTGCACTAATATAAACATAAGAGCTCCAACATATGATTGATGTATATAATTAATGACATTGCTAACTTACAAATCATTTAAAACAAATTAGTTTTTGCTTAGTTAAAACCAAACAAATTAGTTTTTTGCTTAGTTAAAACCAAAACTTTTTCCCAGATCATAAACATTTGAACACAAAGTATTGCCATATTGAATTTTTTTGGCATTTCCTCTTGCATATACAAGTGAAACCCCGAATGAAGTTACACAACAGATGCACAGCATCATCCATTATTCCATTTGTGAAAAGAACAGAGCAAATTGCTAACTAAATGAACAGAATTCGAAGGGATCAAGCAATGGAGCCTCAAGTCATGTCAATAATCTATATAGACCAGCAACTATAACTTTTCTACTGCAAAAACACCCTCCAATCGATATTATAGAATTGATGCAGCACATTGGATTCTTCCTAATAAAAACAGAGTATTTCTGGACAAAAAGTGTCAATCCAGCCAAAGTTTTCCTGGCTTTTAGCTCACGCAATCAACAAATCCTAATTCTTGTACATTGTGAAGATTGCCAATTAACTGATATACGATTGCTCCTCCAATTGCTTGCCAATAAACACAAAATAAGCAGCACCTGGAATTTATAGGAAACTGAAACTGAATATAATTAACCAAAGTTAACCTTGTTGATATCGACATACGGCATCCAAGCATGGAGGAAGTCGCAGAAGTAATTGAACATCTCCACGGACGATCCAAACTCCTTCGCCCACAATTTGACCCCAGACTTCTCTTCCTTCTTCTCGAGCCGCTCCTCTTCCGCGGACTTCTCCACCTTCTGCTTTTTTGATTCATCGTCTTCGCCGTCTTCCCTCTCGCGCTTGCCGTTGGAGGTCCCATTTGCCTCAGCCGAAACAACAGATTGGTCGTCGGTAGGCTTGGCTGCAGTTTCTAGCTCCATTTCTGTGTTCGCCGTATCGGGGTTT
This sequence comes from Clarkia xantiana subsp. parviflora, assembly GCA_036873135.1. NCBI lineage: Eukaryota > Viridiplantae > Streptophyta > Magnoliopsida > Myrtales > Onagraceae > Clarkia > Clarkia xantiana. The sequence continues at coordinate 10,565,719 of JAPTYO010000010.1, read as the reverse complement.
GTGGCGGCCACCTCTTTCGCAACCTCCTCTGCCATTAGAATACTTGTTAACCAACGGAGAGCTAGAGGAGATGGCGCAAAAAGAAATTCTGCAAAACGTAACAGTTGATTAGGGTTTTAGGGTCCAACTTCTTATACTTAAGTATGGTACTTGTAGAAGCGAAGGATTCGGTGGAGTGGAGAGTTTAACCGCACACACTCATCTCTGCACGGACTCGGACGTGGCAGAGTGAGTTGGAGTTTTTTATTTTTTCGTTTTTCTTTTAAGGTTTATTATAATGGGCCGAGCCAGAAATGAGTTCCACTTCGCCAGATGGAGCCCATAATTTTGGGTCCAACTCCAACTTTACCCATATCCATGTAGTAGGGTTGACAATTTTTTTCACAAAAAAACCGTGTTTAAACGATAGCACGAATACGATGGCCCCAGACCACATAAAAACATCAAAAGCCTTATGCCCAATCACAAGCGCAAAACTCAGCACAAGATCCGTTCATATCCGGAGTTTAAAATTTGGGACGATAAGAAATTAAGTATGATAACAAATATATAAATTTCAAATTATATTATTATGATTTTTTTTTTTGGCAAAAACTCATTCATTAAAACTTAAAGAGTCTGCAATACAAATCAAGGAGGAAATTTTCTGCAATCAGCAAATAACAGAGAAACTAAAGAAGATGGTGGTTGCGAACCCAACGTAACGGACACATCCCCTTCAAAGTTTTAGTAGCCACCCAATTGGCACTTGAATTAACCTCACGTTTGACATGCCTCCATGAAATTTGACTGAACCCAGCAGCTAAAACCTGAATTCGATTGATCACGACCTTGGATTTCCATGATCTGAAATGGACAGGATCATTAATCTGCTTGATTACAATCTGCGAATCCGACTCCACAATTGCCTTATTCCAGCCCGAGTTGATAGCTAACAGCATCCCATCCTCGATTGCCATGGCTTCCAGCACCTCAACATCAACAATATTCGACCTTCTATTGAACCCAGCCACAAGAGAACCTGCAGAATTCCTAATTACAGCAGCAGTAGCACCTTCCCGCCCATCAGAAGCTGCATCACAGTTCACTTAACATAAGAATCAGGGGCTTTTCCCATTCACACACCGGAACAACATAATGCAAAACAGGGGTGCAAATAGCCTTAAGTGAATAGAATTCATTGATCATTCTATTTATATTTTCAATTGCTCTAGTAGGATCAGGTGCTTTATTCTGAAAAGTTGCTGAGTTCCTTTCCTTCCAAATCCCCAAACTAACAAATCCAATAAGTTCCAAAGCCCTTTTACGTTTCTCATTTTCCTGAATTAAATGAGCTAACTCCAGCCACCATTGTTCAATACGTCGAAGGTTAGTAGCATCGACTTTTATCCCCAGGATGGCAAACCAAACCTTACTGGACCAGGGACAGAGCAGTAGAAGATGCTCAACCGTATCCAACTGCTTATAGAACATACATAGTGGATTTGGACCACAACGCCTTCTAAATCTTACTTGATTGCACGCAATTGAGTTATGAGCTACTCTCCACATGAACTGCTTAATCTTAGGAGGACGGTTCAGATTCCAAATAACATTTCATACCTCCTTCTCTACCATATACGAGCAGTCCAATTGTTTAGGAGCCCTTCCACTATGACTCTTCAACAAATGATAGGCTGATTTTGTTGAAGTTTCGCCCGACTGAACATATGGCCAAATCAGATGATCTTGTGCAGAGCTAGAGTCAATAATAACTCTGTGAATTGCATCTATTTCCTCCCTTGACACATGGTCTTGCAACCTGCTAGTATCCCAGCCACTTCCATCAGCTAGCATGATGTCTTTAACCTTAAATGCACCAATTTCATTGGACAGATCACATTTGAGTCTGAACCCTTCCAAGCTAGGGATCCAAGGGTCCTTCCAAATGTTGATAGACTCCCCAGAATTGACTATCCAGAGACCATTTTTCTTCAAAACCTGAATACCCTCCCATATACTAGACCACGCCCAAGAAGCACGACCTCCTTTATCAGCCTCATATACAGAATCATTAGGAAAATACAAATCTTTCAGCATCTTTGCCCAAAAGCTATCGGGATCTTTAACAAGTCTCAAAGCAGTTTTAACCAATAAAGCCATATTAAAAAGCTCTAATTCCTTAAAACCCATGCCCCCTTCTTTCTTAACCAAAGTCATAGTATCCCAGCACAACCAATGCACCTTTCTATCATCATCAAACTCACCCCACCAGAATCTAGCCAAGATACTATTGATTTCACTGCACCAGGTTTTTGGAAGCTTAAAAGCAGACATAGCATAAGTTGGTATAGCTTGGAGGACAGCTTTGATCAAAATTTCTCTACCTGCTTGAGATAGGAGCTTCTGCTTCCACCCTTGCGTTTTAGAGAGTATTCTGGTCTTCAAAAATCCCAAAGCATGCTTCTTTGACTTGCCCCAGATCACAGGAAGGCCAAGGTATTTACCTGGATCATCTGTTCTAGGGACCCCCATAAGAGCAGATATGAAATCCTTCCAATCTTCACTAGCATTAGAGCTGAAAAATAGACTTGATTTGGATAGGTTCACAAGCTGCCCAGAAGCTTTGCAATAACGATCCAATAAACTCTTCAAAGCTCGTATATTTTTCTCATCTGCTTTTATAAAAAATAATGAATCATCAGCAAAAAACAGATGTGATAAAACAGGACAGTGCCTTCTCAGCTTCAATCCCTTTAGGGATCCTTCTTGAACAGCATCCATGATCATATGTGAGAGGACATCAGCAAGAATAATGAAAAGATATGGCGAAAGTGGATCTCCTTGCCTAATCCCCCGAGTAGGCTTGAAAAAAGGGGCCCTTTTACCATTAACCATAACAGAGTAGGAGACACTCCTAATACATAAATCAATCCATCTCACAAAGCGCTCACAAAAACCCATACGTCCCAAGATGGCAATTAGAAAATCCCACTCAACGCGGTCATAAGCTTTTGCCATGTCAATTTTTAAAGCACACTCAACTCTCTTACCTTTCTTTTTCAGCCTTAGACAATGAAAAGCTTCGTGGGCCACAATAATATTGTCGTGAATCATTCGACCCGCCATGAACGCACTTTGGTAGGGAGATATTAAAGAAGGGAGGATATTTTTCAACCTATTAACCAGGATTTTGGAAATTATTTTGTAGATGAAATTACAAAGACTTATCGGGCGAAACTGACTGACCGAATCAGGACAAGAAACCTTAGGGACAAGCACGATATCGGTATCATTAAGCAAATCAATACCAGCACCAGACGCAAAAAAAGAAAGAATAGCCCTGCTTACCTCATCACCCACCTCTTCCCAACATCTATGAAAGAAAACTCCAGAAAAACCATCGGGCCCTGGAGCCTTGTTACCCCCCAATTGCATTGCTGCATCTCTGATTTCTTCAGTAGTAACCATGACTCCTAGCCTTCTATTCACCTCATCAGAAACCACCAGCTTAACATGTCTTAAAACATCATCACACTGATCAGTCTCTGTTGTAGAAAAGAGGTTCTCAAAATAATCACTACATAAAGCAATGACATCGGCTTCATCTTCCACCCAATTCTCCTGACTGTCTTTCAATCTAAATATCTTGTTACGCATTCTTCTTTGGGTAGTGGTTTGGTGAAAAAAAGAAGTATTGCGGTCACCCTCATTAATCCATTTAACCTTTGCTCTTTGATGCCAGAAAGACTCCTCCAAATCATACAAATGCTTCAACTCAGATCTGATGGCTTCAAATTCACCTTTATTAAAGCATTCATTATCCAAACTCTGAATCTGTTCAAGTCTCCTTTTAGCTTCATCAATCTTTCCCTTAATATCACCAAATACCTTCCCGCCCCACTTAGATAACTCAAAACCACGTTTCATGAGTCTCTGTCTGACAATATATGGATTCTCATAAAGGAAATCAGAGCCCCAGCCCCTCTTCACCACTTGCTTGAAACCAGGATCACTCAACCAGATTTTCTCAAACCTGAAGGATTTATTTCCTTTGATATCCCGTTGATTCATAGCAACTAACAAAGGAGAATGATCAGCTCCTACAGCAACCAGCCCCGTTACAACAGTTTTAGGGAATTTGGACATCCATTCTTCATTAATCAGCCCCCGATCCAATCTTTCCCTAATCCTGTCTTCACCTTCTCTATTATTGCACCATGTCAACCAAACCCCTTTACAACCAATATCGATCAGATTAGCATCGTTAATCATCCTAACAAATGCTTCCATTTTGTTGGTCCATTCCATTCTTCCACCACTCTTTTCAGAAAGATCCACTATATCGTTCATATCTCCCACACAAAGCCAAGGCAAGTTCCTGGTACTCCCAATACTCTTAAAACATTCCAATTGGCTAGTCTAGCATCTTCATCAGGATCCCCATACACCCAAGTAATGAAAATTGGGGACAAATTTCCTATTTTGATGTTAGTATCAATGATGTTCTTTGATGCACAAAACACTTCAACTTCCACTGTATTGTTCCACCAAAGAGCCAAACCACCAGCCAAGCCTTCTGGTTCTATGTAAAAGCCTCTATCAAAACCAACCCTCTTACGAATCGCATCACAGTAAGCCACCTTGTTTTTAGTCTCCATAAGAAAGCACATAGAGATTTTGTACTTCCTCGTTAGGTCCATTAGGTTTTGAACTGTCAAGGGAGACCCTAGACCTTGACAGTTCCAACTGATTGTATTCATGGACCCTTGGTGACTGATTCTGGACAGTCACCCAAACCATAGTCAGCATTCTGGACATAGATACTGACCAGCCCTTCCTCATTCAAAACTCTTGTTTTCCCACCCTTCAATCTCGGACTTCTACTTTTTTTCTTAACAGCTCCCCTAGTAGAATACCCCTTAACAGCACTATCCAGCAAAATTTCTTCTTTACTCTATCCTCCTCCTCATCAAGAGAATCAGCAAATCGTTTGGCTCCAGCCCAGGTCACTAGTTCCATGGAATTTGGGGAATTATTCTTGCTAACTCCTCCCCCCATACTTCTCCTCCATGATCTCCTCCTGAGATTGCTTGTGCTGGATCTTTTATTGGGTGAAAACCTTTGGACAGACAGAGCTTGTGAATTCCCCTCTCCATAAGGATCCATTTTATTAAGTTCAACAATATTCTCAAAGCCCTCAGAATTATTACTTCCTTCCCCATCAATAGGTTTCTTCTGCTTTATACCTTCTTCACTATCAGATTGAGCATCAATGTCATTGAACCAATTCTGCTGCTCAAAACGATGCATGATTTCAGCCCAGTCTGCACGATAAACAACTTCATCATCCTTCCCAACCACTCGTTCATTGGTCTCCAGATTACGTGGTCTAGTTTTCCTCATCCACGGCCCAAAGAGAGGCTTTCTGCTTCGCCATTCTGACATCCTATTCTGACATCCTGACTGGCTTCCCACACCCTCCTCTTGAATGCCCCAAACAACCACAATTATAACAAAAATCAGACAGTCTCTCATAGGAGATATCTGCCCAGTACTTGCCTCTGATCTCACTATAGGTCCATAAGCCAGGAACCAAAGGAAGTTTAGTGTTGCGAGTAATCAGCATCCTGATGAATCCCCTTCCCTCTGCTCCATCTTCACCCACTTTCTCGACCGTAATGGCACCGCCAAGCTTTCTTGCAATCAGGTGGGCATTCTTATCAGTAATCTGGTCTCTTACAAGGCCATGAATCTGGATCCAGAATGGAATGGAAGAGAAGTCCACTTCTGAAATTACCATTAGGCTATTCCATCTTTGAAGGCTCAAGTAATGTCCCTGAATAGACCATGACCCTCTATTAACAATATTCATCGCTTCCTCTTCACTACGAAACACAAATTTAAGAATGCCATCATAAACTTCTGAGATTCGAACTTTCCCAAACTTAGCCCAAGCTTTCTCCAAGATATTCTGAACTGCAATCCATCTGATAGGCTTATCACTGATAACCTTCCCCACATACAGCACTCCAGTGTATTCTGCAGCTCCATCCTCTAATCCGATAAACAGATCCTCTTCATCCTCCATAGGTAAGCAGGGCAAAAAGACTTAAAGAAATAAAACAGAGACAGACAGACACAACCAACACAGACGAAGGCCTGGTATCTAGGAAGACAAGTAGAAGCAATAGCAGCCTAAGACTCAAAAAAAATCTACCCTAGAGCACCACAGAGATCAAATTCATGGAAAATCCATAGATTAGCAAAACAAATAAGACAAAAACTAACGAAGATGTGAAAAACCCAGTGATCGGAAACGGAAAACCCATAAAGTAGAAGAAGAAAATGATTCCAGATTGACGAGGAATCAATAGAGAGGTCCGATCACCAGAAATTTCACTAACCTACCAGGATTAGTGGCTGTCATGGTGGAGATTGATTCACGGCACTATGATTGAAGCTTGGAGGCAAGTAACTGAAGGTAGGAGGTGGCTCTCACTCACAGAGAGAATACTCTCACTCTAAAAAAGAGGAGAGAGAGAACATTAATTGCTATATATTATTATGATTACTATATTTGATATTATGATGTAAATATACTTTATATTTATTCAAAATCAAATTATAATTTTAGTATTAATATAATTGTACAAATATTTTTTAAAAGTTTTTTAGTGAAATACTAATTCAGCTATTATTAATTATAATAATAATTTAATTAGTAATGTTACATACACACCAAAAATGTTCTCTAAATAAAATGTGGAGAACAGTGACAAATTTTAAAGTGTTTATATATGCATTTATATGATGTTATTTTTGCGTAACTACAACTTAGTTGTACTGACCAATAGATTTGACTAAAGAAATCATTATACTTATCAATATTCTCTAGATTAGGTTTAACTAGAACAAAACATGACATTTCTACAATGCTCTTGGAGCACTATGCTTTTGTCACTAATTTTTTCTATTTTTCTATTGCCCTAAAGGTGAACCCCATAGGGAAATTGATATTATTAATAGTATGATACACATCTTAGGTGTAGTTAAAAAAATTCATACTTTTCATACTTTTAAAGTTTTAGTTATGTTACAATTAAGTCCACCATAGTACTAAAAAAACCAAAAGCATGGTGCTCCCAAAGCATAGTAAAAAAATCCAACAGTTCCTCTTTAAATTTTTAATATTTCTTATTGGATAATTAGCATATTCCGCCTAGAATATTGATTATATTCTGCATAATAAATTTGTATTCTCTTGGAAAAAATTGTTTAAAAGAATATATATTAATCAATTGAAAATTAAATATAATTTTTGAGATACATTACTATTTTTTAGTAATTATTATTTTTAAGCCGCACACGGCACATTACATATATAATTTTATCTAATTATTAAAATTCCAAACTCATAAATAAATGAGTAGACTTGCAATCTGGCCGCACCACTAGGCCCGGCTTAAGGCCCAGGCAGTCAAAACGAAGGCTTTATGTCCCAAATTACGCAGGCCTTCATATTAGTATTATTATTACCTAATTATTAATGTTTGTTATGTAATAACTACCAAAACCTATCTAATTTCATTGTTTTTAATTAATTAATTAATGATAATCAGCATAAATATCACCTAAAATTCGGCCTATTTAACTCCACGCCATCAAATTATCCCTACAATCAAGATTACCTAATTAAATCTAAGTTGAATTAATTAATTCAGTTGATGACCAAGAAAAATTAATTAGGCCAAATTTTTCTACAAATAATAACAAACAAATCTACTAGTTACTACCTATCTAGTATCTACTAACTGCTATATATATATATCAATAATTACCTCATCATGTACAGTGATCTCTCTCTTTGTTTGTAACGTTGCTTTTTTTTCTTTTCTTTTTTACATAATAATAATATACCAGCCTATAATTTTATTTAATGTTTAAAACTGCAAACTCAGATCACATTTTCCACTCGTGCCCCAGATAATGCCCCACCGTTAAGATATTAACACATGTCCTTAAATTTAATATTTTCCCTTTAGGTTATCAATTCCAATAGAGTTTTAGAAATAAATAAAAAATTACAAAATTAATTACAATTAGAAAACATGTCAATATCTTAACGGTGATGGATGATCTGGAACATTAAGAGTAAGACATGAGATATACATCTGGTCTAGATCCCAAATAAAATTAGGGACCTGACTAAAATGCAGTCTAGTTTATTTCAACTCGATTTCTCAGTCATTAGATCAAGAGAGAGAATCAATCAGAATCAGTAGAGATAAAAAATATTTCTTACACATTTATAATTTGATGACTGAGAAATCGAGTTGAAATAAACTCGATTTTATTTTAGCCGAACTCATAAAATTATGCATGCCCATATTTATTAGTATAGGCTAATTAATGCATGTCATATATTAACTAAGCCGAAAACCTTTCTAATTATCCATACAATTACGAGATTCAAATCTGCTCAACTATTTAAAGATTAGATAGTATTTTATTATTGTGATTTTGACAAGTGTACTTGATGTAATTTATTTTCTATTTTTTTAAAAATCGGTTGAGCCTCGTGAACCCTGAAAAATATTAAATAAAATAACATGTTTCAGAATATAATGATAAGATACAATCTGATAAATAAATAAATAAAGAGTGGAGCATGTGATCTTCATCTCAGTTAAAATACCCAATTAAATCTAAGTTAAATTAATCAATTCAGTTGATAACAATAATAAATTAACCAAAATTTATCTACTAATAATAACAAACAAATCTACTACATATCCACGAACTGCTATCTATATCAATAATTATATCATTCTTATTCTTTAGTCGTATTTTCTCTTTGTTTGTAACAATACACTTTTTTTTTTCTTTCTTATACATTGTTAATTCATTTTAATAATAAATATCCAATCCTTACCTTTTTTTCTTCTTTTTTTTTTTAAATTCTTTTAAGAGTGATAAATTTACGATTAAAATTTATTTTGTAAGGCATACGATTAGTTAGTGGTGCATCAACTTTTCTTGTAGTGTAAATGATCGCTAAATAAACATAATTTTTATTGTAGTGTGATATTAGTTGATTATCACGGTTATTTTTGTTTTATTTACTAAAAAAGATAAGGATATCGGTACAACTTAGAAGTATATATTTTTTAAAGTCAGCTTATAATAGAATAGAAAAGTTGGACAGAAAATAGAATAGAAAGATAATAAATTAATAGAACGTGCATGCTCGATTACCTAACAATATTAGATGGTACGTAGAACTTTTTTTCTTTATCGGTAGGTACGTAGAACTTAGAAGCCCTTAAATAGAGATATAAATAAATTATTAGTTTTTACACCCATAAGTCTAACCCACTAATACATTACGCCACTAATTTAGCCCTCGATAATATCCATTAATCCGTAATATAACGAGAAAAGCCTGAAATTAATTAATTAATAAGAAATCCAACCATTGGCCAAATAATAAAAATAAAAATCCAACCGCTGTTATTTTGATTTTTGAAACGGGGTCTTATTTTTTATAAGCTACATTAAAATTAAAGAAATCACATTACATGAATAAATATATATATATATATATTTAATATACTTTTATTGTTAAACGATGGAAAATATGCACGCAAATTTATGATTATTTTTATGCGGGTGATCCTCTGGGTCAGCCGAGAATATTATCAGTAGCGCATTCGTAAGATGTAAAGTATTTGTAATAAATATTTTTTTGTCATTCTCAGGGTTTAGATGGAATTTGAAACCCTTACCTCTGGTTAATTGATGAAATGTTGAACTACTAAACTATATCACATAATTATAAAAATATAAATTGTATTTTTATTTTTCTACAAAAAATCGAACACCGTAAACATGGATAGCGAAGCTAGATCACTTTCTAATAGATTATACTCATGTAATATGAAGTAGTAGTTCGACGTTTAATCCTTAACCAGATGTTAGGATACCAAATCTCGGTGAGCCTCTGATAATGAAAAATACTAATAACAATCACTTTATATTTTACAAGTTGATTTGAAGTAAGTGGAAATTATTCTAGATTTGAAGCATGTACGCTACAAATATTATCCTCCTGATAAGTCTCTATAGTATAAGATCAATCAGCCGACGATCAGAGGCATTATTACGGTTATCTCATACACATTTTCTTTTCATATTATTTTACTTACTATCCTTATAACTGTAGAATGTACCTATAACTGTAGAATGTAGTATTATAAATTGTATTATTAGTTGTTACTCTTTCCCCATTATAATAAATATATCCCCTTAATCTATTTACACCAAATATGAAGTATTTGAAGAAATGAACATCTTTTATAACAGGGTTTTAAAAAATAGAAAATATTATTTCAGATTTCCTGTCCCATTCTCCATGTTTAGATCGTGCATCACCGTTAAATTTTGACACGTGTCATTAGTGTATGTAGTTTTTTTTTTTTTTAAATCTTATTGGAATTGGTGAACCTAAAAAGAAAATATTAAATTTCAGAAGATATGCCAAAATTTTAACGACAAAACACGATTGAGTACAAAGAGTTGAGCAGGTCATCTGAACCCCAGTAACGGGACCTATGGGAAAAATCACTAAACTACCCACATTTTAGAACTCAAACACAAAAACAAGGGAAAACGAGTTTCCGGAACGATAATCACTATTAGCGCACCTCCGAAATGCGCCAGAAACATGGCACATCTGCCAAATGCGCCACATTTAATACACATGGCGCATTTCCCAGATGCGCCACAATTAACTGGCATTAATTATCCATTTTTCAAATTAATTCACTAAAATACTGCTATAAGCTAGAATCGAACCCAGGTCACCTAGGTGATAGGCTTGAATACTAACCACCACACTACAATGTCTTTTGTTGAAAGTTTACTAAACTTTTTATATTTAATGTTAGTTTAACGACCAAAATATCGTCACTAAGAATTTAACACTAGTCACCCGCATGATAGGCAAAAATTCTTACCACTACACTACAATGACTTTTGTTGATAATTAATTAAAATTAGTATATTTATTTGTCTATGTAGTTTTATTTATTGTTTTGTGATAATACATTGTTTAGTTACCTACGTTTGCACCATGTGACCGAATGATTAATTTTTTGAAGTGATTAATGGTTATATACATTTCAGAATATGAGAGAATCATTCAAACTTATTTTATTTAATAATTTATATTTAATCAAATGTGATTGAATTTTACAAAATAACTAAACATAGGTAGGGGTTGAATTTTACTAAAATCGTTATTTAACTAAAATTCAATCGCGTTTGATTAAATATAAATTATTAAATAAAATAAGTTTAAACGATTCTCTCATATTCTGAAATGTATGTAACCATTAATCACTTCAAAAAAGTAATCATTCGGTCACATGGTGCAAACGTAGGTAACTAAACAATGTATTATCACAAAACAATAAATAAAACTACATAGACAAATAAATATAATTTTAATTAATTATCAACAAAAGTCATTGTAGTGTAGTGGTAAGAATTTTTGTCTATCATGCGGGTGACTAGTGTTGAATTCTTAGTGACGATATTTTGGTCGTTAAACTAACATTAAATATAAAAAGTTTAGTAAACTTTCAACAAAAGACATTGTAGTGTGGTGGTTAGTATTCAAGCCTATCACCTAGGTGACTTGGGTTCGATTCTAGCTTGTAGCAGTATTTTAGTGAATTAATTTGAAAAATGGATAATTAATGCCAATTAATTGTGGCGCATCTGGGAAATGCGCCATGTATTAAATGTGGCGCATTTGGCAGATGTGCCATGTTTCTGGCGCATTTCGGAGGTGCGCTAATAGTGATTATCGTTCCGGGAACTCGTTTTCCCTTGTTTTTGTGTTTGAGTTCTAAAATGTGGGTAGTTTAGTGATTTTTCCGGACCTATGACCATACCGGAAAAATGTAACTTTGGTTCCGCCGCTCAGAACCGAACCGGGCCAACAGTAATACAATACAGAAAACATGGTATAAATTGTAGTTAAATGATATAGCCTCCCACCCACCGTTGATTCCTCCTATTTAGCTTTCCGACAAGAAACATGTCTCTCTAACACAGACTTTCTCTTCAAGCTGGTGCCTACCAAATCCAATTCGCGGTTTGGAGAAATAACAGTCTCAGGTACATGCTCAATCTTTGTGAAGGCTTCCGTTTAAACTCGATCTAATTACTTTTCTTGCTGATGTTGTTGCTTGCTGCCTTATCTGTTAAGATCTTGGAGGATTAGGGTTCTTAAAACACGCTCTTGTTCTCCTTATAATTGGACTTTTGTTACTCTTAGCTACTCTTCTGTTCTATGGAAGGCTGGGTTTGAGGGTAGAAACTAGAAACATGATTTATTTTGCATTAGTTTGCAAACTCTCTCATTGCGCTCTGAAATTTTCAACATACTTGCCTAATTTTGTCTACAAAAGAATCAAATTTAAGGTTTCGTTTCAATAGGAGATGATTTAGGGTTTAGTACATGCTTGCAGTTTTGTGTGGATTTTGATTCCTTTCTGTTTTAGCAGATACAGATTCTTATCCAATTCAGAATGAGCAACCATCTGGTTTCATGTGTTGATACTGAGTCTCAAAACCATGGTGGAGGTAGCTCTTCGTCTTCTCAGGCTGGTCATCAGTTAACTAGTGCCATTGAAGTCTCTGATGAGCGAGATTGTACGGCAGCCGTATACGATGAACAAGAACCGTTTATCCAGAATGTAGAATGTCGCATTTGCCAAGAGGAGGATGTTGTTAAGAATTTGGAAACTCCTTGTGCTTGCAGTGGCAGTTTGAAGGTATCCTCTTTTGTTTCACCAATGAAATTCACTCCCCGGTTTTTACTAGCTAATGATGACTTCCTTTTTTTGCCAGTACGCACATAGAAAATGTGTACAGAGGTGGTGTAACGAGAAAGGCGATATAACTTGTGAGATCTGTAATCAGGTATAAAATTGTCCTTACCATTTTCATGAATTTGTTCTTGGAATGGAATCCGCAGTTTAATTTGTGCACAAAAGTGTAGACTTAATTTCTGCATTATAATCTTCAGTTACTTTGTTTAATTCCTCAAAGCTCTATAAATTCATTGGTTTGGTATTTACTAGTCAGTAAAAGTATTCTTTTAGGGTATAGAAGTATTATCACATTTTGTGATATTGCATACTGGAAAAAGTTATGTTTACTGATCTGTATAGAAACTAATCTTTTGATGTTCAGCCATACCAACATGGTTATACTGTACCACCACCTCGCCGGTGCTCAGATGAAACTGCAATAGATATAAGGCAAGAATCCTACATAATCTACTGTCTCTTGTAGCTCGTTACCTACCACGTCGGCTCTTTTTTTATGAATGGTTTTTTTTTTTTTTTTTTTTTTTTTTTTTTTTTGCAGCGATGGATGGACACTGAGTGATGGTCCATTGGACTTGCGTGACCCTCGAATTTTGGCAATGGCAGCAGCAGAGCGCCGTTATCTGGAGGCTGAATATGATGAATATGCTGATCACGATACCAGTGGTGCTGCATTTTGTCGGTCTGCTGCATTAGTTGTGAGTAGTGATAATTACTCACTGTTCTTGCCTGATAGTTATGCAGTATAGTGGATAAATCTTATAATATTACTACTGCTCTATCCCATTTTACTTTGTGGTATAACAGTTAATGGCTCTCCTGCTCCTGAGGCATGCTCTGTACCTCACCAATGGTGGGGATGATGAAGATGAAGAAGATACAGCCACTTTTGTCTCAGTAAGAATTTATTATCTTCATACATATGGGATTTAAGAACCTATAAACAGCTCCAACTATAGACCATTTTCCTAATTTCTATCTCAGATTTATGTTAATATTCGGTGTCCCAACTATCATATTTGTTGATTTCCACTTTTTTCTCTTAAAATCGACGGAACAAAAACATATTTTTAGAGCATTAAATAGGTCTAAACCTTGAATAACAAATTTGATACTACGAAAAAGTGAAAAAAAAACATATTTTTAGAGCATTAAATAGGTCTAAACCTTGAATAACAAATTTGATACTTCGAAAAAGTGAAAAATATGTTTTTGTTGCTCAAAACACCAATTTTAATGCCAAAACTAGTAAAAAAAGTGAGGGGGGTAAAATCTGACAATTGGGACACCGAATATCAACATTTTAAATCTGGGATAACGATTAGCAATGTGAACTATACTGTTTTTATGAACAGAAATCAATATCAAAACTTGTATCCTTTCCTGACATTATAGTGATTGCTCTCCTCTTCTGTTGTCTCATTTCATCTTTTACAGTTATTCTTTCTTCGAGTGGCTGGGTTTCTCCTACCCTGCTACATAATGGCCTGGACTATCAGCATTTTACAGCGGTGGCGCCATAGACGGGAAGTTGCAGCGAACGAAGTTGCGTTCATGATACATGCAAGAGACGGGAACCATCATGGCCTGCACATTACAATAGAACCTGGGCTGGGAGTCGCTCCTCTTCGCCATCAGGAACCTCCTCATACTCCAGCTCAACCTCTCCCTCTACAATAACAGTTCAAAGATGGTAACTGTGTGGTGCAGAGATGTACGAGGATGTCATGTTCTTGCATGTTACAAAGTAAAACACCTCATTTGCCATGTTTCGTTCGATGGTAAATGGTATATTATTATTCGAAGTTTGTACATATATGTTTCTGTTATCTGCAATATTTGCACTTGCTGCTTGAGAATACTGCTACTACATTAATTCAGATGCTGGATCTTTCCTCTTTGTTCATGGAAAGTAGTGATTTGAATCTACACTTGAAAAACAGCTCAATTTGGGTTTTTAGGCATTAGTGGATAATGTCATGACTGGACTTTCTACTGTAGGAATCAGAATAAGTTTATGGAGCCAACAGATTATGTGTTGATGAAGCCTGCCATCATTTAGTAGAGAAGGGAAAGAAAGAAATGGCATCCATCTGAACAATAATAAGAGTTAAAAAACCTAAAAGCAAAGTAATGCTGTAATTTGGTGTCTTTTTTTTTCCAATTCAATTTCTGATATATTAAATTTTAGGAAATGTTAAATTATGAATATGTTTTCATTCTCTAGGATTGAACTCTTGACATCTGGTTAAACGATATACTAATACCATATATAATCTTTACTTTTTTAGATTCTTAAACCGTATAATAATCCTCCCTCCAGTTAAGAAAACAGATGCAGAGAATAAATAAAAGCATAAAGCAGGAGCTATGTAATTTAACTTAGTAGTGAAGAAGACCGAAGGAGACTTCCATTTTTCTATTTATTATTTAAGTTGAGAACTTAAGAACAGTTTCAACTATTGATTCTTTTACTAAACGATATTCCAGATTTAAAATATTAATCACTTTTTTCACTTAAAATTGTCAAAATAAAAAAGTATTTTTTTTTAACATCAAATTATTCTAAATTATCTAAATTATGAAAAATAAATCTGAAACTTCAAAATAATGAAAAACACGTTTTTTTTTTTGCTTAAAACACTAATTTGAACGCCAAAACCAGTCAAACCAAGTGAAAAAATAAAATAAAAAATCTGATAGTTGGAAACAGAATACTAATTTTTTATTTGGGATGACCGAATATTAACTTTTTTAAATCTGAAATGACTAGCAACACTTAGTTGAAACTGTTTGTAGGTTGTTAAATGTAAACCCTTATTATTTTACAGGGAAGAGCTTGGTATCCCAGATGTTGCATAAATAAAGCAAGCCATTCTTTTTCTTCTTTATTTCTTTTTCTTTATCTTTATTACTACTGAATGAGAAAACCGTTGCTCCTTCCTCTGCAAAAACCCCAACTTGAAGATGAAAACCCTTTAAAAATGATGATATAATGCCCAAAGAGATCAAGATTAATGCAAGTTAGGAGCTTTTATAGTAACAGATGATGCAGCTTCTTTCTTCTAAAGAGAGACAGATTCTTGATGGCTTCTCTCAGAAGAGAAGGACCATTGCTTTTTCATTCAATCTGACAGGAGTCTTCAAGAACAGCCTTAATACTTAGTAGCAGTGCTGCTTTGTTTTGAAGCAGCTTATGATGATTGATTGATTGGGACTAATCTAAACCCACTTAACCCCTTTAGTTGTTTCAGCATCTCTTCAAATCCTTCCTAAAAAGTTGAAAAACAAGGCTTTTCTTCCTTCATCATCTTCATACCACAGTTTTATCAACAACACAACACCATATTTCCTCTTTACCTACTCTCCATTCATGGTTTCTTCCATTTGTAAGATTGCAGTGCTTCTCTTCTGTTTCCAAGCCTTCATGCCCGGAAACGTTTCAGCTCTGCGAATACTAACAAGAGATCTTCTTGCTGAGGGATTCGAGTTTGCTGGCCGGGACACAGCTCTAGAGACACAACCGAGTTTCGCACCAACGCCATCAGCAATGCTGGATCCCAGCCTCTCCAACAAAAGAAGAGTTCGAAGAGGGCCCGACCCAATTCACAACAAATGCTAATCATCATATGCAATCAATACCAAAATCTCTTCTTGTTTAGAAACAAAGAAAGTCTATCTAGTTTGTGTGATGATGATGATGATAGAAGGTCAGTAAAAATGTGGTTTTTGCAAAGGTAACTCAATTCTCATCTACTAATCCTCTCTATACTACTTATACTTCACTTGTGAGATCAATTAGGCTTTTTTTGTGTTACTTTGATGATGTGGGTGTTCCGGCTTTTGGCCCGACTATTGCCAGCACATAGGGTTCATTAGGGTTTTTGTAAAGCAGTAGCAAGAATGAAATGAATGATCATCATGTAATTTCATCATCGTAGTGACATTAAGCTAGAATCAACAATGCAGAAAAAGATTTCACAACAAATGCTAATCATCATACGCTATCAATACCAAAATCTCTTCTTGTTTAGAAACAAAGAAAGTCTATCCAGTTTGTGTGATGATGATGATAGAAGGTCAGTAAAAATGTGGTTTTTGCAAAGGTAACTCAATTCTCATCTTAATCCTCTCTATACTTATACTTGATTAGTGAGATCAATTAGTCTTTTTTTTGTGTGTTAGTTTAATTTAATGATGTGGGTGTTCCGGCTTTTGGCCCGACTATTGAGTTCGGAATCAAACTTGGCGCCTAATCCTAATCAAACCTCAAACTGAGACCCAACTCATCAGATCAGCCAGTTGCAGCACTGGTGGTTCATTCGGGTTTTTGTAAAGCAGTATCAAGAATGAAGAATGCAGAAAAAAGATTTTTTTATTTTATTTTATTTCATTATGTAAACTAGTTTAACATATAAAGGCATCTTCTAATCTAAGCACTACACAAAATAGAAGGCAAGAAAGAAGAAGCACTTGCCTCGGTACGGTATACATCCGTTGTACATATCTACGTCACAGCCTTGAGAGAAGCTTCTTTGATTTCCGATATCGGTTACTTCTATATTGATGATGAGTCTCTACTGCTACTTTTGATACCTTCCTCTGCACTGCTTGCCAAATCATATCCACGGCATCACCGGGTTGTGAAGGGTACTGATACTCAAAGTGCTGCACGATTTCTTTCAATCTCTCCCACATTGCGGTCCATTTCTCCCTCTTGACCCTACGAAGAAGCTTCACTAAGTAGCCTTTCCTCACCGCATCGGATGCATGGACAAAGATGCAGAAATCTGAGTAGTCCAGCACATCTTCAAACGGGAGTTCAATGTCGTCACTGATTATCACGGGCACACAGTGGTTCATGATTGCATCGAAGAGGCGGTTTGAAGATGGGGTGTCCCCTGCAATGTTGAGGCAGAATTTGGATGAGGACATTCCGTGGCTCGCTTCCCTCATACCGGCTCCTTTGATGCTTCCAAATGTAAAGTGTACATCTTTCTCGTCTTTTAGAAGGTAATACAGTTCTTGACGAATAAAGCCTCCCTGGTAGTAATTAACATGAAGGAATCAAGAAATAAGTTGGAGATCGAAAAATCAATCAATAATCAAGGAACAGAGTCTAAAATAGCTGCCTTGCTTACAATATGTAAAAAAAAATCATTTATTTACCCAGAAGCATATGTTCATAGCTATATTTCCATGTAATTACTGCATAATTAAGTCTAATACTTCTAGTTTTAACCGAGCAAGTCGAGATCAAGACAAGCCTTTTAAAGCTTATTATGACAAGTGACTGACTGGGATGAAAATTGACAGTAATTCAACAATTTAAAATCTTAGAACATACAATTTTGACAAAGGGTGGTAAGAAAAACATAACAGTACTCAGATAAGTAGCTGCAGTATATGATCCTTATTTTCGGACTCTAAGCTGAAAAAAAAGAACAGATAATGCAAATTGTGACTAAGTTCAGCCACGGAAATGAGCCAACCATAGAGAAGCACTTACATCTTTTCGGTAGATTGCTCCTTGAAAGTAGGCCAATATAGGGCGTTTCTCAAAAGGGGCAGATTGATTACTTGGAATGGCCCGGACGATATGTTTGTAAGGAGCTATGATATCTTTTTCGAGGTTTGCTGTTTCTTTAGGGTATCTACCGAAATCAGCGAGCACAAACATTGCACAACCCAGAATCTTTCTTGCATTCAGCATGCTATTTGGATGGTGGGCTAATATTAGATGATCTTTTCCTTCCCTCCTCTTCCACTCATCACGATCGGTCAGAAAATGCACCAACTTTCTCTGCAGCATTGTATCAACACTAACTTTCTCCTTTCCGTGAATCTTCGAGTAGCGATTGTAAGTGAGAGACGAGAAGAACGGAACAAAAATGACATCTGCTTCACTGGAGTTGTGAACTCTGATAGCCGTGCAAGGTCGGACAACACCGGGAGTGTTTGAGGCGAGCAGATCAAGTGTGAGCCAATACTCAATGCTGTGTTGCATATTCAACCCTCCGGGATATGGAGGAATTTTGCTCGGATCGCTCACCATTGGCCAAATTTCATTGGGACTCCCTTTCCATCCTAATAAACCGTAATGAAATTCAGGGGGCAGATCATACATGAACACTTGCAACTGTGCCTTATTCGGACTACAGAGAATCTCCTTTTCTTCATGACTTCCCGAGCTAAGATTTTCTCGTTCACTAGCAAGATGAGGTTTGGGGGCACTTATCGTGGTATCGACAGGAAGCTGCTGTCCGAAAACTATGCTAGGAATGAAGGATGTATTACGAAATTGGAGGGTTGCTGAAGAAAAGAAGATCAGAACGAAGATACAAATGGTGATAAGGAAAAAAAGAGATCTTGGTGGATGTTTCTCAGACATGGCAAAAATCAACTCAATTTGAATTGAAGATCTTGTTGTTACAACAGCAGAGCTAACAGCTACAGCAATTACTATAAGGGTCTGATCTATAAATGGAGTTTAGGCCTGGCAATGATTCAAATGTACAGAAAGAGTTTTTCTCCATAAACCCAATCTGGGTTTCGAAAGGAACTTCAAGAACTCTCACACAAAGCCATAGCACCGATTATAACGGAAGTGGAACAAAACCCATAATCTCCAAGAACTATACTAACTAGAATCTTGGTTCCACTCAAACCTCATATTCTGTTTCCTAAACTGGAGATGAACAATCGACAAATCTGCAGAAACAAGTTAAGAAAGAACGCTCAAGAACACAGCAAACGCGGATATAATTACCATCTAAGCGTAACCAGATCACACAGAACCTGTATTAACCCATATTTGTGCAATAATCAAGAATCTATATTGAGCTTTGTATATATCTGGAAAAATCTAAACTTGTTCAGCTACGCGCTATAAAGTTGCGAATACGGAAATGGGTAGGTGAGGATTTTGCGCAGAAAGTGGAACGGAAGAAGAAGACGAAGCTCGTAACGTACCTGATGAGCGAAGAGTTGAGCAAGAAACGGAATAGACACACGACTCCTGATTGATTAATGCTGAGTTAACATATCAGCTTTCTTCATCTATGCAGTGTTTAATTAATATAGCTTTCCGTTTGGCACTTGGCTGGCAGCTCATGCAACCCAAATGACTCACTCTTGTTGAAGAGTGGAGAGAGATTCGGTGGCTTTTTTTGCGCCGTCGTTTTCTCTGGTTTTCATTTTCATAAAGTCAATTTATTGCGTCAGAAGAAGAAATCAATATCTTGCGGCATCATGCATCATATATTCGTATGTTTTCTTCCGGAAGCAACATTTAATTAAAATCTTTAAAATGTAAAATTTTTTTGTGAAATTTAAAGTGGAAAAGAGAAAATAAAGAAATAAATGTACTAGTGTTTGGTGTGAACTTATTCTACTTTTTATTAAAACTTCATAAGATTTTTTACATTTTATAGCACCACCTTTTAAATAATCGTCAGTTAGCTGTTCATTCATTAAAACATAATTAAGATTGAAAATTTTAGAAGTAATGAAACATGACGAACAAACGATTATGACATTTAAAGAATTAATACGACATCCATATAAACTGGATGTTATGAATTAGAGAAAACTAAAGTTTGAGAACAGAATTAATATTTTTCAGAGTCTGAGGACTAAACTGGACGACCTAACCTTTTTTTCTTAATTAATATATAGTTAGATTTAGATCCATTTTCTTGGGTTAATTAATTACAACCTCCATGTTAAGCTCAAAAGGCCCGTGAAGCTTATGTTGGAAACGTCATTCATCGTAATTATACAGTGATTAAATTACTAAATAATACATGGCCAAAAAATGGTCAAATAATAATTTATAATTCGAAGATAATGATAAGGGTTAATTACCAAATATAGAAGAATGAGAATTGTATTATTAATCTTATTTAGGGTTTAGTACATGTACTTATATTTATATACATTACTATATATATCTAAATCTATAACAATATAATAAGGAAAACATAAAGTGATAATATACTAAGAATATATTTATTCATAATCTAGATATATTTAAATATAATAAGATATATTTATCTATAATATATTTTATTCCCTTATACGCCCCCGCAAGACGGGCGTTCTGTCAAGAAGGCCGATCTTGATACGAAGAATATTGATGAATGCCCGAATAGTCCAATCGTCATCAACGGATGCTCGTAGAGGTCTAGTCGGCAACGACAGAAGCTCGGAGAAGTCCAGTTGGCAACGGCGAAAGCCCGGAGATGTCTAGTCGGCACGGCGATAGCCCGGAGATATCCATCCAGTCGGCACGGAGGTAGCCCGGAGGTCCAGTCGGCAATGGCGGAGACCCGGAGAGGTCCAGTCGGTTAAGATGTTGCTGGTCACGATGTTCACGTTGGTGAACGATAAGCAAACGGCGGAGGTGAATTTGCTCGTTGGAGCAAACCTCTTAATTCCAACAAAAAGGCAACAAAAGACAGCAATTCTCAATCAGAAAGCTTGAAGCTAGTCACGGAGCCACGGAAGAGTCCTCAGGTGTAGCGATCAGATACTCTCGCTCGTTAGAAAATTATTTATGTTTTGGACGAAATCAGTCACACGGCAAAATCCCGACTTCAGTCCAATATATCAACTTCATTAATTAATCGACATGCATAAGTTGAAGTTTTGGTGGTTAATCGGTCTCGATGCTCTAGTATGTTTAGTTTGAAACTAATACGTGACGTTTGCCATCACGTGTCCTAATATGGCTGATTTAGTCGAAAAATAAACGAAATTTTTAGCATAACTAGCAAATTATACGTATCATAGATGAATTAGCAAAATATACAAAAACAAACTGCAGTTAGCAATAATTTGATAATTAATCCAATGATACTAACAAGGAAATAAATAAAAGAAAGTGGTAGGTAAGTTCAAAAATTAGTTGGCGTAGGTGTTAATTTGGTGTGGCCGTCTTTCTCGGGAAGTGACAATTTGGTTGGGTAAAGGAGGAAGCTCACCTAACGTAACAAATCAACTTGCAAGTAGCACTCTCTTTTATTCATTTCTTAGTGGTATGATAAACGTAACGTGAGATTAATTAGAATGTGAGGTTACAAGTAATATGAGTTACATAATATAACGTTAGGTTGTAGTGTTCGTTATAATGTTAGGTTGTACTGTTCGATAGTGTCGTAATATAGAGTATAATGTTAGATTACAATGTTTGTTATATGTTGCAATGTGCATTGTAATGTGGTTTTATTGTTATTAAATTAATATATATGAGAGTATATTATATATTAATATTAATATAATAAGTTTTAAAAGATATATTTTGACAACTACAGACTTTTTAAATTTTATCATTTTGACAACTACAGCTTCTTGGCTCTGTTAATAATATATCATTTATGAATATAAAAACTAAATACGTATAACTATCAAAATTAACATTTTATATAGTTTTATAAGATAATTTTCATAAAAAAAGAGCCAAGAAAAAATTTACTAATTTTATACGAATATTATATGCATTATTTTTATTATTATAATAAGGAGTTATAAAGTAGATAAAAAATAAAAATTTAATAATAATAATATTATCATGATAAACTATAAAGATAATATGAAGTATTTTATTTATTTAATAAACAATAATAAAATAATAACACTCCGTATGTTGAACGTATCTCACATTAGATCCGTTATTTGGATCTAATCTCACTTTACAGTGAATAAAGTTTAGACGTAATCTCAAATTACAATGGATATTATATTACAATGCACATTACATCGTTTGATTTACCAAACGACGTAATGTGGATCGTAATATAATATTACATCCCACGTTACATACATCTAGGGATGACAACGGGTCTCGGGGCCCCGACCCGGTTTTGACCCGATGACCTGCGGGTCACGGTGCGGGGTGGACCCGGGTCGGGGCGAGGGGCCCCGTAGACCCGCCCCGAAGTGCCTATATATATATATATATTTATGTTAATATGATGTAACATTACTAAATAATATGGCTAATATAGTACCTATATAAATAACAAAGACCAAATTATCAATAGATCTATATTTAGATTGTTAAGATTTGTTAATTCGGATTTAGTGTTTGGATTTGTATTTTGTGAAGAATTTGATATGTTTGTTGTTTTTATTTGATTGATATTTAGATTTGGTGTTAGATTTGTTGTTTGAATTTATATAATAATGTAATATTTTGGCAAAAAAAAATATTTATATGTAATATTGAGAAGTGAAAAAAAAAAAAAAAAAAAAAAAATCACGCGGCGTGGCGGGTAGGGATGGCAACGGGTCTCGGGGCCCCGACCCGGTTTTGACCCGCCGACCCGCTGGTAACGGGTCGGGTCCGGATCGGATCGGGCTTGGGTCGGGTCGGGGCGGGTCCGGGTCTAGAGACTCGGGGCCCCGTAGACCCGCCCCGAAATGCAAATATATATAATTTTTTTTTTAAAATTTTTTTTATGTTAATATGATCTAACATTTACTAAACAATATGGTTAATATAGTACATATATAAATAACATGGACCAATTTACAAATATATATATTTAGATTATTAGGATTTGTTAATTTGGTGTTTGGATTTGAATTTGTATTTGTAATGAATTTGATGTGTTTATTGTTTATATTTGATTGGTGTTAGATTTATGTTTTGAATTTATATATAATGTAATATTTTGACAAAAAAAAAAAAAAATTGTTCACATGGCGGGGCGGGTCGGGGCCCCGCGGGTCGACCCGCGGAATTGCTGACCCGACCAGACCCGCCCCGAAAGGGCCATTTGGCCGGGGCCGGGTCAGCCAGGCCGACCCGCGGGGCGGGTCCGGGGCTGCAAAAACCCGCCCCGCCCCGACCCGTTGCCATCCCTAGTGGCGGGTCGAGACCGGTCGACCCGTGAGATTTTTTTCCCCAGCTGACCCTCCGGGAGGTACCCATGTCCGGGTCTGAATCTGCCAAACCGACCCACGGGGCGGATCCGGAGCTGCGAAAACCCGCCCGATCCGTCCCGTTGCCATCCTACATACATCCAAACACCCCTTAATTATATGTGTTGTCGTTGATGGGCCAATTCCGATGCAGGTGGACCCAGCTTAAATTGATGGCCTTTAATTTTAAAATAAATAAATATAATAAAATTTAAACTCTCAGAGGCCCATTTACACGATTATCCTTAAAAACGTTCTGGCCCAACTTAAAATTCAGGTAGAATTTAAAAATGATTAGGCCCAATCCATATATAGTGTTTACTTTTTTTTTTGCCCGAAATATAGAGTTTACTTAAATACGGTCGAATCTGCGGTAAGTTAGATATGAAAGAGAAAAGCACCAAAATTCAGATAGTAGAAGTTTAATTATAATTAAGTTATCGTATAAATCTCGATGAGTCTGATTAGATGGTTAAAAATTCGACTGTATTAACAATCGACTGCATTTGGATTATAAAATGTGTATGCATAATTTTCGTTTTGGCCACTGTAAATGCATATTTTAATATGTTTATTTTATAAACAAATCATATAAAAAGCGGATTGAGTTATTAACAGTCAGTAGTATTCTATATCTATCAGACTATCAGCCGATTTTTTTGCCCAATATTTATCACCTTTGTAAATTTGTATAGATTGTACATGAATTTTGCCTTTCAGTTGTCTTTTGAGCCTTGGCCTAATAAATATGAGAATTTTTAAAATATGGCCACTTAAAATTTAAGAAGAATTTATTATGGAAATAATACTGTCCATATCCTTGTGGTCCTAAAAGATAAAAAAAAATTGAATAAAATATAAATGTTATTATTATTATACTTAAAAAATCATTAAAGATAAAAATGTTATGGTGGAGAAGAGAAACCCGAGGTTCAAGACAAAAAGATTGGGGAATAAATATGAAAGAAGTCGTTGTTGCCATTTTTTGTGGTGAATAGAAGCCGATGAAGCCTCAATTTACAAAAGAGTAATGGCCCAATTTTTTTAAAAAATATCTAAAAATTATTATTTTACATGAATAAGTTAAAAATTATATGTAGTGAAATCGGTGGTTTCTTAAAATATACTAGAATTAACGAAAGTGTCATTTCAATTTTTACGTTATAATATATTATAATTTTAATATTGATACAAATATTATTTTTTACTATAATATTATATAATTTTAAATAGTATAATAAAAGAGTCATAAATTTTTCTACGTTACTTTAAGTTACAAACATATTGTTTTAATGTGAAAATAGAAATAAACAGCTTTATAAAAGACATGACATATATATTTGTAATTTACGTAGAATCATTCGAAAATAATATGATAAATATGTTATTTTAATATATTAATTTAAAAATAAGTTTAAACTAGTCAGTAATATTATAATCTAACTTTTCATATGAAAAAATCTCGCACAAATATAGAATAATAACTAGTTATTATTTTTTAATAAAAATAAGAAGGAAGTATTAATGTTAAATTTCACCTCATTGCGGCTGTCTTTAATCCAATTCCAATTTTTTTTTTTTGTTAACAATCGATTCGCTACATTTAACTTTAATCCAATTACAAATCGCAACTAAACTTTGATTTTTATTTTTAAAATTGATTAGCAGAACTTCCAATTTCCAAAAAAAAAAAAAAAAAAAAAAAAAAAAAAAAAACTTACATCATTTACAATTTTCGTCAAAATTGGATATAACTGAGCCCAAGTCCGGTTTCTCCGGTATGGTTCAAGATTTTGATCAGAAAGCCTTGTTTCAAACCCCGATCGAGTTGCTTACTGATAAGTCTGGATTGAAAAAATGACAAAATGGGTGCAACAATGCAAAATTGACTAATATGGGTAAAATTTGAGACAAAAAAGGTAACACAAAAAAAGGCCATTATTCATAATTAGAACGTCTAAACATAAATAAAGGGAGAAAAGTGTCAATTTACCACCCCTCTCCTAAAGATATATATATTAGGACCCCGTATATATCCAAGAAGCTAGCTAGCTAGCGGGGATATTTACAAGTCATATGGTCGGTACCAAACATGTTATTACAACATATGATGTCTGTCGGTTTGAAGACTAACTACATGTTTCTTAGAATACAAAAAGAATAAAATTTGGTATTATAATTAAGTGGTTTTGGTTTGGTTGTAAATAAAATTTGAAACAAAATTAATTATAATTTCACATTTTTTACTCTTCATATAAATAACTATTTCATTCCTTATGTTCTATTATACTTTATTTTTCATTAACAATATATATGGATAAATTATTAGTATAATGCAGAACTCCACAATTTATATATATATATAAAGAAAAAACGAATTCATCAGTATATTCCTCCTATATCTTGTCTATTTAACAAATTAATATAGCCTACAATAAAGGGCATGTCCTTTGGTCCCTCAGCTAAAATATCCATATCATGTTACTCATCTTTTAAAAACTTTTTTAAAAAAGTAAAGTATATATATGTTTTGAACATATGTAAAGCGGAGAATACTATTGTTAATTCACGTTTACAGTGATATATATCATGGTGTATATACACGAGATACTGTATGGGTGATATGAAGGCATATTATATATATAATATGTATATAAGGAAGGGACAATTTATATATCATGGGTGTCATGACTATTGGGCATTGAGCAAGCTAAGGCCAGCTTGGAGAGCCGCTCCCCACCACGTACTTACATTACATACATATACATCATATGAGACCCTTTTTAACAAAAGCACATGCTATCTCTTAAATGAACCCCATTTGATTTGAAGAATCCATCTATCATACAACACTATTGCTATCATAATGGTGGACTGACTAATAGGAAAAATGTGATCGAGACTTTTCCATCCCATTAATT
Source organism: Clarkia xantiana subsp. parviflora (assembly GCA_036873135.1). Classification (NCBI taxonomy): domain Eukaryota; kingdom Viridiplantae; phylum Streptophyta; class Magnoliopsida; order Myrtales; family Onagraceae; genus Clarkia; species Clarkia xantiana. The sequence continues at coordinate 10,538,991 of JAPTYO010000010.1, read as the reverse complement.
CACTTTTTACCAAGTGGCTGGACTGGAGGATTATATACCAAGTGGGAATTCTATATATTATATTATATAATAAAGTAGGTAATATATATATAGTTTTCCTTCCATATAATTAAGTTGAGGGGGCAAATTTGGAAGATTTTTCAACTATTAGGGCACAGATCAACTATAATGTGAGAAGTTTCTTAAAAGTTAGGGTTTTTTGTGTGGCTAAAGATAAAAGTTAGGGTTAATTATCAAATTGCTTGCTAGCTTAGATTTCAAGTATTTGAATAATTTGCTAGTTTTTTTTTTCTCGAATTATTTATTTGTTAAAATTTTTCTTATGAATAAATTGATAGATCCCATAAATACAATGTCATATTTGAATGGAAATTACGTTGGAAGAAAATCATGGGAGGTTGATACAGTTTGTCGTGATTTTCTTTTCATGTGATAATTTTCGTCTAGAGTGTGAATAAATATTTGATGAAGCTAGTTATTATCATAAAGGAGACGTGTAACGTTCGAAAAAATAACTTGAACTACCAAATCGTCCGAGAGTGTTAAAACTGAATTAACAGTTAAATAATTATTAACCCTAAAAGTTAACATACTTATAATTATTAACTCCAAACCTCAACGTGGCTCGATCGACGTTGGTGGCATGTGTACACAGCCAAACTTCGTCACTACCTATACGGCTATACCTAAGCTAAGAAGAATTGGTATTGGATTGGACACAACAGTATTATTGTCCTTACTCTTGCCCAAATCTAACATGTCTTATCTTTATATATAGTCATATATATCTTTTCGGGTAGGGCGAAAATAACGTAATAATATTGCAATTTGAATATATGATGTGTTTGGTTTATATGAGTCGGTCCATAAACTTTGGCATGAGTAATCATAAGCTATGCAGTCAAAAACGAGTTTCTAAGTAGAGACGGAAAATGGTAGGTAAAGTCGAGTCGTAAAGACGGAACGTAAAAACGTAAGTTTCTACCTACTGCTAAATTACATTGGTAATGAAATGTATAAATGTACATATATGTAATTATGCAAAAGAGATACGAAAATAGTCAATATACTCATTAATATTCTATAACGTTTTTTCAATAAAAGATATGGCTCCACCAGTAGTCACCTCAATCGTCACAGTGAGTAATTGTTGGAATCGTGAGAAGAATTGACGAGTCAATTGTAGTGTGGGCCAGTATCTAAATTGATATTTTATTATTTTAAAAACTTAAAAAAGTAAAAGATATTGATTGAGTCTAAGACTCTTGCATATTATTAAATAATTAATGGATATTGAACTTGAATAGAATAAGAATAAATTTTGAATTAATAAAAGATTATTTGACCCATTACGATCCATGAAAAAAAACTCTCGTGGGTTTGGTTGATAAACTTTGTGGAATTGGCATAATTTATTAGATTTGAGCAATTTTTAGCAAATTAAGGTAAAAATTCTAGAAACGGGTAGAAACTTACGTTTTTACCGTTTTTACGACTTTACTCCCGTTTCTACTCATAGAGCGATTCTGGTACGTTTTAACTCGTTTTTTATGGTAAAAACGTGCGTTTTTACGACCTAGAAACGAGTTTTTAACCTTTCGGGTAGGGCGAAATAACGTAACAATATTGCAATTTGAATATATGATGTGTTTGGTTTATATGAGTCGGTCCATAAACTTTGGCATGAGTGATCATGAGTAGGTGTTATATAATTAAACCATTAAGCCTATAAATGCTAATGCCCAATATGTTATGGGGTATAGCTAAAAAATTTCCAAATATTTTTCCTTTTTTTCTTGAGTAATAATTAATCTCATCATGGGAGTGCATTAATGAATGACTCTACAGGTAAAATTGACAATCGACATGCATGCACCAAAAAGGGGAGATTAAAATCACATTCCTTCCATCTTTGTGAAAAGAAAGTCAAAATCCTTACTTCAAAACATGTGTTTTCATTTAATACGACCTCCCCTTTTTGTATAAATTTTTCATTCCCAATGCATAATTTTCATATTTTTTTTTTGGTAATTTTCTTGGCATCTTCAGATAGCTATATGATTTCTTCCACCAATTTAAATTATATTTTTTTTGGCCAAAAACCACATTCACTTTTTAGGTTAATTCCATATTTACCTTTTATTAAGAAAACAATTTTTTATTTACTTTTATTAAAAAAATTATTCAAAGATCATTTCTTAAATTGTAGAGAAGTATTGTAAATTTCTAATAAAGGGTATCTATTCTAGAATCATTATCAAATGACTTTTAAAACTTCATATATATAAAATAAAATTACGTTTATCAGCCATTTCATGAAATGAGAAATGATTGATAATACTCACGGTCTAATTATTATACATATAAATAAAATGGAGGCTTTATTTTATTTTCTTCATAATATATATAGACAATAACCGAAATATACTACATTTAGTACATCATGATATTCGAATTTACAGTTTTTGCTATCCGAAGTATCCTCCATAAAACACGGTGCTGGGTTGCATACTTTTACCCTTGAACAACACGTAATTAACAACCCTTTACAGAAGTCTTTCAAGTTACAAAAGAACCTAGTAAAAAACATATAGAGGTAAAAAAACCGAAATTTTCAAAACATAGCATCATCTTGACCTATATGCATGTAGTTGATTAGATTATGGTTCCCATTATCATCTCCATCATGTTGGTTTAGGGCACAATTGTCATCCAACAGCCATTTCTCAAGCAAACTCAGCGGCATCTCAGTGTGGTCCATCATCTCCAACTCCGGTTTCCTCTCATCTTCTAGAAACACGTGGGACCCACCCGGCGACCCCGATTGGTGCGTCGAGTTATCCGAGTTATTAAAACTAAATATCGAGTCAAACCCATTTTCGCTCGAGCTCGAACCGCTCGGCACCATGAACGAGTTTTCGTAATTCTCCGATTTGGTCACTCCCGACGAAGATAAAGACGGCGATTTGATCGGTTTCTTCATCCACCCCTCGAGCAATCTCGCTATGTTATCAGCACTAGATGCATAAGTGGAAGTTTGGTATGGTATATTGATGATATTGCTGGAATTGGTTTCTGGGTCAGTGGAAAGTTGAGGTTTTGAGTCTTCGGTCACTGAATTAGGGCTAATTGGCTTGCTGTCCAGCGATAATGCGTCGCTTAGGGCTTGTTTGGCCATCTGGATATCGGTCTGGAGCCTTCTCTCCCACTGGCCCTTATTTGAGACCGATACCGAGTTCGAAGAAGCTCGGAACCCTTCGGATTCGATCTCGAGACCCGACTGGATCCTCTTGAGCTTCTTCTTCAGATGGGTGTTCCAGTAGTTCTTGATATCGTTATCGGTTCTCTGCGGTAAGTAAGAAGCTATAGCTGCCCATCTGAAACCCAAATCAAATAAACCCTTTTCAATTCACTACAAATTCTTTAAGGAAACACTTCAAATTTTTAAGATTTGTGATGAATTTTAAAGTTACACTCTCTTGGAAAATACTTAAAGAATCAATTTTTCCTTACCAATAGGTTAATTTTCTTTAGAAATAAATCTCTAAAAAAAACTAGATTTTTTTAGTGATTAGTATCGAGATTATCAGATCGAGCGAAATTGAATGTTATTTTAAGCTTTAGACTTACCGATTTCCTAAAAGGGCTTGGAGATGAATGATCATCTTCTCCTCGTGATCGGAGAAGTTACCGCGCTTGATGCCCGGTCGGAGATAGTTAGTCCACCGGAGACGGCAGCTCTTACTGCACCTCAGCAACCCTAAAAATGGAGAAAACATAATTAGATCCAAAACCCATCTCGGAAAAAACCCTAAATCAAAACCCTTTCCAAAAAATCTAAGATCAAGAAGGTTAGCTAAGGAAAACTCTCTACAGTAGAGTAAGAGAAGTTAAGAAGCCACACCAGAAATTGCAGAAATATCTTAAAAGCAACAATTAATGCACCGAACTACCACCATACCAGAATTCTGGCCGGAAAATAACCACGTATATCCAAACCCAGGAAATTAAAAATGAAAAATACAGCAAAAACGAAAAAAAAAAAGGGTTCTTTTTAATTTCTTCATTCAGAAAATCAAAATAAATTTCGAAAATTGATATAAACACTGCAACACACACACACACACCTGTATTAGTAGGAACGGCTCTCCAATTTCCAGGACCGTGTTCTTGTATGTAAGAAACGAGGATGATATCCTCTTCAGGAGTCCATGGCCCTTTCTTCACTCCTATCTTATCACAGCACGGTGGCCGACCCATTTTCTGTATTCTCTCTCTAGATAATAGCAGTGATATAAATATAAATATCTAGTAAAAGCTAGGGTTGTCGGTGATGGAAATATAGGAAATCTTAGGCAAGAGTCCAAGTTAAGGCTTACTCTTGTCTGCCCACTTTGGCGATATATATAGAGAGAAGAACAGTCACAGAAATGAATCAAATTGACACAGAGGAAAAAGAAAGAGTGTTGTTGTCTAGAGAGAGAAAAGATGAAGAAATTAAGGAAATTAAGAGTCAAACTGGACAGCAAAGAGCATTTACTCCGTTGCTCGCAAAAAGTCAGCTCTATTGTTTGGACTCTCTCTAATTTCTCTGTGTGCCGCACAAAGCTAGCTAGCTAAGCCGTGTGGTGCGGCATTCAATATGGGCTTGTTGTGCGGTGGTGGCACCGAGAAAGAAAGAAAAAGGAAACCCTAATTTTTACTGTTCATACCTTGTGATTTGTCGCTTTGGCAAAAATGACGTCCATGCCATGGGTGTCTCTCCTAGATCAGATATGTACTACTACATTCAGTTAGGTTTGTCCAATTCGGGGCTCTTGGCAATGAATCTCTAGAAATGTTAATAACCAAACGGTCTCGGCCAAAATATAATAACCAAATTACGGTCCATTCGAGTACTACGAATTTACATATACACAGATCCGGCTAAAATAAACTCGACTTTATTTCGATTCGATTTCTCATCCATGTGTAAAAAGAATATTTTATCTCTCTTGAATTCTGATCGATACTTTCTCAAATCTAACGGCCGAAAAATCGAGTTTAAATAAACTCGACTGCGTTTTGGACAGCTCACTTACAGACTCACAAGTTGCGGGTGAAAATTATTTTAGGAGTGAAATAAAATTAAAATATTATAGATGTGGCCCTTTTGATTGCCTCCTACCTTTGGAAAACTTTAAAAAAAATTGTTGATTATAAATTTCATAACTCAATTCACCTAGTTAGGGTTCTCGCATAGGTTAAGCTTGAGCCCTGATTTGTACTCATGCTTCACATAGTCTACAAATTAGGTGACTAGGCAGACACATGCTCAGACAAAGGTGAACCCCTAACTTAGTGAATCAAGTTATGGGCTACTCATAATTAACAATTCAGATAGGTAAGATACACATAATCAATGATTCTTATACCCGGGGTACCAAATATCAACAAAAAAATTATTTTTAGTACTCAACAACACAACTAATGGTTTAGGCTCATTTTAGGATATTAATTATGTGATTTATCAGTTACTCATGATTCGATTCCCCAACCTTAGGGGGCTCATTCTGACTTGAGCCCATGACAAACCTATTCACTTGATGTGATAGACCATATATAGTATGAGTCTGGGTCACGTGCGAGCTCTTAGACTTAGCCAATTAAGTTGGCCCAAACCCCAACTTATTCCAAATATGATTTATTAGACCAACTGACAAAGTGTACTGTAGTATTAGATTATTTGATAAATTGTTAGTTGAATTTTTTTTTTTTTAAATATTTTTTATGCTAGTTGATGTTTAAAAAAAAAAAATCAAACTAACAATTTATTGTGCTTGCAATTTCACAATTAAACCTTATTATATTCTTGAGTAAAGTGGCATCCTTAATTACAAGAAGTTAAGCGGATTTCAGAAAATTTGTTTATAACAGATAATACATATATTCGTTTTACAAGTTAGGACCATTTTGGGTCCTAGACCCCACCTACTTGGTCCATGTGGATCTGGCAAGACCCTATAATAAGCCAGCCGAGTATATATGAACTTCACATTAATGATGTAATTATATGGTGTATTTTGCGCCTTATTCCTTAATTAAAAATTATGATTCATATCCCACTAAAACTTTAAAAACGTATAATATTTATGGCTACTACTATACTTCTTAAGAACTAATTCGATGTTAGAAGAATAGAACTGATTCGATGTTAATAGAATTTGTCTAAATGTAAAGTAAATATACTATGTATCTTCCTAAGCAACTTCTATAACCAGTCTGTGGAAATATAAAAACTTTATTTGAGATGAACTATTTTTAGGTGTCACTCGACGCCGCCACCACGTGGTATCCCTCACCCAAGACACAACCATGCGGGACCCAACTATTGTTGGCTTATTAAACTCCAAGGACGATATCCACGTCGGATTTAGCGATATTAATTCTGATCATAATTAAATCTCAAAGATAGGATATATATATGATGGATCGATCTATACAAAAATAAAAAAGGCAAAGGTGAATCGAACGTGAATCTTGTATTCTTGTTGATCTTTCGAAAGAAAAAAAACTTGTTGATCTAGGTTGAATTCGGTCCCCCAATTAATAATCTCATCCAATGCTTAAATTAATATAATGTAGGTTAGGGATGTCAATATCGTGGGTGGGTCGGGTCGCCAAACCCGGTCCGGCAGGTGAGATTCACATTGCAATATCACAAATATTTAATTCATTTAAATTATAAATATAAATATAAATTCAAATTAGAATTATTAATTATTAAACTAATATTAATTCTTATTATTTTTATTATTATTATAGTATGTTAACTGATATATCTACCCAATAGTTACACCTCAAAATGATTTATTATGATACCTAGAATTTCGAGTTCTAAAATTTGAAGGGGTAAAGTGTTGATCATGAATATGATTTCATTCTCATGGTTAGGGCTGGGCAAAAAAATCGGCTCGGAAGAACCGAACCAAAACCGAACCGGTAGGAACCGGTTCCTGATGAACCGGTTCGGATATGGTTCGGTTCTTGAAGAGGATATACGGAGCGGTTCTTGACCGGTTCAAATAGGTTCGGAACCGGTTCTGAATCGGTTCTCTTAAAAAATGATTGTCGTCAAAAACCTAATTTCTAAAGAGCCCATCCGTAGCATTTCATCTCCTGCTAGGCGCTTGTTGAAACCCAAGACGACACGTATACTGTTACTCTCTCCCGCTCGCTGCTGCCATCGTCGGTCCCGCTCGCCCCAGGCTCCTGGTCATCGGTCGCCGCTCCCAGTCGACACTCCCGTTCGCCCCTCCTAGTCGCCGCTTGCTGCTGCTGGTCGACACTTCTCTCTTTCCGCGGGAGAAAGCTTTTATTTGGGGGAGCCATATGAGTTTAGGCTAAAATTAGAGCATCTAAGCTTTGTGTCAGATGAAATGACTTTTGATACATTGATTGGATGGAGTTTTCATGAAGGGAATTTGAAAACTTATCGTTCTGAAGACAGAGGTTTGATGCCCAATTTGTTATCCTACAATGCACTAGTCTGGGGAGTATTTAAGCAGGGCGGATAGGAGCATGCCTTTTACATCCTTAGAGAGATGATCGATGAGAATTATTTAGCTGGGTTCTGCAAATCTTGAAGGTTTGATGAAGTAAGAACCACCATTTCTCAAATGCAGAAATTTAAAGTAGTTTGGTTATATACAGTGGATGATCCCATATGCAAAGCATTTGCAGTCCTGGGATTTGATCCTCTAGGAGTGAAGTTAAAGAGAGTCCATGATGCACGATTGTCTAGGACAGAGTTCTATGATAGTATAGGGTACGTACTTCACCTAGAGACTGGCCTAAATGAGTTTGATAAAAGACCAATCAGATTTTAGAAGAGTCAATAATACATGATTTAAAATTCACTCATGATTAACAAATGTGGCCATGGAAAATTCAAAACCGCTTTGAGGTTAGTCGATGAAATGCATTGCGTGGCTTGTGGGCAGGGTCTGTCTTCTTCTGCACTATCAGCTATAGTCCTGCTTTCTTTGTTACAAGAAAAGGGGCTTTCTTCATCTCAGTCTTCTATTAAGGGAATTAATCATACGATAGGTAAAATTCCTAATTTTTTAGGTTTGGTAATTTTTGCGGGTTTGGTATAAGAAGAAGTTCTAAGTTTAGTTGTGCAATTCCTACTGCAAGAAATGATCTGGTCGTAGATGTTTTGAGTTTTTTTTTTTTTTTGCCAAAAAGATGTTTTGAACTTATTAAGGTATTAAAAAAAAAAACTAGTTCGGTCCGGTTCAAACCGGTTCTGAAACGGTTATACTATGGTTTGGTTATGTAGCTCCTAATTCAGTCCGGTTCTTGCCTAGTGTATGGAACCGCCGGAACCACAAATTCGGTTTTGGTTCGGTTCTGAACCGGTTCGGCTCAGAACCGAACCATGCTCAGCCCTACTCATGGTCACTACTCACTAGTGAAGATTGATTCCCTGACTATTAGTTAAGAGATAAAGCATTGAACCGCTACACCATATTACATATATAATATAGTTTAAGTGAGTGAGTGAGTGTATATATAAGCAAGAAATTCAATCCAATTTGAAAATTAATTTGTTGTAAACTTTTTCTACTTATATATACTATATACCGACTCATATAGACTCTCATTCAGTTTTTGAGTTTATATTTCATTTAATCGAGTTTTCATATATATATATATATATTTGAAATTAAGGTCTTTCAATTCCAATTCACTAGTCAATGTTTTGAAATTTAGCCTCGTCGAACCAATTCACTAATTTATTTTAAGGTTACTCATGTGATCTCAGAATTGTGTAGCATGTTAGACCATTTTGGCTCTTATATAGTTGTAAGTCCTTATTTATATACTATAATGACTCATATATATATTGTGGGATAGTAGATAGGGATACAATGTAAAACGGGGTTTTGTTTGGACTTATCGTTTGTAATGGAGTTGCTATTCCTGACTTAGAAATACAATGTCCCTTTATCATTTATTGGCCGGAGATTGATATAGACACTGGCTATCTATGTATTTAACCATATAATATATAGTATTATGTTTTTTTAAAACCAAAATATGGTAAAGTGGTTTCAGATGTTATTTCTTAATTAAGAGTTATGGTTTAAATTCTATTGAGACCCTAGAAATGAAAAACTATTCATGATCAGAGTTTACTCTTATGAGTTAAGCCGATTCGAATGTAATTATGATTAATTTATCTGTAGCAAACATATTACATATGTTCTACTCCACAAACACCCTACACGAAAACAATTTTTATTTTGTTGTATTTTCATGCATTATCTGTTTGTTAGGATTTGGATATTTTTCTTTTGATATATTAAATACACAATCTGGTTCATTTCAACAGTTAAAATTTTATTAGTTAATTAAGCTTGATTAATTATTGATCACAATTAAAATTGAAATTAGTCCTAATCGTTCTCTGTTGCTATCAAAAGCTCTACGTGTCTCAATAGAGTCAATTTACACAGAAAAAAGAACAAGATAGATAAGATGATGACATTGGCCGTAAGATTTAAATATTACAACATACTAAAACTAGACTACAAATAATGCATGCATGGTATGGTGTCGGTGTGATATGTCTTGTAGCTACGTAGATAATACAAAACTCGTTTCATATGTATCCAATTAATTAACTTAGACGTTTATGTAGTGATGAATGATGATGATATCTAAATAGACGGGACTCAACTCAGCGCCATGATCTCCTTCAAATCTAATTTGACTTATTGGTATGAATTGATCAACATCGTCAAAGCAAAATAGACAAAAACTATGAAATCACTCACGCCCGGTTCTTACGAGACAATACGGCTAAAATATATGCCATCACTCATATATATATATATATTATATACATTTTTTTGGGCTCATATATATCTAATCTAAATCTAAACCATAGATATATACTAAAGTCATGTCATCTATTTATATTTGAATACGACGTTGCAAATTTTGAGGTTTTGTAACCTCTATATATATCATCAGTATTGAATCTTGAAAACTACGTATTTTAAATGATTTTATAAGTTAGTTAATAGCTGTGTCATATGTAGTCCTCTCAATGATCCATCAGTTCATTATAGACAGACGAAACTATATAACATACCAAAATCAAGTGAATCGATCAGTCAAGATTAATTTACGAGACGACAAACTGTTTGGAGATTGCTTCGTGTTACTTTTGAATCATATAAATTATTATCATAGATTTCATTATCCATTTGTTTGAATACCTAGAGAGGAATATATGTTATATACATATATACTGTTTGATTACAAAACAGTCGAATTTATAGTTGTTAAATCAGACACATTGAAATTTGTACAACAAATGAGATTTTGTTAAGTTTGATTATTTCTTGAAATATGATTAAACTCATTTGTATTTACAAGCAGCTGCACTTTAGTCGTTTTTTAACCAAAGAATATGCGTCGTGAGCAGGAGGGCCCGAACATTACATAACGGGATGGGCCTAGGGTCGCCACTACTAGCCCATTCCTTTTTTTGCCCAAAAAAAAAAAAAAATATGCGTCGTGTAAAAGTACCATATTTTCATGAAAATATATGCATGTAAATTCTTTGGCTAATATATACAAGGCTTGTTAAATTTAAAGTAACATTAGTTGTTGGTGTCTACATTCTCTTTTGCTGTGAGACGTGTGTATGTGAGCCAATTCATGCAGTCCAGTCAACGCGTATTTATTTATATGTTTAAGAACATCCACAATGGTATTACGTAAAGATTACGTAAACGTGGGTCCTACATGTTTATTTAAGTAAAGTAACAAAAACTATCTACAGTGGTTTTACATAGCATTCCTTAAAGATGGGGCCCACACATAAATTTATGTTTTTACATAAAGCATTCCTTAAATTTAAGTAATGTATTATGTATTACGTAACTAATTTTTTATTATAAATTAATTCATTTTATAATTAATGCTAATATCTTATTGGTGGTTGTTGGAAAATTTAATAATAAAATATATTTAAGGAATATGTTTAAGTAATACGATTGCAGAGAAAATATTTTTTTACGTGTATCTTAAATTTACGTATTACTTAAAGTGCACATAAATGTCTACGTGGCAATTTTAAAGAATACAATTTATGTAAAACCATTGTGGATGCTCTAAAGCAGAGTTAATTAAGATGAATTGACTTTTTTTTGTTAATATAATAACTGAAAGTAACTCTAACATCGAGCCAGTCACACGCCCCGCATGTTTAACATTTTTTTAAAAAAATTACATACATGTATATATTTCATCATAAAGATCTTCCATCTCCTACACTCTTCTTGTCTCAGCCTCCTAGGTCATGCCTCACCGTTAAGATCTTGACACATGTTCTGAGTGTAATTAATTTTATGGTTTTTTTATATAATACTATTGTGATTGTTGAACTCTAATTTTTTTTTTTAAATCTAATGATATTGATATGTGTCAAAATCTAAACGGTGAGACGCGATTTGAGACACAAAAATTGGGCAGAAAATCTGAATCATATATTTCAATACGATTGTACGATTGTAAATATACTTGAGTTCTCATTGAATCTCAAACTTTATGATATGATATGTATTTTTTTTTTTTTTTTGGGAAATAAAAGATACATATAGTTGTAAATTGTAATGTTAGTATTGGGGAACGTGTCACCAATAATAATTGCCATCGATCGATGCATATCCCCATCATTAAATCTTGATATGAATATCATTAATTGATACCTTTGGACGTGTCCACTATCCCATGCATTAGGAATCGTCTTCTAATTCTTCTTTTTCATTCATACCCGATATGAAAACTCAATACACTTAACTTCTTTTTCTTCTCCCTTCTTCTAGATACCAACTATATTATAATGTGTTGGCAACTCCATATTCATTCTCGATTATATTAATTCATAGTTGCAGAATCCAGAAACTCGACAGTTGTCGACGTAGCAGAGGTTTGATTGCAAGATGGGTCCCACACTTAGCCACGTATACGTTTTTTGCACATTTGTCGAGGAAGTAGGGATGGGAGCTTGCTTGTTTGATTGGGCCTGGTAGGTAGTATTGGGTCCACATAACAAAAGGGCTAATCCGAATTCGTATTATACAACGGTGGGCCCATCCTTTGTAACGCAAAGCCTTAGTTGTCCCCCATCTTCACTAGTGGGGCCCACCGTTCATTTGCTGAAATCTCAACACCTGGATGTGCAATTAGGGTAGACAATTTCTATCACGATACAGATAACTAAATTATAACTAACTATCCGATCTTATATACAAATATATACAACTTTAACGTGTAAAGTACATGAGTAAAAAAATAAGTAGTTATACGTCTTACCAAGTCGTGTATAATATGTGATGAGGATTAGCACGTTAATGAAGTTGTATTTAATTAACATAAAGGGTTAAGAACACAATAGGGACCTGAATGTTTGCCCATGTTGTCAAAATGGGTCTGAATTGAAAAAACGTATTATTAAGGGTCTGAATTTTGAGTTTTGTTGATAATCGAGTTTCCGTCCAAATTTGCTGTTAAATGTAACGGAACCACGTGAAATGACAGAATTACCATTTTGCAATTATTATACAATTTATCAGTTTAATTAATGAAATGTGAAATATCTAAAATACCCTTGCACACTAATTATGCCCTTAAGGCCGCCACCGACCACCACCCCAGCTCCGGCAACCACCACTCTAGCTCCAGCTCCGAACCGGGGCCACAGAGCTCCGATCGGAGCTTATTGGCTCCGATCGGAGCTTTTTTGGGTCGCCGGAAGGGGGGGTTTTGGTCGCCGGAGGGGGATTTTGGTCGCCGGAGCTGGGGTGGTGGTCGCCGGAGCTGGGGTGGTGGTCGCCGGAGCTGTGGTGGCTTAAAGGGTATTTTTTTTTAGGTCAAACATGTGAGGGACACACTTTGGTCAAATGACATTTTCGGGTTTTCAAATTATTTTCGGTCACATGCCAAGCATGTGACCACTTTCCGTCACTTTTAACAGAAAAAATGGACGGAGACCTCACTTATACACAAAACTCAAAATTCAGGCACTTAATAATATATTTTTTCAATTCAGACCTCTTTTGGCAACATGGGCAAACATTCAGGCCCCTATTGTGTTCTTAACCAACCCATAAATGTGTTTTTTTTTTTTCATGTATAAAATTGCTTAAGGTTAATGTTAAAATCATTCTTATATGTTGTGTCTCTAATCTCTATCATAATTCAAACTTGGTTTGTTATTAAAAAAATTAAATTGTTTTACCGGTCGGTCCAAATAAGATTGTGTATAAACCTAACTAACAATGTTGTTAACTACTTTTTCGTGGAATTATTGTTTTAAAAGATGAATTTTTCGAGTTGTTTCTCAAAATATATGATACTATATATGTCGGACCATTTGGTAATATTTGTACAAATTATGGAGAAAATAGTGCCATTTTTTTTAATGTTAATATTTCATTTTTTATATATGTATCCGTGTCATGTCTCGTGTATTAGTTTTGAGAAGCATTTAATTTATGATTGATCTGTGTACACGATGTTCATATCAATACACAATTTAGACAAAATACAAATAATTAATAGAAACATAAAAAAAATGTTGATAATTTAACTTGAATCAGAAACTACAAATTGTGAAAATTTAAAGAAACATGAGAAATAGAGTAAAATAAAAGAAAAATCTTTTTTGGCCAATAAAATAAAAAATTTGGGTCCTAACTATTCGATAGGAAAAAAAAGCTATTAAATTGATTGATTTTCATTTTTTCTATTAAAATTAACGGAACAAAAATATATTTTGTAAGTATCAATTAGGCCTAAACCATGAGTAACAAATATGATATTTCAGAAATATTAAATAACAATTTTTTTTGGGGTGCTTCAAACGCCAAAATTAGTAAAAGAAAAAAAAAGTGAAAAGCAACAAATATGATAGTTAAAGACACCGAATATCAATATTTTAAATTTGGAATATCGATTATGAATATGACCTATAGTAAAAAAAATCGTTAATTTTCCCCACAAATAACAACCAATTAGAAAAATTCCCCCTTTTTTTATAAAAAAATTCCGTCTGTGAATATATCTGTAGAATTTAAGGCATTTTTATGATTTTTTTTGCACATTACGTATAATATAGGTTTATGTAGTTTTCTGTTTTGTTCTTTCTAAAATCCTATTGTTATTGGGTGAAAGATTTAGTTGGGTTAACATTGATAATAACATTATCAAAACAATTTTATATTCTATGGTTAACCGAAAAATGATCTACTAACCTAATAGATTTATAGAAAAAAGTATATTATAAAATTATATAAATGGTTTAAATCAAACTTAGATTTGAAAAAAAAAAAAAATTGAAAAAAAAAAATATACGAGTGCATATAGCCGATCATGAAAAATTAGGTAGAGTGAACTGTGAAAGGCGGCATTTTGTCTGTATCGGGAGGGATTATAATGGAGTCGACATCTGAATGGGACGAGGAACCACGCAGAATGCACCACGTGTCGTAAAAGCAGGCCCATATCTCCGACAGAGGATTCAATGTTGGTGTGATCCCCCCCCATACAAGGAGGAGGAGGGGCCGCTGTTGACTCTCCATGAAAGGAAGTTATTACTTACATGCTTTAAGGTATTCTTTATTATTTATTTTACGTCTAATTATTATTGATTCATCATCATCATGCCTCAAAAGTCAAACCTTATGCCACGGTGTTTAAGCTTGCTTTAATGGAGGGCGTTTTAGTGAATATACATACATTTTACAGCTGCATGAAGCTGAAGCTAGCTAGGTCTGCGTATGTATGGGAGGCCACCACCTTAGCCGACCACAAACAGTCCTTTCTAGATACTTCGCCGTTTCTTCTTCTCCATTAAATGGCCCTTAGCCGTCCATTTTAAGGTTTTATTATTTATACAAGTTGATTGAGTCAATAACTTTAAAACCGGATCAGAGCTTGAATCGATATGGCAGTTGGTTCCCAATTTGATCGGTCTGATTCAGGGACGCAGATCCCCTGTCCCACTCTGTATGTCCCAGATCATAACTCACCGTTAAGATCTTAACACGTGTACTTGATGGATATTGATCTAAATATATCGGTAGATTTGATACCATAAAAGCAATTACCTATAAATAGTCTGATACTATAACGGTCAATCACATATAATATTCAGCTATGATAATAATAATTGCCTAAATATTATTAGGGGTGAGCGGTTCCGGGTATCCTGTGATTTTGGGTGTTCTTGGAACCTACCCTGTCTACATTGGTTCCTAAATTCTACTACCCAGAACCTACCCTGTAATATGTGGAACCGGAACCGGAACTACACCAATTGAAAACGATTGATTCCAGGTACCCGTTAGGAACCGACTTATTATCACCAATTATTTAAAAATTCCAACATAAAAAAAATGTTCTCCTGCATACAATAATATAAACTCCATCCATACAAAACTCAATTCAAAGTATCCGAATAGTAATTTTTTTTACTGGGTGCTGATGAGTGATACCGTTGTCTCATTTCGGGCCAAATAGTAAAATAAAAATCTACGTGGGCTTCAAGAGTTAAGTTCTGCATGCTTATGGGCCTGACAAGTTTATATATCTATATAGGGTTAAAGGTCCTTATGGTACCACATGTTTGCAAAAATTACACTATTCATACCACTAGTATTTTTTCGTACCGAATTGGTACCATATGTTTCCAAACCTTACTGTTTTGGTACCTCCGTTAGGGTTCTGTCAAAAACAGCCGTTAAATGGCATGTGCCATGCACGTGACCAGCCCAAAACTTTCAATTTTGTTACAATTTGGTCCATCTAATACATCCCTAACTTTTATTTTGTTCAATTTAGTCCTAAAACTTCAAAACCAAACCATTTTCACAAATTGACATAGCCGGACTTAGCCTAGGGCTAGGTCCGACCCTGGGTCATGGTCGCCGGACCCAGGCGACCCCGACCCAGGGTCGGACCTAGCCCTAGGCTAGGTCCGGCTAGGTCAATTGGGACCTAGCCCCAATTGAGTTAAATTGGGGCTAGGTCCAATTGACCTAGCCGGACCTAGCTTAGGGCTAGGTCCGACCCTGGGTCAGGGTCCCCTGGGTCCGGTGACCCCGACTCAGGGTCGGACCTAGCCCATGGCTAGGTCCGGCTAGGTCAATTTGGGGAAATGGTTTGATTTTGAAGTTTTAGGACTAAATTGAACAAAATAAAAGTTAGGGATGTATTAGATGGACTAAATTGTAACAAAATTGAAAGTTTTGGGCTGGTCCCGTGCATGGCACATGCCATTTAACGGCTGTTTTTGACAGAACCCTAACGGAGGTACCAAAATAGTAAGGTTTGGAAACATATGGTACCAATTCGGTACGAAAAAATACTAGTGGTATGAACAGTGTAATTTTTGCAAACATGTGGTACCAAAAGGACCTTTAACTCATCTATATACTAAA
This sequence comes from Clarkia xantiana subsp. parviflora, assembly GCA_036873135.1. Taxonomy (NCBI): domain Eukaryota; kingdom Viridiplantae; phylum Streptophyta; class Magnoliopsida; order Myrtales; family Onagraceae; genus Clarkia; species Clarkia xantiana. Next base: position 10,522,489 of record JAPTYO010000010.1, on the reverse strand, counting down.
ATATATCGGTTCCGATTCTGGTTCTGGTTCTCACAACTCATCCCGGAACCGGTTTTACAGGGTATTAATATTAATTACCCGGAACCTACCCTATGTTAAAAAATGTCTACCCGGAACCTACCCAAATGACCGGTTCTGGTTCTAGTTCCAATCGGGTTTTGCTCACCCCTAAATATTATAATACCATAATAGGTATTGATTATAAATGGCCCGATATCGTACCTATAAATAAACATCTTATTATTTTTTCAAATATATGATAACAAATGAATATATACAATAATGATCTCTCTTTTATATGAACACTGACTAATTTGACCGTCAGGGAGGGATCGTCGGGGATCGCCATGTCTTTATCCTTTTTTGTATGCGCGTTTCCTGAATATGAAAATGATACAATGTAAATAGTGATTTTAGTTGATCACTCTTATACCCCCTACACTCGGATCTTGGGTTCGCCAATCGCCAGTTGATATAACTATTGCCTTGGTATTGTATAACTTCAAGGAGAAGAAAACGAATATACGTACGTATCATGTAAGCATGCATACATGGGCAGATTCATGAAGTTAGCTAGGTGTCGTTGGAGATTAATCAGACGGCTTCGGCAATTAAGTTGCACCATGAAGTATGAAAACTGTCATGTTTCCATGTTATCATGGTAATATTTAGCTAGGTGGTCCTATAGCTCGATCAAATGGCACATTTGTCAATGTTTGTACTTTTTTGGACATTTAATATGCATTATATGTATTTACAAATTTAGTAACAATGTCAATATATATAGTAAACCGTTTGAAACATTGTACCGAATCGAAAGTTCTGAGCAAAAAGACAAGGACTTATAATTTTAGTAGAGCTACAGTTCATATTAATTATGTCTTATTATTATAGTCCAACATCGAGACTTTCATTTCATGATACGTGGGTTTTCACTTTGTTAATTTCCTTGTCCTATGTTATGTACTTAGCTATCTTTACTTTATTTTTGCCACGGTTAACTGTCTTTTATAATATAGGCCGGTTATAACAAGTCGAGTGTTTTTCAGTCGTTCTTTAGATTAATTATTGAATTAATTGTATTGAGATCCGATCTGTACTCTGGTTACTCATTTGATTTTCGATTAGCGTCGGTCACCAGTCATATCCATCCCTTTTTTTTTTGTAAATGGTCATTTCTCATCCACTCATCTCTCTAGTTTAATTTCATTTTTATTTTATATATACTTGTCCTTATTCTATAATTTATTATCAATATCTATATATAAATAGTTCTGATATATTTTCTAACGTGCTATTATAAAACATTAAACTTAATTTTTTGAATTATTTAACTTCGTGGGTAGTTATTTAAAGAATTTTAATTATGTATGATTAAATCAAATAATTACAACATGTGAAAAAAAAAAATGAACTTTATGCATTTAAATGTGTAATATTATGCTACAAATCACGACCAAAGATTCTGAGTTTTATAACACAAAAAAAATTACATTATTAAATATTTTTTAATATCTATAAATATATTTAATTTATTTTAATATTCCTAATTTCTTTGTTTTTCATGACCTCCTGATTTATTTATTTCTTAAACTATAATATAACTACTAAATCAGTTTATTATATATAATTATATGTTTTTAGTATCATATTTTTTAAAAAATATTTAAAAGATCTTTTCAATACGTTTTTATTTTAGGTCAAAATATTACACGTCATGCACATGTTCACAAATACAAAATAAAAAGCGTCTACGTATTCATTACCCTATGAAAAAGTTATAAAAATACACCATTAAGTTTACTTTACACAGTTAAATATGTCTAAACTTTTACTTTTGAATAAAATGAGTCTGGACCATGGCTCTATGGAGCCTAGCATGTCAAGCCTCTTTGTTGAGTCGATCACGCCATGTGCTCCATGCTTTTAAAAAAATAAGTAAAATTGTATAAATTGATAGTAAATGCTTTAACAAATGTATAGTAAAATATAGTAGAGTTTTGTTTCAAAAGTTCTCAAAGAATATATTTTTTTTTTTTAAATTTAAAAAAGGTATATATCAAAGTAACAAAGGGAATAGGTTGGACTATCATCGACTTATAGTTTCAATATGGGCTAGGCAATATTACTAATAGAAGAATGACGGGCGTAGGAAATATGAGTTTTTGAGCTTGGAGCCCGAGCCGGAATTTTAGAATAAAAATAACCCACTTGTTAACTCGGGATGGATTTTCCATAACGGTTTCAGATCGGATTTGGGCTGTTTCTCATTTTTTTCGGGTCCAAAATGATTATCTTTTAAGGTAAAATGATTTTTTTGGAGTCAAACTATCCTCATGTGATTTTTAGGACTTGTTTTTTTATTTAATTATTATTTGAAGTGTTAACAATTCGAAGTGTGACTTATCCGACAATCATGACTTCATTCAATTAATTAGGAGGCTCGTCTTGATTCGAGCACTTACCAAACATGTTCACCTGGTCTAGAGACCATGTTTATATCAAGCTCGGGTTTGGACGAGTTCAATGGGTCACTCTAGCCTATCAAAACTCTAAATCGGCCATTGTTCAATTAGCCAAGCTGGGGCGTTCGCCCTAACCGGTTCATGCTAGACATGTGGTCTCTCCAACTAAATGAACATGTTTGATCCGAGCTTTAGTGAAGGTGAATCTTCTAATTAAGTGAATCAAGTCACACCTGATTGAATATCTGAAATTCTAAAAAAATGGATCTTTTAAAACTTACAAGTCAGATATTTGAGACTAAAATGTTGTTTTTATTTTCCTAACTTATTAGGGATCTCACTACTAATATATTAATAAAACTCATTTGATATTTATCAGAGAAATAATTGGACTCCACATCCATTCATCATCTAGTGCATGCATTATATGGGCTTCGGAATCACCATGCACTTGTTCTCATTATACACAAACTTTAATCCGACAATAAAAAAATGATGTTATACCCCAAAAATGATATTACCCCAACATGATATTGATTGTATAAACAAGGCCTTAATCAATGCCCTATATCAATTGAATACACTAGTACTACCTACCTTTGGTATACAGCAATCACCATCCCAAATCCCGGCCCGATTCGTAGGGAACACCAAAGATTTGTAAAAGCTAATGACACTTCCTATGACTTAGAAATACAAAGTCCCTTCATTATTTATTAATTGGCCGGAGATTGATATAGACACTGACTATCTCTATTGTACTTAACCATGTAATATGGTGTTACGTAACCCATTAACTATTGTAAAACCCGAGGATGAAAAATTGCCAACAATGCATGGCACATGTCATGGCATGGTGTCGGTGTGATCGATGTATGTGTCTTGTAGCTACATACGTATATAATACAAAACTCGTTTCATATGCATATTAGCCATTTGTGTAGTGATGATGCTATCTTAATAGACGGGACTCAACTCAGTGCCATGATCTCCTTCAACTCTAATTTGACTTATTGGTTATGAATTTGATCAACATCAAATAACAAAAACTATGAATTCACTCACAACCGGTTCTTACGAGACGATACGGCTAATATATATATATATATATATATATATATTTTGGGCACATATCTAATCTAAATCTAAATCATAGATATATACTATGTAAAGCATGTCATCTATTTATTAGATTAATTAATTACAACGTTGCAGATTTTGAGGTTTACATGATCTTGTAACCTCTATATCAGAATCAAATCTTGAAATGACCTATTGTAAATTATTTTACAAGTAAAATGATCCATCACTTCATAACCTTATTAGAAGAAATATCAATATTAACTTCATTATTGAACGACGAAAACTATTTAAACACACCAAAATGAAGTGAATCAATCAAGATTAATTTACGAGACGACAAACTGTTTAGAGATCGTCTAGCGTTACTTTTGTTTCATAAATTATCATCGAATTTGCGCAATTAAATTTGCAGCTATTAGATCAAACACATTGAGTTATATGCAACGGGTGAGATCTGATTAAACTTATGTCATTCCTGAAATCTGATTAAATTCATCTGTATGTATTTATAATCAACTGCAAATTTAGTCCAACCTTTAGAATACTAGTGTGTAAAAACACCATATTTTCATGTAAATATTTATATATATATATATAGGTAAAAACAAATCTGATGGTTTAGGAACTGTGGAAGTCGGCACTAATTTAATCTGTAGCTGGAGGGATTATAATAATGGAGTAGACATCTGATTATATTGTTGGAAAAGCAGGCCCCCGACAGAGGATATGAAAAGGGCCGCTGTTGATTCTGCGTGAAAGGAAAGTTATTGCTTGGTTTAAGGTATTTTTTAGGGTTAACATGTGTTTTGGTCCATAATGTCTGACAACTTTTGGGTTTTGGTTTATAATGTTTTTTTTTACCTAGTTTTGGAACCATATGTTTGCAGATTTTTTCTAGTTTTGGTCTAACCGTTACATTCCGTCCATTTTTTGACATGTTCAAGTCACGTAATCCACTCTAAACTTTAAATTTAGTCCCTCTAATACTTTCTTAACCTTTTTTTTTCAATTTAGTCCCGAAGTTTCAAAATTGACCATAATTGGACAATAGGTCCAATTGAAATTTTGAAACTTCGGGACTAAATTGAACAAAAAAAAGGTTAGGAAAGTATTAGAGGGACTAAATTGAAAGTTTAAGGTGGATCACATGACTTGTACATGTCAAAAAATGGACGGAATGTAACGGTCGGACCAAAAACTAGAAAAAAATCTGCAAACACATGAGACCAAAACTAGGGAAATAAAACATCATGGACCAAAACTCAAAAATGGTCAAACATCATGGACTAAAAGACCTGTTAACCCTATTTTTTATTGGAGTGTCTTTGGCGAGAAAGTATTTTGTGTGACGGTTATACCATGTCATCAATGCATGTGGTGTGACAAATTAATGAGAGTGTAATATTAGGAAAAATCTCCAAATCATTAACCTTTAATCAATTAAAATATCTTTATTAATTACTAACAAATAAGTTTTTGTTTTTCTTTTCTTTTCTGAAAAAACTATTAGAATGAGTGAACAGTTTGGCTGGGTAAACCCTATAGTGTTAAATTGGTTTGCTCGGGTGAACCCTAGATGGTTAACATAGATTGAGTGAACCGTTTGGCGGTAAACCCTATAGAGTTCTAAATTGGACCGGACGGTTTAGCTGGGTGAACCCTAGACGACTAAAATTGGTGGCCGGATGAACCAATTTTTAGCCGTTTAGCGTTCACCCGGCCAATCTGTTCGTCCAGTTTTAGCCCTCAAAGGTTCATCCAGCTAAACTGCTCACCCAATCTAATAGGGTTTTAGAAAAAAAAAAAACATAAAACTTTCTAAACCCTAAAATTACTTAAATTCTTAAATTAACTAAACCATAAAATTACTAAAACCATAAACTCTAAAAAAAAAATCGAGAAAATAAAAACTCAAGAAACAAAAAAGTGCCAACAAAAACTTTTATTTTTTTCCCTAAAGAGTTGTATGTGGTTAAAATTAGTATATTAGGAGATAATTTTCATTAATTAAAAGTTTAATGATCTGAAATTTTTTACAAATGTCACAATTTTATTAGTTTGACGCACCACGTGGCGTTTATGATGTGGTATAACCGTCTCGTAAAATACTTTCTCATGGCACTGAGGCTCCTTAAAATGCAAAAAAATAGAGACCAATCTCAAGGTGACACATAAGCATTTCTTCTAAATTTTTATGGAGTGCATCACATGTGATTATCTTACATGTTTAAGTATTAGTTGTTTCTTTTTACTAATTCTTTTATAACTCCAATTAAGTTTAGTTGATTTATATATATATTTCTTCTTACCCAATATATATATATATATATATATATATATATATATATATATATATATAGCGCGTTTTCTTATTCGACTAATTCTGTAAGAAAGTCACATTTATAGCGAGACAATTAATGGATAAAAATTTACAGTAGTTTTGTCGCATTTTTTTTTCTTTCTAGAATCCTTTGGGTCGGGTAAACCCTATAGGGTAAACCTGTTTAAATAATTTCATTTTTTTTCTTCCTAAAACCCTATTAGGTCGGATGAACCCTAGAGGGTAAACGTGCTTAAATAATTTTATGTTTTTTTTCTTCTAAAACCCTATTGGGTCGGGTGAACACTAGATGTAAAGTGTTTAGATAATTTTCTGATTTTTTTCTTCTAAAAACCGATTAATTTGGTGAACAGTTTGACATAATCACCTGATGAACCTTAGAGAGGATAAATGAGTCGACAAGCGTGTTCTTATATTATAATTAACTAGATTATTATCTAAATATTATATAGGAAAAAAATATAAAACTATTTATATAAATATTTTATAAATAAAATTAATTAAGATAAGATTTTTTTAAAAAAGGGAAAATTATAACTGAAATTTGAACATACAAAATTATGAGTAAAAGCTAGAGAAATAATTACATAGAATTGATTTTCTGTACACTCAACAAAAGCTTGGAGTAAACACTGACGATCTGCAATTGGTTTCCTTTGTAAGAGGCCCCTTAGCTAAGTATTATTCTTTTTATTATTTGACGTCTAATTAATTATTGTTAATTGATTGATTGATCATTTTATGCCTAAAAAGTCAAAGCTTTTGCCACGGTGTTTAAGCTTGCTTTAATGGAGGGCGTTTAGTGAATACATTACAGCTGCCATTTTAGTGAATACATTACAGCTGCCATGCGTGACAGTTGATGAAGATGAAGCTATCTAGGACTACGTATGCATGGGAGGCCACCACCTTATAAGCCGACCACATACTTTGCCTTTCTAAACATACGTACGTTACGTATCTATGTTAAGCATGCATGTGTCACGGGCTTGGAGTTTTCCCTAACTTTCCCTCACCTGTGCGGCCTTAGGAACCGCTTCTAAGTCAGCCTAACCCTCGATCACAAAAGCTAAAGCTATGAATATGAATAGAGAACTCTTATATGTATTGTATTTGCTCAACTCTTGAATGATTACAAAAGAAGGAGAGGACCCCTATTTATACAAGTGGGGAATGCTCTCAAAGGAAGCTTTACAATTAATGAGGAGACATGTATGGAAAGTGGCATCTTCTAATTCTATCCTCTAATAAAACGAACCTAGACGGATACATCGTATCGGGACACTTGTGACTTCACCCTCCTTGGTTGCCATTTGTGGATGGATTCCGTTCACATTGGGTGTATGCTCCAGGTCCATGACATTCTCCCCCACCAAACTCAGACGACGCCCTCGTCGTGTCCTCGGCGTGATACTTGTCAATCTCCTCTCGAAACGGCAACAAGGCTTTCTCGTACTCCCAGCTTGCCGTGCTGACGGGTTGTCCCTTCCACTTGACATAGTATTCGCGCCTCGGCTCCATATTTCTCTCTTCCACGATGCGCTCCCCAAGGATTGACTCCACGATCTGTTGTTTGACTCGAGATATGGATGCCAACTCCGCCTTCCTACTCAGCGCATCAGCCACAAAGTTCGTCTTCCTGGGCTTGTACTCGAGCTTGAAGTCGAACTCCGCCAAGAAATCCTGCCATCGAGCTTGCTTTTGGGAAAGCTTCTTCTGCGTCTGGAAGTAGCTCGTGGCAACATTGTCCGTCTTAACAACGAACCGCGCTCCCAAGAGGTAGTGTCTCCACGTACGAAGGCAATGCACCACCGCGGTCATCTCCTTCTCCTGGACGGTGTACCTCCGCTCGGTGTCGTTGAGCTTTCGGCTCTCAAACGCCACTGGATGTTCATCTTGCATGAGCACCCCTTAAATGGAATAGTCTGAGGCATCTGTCTGTACCTCGAATGTCTTCTTGTAGTCGGGCAGTGCGAGCACGGGCTCTTCGGTCATGGCTCGCTTCAACTGCTCGAACGCCTTCTGACACTCCACGGTCAAATCCCAAGTTTTGTTCTTCTTGAGAAGTTCCGTGAGTGGCACCGCGATCTTCGAATAGTCCCTCACGAATCTGCGATAATAATTCGTAAGGCCCAAGAATGATCTCACCTCAGTCACCTTTGTTGGCGGCTGCCGGTTCTCGATGCACCGCACCTTCCCCGGATCCATTCTCACGCGTCCTTCCCCAACGATGTGGCCGAGAAATGGGATTTCTCGTTGTGCAAACGCGCACTTCTCCCTCTTTGCATAGAGTGTGTGCTCCCGCAATGCTTCGAACACTTGGCGCAAGTGCTCGATATGCTCCTCCAACGTCCGACTATACACCACAATATCATCGAGATAAACCACCACGAAACGATCTAGGAACGGATGGAGTACCTTGTTCATGAGCGTGCAAAATGTAGTCGGCGCGTTGGTTAATCCGAAGGGCATCACGAGGAACTCGTATGATCCATAGCGCGTCACACAAGCCGTCTTGGGTTCGTCTCCCTCCGGATCCGAACTTGCCAATATCCCGAGCGCAAGTCTAGCTTCGAGAACCACTTAGCTCCACTCAATCGGTCGAACAAATCTGCAATGAGAGGGATCAAGTACTTGTTCTTTACCGTCAATTTATTCAGCGCCCGGTAATCGATGCACATCCGTAAGGAACCGTCTTGCTTCTTTTGGAACAGCACTGACGCTCCATACGGTGACTTGGACGACTGAATATACCCCGCGTCTAGCAGCTCCTTCAACTGCTTTCGCAACTCCTCCAACTCTGGTGGTGCCATTCAGTATGGCGCCATGGCGGGTGGTCGAGCATCCGGGACCAGCTCGATCTTGTGGTCCACATCCCTCTTAGGCGGCAACTTCTTCGGGAGTTCACTCGGCATAACGTCTCTCTTCGAACGCTTGACCGGCACGATGCATTGACACCTCGAATCCAAAATGCAAATGCAATCCGCAAAAGGAACGATCATAGCATCGATCCGATCGAGGAAGTCCATCCCGATAACAAAGTCATAGTCATCGTGAGGGATCACCTCTACCGTTTCTTTGCTACTCCAATGACCCAATTTAATACTTACCCCGCGAGAAATTCCGCATGCCGGGATTTCCTCCGAGTTCACCGTCTTCAACCGCGTATTGGTTTTCTCCAAGCGAAGATTTAGCCTCTTCGCAACCTCCTCGGACATAAAGAGGTTTGAGGCACCCATGTCGACAAGTGCACTCATCTTCTTGCCCGCAACTTCAATCTCCGCGAACATAAGGCCATTCGCCTTGGCCTTCTTGCCTTGGATAGCGCTGAGCATCCGCAATGACCCCAACCGTGCTCCCTCTTCTTCCTCCTCCTCGGAAGTAATAAGGGCTGCAAGCTTCTCGCGTTTTGGGCACTCTCTCGCATTGTGAGGCCCCTTGCATAAAAAGCACTCCATTTTGCGATTTGGGCAAGATCTCGCCATCTGAGGCCCCTTGCAATAGAAGCACTCCATCGGTCCGCGATCCTTCGTTTGTGATCCCCCAGTGTCATTTGTGAATGACATGTTGAATCTTCCTCCGTTGGACTTACCTCCCACGGATTTGGGAGACTTGTCACCTCCGGAATGGTAGGGTTTGCTGCGATCTCCCCCAATATTTGGCTGCTCCTTTGACTTCGGTTTCTCCGTCCGAAGCTCCTTCAACGACTCGGCCGTTGTCATGGCCTTGTCGAGCGTCTTCACATCCCGACGCTCCAGCTCTATATTCGCCCACGGTTTGAGACCATCCATGAACTGAAAGAACGCCTTGCCCTCGGTCATTGAAGGGATTTGGAGCATCAACTCCGAGAATTGATTGACATATTCTCGAAGACTCCCCTTGTGCTCCAATCGACGAAGCAGCCCCCGTGGTTCGTTTTCCGCATACTCCGGGTAGAATTGCACACGGAATGCAGCAGTGAACTGATCCCGTGTGTAAATTTGCTCCCCTCCTCGGCTATCGCGCTTCCTACGCCACCACACTAAGGCATTATCTTGCAGATAAGAGGAAACCATACCTAAGCGCGCCGAGTCCTCCTCTACTCTCGTTGCCTGGAAGTAGTCCACCAAAGCGAACAAGAAGTTGTCCACTTCGTTTGCCACTCTTGACCCCTTGAATGACTTCGGTCTCGGAATATCGAGGCGATGACCATGCTGCACCACGGCTACCCCCTCGCCTCGCATCCTCCTCACACGGTTGAGATCTTGCTTGAGCCCCTCCATTTCAGCTTGAATTCCCTCAAGCTTTGCAAGCTTCACCCGCATTCCATCGAGTTCCGCCAGCTTTGCGCGCATCTCCGCGACTTCAACAAGCTCACCTCGTATCGCGGCAAGCTCCGTCCGCATCTCCGCGAACTCCTTCACTTCCTCTCGAGTGGCTGTGATGGTAGTTTCGAGCGTGTCACCCTTCTTCCCAAGCTCCTCAGTGGCGTCCTTGACATCTTTCTGGAGCCCCTCCATTCCGGAACGTATTTTGTCCACACTCTTGGACGCATACACGGCATCTTCTTGGACTTCCGCCACCACGTGCCGCAGCTCCTCTACACGATGATCAATTTCCGCCAAATAATCCTTGGTATTCATCTTGGGCTTCTCGGCAACTACCATCTCCGACTGCTTGCTGGATGCCATCGATTGGATTGGATCGAAACTTTGCTCTGATACCACTTGTCACGGGCTTGGAGTTTTCCCTAACTTTCCCTCACCCGTGCGGCCTTAGGAACCGCTCCTAAGTCAGCCTAACCCTCGATCACAAAAGCTAAAACTATGAATATGAAGAGAGAACTCTTGTATGTATTGTATTTGCTCAACTCTTGGATGATTACAAATGAAGGAGAGGACCCCTATTTATACAAGTGGGGAATGCTCTTAAAGAAAGATTTACAATTAATGAGGAGACATGTATGGAAAGTGACATCTTCTAATTCTATCCACTAATACAACGAACCTAGACGGATACATCGTATCGGGACACTTGTGACTTCACCCTCCTTGGTTGCCATTTGTGGATGGATTCCGTTCACATTGGGTGTATACTCCGGATTCCGTTCACATTGGGTGTATACTCCAGGTCCATAACACATGCATTGCATGCATAGGCAGATTCTTGAAATTATTCACTACCATCGAGGTTACACGTGGGCGGTAACACGTGGAGCTACGTATTACTCTTTTAACCAATGAAAATATAACAATTGAACTATGTGTTAGTTATTATCTAACACGTATCAGATGTTGATTGGTTGATAAGATAACACGTGGACACCACGTATTATCTCGGTGGGTAGACAATAATTTAGGGGAGATTAATCGGACGACTTCGACAGTAATTAAGTTACACTATATATATATATATATAAAAAGATTGAAATACTGTTCAGAAAAGAAAAAAAAAAGGGTATGAAATACTGTGTTTCCATTGGAAATTCCATGTAATCATGGTGCCTAGGTGGTCCTAGCTAGCTCGATCAAATGGCACATTTGTCAATGTTTGTACGTCGACCTTTTTTGGACATTTAATATGAATTATAGTATTTACAAATATAGTAACAATGTCATATATATATAGTAAACCGTATGGTATGAAACATGTACCGAATCGGAAGTTCTGAGCAAATAGACAAGGACTTATTTATAATTTTAGTAGAGCTGCAGTTCATATTATGTCTTATTATTATTATATATATAGGTTGGTAGCCTAAAGTGTGGACCTTGTCATTCTAGATAGGGCTGGGCATGGTTCGGTTTTTGGCCGAACCGGTTCAGAACCGAACCGGAACCAGATTTTAGGTTCAGTTGGTTTTCTATACCAGGTAAGAATCGGACCAGATTTTAGGCCCTAGAACCGAACCATAGGAGAACCGGTTTTGAACCGGTTCGAACCGGTTTTGAACCTTTTTTTCATTTTTTTTTTACTAAAATTCAAAATATACACCTTTTTTTTTTTACTAAAATTCAAAATATACGGCCAATATAGAACTATTCATAAGTTAAGTTTCGAGTTCAAAACTAAACTCAATTGACTGTAGAACTGATATGAGCTAACATAATATATAATAACTATATATAAGTAAACAAATCTGCTACGACCACCTATATATCCAATATGAACCAAACCCAAATAGTGAAGGATCTACCCTATGGGTGCAAACGATTCAAGCTACTCGTGAGCTTCTCGAGATCGGTTTGGTCGATATTCAAATTCGACTCGCTAAATTTCGAGTCGAGTTGAACTTTTTTTGATACCGAGTCGAGTTCGAGTTCACTTGTACTCGACTCGAGAGGCTCGCGAGCCTAATCGAGCTTTTTTGTTTTGCATATTCGAGTCGAGTTCGAGTTAGAGTTTTTCGAGTTTTACGTAATAATATTATATATGTATATATTGAGTCGAGGAAGAGTTCGACCTCGAGCTTAGATGCACCATTTATTATTTAATTGAATTTTTAACCTTATCGAGCCGAACTCGAACATGTCAAGTATGGCACCGAGTCGAGCTCGAGCTTGAAAAATTAAGGCTTGGTCGAGTTCGAGCTCGAGTAAACTGAGTCGAGTCGAGCTTGCCGGATACTCGGCTTGTTTATAGCCCTTTAATCTACCCAAAAAAAAAGATGCAAGAGTGTGTTACTATTTAACAATTTAGGCTTTATGTAATAAAAGTGGTTCTGAAAAACTGGTTCAAAACCGGTTCAGAACCTGTTTTGAACCAGTTGAAAACCGCTCCATATATTCCTTATCAAAACCGAATCATTTAAGAACCGGTTCAGTCAAAACCGGTTTGTATTGGTTCGGTTCCGGTTTGGTTCAGGTTCGGTTCGCCCGAACCGGTTTTTATACCCAGCCCTAATTCTAGATCAAGTATGGGCTAGAAAATTAGATGAGTACACAAATACAATACGTCCAAGACCGAGACTTTCATTTCATGATATGTGAGTTTTCACTTTGTTAATTTCCTCGTACAAACATTAATTGTGTTAGTTAGCTGTCTTTTATTTATTTTTGCCCTGTTAATTAGCTGTCTTTTATAATAGGGTTAAGTAGAGTTTTTTCAAGCGATTTATAGACCATTAAATTATTATCTTAAGATCCGTACAATAAGCACACTCATGTTGCTCATTTCATTTTTGGTTGGACGTCAGTCACCAATCATATCTTTCTTGTTGAACTTGAGTGGCTCTAAATTTCTGATTTCTAACAGTGACGTCCTCGTCGCAGCCGCCAGCCAGACCATCGTTTTCCTTCGGTAAGTGATCGGAACTCCGGGGGTTAACATCCCTTGTTCCGCGAGCCTGATCACTATCCCGGGTCGACTCCGATACCATTTTGTCACGCCCATAAGCCTGAGCGACTGTCCCCATTAAGCATAACCTAGCCTAGCAGAGTCCGTTGTCCTCACTTGGATCCTAAAAATGAGGAATTCCTATTATATTTGAGTAGTACCTATCTAGATTATTAATGCTCCAAATTTTTAATTTCTAACCGAATTGGTATACAAGTATATGAGGTATTACATCGTATAAATTCATGGCAAGAAACGTACGTATCATGTTAAGCATGCATGGGCAGATTGTTGAAGTCGGCTTCGGCAATAATTAAGTTGCACTATATATGAAATACTATCATGTTATTATGCACGGTGATATTTGGCTAGGCGGTCCTAGCTCAATGGCACGTTTGTCAATGTACGTAAGTCGACCTTTTTTGGGCATTCAATATGAATTATAAGTATTTACAAATATAGTAACAATGTCAATATATATATATTTTGGTGAGAGAATGTCAAAATATTAAACTGTTGAAACATGTACCGAATCGGGAAGTTCTGCCAACAAGACAAACAGGACTTATTTTAAAGTTGCATGCCTGCAGTTCATATTATATCTTATATTATTATAGTCCAAGATCGAGGCTTTCATTTCATGATACGTGGGTTTTCACTTTGTTAATTTCCTTGTACAATAACATTAAATGTGCTTAGCTGTCTTTTATTTATTTTTGCCACGGTTAGCTGTCTTTTATAATAGGACCGGCTATAATTAGTCTAAAAGTGTTTTTTCAACCGATTTGTAGACTATTAAATTAATTATCTTAACATTCGTACACTCACTCCGGATACTCATTTCATTTTTAGTTAAACGTCAATCACCAATCATTTTTTTTTTTTTACTGTCATCTCTCATCCATTCAACTCTCTTATTTAATTTCATTTTTACTTTATATACTTATCCTTATTTGCGTGATTTTTAACAATATTTATATATGAATACTTTTTTATATATTTTCAACTGTGCTATTTTAAAACATCAAACTTAATTGTTTGAATTATTTACCTATAGTTGGTAGTTATTTAAAGAATTTTAATTACGTATGATTAAACAAAATAATTACAACTTGTGAAATAAAAATATATTAAGGTTTATACATTCAAATGTGTAATATTATGCTACGTATCAAAATCAACGATTCTGATTTTTTAACACAAAAATTACATTATTAAATAATATATATTTTTTCTTTTAATATCTATTAATATATTTAATTTATTATAATATTATTTACTATTGATTGTAATCAAAGAATGTAACTATTATATGGTACTACATTTACGAATATGTTTTTTCATGTGAATGTAGACATGAACATAAATAATATTAATATCCTAAAATAACATGTTCATATTTTATATTATTTGTCTTCACGTTGGTTGTGTCACGTAGCACAATATTATACATTCGAATATATAAACTTTAAAATTTCTGATTTCACTGTGTGTGATTATTTAATTATACATAATTATATTTATTTAGATTACTACCAACTATAGGTTAAATAATTCAAATAATGAAGTTTGATGTTTTAAAATAGTGACTGACGCCGGACGAAAGATGAAATGATTAATCATATGATTTATCGGACGGATCTTGAGATGATTAATTTAATGACATACAAATCAATTGAAAAACACTCGACTTAATTATAGTCGGACCATTTACCATAAGAAAATTATATTCCTAATTTCTTTATTTTTCATGACCTCCTGATTTATATATTTCTTAAACTATAAAATAACTACTAAATCGGTTTATTATATAATTAGTGGTCTGCGTATATGTTGCACACATAAACTTCGTAATGATTTAGTTTTAAAAACTATCTAAAGAATTTTTGAAATTTTTTGGTAAAATATAAAAGTAATAAACTATATAATTTATGTTAAATTTATTTAAAAACAAAATTAAAAAACAAAATGAAGCTATAATACATAATTATAAATTTAAGATAAGTACAACTATGTTAACACTCCAACTGCTAAACAAAAAAGTGAAGTTGTAATACTATTAAAAATATATTAGAAATTACAATATGATGATGCTCTAAAACATAATGTAGATGCTCTTAGAATAGTATTTCTCAACACCATTAATAAATAGATGAGTCGAATACACTACTGAAGTAGAACAATCAACAAGTCCAAAGAATTAGAATCTAACTAATATGAGAATGAGTAAAAATACATAAATATGTATAGTAATAAAATGTATCAATGAACTATATGTAAAAAGGGAAAATACACTATAGAATTTTGAGCCAAAGAGAAATAATTTTTTTTAAGAGTTGAAAAAGTATATATCTCTAATAATTAAGAGAAAAATAAGTTAAACTTTGTAATAGATGTTACAGTACACAAATTAGGAGATTTTGTACAAATTCCTATAAACTGTATTATGCTTGTGTTAAAATTTCTAAACTTCCATAATGATATAGACTGAGGATAGACCTATAAGTTCCAGCCCCCGCCAAAAGAAATGAAAAAAGTAAGCACGAGCACAAAAAAAACATGCATAATTCATTATATAAACTTCTTGGGTAAAATCTTTTTACAGATCTCAAATCTCAAAGCCTTAATAGTCACATCATGCATACAGTAGATTCCTTTGGACACGAATCATTAAAATGAAAATAAAATTGTGAAGAAAAGAGGCATTGAATTAGTGGTCTTGTCAAATTATATCAGACTAAAAAATTACCATATGAGCCAGATGTGACCTTGCTACCAGACTTCAAATAATTGAGATTTGTCTTCTAGACATCACTTCCATCCTTAGGAATCAACTAATGCTCGACTTCTTATTGATAGTTGTTTGCTCGTACTCACTATTATTAGATGTCATAGGAGGAGAACTCAACAAAGTACGCTTCTGCAAATAAACCGAAAAAATAAGAAATTTGTACACTTAAAAGAAATTAATAAGCAATTTTAAAAGGTAGCAAATAGCAATGGAAGTACTTGGAAAGTTAACTGCTATGGTGGTGCTGCTTTATTTTTAATCCGTCACTATCATATAGTGTTTTTTTTTTCAACTAAATCGGTTTACATAATTATTAATAAATGAAGAGTGACAAAAAGAGCAAAACCAATTTGATAAAACTCATCTTATAAAGTTACAACCCTGACTGCGGGTCAGGTCAGCACCAGATCAAGTCAGTGAGAGGTCAGCTCGAAGAGGTGCTAGACGGTGGTGCAGCGTGTGGTGGTGCGGATATGCGATATATTTAGTATAGGTAATGTTATATGTTTTTTAAGAAGCTAAAGTAGAATATTATTATTAGTGTAGTTAATGTTATATGATATATGCTCACAAGTCGATAATTGAGACTAAAATAATGTTTTATGTTTACTAACCTAAGGATCTCTCATAGATGACTAATATTTATATCTCATACGATATTTATAAGAGACACAATTGGACTCCACGTTATTCATAATCCAACTATGCCTAATGATTGTATTATTGGCTATAGAATCACCCTGCACTTACAATAACTTTAATCCGAGAATACGAAAATGATATTAATGTTACCCCAAAAATGATGTTATCCCCTAGATGATAACATCGATTCTATAAACAAAGCCTTAATCAATGCCCTATATGCCAGCTTTCTACAGTATCAATTGAACACATACTTTTACATACATATTTACTTGATAACAACAAGGTCGTTGTAGTATAGTGGTAAGTATTCCCGCCTGTCACGCGGGTGACCCGGGTTCGATCCCCGGCAACGGCGTATTTTTTTAAAATATTTATTTATTTTCAATTTTCTTCAGCTCAAGCAACGTGCTTGATTTCGAACCACCCCAAATCATGAACTCAAATCGAAAAAAAAATCCAAGGGCGAGAAGTTGAGTCAATTACGTACCAGCAAGAAATAGCTGTGTGTGGAGAAGGAATTGTTGCAGTAGACAATGCTCAGAACATCAGTTACTTTGTTCTCCATAAGTTCAAGTTTACGTTTTGCCATATGAACATAGCCAAGATACTATATTCCTATCTTTTTTTCTCTCATTCTAACTAACATCTGAAAAATCAATCGTATTAAATTTATCGTGTTCTTAATTGTCAGAAGCTGAGGACTTGATTGAGATGGGTCTTGATATTGAACACTAAGAAGATCTGATTAATAATGAAACTGCGTGGAATGATTGCGATGATGAAGAAACGAAAAATGTCAAGGAAAACACCATTGTTTCTGATATGAATTTGGAGAAGTAGAAGCATTTGATCAACTGAATGCCTGGAAAATCCCGGTTCTTTGATTCTCATTAACCGAAGCAAAATAAATGGAGGGAAAAATAAATTTTCTAACCGATTTTTAGTATTTAAATTATGGGTGTATAATCAACAATTATTAGATATTGCACACCAAAAAGTTCAATATACAATCGGTATTTACAAAAAAAAAAAATTACTTATTCGGTCAGAATTCGGTATGAACAATATGGTAAATTCATTTTTAGTTACTGTATTAAAAAAAAATGGGTAACCTAGCATAGCCAAAATTGGAGCAACATGCCTCTAACTAATAAAGAACCACCAAGTCCCCAAAGAAAGCTTATCCTCCAAAAATGTTGTCTACTTTTGTCTTTCTCACCAGAATTGGACAGACACCACAACCTTCATTTCCTTTATCGGTGCAATTGTTACAGCAATATCATTTTTCACATATAGTACATATGGATAAACATACATACATATACCTATATAATGTAGCAGAAACACAAAGATTGCATTCATTATTCATTCAACAGAGTCCAATACCCTAAAGCTGCTTAATTAACATATCTCTTCCTCAAAGTTTGTAAAGCAACCACAAGTTTTTCATGAGGAGTAAACTCTCTGACAATAGGCAGTTCATTCAATTCACACACCCATGACCATATCAATGGATACTTATCCGGGTCTAACATCTTTACACCCAGAACTTGTTCCCGAACCGATTGCACACCAAAAACAGAGCACATAACAATGTCTAGGAATCCCATACCTTTCTCACCATTCTTCTTCAACAGGCAGTTCTTGATCCCCTCTTCTAACAACTTAAGTTTCTCATGAACATCCTTAATGGCTTCAACCTGTTCTTCCCCTTCCGTTTTAACCACAGAATATAGAGCCTCAAACACCTGCAATTATTATTATTATTTGTAAAGCAAGCAAATGAATCTTGTGTAGCAAGGAACCATCCATAAAGTTAAGATTTTTTTTAGGTTAAACTGTTGCTAATCGATATCTCATATTTAAAATGTTGATATTCTGTGTTCTAACTATCAGATTGGTTGATTTTCACTCATTTCTCTTGAAATTAACAAATCAAAATATGTTTTTCTTTAACATCAAATGAGCCTAAAGCATGAGCAACTAATTTTATACTTCAGAAGTGGGGAAAATGTGTTTTTATTGCTTAAAACAACATTTTAATGTCAAAACCGGTCTAAAAAAGTGGAAAGTAACAATGAACACCAAATATCAACATTTCAATCTGGGAAATCTATTAACATCGTAACATATATATAGTTCAGTTTTGACTGTTTATAAGTTCTTAACCTTTTTTTTAACATGATGATAAAGATGAGATTTTTGAACTTACTTGCTGATGAAGAAAGTTTGCCCAGAACCGGACATTGGCTCTCTCATAAGGGTCTTGCGGCAAAAGCCGAGGTCCCGAATTCCAAGTTTCATCAATGTACTCAAGAATGATCATCGATTCGGAAATGGGTTTTCCATTGTGAACTAAAACAGGAACTTTCTTGTGAACAGGATTGAAACGAAGCAAATCTGGGCTCTTGTTCTTCAGATCTTCTTCAATGTATTCATAGTCAATACCCTTCAGTTTCAGAGCAAGTTCTACTCTTCTAGCATAAGGACTGGACCATTTCCCATAAAGAATCAAACTCTCTTTATTTACCATATTACTCAAACTCTCTGTTTCTTGGATTAGCTTGCTCACTGATTTATAATGCATTTTCATTAAGATAAACTAATACTCTTTAGAAAATAATAATAATAATACTGCAGTCATCAAAATCAATATTATACTTATTAAACATGCGGAAAATGTGCTGCAAGATGCGAGCAGATACACAGCTGTAGTGGAGATCAGATTTTTATATTGAGGAATCTAGCTAGGTGGTGGGCCCCGGTGGCACGTGGATAATGGAACTAAAAACTATATAACCAATCGTCGTTATAATAATAACTAGTGGAGGGGACACGAATAATAACGACCTTTCAGGGTGCGTTTAGTTCACTCTGACTTGGAAACTTCACGTTCGGATCCTAACCTGAATTGTTTTAGAGTAAGATCGGATCATGAAATAGACGATCCTATAATAATTATAAATTAACATATATTAATATATAAATATAAATAATTTTATATGACATGTTATATTATACGTATCAATATATATAAATTACTATCTATCAAGTAAATAAACAACCACAAAAGAATCTGAGTTTTTGACCAAAATATGGTTATATGAACAACCAAATATCAATATAGGCTAAACAAAAAAAAACCAATTATAAATATAGGGCTGGCCGGGTTGCCCCAACCCGGCCAAATATGTTTTTCTTTTTCTTTTTTCTGTTTTTTTTTCTTTTTTTTTTGTTGCTTTTTTTTTAATAGAAGTTGTAAAAATTAATGGTTTTATAAATTTTTTTCTAAAAAACCTATTGGACATGGTGAACCCTATAAGGCAAATTGACAGACATTTGCCGTTTACCAGTTTTCGTAAAAAAATTACAAAACTACTAATTTTATATTTATTAAAATCATCAAATATTAAATAGTTTTATCAAATATAAAAATACTTTAAATTGTGTAATACTTAACGTTATAAATGATTATGAATAAGTATATATAATATACTACTCTAACTCGGTATGTTTCTCTATTCCAACAAATGATATAAATATAGAAGAATATGTTAACATATGATGGACAACTTGACGCGTGAAATTTAAATAAAAAAACCTTAAAATTAGCTTAGACTGAGAAAAATCAATTTTGACGGCCTAAATTTATAAATATATTATAGATATGTTAATTTTCTTAATTCGAAATTAATTCTCGACATCTTTCTTAATATGTATGATTTTATATTAACTTGAATCGTTGGATCGCAAGATCGTTTTACTTAACTGGGGTCGTAGAATCGTAAGATCCTAAGATCAGGATCATGATCCATTAAGATTGTACAAGATTAAGATCCTACAAGGGATCGGGATCGTTTTGCTTCACCGGGATCGTAAAATCGTAAGATCCTAAGATCCGGATCGGGATCCTGACAACCTTGGTCTCAAGTTTAAATCCTGTCTGAATTCTGGATTGAAATTTTTTTTATAGTTAACATTTTATATTTATGATTGATTAGTGCGAAATTAAATTAAATTAAATTTTTGAGTCGAGTATATTAAATTCATAAAACTATAACTAGTGAGTTCATAAGATTTTTTTAACCAAAATAAAGTATTTTTTTAACTTAACTAATCAAGATGCTAATTCTGCACATTGTGCGGCTAAAAATAAACAAAATAAAATAATACTTCAACTTACAATAAAATAACAATGATTATTATCTATAACTGTAAAGCTATAAATATATGTATGATATAATATAATAAATAAGAGGATACAGTAATAATCAAGAAAAAAAATAGATTAAGTACTAATTTTTTAAACTTTTTATTTAAAGATGTTATTGTGTTAGGAATAACTTTTTATTCCCTTCTATATTGGAAATTATGTGTGGATAATGGTCATCCCAGATTAGTGGCCTCCTATTGGCCAAAAAAAAAAAAAAGTAGTGGCCTCCTTCATAGGCATTACAACTCAGTCATAGAGGCTTAATCTTGTTGAGGTCTTGCATAGTTGCACCCTCTGGTTGGAGTTTTTATCAATCTAGGCCTAAATGAACAACTAAATACGAAAATAGGCCAATGAAATAATTATTTACAAAACTAGGGCTGGCCGGCATACCGATTTGACCAGTACGCCGGGTGGGCCCGACCCGGCGTAATTTAAAAAAAAAAATTTTTAAAAAATAATAAAGACCAGCCCAAATAACTTAACCCTTGCAGTAAAACACATCCGCCGCTTCTTTTCTTCTCACATCACCAAATTTCAGTTCATCCTCTTCTTCTTCATTACTGGCCTTTATCTACTTAGAAAAAAAAAATCACTATGCCGGTCGGGCCAACTCGGCTAGCCCAAGTTTTGTAAATAATTATTTTTATGGCCTATTTTCGTATTTGGTTGTTCATTTAGGCCTAATTTGGTCAAAAACTCCTCTAGTTGTCTCTTCTAAAGCTTTTTCTCTGGTCAATCTTTTCTATAGCTGACATCAACATTCCTATGTTTTCAGAAAAATTCTTCAATACATCGGTCCTACTACTGGCATCTACGTGGTAGACCGAAGACCAATCAGGAGCTGACATGTGACACGTTATCCTAATTACATTGCCACATGTCAGCTCCTAATTAGACGAAGGTCCGCCACGTAGATACCACATAGTAGGACCGATATATTGAAGAATCTCTCATGTTTCCCATCTCTGACAGGTTCACATGGTTGCATCATAAGTCAGGTTCTTATAATGTGAAAATATATATTATCATTTGTTTTATGCAGTGTTATCAGAACCGGACCGGACCTCGAACCGGATAGGCGCCTGGTTCGTCCGGTCGGACCCGGTCCGAACCCCGGTCAGACCGGAAATCCACCTTTTTGCTAAAGGGTACCTAATTCATGCTTTTTTTCTGGGCTAGTAGTATTGGATAAGCTAATTTGGGCTAAGTTGGCTTTTTACGGCCCAAGTTTTTCAAAACTAGAGGAAGAAAACCCTAAGCCAAATTCCCTTAGTAGTTGCTGCTGTCTTCTCTCTTCTTCAACAAATCCAAACTGAGTCACGCAGCGGTCACTGCCTCATTCATCCGCCCAAAACACCACCTCACCGAACTTGGTTACTTCAATCTCAGCCCCATCCCTTCCAATCATCTCCACGACCTCGCCCTTCTTCCATCCGCAACGGATTAGTAAGTTTGTTGACGGTCGGGGAGATCTCGCCGGAGAAGTTGGATGCGAGGTGAACCGAACGAGGTTGTGAAGCTGAAAAGATGTTGCAGTCGTCACTGGGCCCTCTAAGTCTCCATCTTCTTCTCTCTTATCATAAAACAAATGGAAGAAGAAGAATGAGGAGGTTACTTATTTCCCTCCTGGCGGCTTGCTGCACGATTAGTTAGGGTTTTCCTTTTTTTTTTTTGTTGAACCGGCGGGCCGGTGAACCGCCCGGTTCTCTCAAAACCGGTCGGTTCACCAAAAAACCGGCTATCGAACCGGGTTCGCTTACATACTCCGGATTTAGTTGAACCGGACCGTTAGAGGCACCGGTTCCGGTTCGAACCCGGTCGGACCGCCGGTCCGGTCCGGTTCTGATAACACTGGTTTTATGTCCTTCACCATAAACTCATGGTTCTACAGGGCACCACTATGACGACTAGTACTACATTTTAGAGTAAATAAATAAATATATTGGATAAAAATAAATAAATATATTTGATAAATACTATATAAAAATAATAATAATAATAATATATATATATATATATATATATATATATATATTTTAATTTAACTATTAATGTTTTTTTTAAAGAGTTAATAACCTAAGAAAATGTCTGAAGTTTGACCCATGTTAACCGGAGATGTCTGGAATTTCAAAAGTTAATATGGAAGGTCTAAAGTTTCAACTTTGTTATTTAAGATTTTCCGTCCATATTTAGGGTTAAATTTAACATAATTGTTTGAAATGACACTTTTGCTCCTATTAATATTTTGTTTTATTTAATATCTTTTTTGAGGAAATGTGAAATAATAAAATTACCCCTGAAGTCAAATTAAAACCACCCGGCTCCAGCCACCTGACTCCGGCCACCCGACTCCGGCAACCACCACCCCGGCTCCGGCGACCACCACCCAGCTCCAACGACCACCACCCAACTCCGGCGACCGCCCCCACGGCTCCGATTGGGCTCAAATTGGATTGGAGCTCTGTGGCTACGATTTGGGCCCAATCGGAGCCGTGGGGGCGGTCGCCGGAGTTGGGTGGTGGTCGCCGGAGTCGTGGTGGCTTTAAGGGCATTTTTGTCTTTTCACTTCAAGCATGTATGGGACACTTTGATAAAATGGCATTTTGAAAATTTAATTTTATTTATGGTCACATGACAAGCATGTGATCAACTTCCGTTAGTTTTAATAGGAAAAAAATTAACAGATACCTTTTATATCCACAAAGTTGAAACTTCAGACCTCTCAAATCAACATTTGAAACTTCCAGACATTTACCAGGTTATTAACCCTATTTAAAAACATGTCTGTTCCTACAACTTTGACATTTCGAGGAAGTGAGGAAATTACACATTGATCAATTGTGTATCTAGGCCTGTCAATTTTACCCGTGACCCGCGGGTGACCCGCAAATGACTCGCTCACGGGTCGGGTACGGGTGACCCTAAGTATGCTAACGGGTCATTTACGGGTTGACCCGTAAATGACCCGTTGAGAGCGGGCCGGGTACGGGTTTGGGATTAGGACCGAGACCCGTTTAAATCAGTTTTTTTTTTTTTTTTTTTTTTTTTTTTTTTTTTTTTTTCGTTTCCCTAAATAATGGCTAAAAAATTAAAGAAACTAAAAAGTTGCATGAGCAAGATACAACCAGATTTTTGGGTAAACCTAAACATACATATATAATGTAAGATTATAATCTTCTTAGGAGATTATGCAAAGTAAAAATAAAATAAAATTTTGTTTGTCTTTCTTTGCTAAGTAGTATGCAATTTGTTCACTCTCTAATAACGTGTCTCGACTTTATTTGATCTCTTATGTAAATATAAAAGTAAATAACTCAACACAATATAATAATAGTACAAAATAAACACGTAAAACTTTACATATCGTATTTTTAAGCCATTATTATATATCGTATTTATTTTTGTAAACATAATAACATGATAAAACTATTATATATATTGGTATTTGATAATTTTAACGCCAAAATTTATTAACATAAAATGACACGCACACATGTTTTGCAACATTAACTACTAGACATGTAACAGGGGCACCATTTTGCAGCTTTGCTGCATGTTTGACCCGGGTCAACCCGTGACCCGTGACCCCGGGTACGGGTCTGCAACCCCTGACCCGTGGTGACCCTATGGTCGGTGACCCGCGGGTCACGGGTCACGGGTTGTGACCCGTTGACAGGCCTGTGTGTATCAAGGTGACCAGAGAGATGTTATCTCTAGCTTCAAGAGCGTAATCGCCCAACACCAAATGAAAGCTCTCACGAATAGGAACTGGTGCACCAGAATTACGTCTTCGTTTTCACCCTCGACATTTCTGCACTCTCTCGCTGTATCAAATACTAATGGAGGAGAAGATGATCACCTGCATTTTACTAACTACGCTAAATCGAGACAGTACAACCTCAGAAGCACAAGAATCTTCCATTCCCAGTTGCTTAGGAAGTTTCTGCTACAAGACACTTTCACTTCAAATTTATTGATTGAATGCTACTGTAAATGCTCTGTTACGGATGATGCCCTAAAGGTGTTCGACGAAATTACTCACCGAAACGTTGTTTCTTGGAACACCATGATTTCTGGTTATAACCACCAGTCTTTGTTCTTGGAGTCGTGCGATTTCTTCTGCAGGATGCTCCGGTCAGGTTTCGGTCCAGATGAGTTTACTTACGGAAGTGTTCTTTCGGCTTGCACTTCATTGCGATCCGCTTCTTTCGGTATGCAGATTTATTCACTTTCTCTCAAAGATGGATCTTTTTCTAGTGGGTTTGTTCAATCCGGATTGATTGATCTATTATCCAAGAATAATAGGTTCGGCGATGCTCTGAGAGTCTTCAATGATATCCATTGCGAGACTGTAGTTTGTTGGAATGCCGTCATCTCAGGAGCGGTTAAAAATGGAGAGGCTGGAACAGCTTTGGGTATTTTTCAGCAAATGATTCGGTGTTCTTTGCTCCCGAATGGCGTCACATTGGCAAGTGTTCTCCGTGCCTGTGCTGCTATTGAAGATCTTGAGTGCGGAAAGATAGTTCAAGGACGGGTAGTTAAATGCATCAGCAGCGACGATATTTTTGTAAGTAATTCCATTCTCGACTTATACGCCAAATATGGAGATATGGATGGAGCTATGAAGCTATTTATGCAGATGCCATACCCAAATGTGGTTTCTTGGACTTCAATCATTTCCGGGTTTGTGCATACCAATGAATGCATCTCTGCACTACAACTGTTCAGAGAAATGAGAAACTCGGGTGAGGAAATTAACAACTATACCGTTACTAGCGTACTTGCTGCGTGTGGTAAGCCAACCTTGACTAGAGTAGTTGCCCAAATCCATGCCTGGATAATCGAATGTGGTTTCCATTCCGATCCATCAGTTTCAGATGGCTTGATGAATACGTATTCAAAAGTTGGGGATATTCGTTCATCTGAAACGGTGTTTAAGCAGATGGAAGCCTTAAATAATCCCAGCAGCTGGGCTGTTCTTCTATCTGCTTATGCACAGAACAAAGATTTCACTGCAGCTATTCAACTATTCAAAAGGATGCTGCACGAACGTCTTAGACCCGATCAAGCTTGTGTTTCTAGTCTGTTGAGTGCTGTACCCACGTTGGATTTAGGGATGCAGCTCCATTCCCATCTTATCAAAAGTGGTTTGGTGTTTGATGTATTTGTCAGCAGTGCTCTCTTCACCATGTATTCAAAGTGTGGCTGCCTAGAAGAATCATATGAAATCTTTGAGCAGATTCCTGAAAAGGATAATGTTTCATGGGCATCCATGATGGCCGGGTTTGTCGACCATGGCCTTCCAAACAAAGCGACTCTCTTATTCAGAAGAATGTTGGCCGAGGGATACGTACCTGAAGAAGGGACCTTTAATACAATCTTGACTGCATTCTGCAGCCTCCATTTGGTAAATAGAGGAATGGAAATCCATGCAGTTGCTTTCCGGATGGGCTTATTTGATATGGCACTTGTCGGTAGTTCTCTTGTGAAAATGTACTCACATTGTGGATACGTCGAGCTAGCAAGGGGGGTGTTCGATTTGCTGCCTCAAACTCAAAGAGACAACTTTGCCTACTGCTCCATGATTTCTGGGTATGCCCAGAAAGGCCACATCGAGGAGGCGATATTGCTGTTTCGGGATATGCAGGTATCGTCTAATTTATCCATCAACACCTCCTGCATCTCTTCAGTTCTTGGTGCCGCTACCCTTTCGAACAGAATAGGGGTCGGAAAGCAATTCCATTCCTACATTACCAAAACAGGACTGCTCTATACCGATATTTCCGTAGGTAATTCATTGATGACAATGTATTCAAAATGTGGAAGCATCGACAATTGCAGAAGAACATTTGATGAGATTGAGATACCTGACTTGATCTGTTGGACATCGATGATCGGGAGTTACGCTCAGCATGGAAAAGCCGAGGAGGCTCTGCAGATTTTCAAGCGAATGAAAGAAACAAAAGGTGTTAAACCTGATGCTGTTACCTTTGTTGGGGTCCTTTCTGCATGCAGCCATAATGGGTTAGTAGAAGAAGGCTATTTCCACTTCAACTCGATGGTAAAAGATTACGGGGTCGAGCCAAACCACCACCACTATGCATGTATGGTCGATCTTCTTGGTCGAGGAGGTAGAGTTAAAGAAGCAAAGATGTTCATTGATAACATGCCCATACAACCCAGTGCTTTGGTTTGGGGAACTCTACTTGCTGCTTGTAAGGTTCATGGAGAAATCGAGCTCGGGAGGTTAGCAGCTAAGAAGGTTGTCGAGTCGGAGCCTGCAGGAAGTGGAGCATATGTTTCCCTGTCAAATATATTTGCAGATAAAGGACATTGGGAAGAAGTGTTAAATATAAGGCACTTGATGGAAGGAACTGGGTCAAATAAGCAACGCGGTTGGAGTTCCATATGAGACACTGGACTAACCATATGAGCTAAACCCAACCCAATAACGTGAACAAGATCTGGTTCCTTTATTTGCATATATATAGGCAGTCAGTTTCTACACTCAACTAAAATCATGGATTATCATAAGTTACTTGTCATAATGGGGCCTTAGGCTCCAACTCCTACTTTGCAGCCGAGCTGAAACCGTCTGACCTTCATTCTTCCATTCAATGCAAGAGCTAACACGTCGAACTCTTCTACAAACCACAGTTCCAATATTGTTGCCTGGAATCCTCGGATCCTTTGATTTAGACGAGCAACTAATTGATGGAAAAGATGAAGATGATCCCTAGTCTGCTGCTGCACACCCTGCACAATAATGGATAGTGATAATAGATCCATCCATCAACAAATGAGCACACAAAAGCTGTAATGCAAATACTTAGTCGATTGTATAAGCTATTTTCCAAAGAAGAACAAAATTGTGTTTTAGCTCGCCTCATGGTCTTCAATATGCGACCTGGAGGCTAAGCGGCAGGTACATGTAAATGTAATTAATTTGGTTACTCAGATAACTCGAGAAACAACAAGAAGGTAGTTTCAGTTTACCGTAGATGATGATGCGTTGGGTGGACCCAGCAGTCTCGCAAATGACGTGTGGAGAATTGCATTATCATACTGCATTAGATCCAGGATAGATAAATCAAATAATCCGACAAAGAAAATTTCTGGAGAAAATTAATATATTCACCATAAAGCCTTCATATATCTTATATATAACAACTACAAAATTGATTCTGTGTTGGGATATAAAATCAACATAAATAATTGTGTATACATCTAAACATTTCTGACTGAATGAAGTGTACATATAGGCACCAACCACAAGCATAGCAGTATACTTCAAAATAATTAGTTACCAGTTGCTTTTCCGGGGCACGTGGAAGTGCAGCTCTAAGTTTAGCACGAATAGATATTGGATCTGTCCCAGAATTTACCTACACGGATACAACAGAGTAAGTAATGCTGCATATTCTTTTTTCCTTTATATTTTCTAAACCAATGAGTCACGGGCTTTGCAGTGGATTAAATGAGAGTTATCAGGGCCTCACCTGCCAGCAACCTAGTAGCACACCGGTTGAAGTCAAAACCACCCTGTCTAAAATGATATTCAGAGGACAAGAGGCATCTACAACAGCTCTAATAGCATTAGCTTCTTGTTCAATCTGCCAAGTCAAATCATGATTCAACCCATGAATTAAAGTCCTGATATTATTAGTTACTATTAAACACTAAGCACCAACGAGTAAAGACTACCTCCTCCTCTGAAGCAGGAACAGGAGTGATATGGTGCGAGGCGTGGAACATACTAAAATGGTACAAGGTTGAGTTCTGAAACCAAATTGCTAACAAGATTTCATGTGAGAACGTCAACTGGAAAAGAAAAGACTACAATAAAATGGAGAATTCAACGACATATGGAAATGGGATACATCACTGTGAAGATACTAATAACTGGATAAAATGGTCGCTCACCTTTCTCAAAATATGGCTGAAATGTCTCCCTCACAGCTTCCCTGCATTGCGAATTGTAAAGCACGACAAAAATGTATTATTCATGACTACTTGAGCTATTCTGGTGCGTACCATAAATTTTTATTGTAAGTATGCATCTTAGTTTGTTGCTAATGATTCACTGTCATTCAGCACGCGGTAAAAAACACATGGCTTTGGAATCTGCTTTGTATACGTATTTTCCACAAAAATAGCAAGCAAGCCTTACTCTTGATCACAGAAATTGATAGATGTAAAAGGAAATCTAATGGATGCAATCTCAAAGGCATCCTATAGATCTTATAAATCTCTCTAACATATGATACAATTTGATAGCATACAATGAAAATACTTACGATATTGGTTCAGAGTATTTAGGGCTCATATACAAGACGTTCGCTCTAACTGGAGGATTTGCAGCCTACACATAAGTAGCAAAGTTTGATTGGAAAACAAAGCTATACAATAAACTGTACGATGCAGAAAATTCAGTAGATTAAAGAAGAAACTTCGAAGTCAATTTTATTTGAGAAAGAAGTAGTAAGCATAAAACTATACAAGAAAGGTCAATCATATGAAACTCTGGTCTTAACTGAAAACAGTCATTTACCTATTTCCCATGCTTGAATGACTTTCATAAGCTGAGTATTCACTGTTGAATGTTAGCTATTTCTAGAACGAATAAGAAAAATTACCTTTAGCACAGGTTTAATGGATCCATCCTCTAGACTGAACAAGTCTGAAAGAGTCAATGACTGGGAAGTTTCTCCATGCTTGAGGAATGCAGGTCCATTCTCATCCAAATCTCTTGACATTTTGTCATACAACCTCAACCTTCTTTCGGTGTTAGAAGATGGAATATCTGCAACAGATCGAGAATAGGAGAATCAGTCATTCATTTCTGATTGGAGTTCAGTATGCATCCATCCACAACAAAAGTCTCAATAGGTGATATCAAATCTCTTGTTATAGATTTTATTTTAAATTTGGATGACTAATTCTCGAGCATTCTCAAGAAAAATTCAGACATGCTAAACATCTTTGGCCGGTAAACTATAATGTCGGAATCAAGATTCTTCACTGCAAAACCCCATTTCTTCTTGCAGGCTACGAAAAGCTAGCGAAAAAAGCTTCAAAGCAACATAAATCTGTACTAATTACTGTATTTAGCTTCAGCAGATATCCAAAGTCAATTGTTATAGATTTAAGAAAGCTAACAAAGTATTAAAATCGAAAGATCATGGACATTTAGCACGAAATTCAATCAAACACTAATACACCAGCACCCACTGATCGGAGACAATTGATCGACAGCTAAAAGATCAAGTGAATCAAATCCAATGCAACCATATCGAAGTAACACATGTAGTACCTACCTGGAGTAGAAGAAATTGGTGGAGAAGAATTTTTCAGGGCCATTTGGAGGAAACAGTAAAACAGTAGGAAAGACAGGAACCAGATGAGAGCTGTGGTTCTTGAATGGCTACACCGATATCGAACGCTAGCCATTACTATGGTTGTCTAGATCACTAGATTATGATCTTCGCCACTGTTCTCGATTTCAAATCTTCTCTAAGCTCTTCCATGTGTAATGTGCTTGGATTATCCAGAGAACCGCGTTTTTTGCTTGATCTCTGGGTCAGTGTAAACCGCAGAGCCCAGATATAATTTTACAGTAAAAATTGTTACTCTGTTATAATTTTGTCTAATTGGACAAAAAATGAAGCAAGTTGAAAATGTGTATATTAAAAAATGAATTTGTCAAAAAAAACTAAAAAAAAAAAACATCAAAATTACATTTGGTTCGAAAAACGCGATTGAAATTAGATAGAAATTAGATAGATGGCCAATTGTATAATAAGTTATTTTAGAAGTTGTTTCAATTTATATATTTTTTAAATATATTTCTTTTGCCAGCAAAATGAATGTGCTAATAGTAACATTCCTAGGTCCATCCCGCTACGTAATGTTCGAACTCTTCTTTCTCAGTTTGGTTTTTTTTTTCTTTCACATTTTAAATAAATAATCTGATATGTCTAAATAATCTAATATGTCTAAATAATCTAATATGTCTAATGGTATTGTTACTAACTTACTATTACTAGTCTCCCTATAGAATTTCTCATATATTAAAACTTTTCCATATTAAACAAGTAATATAGATTAAAAAAAACCTGAACTTTTACTAAATTTTCATATAGAAATTATCTTAATTGCTTTTTGTAGACCTTACAACCTAATTTAAACTTTACTAAGTTATATTTGTTATTTTATTTTTAAAAATAATACAAACAATTCATAAATTTATTAAATTATAAAAAGATTTGAAATAGTTATATGCATAAATACTTTTTAAACAATGAAAAATATATTTTTCTCAAAAGAAAAACCTAATCTTTGAAAGATTATTTCTATAAATATATATATATATATATTCTTTTTTAAATAATATATATCATATTAATTTATATAAATTTTTGTTTTAAATTTTTTTTTCCATTTTAAAATAATTTTATCTATTTTTCTTATGTTTTAAAATAAAAATAATAAAACTTAAAACATAATTTAATAAACTTTACGCTTTATAATTTACAATAAGCAATTGATGGTCTACCGCTACGAATAGAATTTTTCATTCTCATAAAAAATAAAAATAAATAAAAAATAAAAATCTGCTATTTGAGCCCGCTTAGCTCATAACTTAAAAGTATATAGCATTTGTGATGGTCATCGGTTCAATTCCGTTATATCTCAACACCAGTAAATAGAACGAGTAATCTCGCTAACATATAATATAGTACTACTGTCTGCAAAACAACTTTATAAGAAAACTACTGCCAGCTCCATATCCTTGAACATCCACTTTACAATATCCATACGAAAACATAAGCAATTTCTATATGATGATGAAACAAGCTCAGTTGCCACCTTCACCTTCATCTTCATCATCATCGTCTTCTTCATCATCATCTTCATCATCACCATTCATTTCCTGTAAACAAACGTATATAATACCAAACATCAATCACAGAAGCAGAATTACCTCAAAAATGTTAGGGAAATTCCATATTATTGTTTGTACCTCATCATCATCTTCATCACCATCCTCTTCATCATCCGGATCCTGAATCAGAGACCGAGTTTTGTTTATAACAAGAATATATTGTTGAACCGAGCATAAAAGAAGGGTTTATGAAGTTACATTGTTGAAAAAAGTTAAGGGACGAGGCCAGAAGTCCTCCTTGATGATCTCTGCCACCTACATAGTGAAAAGGATGTGTTATTTCATAGAGCACACATGAGATAAATCTTCAACTCTGCAAATATAAGGAGAACTTACTTCATCCTGGACTTCTGCTGTGGCATCATCTAGCTTGGAACTGCTAAACCAGAGAAAGAAGCTGCTCTCCGCAAAGGAAATGGAAGCAATGTGTTATAGACCACCATGGAATGTTACTTTAAAAAAAAGTCAAATCAGATGAAAGATACCTCATTTATGTGAAAAATAAAAGAGAGAAAAGAATACAATATGGATTAATGGGGGTATGATTGGAAAGCATTCTTTTAAGTTACATGTTCCTGTAAAAACTTCTTTATATATTCACAGCCAGAACTACAAACATATCAATGAAGGATCCAATTCACATAATTGTACAAGGACTGAAATAGATTGCATGATGATTAGATGATCCCACCCAGAAGAGACAAATAAAAAGTTGTCAAAGTATTTTGTCTGGAAACTAATTTACAGTGACTGTGACTTAAGAACGAATAGCAGAGAAGAAGATTTAAAAATAAGATCTTACAAAATAAGCTGGAAATAACAGTGAAATGGAAAATGAGAGAGGAGATATCAGTCTTGAGTGATATATTATAGAATTATGAAAGTGAAGGGGAATCAATTATTTTTTTATTCATTTTCACATATTCTGCATTTCGCAAAGATATATTCTGCATTTCGCAAAAATATCTAAATAATGTGTACACATATTCAAGTATGGTAGAGGAAGTTCACCTCCATGTCCAGCCAAAGATAAAATTGCATTTCGAAGTATGAAGAGTCTTATGGAGTAAATATCAGCATTTTCAGCAAGAAAAAAATAACAGAATGATCAAATTATGCAAAAATAAGTGGCTAACATGACATATAGAAACAAGGGCATCACTTCAGCGATGTCAATGTTATAACTGGCTCGGTACATACTACAAGATGTCATAAAACTCACATGGAACCAACAGGGTACTAGGAACTACTTCAGATAACTGCAAGATCACATGGGTATAATTGTATTATTTGAGGCTCAGTATGGAACAGGGAAAGGAACTAACCTTTCTTCTTCTAAGGATCGCTTCTTCCCTTTTTTCCGAGTAACTCCGTTTTGAATCCCCTACATATATTCAGGGAAGAGCAATGTTTAGACACTTCTGTCAAATATGGAAAGATAACAAAATAAGTGGGTCAAATAATAACCAAAGAAAAGGATAAGAATAGCCATAACCATACCATGCCTTCTTTCCATTTGATCTCGGTAGCAGTTACATTTGTGATTCCTTCATCTAAGTAAGTATAAGTCTTCGTAAGCTTTGTGTCCTCAAAATAAGGATTCGGGCGGAAATTCTGCAAAGAAAAGAAACAGAGAGGGATAAAAAAATTAGGACCAATTATTGAAATGTGTTAGTAAAGCAGTTTGTGAATAAATAAACAGATAAAAGAAGATTACTAACTCTTGAAAGTAAAATAGAAGAGAAAAGAGAACTCACAAAAGTTATAGAGTAACCGGATTTCACATCTTTACACTCTTCAACTTCGAGAGAACTGAAGAACTTGAATATCTATGTGGGACACAGATAGACAACAGCAAATTAAGACCCTATACAGTAGGCAGACCACTACTACTCCATTGCAAAAGCAGTAGTTATGTCATTCATGGTTATGCAAGTGGAGATGGAATCAAGAGCATACCTTGTGGTCCTCCTCTGTCAGAAGTGTAGCCAGGGCAGGATGACTTAAGAACTGCAAATTTAATCATCCAATCAGCATATAATTATAGTCCACATTAGGTCAATTATATAAACAAGGAGGGATCTGAGAGTACTCACAGCACTTAACCAGAAATCGGGTATGGACTTGATGATTTCGCTGCGCCTTTCATATATT
This sequence comes from Clarkia xantiana subsp. parviflora, assembly GCA_036873135.1. Classification (NCBI taxonomy): domain Eukaryota; kingdom Viridiplantae; phylum Streptophyta; class Magnoliopsida; order Myrtales; family Onagraceae; genus Clarkia; species Clarkia xantiana. The sequence continues at coordinate 10,488,535 of JAPTYO010000010.1, read as the reverse complement.
GGCCTGCGTACTTCATTGTACTTTTGCTCTACTTCCAAAACCTTTTCACTAGCCTCTTCATTGATCTAGGCAATTCAATCAGCAAAAAAGAAAATAAGCTAACTAGCAACATGCAGTGCTTTTTGCATAGAGAAAAGCAATCAAATATGCACAAGGACAAGAAAGACGCTCTTTTTACAAAAGCATCATCCTATCGAAACACGAACCAGAAATCCAAAAGCAACCATTTTTTTTGTACACAGTACTAAATCAAGCTGCAGAACCCTCGAAAAAGGATTCATTTCACCTGTTGACTTTTCAAAGACTCTTACATTTCAGTGTCAATGCTAAACAACACGTCTTCGTGCTGTTATATGTGCGTAACAATCGTAAATTACAGAAAAGCAAACTTAAGCTCCATCAAGATTCAGAATCAAGTAAGACCATTTTGCGACAGTAAGATAAGCTCTAAACGGATCTTAACTGAGCGAACGATGGACTCCAAAAAATTGAATAATTTACCTTCTCGAGCTCGTCTTGGACCTCCTGGAGTTTCTCGATGGAGTGAATAATCTCCCCATCAAGTTGCTCGGAATTCTCGTCCTCAGCAGACACCTTCACCTTCTTTCCCTTGTCTGCAACCATTGTCAGAGGATCTAAGAATGTCCCTTGCTGTACTTACTCAGCTTGTCTTACTTCCTTCAGACTTGTGTCCGTTAAGGAAGGAGAGAGAAGCCAGCTGCTGTAATGTTTTAGGGTTTTGGCCTTCGATGTTGGGGTTTATATGGGGCCGGCTGCGTCAGCTGTGAGGATTCATACGAGGATTAACAAATGAAAAAATCCGAAAAAAAAAATATTCATATTGTTGTTGAGAGTGGGATTTGAACCCACGCCCTCTCGGACCAGAACCTTAATCTGGTGCCTTAGAACAACCCGGCCATCTCAACTAGTTATTTATAATGGGAGAATTAAATTTAATATATTTTCCAGTTGAAATGGCAGTTGAACAAGTGTGTATTTTCTTTTGTACAAATTTTTAACCGAGAAGAACAATACAATTATTTAATTGAGTAAAAAAATAAATAAATGTTTTCAATTTAAATATTGTTTGTCTAAATTTGTATTTTCCAAAAGTGAATTTTGATAATCAAATATGTACTTTATAAAAAGAGTATGATATTGTTATTTGTGTAAATTTCTTTTCTAACCTTTTTGTCATTTGGATACAATGTGTCTATTTGTCATCCATGAGTAACAAAAACATGTTTTTTTTATTACAACTCCAATTTTAACGTCAAAATTAGAAGAAAATGTGAAAATCAACAAATCTAGTAATGGAGACATTTGGCCAAAAAAAACAAAAAAAGTAATGGAGACATTGAATATCAACATTTTAAATCTGAAACAACAATTAACAACATGATTTATAGTTAAGACCGTTTTTAAGTTATTAACCTTTTTTAAGGATATATGACAACATATAATAAAAATCTAACTTAACTTTAAACAATGAGTTTCTCCTAAACGGCTAAGCCTATGGAAAATGTAGATAAATAAAGTATATATGAAATAAAAATAAAAACTCATATGAATGAACAATATATTCTTATCATAGCTTTTCCTCAACAAAGTGTGTTTTTTTCTGAAATTGAACATATAGATCAGCTTCAACAAAGTGTCTTACTTATACTTCACATAAAAAAACCACACATTGATAAATTAGCATAAAAATTATGACTATTTAATTATAATAATTAAGATTAAATATACATTTTATAGTAAATCAAATTAAATAAATATATTTATAAATATTAAAATTATATAAAAATACATAATATTATAGTAAATCATAGATAAAATAAATGATTTTCATTAATTAAAACCATATAAATTATTAATAATATGAATTTTTCTAGTACGTCGGTGAATTTTTTGGTTAGGGGTTCACTATTTTTTTAGAAGAAATTAGCTTCCGAAAATTTTAAATGACATTTTTATAAGTATATTCTTATTTTATTATAAAAAATAGAGATTTTTTTATTTTTTTTTTATCGTTGAGATTCGATGTTTGAGTAAGTAGCAATATATAAATATAATATGAAGGGTACATATATTTTGACGGAGTCAATTTTTGTTTTATTCCTAATTTATATTTATAAAACTTACAAAAAAAATTACATATTAAAAGTAAAAAAATATGTATACTATCGATTTTTTCATACATAATAATTCCATTTAATAAAATCAGTTGAAAATAATTATAAGATCGATTACTTTTTTCCTACGAAAACTAAATTTCAATATTTTAATTTATAGATTTACTTGTGGTTATATTTTTTATATTAAAAATTCTTCAATTTTATAATAATTTTAATATATTTTCTAATTTTAATTTAAAAAGTTAATACTGGTGCAATAATAAATTATCGAATTTGTTGTTGTGTCATTGTTATCTTCAATTCAAATAATATACTCTATATAGTATAAGAGCATTTAACATTTCATCCATGTATGGAATCAGTGGATAAATTGTATTTTTTTTCATTGTCATAATAATATTTTATAGTTATTCTCATATTTAATTCAAATAAAATGATCATATTTAAAGAAATATCATTTTACAATATTTTTCTTGTGATATAAGTAATTTTGAATTTCAACACACTTCAAAAAAATTACACGTATTTAAATAGGGTTTAATTATTTAATAAACATTGATATGTTTTATTTTATGTATTATCATATTTTTTAACTGTAAGTATTGTAATTAGAGAGTCATTACTTTTTTACGACACTCATATTTTTTAATTATTTTTTCATGTAAAATTAAACGGGAAGAAATCTCTAATGATGTATGATGCCTTACATTTTTATTGTAAAACATTACTATAATAAATTAATCAAACAAACCAGTTACGTTTTATATATATATATATATATATATATATATATATATATATATTTAAATATTTTAAATATAAATTTACATACAAAAAGTAAATTAATAAATATTATAACATAATTTATCGTTTATATTAACTTTTGCACAACACACGTCTAAATGAATAGTATATATATATATATAATACTATGTTAGACTTAAGATTGTAAAATATAAATTAGTTATTGTTATCTTGATAATAACATTAGTCGTATTATCACTATATTACTGTATTTGTTAAGAAAACTATGATAGGTCTAAGTTACGTACTAACATGTCTTGACATGTAATCCAATTTACCGGCAGTTAATCTTTCATTATATCGTAGTGTGATCAATATATGATGTATCAAATCAGTGTCACATATAGATATAAACTATAATACAATTGTTTTAAACAATTATCTCAAATATATATATAAAAAATAAAAATGGTTAAAAAAAACTTGAAAAATACAGATGTGAAATAAAATTACAGTAAAATTAATATAACACTAGTTGCTGGCCCCGCGCACCGCGCGGGGTGATATTTTTTCATATTTTACAGTATATTAAAAAACGATTTATATTAATTCTTTATAGTTATGAGATTGTATCTAAATAACAATCCTAAAATTTCTACATATACATTGAGTTCCCTTGTGTTGTACAAAAGTATATTGTGGTATTGTCATTTGCTTGCTGGTTGAAGAATAATTTTGTTACAGTCATAACTGTGGCTAACACTAAGTTGTAAAGTTTCTTCACGTATTCTAAACTCTTTGGTTGGGTTTTTTCCACAAGTTTGAACATAGAGTTTCGAGATTTGTTTGGTTCTTCACATCATTGGTATCAACTATTGAATTCATAGGGAAAAATTAGTTAATCATATATAATTGGTTAGTGAGATTTGTAACTTATGCATGATTTATATTACTATTTAACATCTTATTCTATCACAATTAGAATTAGTATTATATATACGTGTATATATAAATAATATAACATTACTTAATAAAACTATAATATCTAAATTACAATCTATGAAACAAATAATAATCAAACACTAATTAAAAATATTACTATATGTAAAAATAAATATATCCAAATTACTACAGCATCCAAATTACTTAATAAAACTATAATATCTAAATTAAAATCTGTAAAATAAATAATATTCAAAAAATAATTAAAACTACTAATATATGTAAAAATCAAAATATCCAAATTACTACAACATTCAAATTACTATTAGAGGCGAAATTAAAATCAAACAGAAACCGATTTACTAAAAAAAATGAAATCAAGAGATAAAGGCCCAGCCCAAGTTCAGTATCTAGGTTTTTGGTTATAATAGGAAATTGATAGTGGAGAAAGCAGCGTGCCAATGTGCAGTGCATTCTCTTCCACGATGCGGCGCTCCATCTTCAGCTCAAGACTCAAGTGATACGTTGCTTCCGACGAATCAAGCGACCCAAGAGAACAGCACAGACATCGATCGTCAAGTAGGATCTGGGCTGACTACGATACATGGTGGTTGCCGTGCCGAGGAAGCCAGCACGGACATAAGCAGTCGATCCGGTTCTGGGTTGAGCTACGAATCTGCTTCTCCCACGAGGCACTGAAGCAGAGGTTCCCGCCCGATGAAATTTACATACGTGCTTCTCTGATTTGATTTCTCTTCTTTCGTCATCGACATGCAGATGGTGCGCACATCAGATTTTCCAAACATGCATATGTATCGGTGACCCAGAAAGATGACTCGTGTTGGACGGTACTTACCTGAAGCTCCCAATGTATTGTTTCATGGATCCGCAACCCAGAAAGAGTGCTCTGAGTGAAGCCCGGGCCTCGGTGTGACGATAGAAGTTGTCATCTCTGAATTCTGAAGGAGCGACATCGAGGGTTCTGTGTTGAAGTTTCGATTTTAAAATGGAGCTCCTGGGGAATTAATTAGGGAAAATAATGTTTCATCTTTTCTAAACGTATGGATTGAAATTGTTAGTTGATTAGTCTTCTAAAACGTAGTGTTGATTTCTTCTGTGCAGAGAATTGATTGCTACGTTTCAGAGAACTGAATGCCTCTATGGGAAAACCTGAGATTATTGGCTACCACCTCTCATTTAATAGAGCGTAACCGGCAGAAATGTGCTGACGTGTCATGCTCATATTAACCTTCTAGCCTAGGCAATCAGAATTAGGGGTTTTAGCGATCAGAATTGATTATGCTACGTCGTTTGGCTGTGTTTATTGATGATTAATACCGACAAAATGAGAGATCGCTGATGTGTAAACTTTTGATTAGAGGATAAGGTTGATGTGTCAGCCATATAAAAGACCATAATCAGAATTAGTATAATATTTAGATTTAGATTTAGATTTAGATTTAGATTTAGATTTAGATACTCCATAATAATTAAATAAAAAAAATAGTGTAAAAAATTTATTTGAAAACCTTATTGTTTAATTTTTTTTTTTTAAGATCTCCCAATAGACAAACACCAATTTGTTTTTGCATTCTTCAATTATATATGACAAATGTCCAATTTTGAGCTGAACTAATTAGTTTCACTTAGTTTCATCCTTATTTACATATATAGCGTGTTGCTTGTACGACTGGTTTAACAAATAAAACGAAACATATATAATAACAATAATATTTTCAAAATATAAACTTAAAAAAAATATATGAATATGTAGGCTTAGAGAATGGTTAATCGAGCCACCAACAGAGATATTATAATATGTAAAAAATTTAGGGTTGTCAACGGGGCGGGTCGGGGCGGGTATAGCTTGCCCCGTACCCGCCCCGCGGGTCGAGATGGCCGATCCGTACCCGCGGGTCACCTTTTAGTTGTACATAATATATTATTAGCAATTTAAACCCTAAATTCTATATTTACCATATACAAATTCAATTTAAAATTTAAATCACAAATAAAAAATTTAACTTCAAATCCAAATACAAGTCACAAATCCTAATTATTTTAACTATGTATTATATTACCTATATAGTTTTATATAAATACGTGTAATATATATATATATATATATATATATATATATATATATATATATATATATAAATTATCCACATACGGAGCGGGGCGGGGCGACCCCAAAACCGTACCCGCCCCACGGGTCACGGATCGCGGGTCAACGGGTCAAAATCGGAGCGGGGCCCCGCGGGTCACGGATTACCCATGACCCGTTGCCACCCCTATGTAAAATAGATAACATACAATTCTTATCTCACTGAGAAGTGGTGGATTGAATTACATGTCAAGACAATGAGTCAACGACAATAATGATCTATTTGTTGGTACGTGACTTAGGCTTAATGATATAACTGATATAACTAGGATGGATGAATTCAATAATCTGATAGACGATGTTGCGCTAATGGATCTCAACTTCAAAGGCCAACCATATACGTGGTCAAATAACCAGTTTCAAGGAACGTGGGTGCGAGAACGTCTTGATCGGGGTTTGGCGAATATCTCTTGGGTTAATGCTCATCCTAATGCACAAGTTATACATGAGGCTTTCCGGATCAGACCACATACCTATTATCCTAGTACCGGATTACAAGGATTTGATGGGTCCACGTAATTTCAGGTTCGAAGAAATGTGGTTAGAGCATAATGAGTGTGATGAAGTAGTGAAAGGTGCGTGGTCAGAAGAGCCGGGTTTCACATGCACGTCTAACTTGGAGTGCATATCCCAACATAAGGTGGTACAAAGGCTTGCAACGTGCAAAAAACGGTTGATATCGTGGAGTAGGAGGCGGTTTGGGAATAACAAACGAGATATCAAAAGGATCTATGGTGCCTTAAGAGACATGCAAGGCCATGCAATTAGCCAGCGTGACTATGCAAAGGAAGATGAATTAAAAAAGCAACTTGAGGATCTTTGGAAAAGGGAGGAAATATATTAGAAGCAACGATCTCGAGTTAAGTGGCTAACACACGGCGACAAGAACTCCAAATTCTTCCATTTAACGACAATAGAGCGTCGACGACGTAACAAAATCCTCAAGATATGCATGACAGATGGCCGATGGACTCAATGTGAGGAGGAGATAGGCAATGAATTCTCCAACTTTTTTGAAGCCTTATTCACCACAGATGGGGCAAGAACGTGGGGAAACATATTGGAATGCATGCCCACTCTTATTACAAGTGATATCAATGATGACCTAACAAGACCTGTCACCATGGAAGAAGTTAAGAAGGCAATCTTTCAACTGGGTGGGACAAAGGCACCAGGTCCCGATGGGTTCCCGGGTCTCTTTTTTCAACGGTATTGGGGAGTAGTGAGTAAAGACGTCTTCACCATGGTCAAAACCTTCTTCGCCACAGGTTCGTTACCTCACTCCTTAAATTACACTGACATTGCTCTCATACCAAAAATCCCAAATCCACATTTGCCAAGTCAATTTAGACCCATTAGTCTTTGCAATTTCAGTTACAAAATTATTTCTAAAGTCTTGGCTAATAGATTAAAGGTTCACCTCCCGCATGTTATCACCCCGTTTCAAAGTGCATTCGTGGCAGGGCGATTAATCCAGGATAATATCGTTGTTGCACATGAGGCTTTCCACCACCTGAGGACTAGATCATCAAATCGTTCAGAGGAGTGTGCTCTAAAGATCGATATGCAAAAAGCCTACGACCGTATCGAATGGGACTTTCTTGAAGCAGTCCTGGGGAAGATGGGATTCCATGTGACGTGGACTAAATGGATTATGGCGTGTATATCCTCGGTTTCCTACCAAATCCTAATAAATGGTAAGAGATCAAGGGTGATTACGCCAACGAGAGGCATTCGACAAGGTGACCCGTTATCTCCCTATTTGTTTATTCTAGTGGCGGACGTTCTCTCCAGGCTAATCACAAAGGAAGTGGAGTCCAAGAATCTGGAAGGGATATGCATTAAGAGAGGATGTCCGATTATACATCATCTCTTCTTCACTGACGACTCGCTTTTCTTCATGAAGGCCAATCCACAGAATATAATGAAGCTGACCAACCTATTAGATGAGTATTGCACTGCATCTGGTCAGGCGATCAACATGGGCAAATCCACTCTATTCTTTGGAAAGAATGTGCACCCAGGTACCATCCGTGCAATTGAGACTATACTTGGCATAAAGGCGGAGAAAAATCCTGGAAAATACCTTGGCCTACCTACAATTTGGGGTAGATCAAAGAGGGAAACTTTGGGCTATCTAAAGGAGCGAATCGCAAACAAACTTACTGGTTGGAAAACAATTTTCTTGAGTAATGCAGGGCGAGAAACTCTCATTAAATCAGTTGTTATGTCTATACCAACTTATACCATGAGCCTATTTCTTCTTCCCAAGATGTGGTGCGATGACATTAATGCAATGGTGGCTCGGTTCTGGTGGGGTCAAAAGGAGAATGAAAGGAAAATCCATTGGCGAAGCTGGGAGACACTGACTAAAGCAAAAGGACTTGGGGGATTGGGTTTCAAAGAGCTTCGTACGTACAACTTAGCCCTACTAACCAAGATGGCATGGAGACTGGAGCACACCCCGGATGCATATTGGGTTAGGATTCTGAAGGGTATTTACTTTCCGAGGAAGGAGTTTAGCGAAGCAACCAAGGGAGGACGAGCATCATGGGCTTGGACTAGTTTGCTGGCGGGAAGAGACGTTCTCATTGAAGGTGGTCTCTGGATTGTAGGAGACGGGACCAGAATTAAAGTTCTTAACCACCGGTGGATCCCAAATATACCCTCCTATCGATTGGAATTGCAAGATGTCAACCTCCAACACTTACGGGTATCTGATATCATCAGAAGGGAAGCTGGCACATGGAATCTCAGCCCGATACAACATGCTATCTCGGTACGTGAAGAACAAGCCATCAGGTCAGTGCCATTGTCTAATTTAGAGCATGGGAAAGACAGGTTGATATGGCCAACCAGCAAGTCAGGTGAGGCCACTGTTAAAAACGTATACCAGGATATCATATCTGTCCAAAATCAAAGCACAGGGCAGAATTTGCTGACTCATTCTTCATGGAAGGAGTTATGGGCAATGAAGACAATCCCTAAGGTTCGATCTTTCTTCTGGAGATTGAACTCAAATGCTTTACCGGTGAGACAGGCATTGCAGCGGAGAGGAATTGACATCGATACAAAGTGTCCTTTCTGTGATGGAGAAGAATCCATTGATCACATGTTGTTTCATTGCCCGTGGACGCACCTGGTATGGCTAGCTACGTTGAATGTTAGATTTAATAATCCCAACACAGAAAGTCTAGCATCCTGTTTTACTGAGCTGAAGAAGATGGACGGGCTATCAAAGAAAGAGAAGGAGGCTCGATGGTCATTAATAGGGGTAACAGGTTGGTCCATATGGAAGGAACGGTGTAGAGCGATGTATGCAAACGAAAATCCTAACCCGGTAAAGACAGCTGCATCATCACTGAAGGATTTCCACGACTTCTGGGCAACTACACAGATGAATGGTTCAAGTCCTACATACAGTGAGACGAGGTCTATGGACCTGCGTTGGAAGCCGCCAGATGAGGGGGTCATCAAGGTAAATTGCGATGCATCGTGGGAGGCACAAACAAGTTCTGGAGCCATTGGCCTAATAGCACGAAACACAAATGGGGTAGTCGTTGGTGGAGCTAATCGAAGGATGAGAGAGCATGGTGTCTTGACTTTGGAAGCATTGGCAATTCGAGAAGCCCTACACCTAGCCATCCAACAACAGTGGCCAAAGGTCGAAGTCGAAACTGATTCGAAGGAAGTGTTCCTTTCCATTACGAAGGATTCACACACAGTGCATTGGAAAATAGCCCATATCATTGCCAATATCAAGACCCTTGCAGTCAAGATCCCGGAAGTTAGATGGAAAGTGGCTCCTAGACAGGCAAACGAATGTGCAAACTGGATCGCGATTCAATCCAGAAAGAGGTCGTGTATCATTGGGTCTCACAACCCCCGCCCTCTCTTTTAGTTTTAATAAATAAGGATCGGGAGTTTATCCCACCGTGATGTAATAAACTTTGAACCTCGTCTTTTTTATCAATGAATATCCTTTGGCCAAAAAAAATATATATATATATATATATATAACTGATATGTATTATATAAATTATTATTACACGAAATATATGATCAAAATAATAATTTGACAAAAACAATTAGCAAAAGAAATGAGCAAATAAATATAATAAATAAAACTAAAATGTTGATATTATTAATATTATACTTTTGAAATTGGATTGATGACAACGATGAAGTAATGAGCAAATGATTAAAATAATAATATATTATACCATCGTAGAATTATAGTTACTCTCAATGTGGATGGGATAAATTCCTCCCAAGGTCGCGTCACCGGCGGGTTTCAACCTCGGGTCGCCCATGGGAACGCAACTCGCTTTACCAGTTGGTCCAACCTGCCTTGGGTAACGTAATTGAATTATTGAGTCCTTATAACTATAGTTTTAGATTTTTAGCCACTGAGATGAAAAATCTCAAAGTGCTAATAGAAATGTCCTTATCTTTTATGGTCCAACTCTCTAATACGATTGTGTATTATTTTAAATGTAAAATAAATATGATATAAAATAAATATTGATATTCTAACGAGACTCCTTAACAAAAATGAGATTACTTACCGAGACATTCCGGATAAATAAATAGAATATTTGTGGAGAATATTTTCTTTACTAGGCCCAGTTGGCCCGGGAAGAACTTTTTTAGCGGGAAAAAATAAAAAACCTCCGGCAAGGGAGTTATCATCGGAGATACCTAATCAGAGTTCCGACCATAAAGCCGCCGCTAAAGAGGCCGACGGCCATGGTCGTAGATTCCGACTGGGGCCTAAGCCTGAGGTACCAAATCGCCTATTTTTATTTTATATATGTGCCACGTCCCTTTATCTTTCTCTGAAATTGGCCCCTTTATATCCACAGTTACCTGAAAGATACTTGCGAACGCCCGGTTGGAGTCCACAGAGGATTGGGTTCTTGCAGCTCTTAACTTTTTGTAGAGTCTAATGCAACTCTGCTTTTAGGCGTTTATAAGTTTCTTATTTCTGATCTGTAACATGCAGAGAAGGTGTTCGCGTAAAGTCTTGTTAGAAAAGATTTTAGTTGCTTCAGTTTGATAGTGTTGTTTCTGCTACTGAAGCAGAATGCAGGCTCATAAACTTCACCAAAATTATGGTATTGGAATTGGTTAGCTAATAGTTGGTGCTGGATTGCGTACTGTATCACTTCCCAGAGATGTTGTGGCTGTTATAAAGTGTCAAAAGGATCCCATCAAAGTTTGGAAATATTTAACTCGGTTAAAAAGGAATATGGGTTCAAGCACACGCTGTTGACTTACAAATGCATGATTGAAAAACTAGGATTCCACGGAAAATTTGACGAAATAGAGAATTTACTTTCAGAGATGAGACTGAATATTGATAATGGGTTACTTGAAGGAGTTTATATTGGTTCCATGAAAAATTACGGTAAGAAAAGGAGGATTCAGCAAGCTGTTGATATCTTCGAAAGAATGGACTTCTATAACTGTGAGCAATCAGTCCAATCCTATAATGTGATCATGAATATATTGGTCGACAATGGTTATTTCGATCAGGCTCACAAGGTTTATATGAGGATGATTCATAAAAAAATTGTTCCTGATGTGTACACTTTCACAATCAGGATAAAGTAATTTTCCTTAATGGGTAGGCATGAGGCTGCACTAAGACTACTCAGAAACATGCCTTCACAGGGTTGTGAGTTTAATGCAGAAGCATATTGTACTGTTATAGGTGGATTTTATGAAGATAATAATCAGGGCGAGGCATATAAATTGTTTCTTGAGATGTATAGCCTTGGTATTCATCTTAGTATCAAGACGTTCAATAAACTTATGCACATACTCTGTAAGAAGGGTGAGGTCCAGGAAAGTGAAAAGCTTCTAAAACTAAAGCGGGGTCTGAATCCGAACTTGTTTACTTTCAATGTCCTGATTCAAGGTCTTTGCAAAAGAAATGAGCTTCATGAGGCTATCAAACTGTTTGAAAGTGTCTCAAAGGAAGGATTCATTCCTGATGTTGTGACATATAACACTTTAATCCTCGGCTTATCCAACAACTGCAAGGCTCTGGAAGTAGAGAATTATTTGTATAAGATGGTGAATGATGGAGTCGAACCTAATTATTTCACCTATAAAACCATAATTAGTGGGTACTGCGAAACGGGTATGATTGGGAATGCAGATAAAATTATGAGTGATGCTGTGTTCAAGGGTTTTGTTCCTGATGAATTTACATACCTCTCTCTAGTCACGGCTTCTGCCATGAGTTTTGTTCCTGATGAATTTACATACCTCTCTCTAGTCACGGCTTCTGCCAAGCTGGAGACATAAACCGTGCTATTTCTTTAGTCAGGGAGCTATTAGTAAAAGAATTTAAGCCTAGTTTGTTAGTGTATAACATATTGATCCAGGGTATGTGTCAAAAAGGGCTTGTTTTGGAAGCGGTAGCAATCATGAGCAAGATGACTCAGTTTGGTTCTTCTCCTGACATGTGGACATATAATTTAGTTATCAATGCTTTTTGCAAGATGGGTTGTCTATTTGATGCCAGCTGCCTTATAGACAATGCTATTGCAGAAGGGTACCTTCCAGATGTTTGTACTTTGAATACATTAGTTGATGGCTACTGCAAACAGCGGAAGCTTGATAATGCAATTGAGATAGTAACAGAATATGGGAGGACTATGGCGTGACTGCTGATGTGATCACATACAACTCTCTGTTGAATGGCCTCTGCAAAGCCAGAAAGTTTGATGATAGAAGCCTTTAATGCGTTTCTGGAGAAAGGTTGCAGCCCTAATGTTTTCACTTATAACCCAGTGATAGAGAGCTTGTGCAAGCTTCGTAGAGTGGACAAAGCCTTGAACTTACTGGAGGAAATGAAGAGCAGAGGCATCCCAGTAGATATTGTTTGTGTGGGCACACTGCTGAACGACTTCTGTTTGAATGGGGATTTAGATGGGGCCTTTCAGTTTTTCGGTAGAGCAGAAGACCAGCACAAAGTTTCTCATACTACAAGAACATTCAATATTATGATCAATGCATTCTCGGAGAAACTAAATATGAATATGGCCCTCAAGATTTTCAATGATATGGATTGGAAAAATTGTACCCCAGATGGTTACACTTATCGTGTAATGATTGGTGGTTTCTGTAAAACCGGGGCCATTGATTCTGGTTACAGGTTTTTACTTGAAAAAATTGATAAGGGTTTTGTTCCAACCATGGGTTCATTTGAAAAGGTGTTTAACTGTCTGTGTAGGGAGAATAGAGTTCAAGAGGCTGTTGCTATCATCCGCATCATGGTGCAGCAGGAAATTGTGCCTGAGGCAGTAAACACCATATTTGAGGTTGATAAGAAGGAAGTTGCAGCACCCAAGATTGTTGTGGACGACTTGATGAAGAAGAGTCGTATAACTTATTTCACATTTGATCTCCTCTATGATGGCGTTAGGGACAAAAGGTTAATAAAGAAAAAGCTCCCGCGCCAGCGAGCCGCAAGATCTTAGTAAGGTATCTGAAAATGTTGATAACTGTATATAGTCAGTCAACCACAAGTTTTGATTATCTGGACTCGTGATTTTCAAAAGATTGAAGCATGAAAATGGAGGAGCAAAATGCATTCTTTGGACAAGCTCGCTGGCTAGCTTGGTTCACATTGATCCAGGAAAGGTTGCACTTGTAAGCCATATGGTATCTGTCATCAGGGAAAAACTGAGGCCCCTCGTAGTAAACTGGGAGTTTCATAATCCTGCTTGCTTCATAACATATTGCATCTGGAACAGAATGTAGAAGTCAATGGATTGCGCATGGTCTGTAATAGAACTATAGAAGAGAAGCCCAGTTATGGAAAGATGGTTAACTTATCATATCCCTGCGGAGGAAGCCAGTTTGGTATGACCTGCCTGATGTCAGAACAAGAGGAGCTTAGTGTAAATCCCAAATACCATATTTTTTCTGCATCTGCTTCATGTCACCTGGTAATACGCTAAATATATGATGAACATATTATCTTTTCAAGTTATTCTCAAGCTTAATTTTATTACTTTTTACTTGAAGATTCGGTAGTGTTATTGAAAAACCCGTACTCCTTGAATGATCATTTATTAGGATCTGAGACATTATTATGTCAGAGTTTTACAAGTTTTGGGGTTCTAACTAGTTGGGTATTTCAGTTAAGGTTATAAATAGATAGAATAGAACTTATGATATCCAATTCAGCTGTATGTTTTGAGGTTATAAGTAGAAGGGACATAAGATGAATTAGAATGTGCTCATCTAACTAGTTAAGAATTATTAAATAAAAATGAACAGAGGGATTTGTTTTGTTAGACTTATTTGTATCTGTGTAATTATATAAAAGAAATGTGATATGACTGCAATTTTATCATACATAACAGATATACCTCTATCCTTTCAAGTTCCAATTTAAGTTGTCATTGTTTTCCTGCCTAAGAACAATAATATATCCCTCTATTTTGTTTTACCAATTCAGAATAATAAGGGATTTCTGTCTACCCTGTCTCGACCACCCAAAGGAGTAAGGTCTGATGATGCATATTTGGTTGTATCCTCTTCATTTGATGTTTAGTAGTTCATCAACTTGAACATGTTTGTTCATGTTATAGGGGAAAGAAGCAGACACTTTTGGATCTTGGTAAGAGTGAACAACTCAGAGAAAGGCAGGAGATGGAGAAGAAATTGCAAAAAAAAAAAAAAAAAAATTGATTATTTGAAAGAGTGAAAGAGCAAAGTGAGAGGAGGCTGATACTTTGGTGGATGCTGCACCCAAAGCATAGGAGTTGCTTCATGTCAGCAAGTAAGATTGGTAGCTAAATCTTTATCAGTTCAATCTCAATATGAAAGCACCATATCATTTTCTATTTCTGAATCATTACACGCATGAGTTTCGAGGCAAAAGTGCGGGAGGATCAATTCCGAGTAGCAGTTTATATTTAGCTTCAATGTTGTGTATGCACCAAGAAGGCAGTGATGACTGAATGGACTAACTATGTTGGCTTCTGCACCTTAAAAAGTTGTAAACTAGAGGTTACTTTAAAAGAACTTAAAAGCAGTCTCAACTATATGAGAAAAAAAACTATATGTTAGGTTATTAGTTGTTATCCCAATTTAAAATGTTGATATTATATGTCTTTAACTTTTTTTTTTTTTGGCCACATGTGTCTTAACTATTATAAATTGATTAATTTTCACTTTTTTTTTCGATTAATTTTAGCTTTTTGAGTAATAAAAATATTTTATTGGGTTTATAGATCTTTTGGTACCGTATGTTTGCTCACTTTTGGCTTTTGGTACCACATGTTTGATTTTGCCTATTTTTGGTACCATACGTTTGCCAATTGTATACTTTTAGTCCGACCGTTAGTTGACCGTCAGTTTGACTGTTAAATAGTCACGTGACTTGCACATGCATAGCCCCAAATTTCGATTTTGTTCAATTTAGTCCTCAAATTTTTTGTCGTAACTTTTTATTTTTGCAATTTAGCCCTTAAACATTTTCAACCACACCCTAGGACAAAATTGACCTAGCAATGGTTCGACTCATGGCTAGGTCGGACCATGGCTAGAGTTGCCGGACCCGAGCGAACCTAAACATGGTCCGACCTAGCCATGGGTCGGACCATGACTAGGTCAATTTAGCAATCGAGTCCAATTGACCTAGTCATGGTTCGACCCATGGTTAGGTCGGACCATGGTTAGGGTTGCCCGGGTCCGGCGACCCTAGCCATAGTCCGACCTAGCCATGGGTCTAACCATGGCTATGTCAATTTAGTCCTAGGGTGCGGTTGAAAATGTTTAAAGGCTAAATTGCGAAAATAAAAAGTTACAACAAAAAACACTACAAGAATTTAGGCCTATTGCGACATCTGCTATTGCGATGACACCATATCCTTGCTATAGATAGTGTCTATTGCGACAAATTTACTTTTCGTCGCATACTTCGTAGAAATGATGAGAAAATCATCACAGAATCCAATCGCGATGACAGATCGTTACAATTTATAAGGTGTTGCGACGACGACAAATCTATTGCGAGGACCGCGTATCTTCACAATAAGTTTGATTTATTGCGAGAATTTGTAATATCCAATTGCGACAGTTTGTTCTCGCAATAATAAATTTCCCACCAAAATTTTGGCGCCAACTGTTTCGAAAAATCAAATGCGACGGACTGTAATATATTGCAACGATCGCTTATCCTCGCAATATAAAATGTTTATTGCGACGGTGAGTAATATCCAATTGCGATGAAGTGTTCTCGCAATAACAAATTTATCACCAATAATTTGGCACC
The DNA here is from genome assembly GCA_036873135.1 of Clarkia xantiana subsp. parviflora. Lineage (NCBI taxonomy): Eukaryota > Viridiplantae > Streptophyta > Magnoliopsida > Myrtales > Onagraceae > Clarkia > Clarkia xantiana. Next base: position 10,472,244 of record JAPTYO010000010.1, on the reverse strand, counting down.
AACTATTCCGAAAAACCAATTGTGCCGACACGTAATCTATTGCGATGACCGCATATCATCGAAATATAATCAATTTACTGTGAGGGTCAATTGTGTTGACTGGTTCTTACTGTAACAATTTGCACATCAAAATTTTGGCACCAACTTTTTATGGGAAAACAATTGCGATGACAACGTATATATTGCGAGGACCGCATATTCACACAATATAATGGGTTTATTGCAATGATGTGTACTATGCATTTGGAGAATAATTTTCATCGCAATAACAAAATCCCCACTACAATTTTGGCGCCAACTTTCTAGGAAACCAATTGCGATAAAATGTAATCTATTGCGATAATCGCATATTCTCGAAATAAATTTAGTTTAGTGCACGGAAATGAAATACTAATTGCGACGAGTGGTTCTCGCAATAACAATTTTATCGTATTGCGAATTACGACCACATTATACTTATAATAAATTATTATCCTAACAATATATGTATATATTTAGTCATTATTACAATATTTTTTAAGAAGTGCTATTTAGTACTTGCCAAAAAATACTTATTACTTTTTTTCTTTGTTCCCTTTAATTTACTAATTACTTTCTTTCTTTGTTCCCTTAATTTAATAATTATTTTCTATCTTTACTTAAGAAAACATATTGAATCACAGATAAGAACATACTGTTTCCCATGGATTCATACTATCTATTCCTTCCTCCCATCCAATTGCGGTCAGATTTTCTCATTGTCACTACCAATTTTAGCTGTCGGTGCAATCCCAACTTCCGTTTTTCACCATCCGCCGTCTCCATGGTCTTCACGGCCGTCGCTGGCATCCCAACTTCCCTCTCTTTTCATTAGAAATTGTTGAATCGGTAATCCCTCTATTATCAATGTGCTGTTTAATTGATTTTTTTTTTAAAATCAGATCACGACGATGTTAATTCAGTTATTTGATTCAAAACTGTTGAAGACAAGTTTTCTTTGGATTTTTTATAAGGACTGTTTTATCACGAGCTTGTCTTGAAAATCAGTTTTATGCCGATTGGGGTAGTATTAATTAGTTTTAATCACAACTGGTTATCACGAGCATATTTTGAATCAAGAATGTTGATTGTTTTCAATTCAGTTTTAATCTTTTTAAGTCTGTCACGAGAAATAAACAATAATACACAAATTGATATAGATTTTAGGGTTAAGAACCTATGAAAGGTCTGAACTATCACCCATGTTAACGGGAGAGGTCTGAAATTTAAAAAGTTAATAACAAAGGTCTGAAATTTCTGTTTTGTTGATAACAGCGGTCTCCGTTAGTTTTTTCCGTTAAAACTAACGGAAGTTGGTCACATGCTTGGCATGTGACCGGAAATTAAATAAAATTCCGAAAATGCCCTTCTATTAAGTGTGCCCCTCACATGCATGGAGTAAAAAGACCAAAATGCCCTTGAAGCCACCACGGTACTCCGGCGACCACCAATCGTACTCCGGCGACCACCACCGTACTCCGGCGACCACCACCGTACTCCGGCGACCACCACCAAGGCTCCGATTGGGCCAAAATCGGAGCCACCGGCCCCGATTGGGCTCCGATCGGAGCCACCGGCCCCGATTGAGCTCCGATCGGAGCCACCGGCCCCGATTGGACTCCGATCGGAGCCACCGGCCCCGATTGGACTCCGATCGGAGCCACCGGCCCCGATCGGAGCTTTTTGGCCCCGATCGGAGCTTTTTGGCCCCGATCGGAGCTTTTTTGGCCCCGATCAGAGCTTTTTTGGCCCCGTGGTGGCCGGAGTCGGGTCGCCGGAGCCGAGGTGGTGGTCGTCGGAGTCGAGGTGGTGGTGGCCGGAGTCGGGTGGTGGTGGCCGGAGTTGGGTGGTTTTAATTTGACTTTAGGGGTAAAATTGTAATTTCACATTTCCTTAAATAAGATATTAAATAAAACAAAATATTAAAGGGGCAAAAATGTCATTTCACACAATTCTGTTAAATTTAACCCTAAAAATGGACGGAAAACCTCAAATCAACAAAATTGAAATTTCAGACCTCTGTTATTAACTTTTTAAATTTCAGACCTCTCCCGTTAACATGGGTGATAGTTCAGACCTTTCATAGGTTCTTAACCCTAGATTTTAGTCAGTTTTTAATGTTGTTGTAATCAGTACCTCGTGCATTTAGTATATCACTACATAAAAACTTTAGAGGAACAAAGAGAATGGGCAGTCTAGTTGTTGCATGTAGTAGCTTTGATTTTCCATTCTTATGTTGTTTATATATTATCTTGAATTTTGTTGTTTTTGTACTTATTACGTGATGTCGCGGAATAATGACTTTTAATTAAATGTAAATACTTAATTTGATACATTTATTGTGAATGTTATTTCGGGATTTTAATATGTTAATTAAAAACTTGTTGGTATTTTTGTTTTATATATATAATAACTATCTATGTTTTATAAAATTATTAATTGGTATGAATAATTTTATTTAACAGGATATCATGGTAGCCAAAATTGATTGCTGATTAAAAGTCTTACAAATGGCTTTAACAGATTTGAGTTTCGGCCCCTTACCTCTCGAGTTCGACATCGATCCAGAACACTGCGGCACATTGTGAATATATTTTTTTGATACTGTCATTGTGATAAAGAAATTATATTTATATTAATTTAAAATTATCTGTAATGAATAAATTAATATTTCTGTTATGATTTCATCGTACTATATTGCAGTAACATATCGTTGCAACATATTTCTAACTTTATATGTTATGACAACATGTTCATAATTTATCGTCGTAATACAATTTGTTGCAATAAAGTGAATAAAAATAAGCAAAATGCTCTATTACAATGATTTTTTTTTTTATCGTCAGAACTGAATTAAAAGATCCAAGTAACACGTAAACCTATCGCGGCCATATTTTTTATATGTTTCATCGAAATAGGATTATCAAATCCTCACAATATGGACATAAGATGCCATAATTGTTTCAATTTTGATGTAGTAATAGAATTAATAAATCATCACAATGTGTACCTACTGCGATAAAATATTTAGGTGTATCATCGTCGCAATAGAGCTCTTAAATCACAGCAATAGGGAAATTAATTTCGGTAGTAATTTTAAATTATTCATCGTAATAGAATGGATGAATCCTCACAATATATGTACCTATTGCAACAATTCTTTTAAATTTGTTATCGCGAAAGGGTTTTCAAATTCTCGCAATAGATAGATCAATTGTGACAACAAATGTTGCGAATGTGTAGAGAACCGTCCTCGCAATAGGGTGTACTTTGTTGCGATGACAACTTTATTTTGTTGCAACAGGGACTTATTGCTAGGGGTCTATAGTGACGAAGCTATTGCGATGATTTATCGTCGCACCATACATATAGCTACGATTTTAAGGGTTATTGCGACGATTTTGGTCGTCGCAGTAATCCTTAATTCTTGTAGTGAAATTTGAGGACTAAATTGAACAAAATCAAAATTTGGGGCTATGCATGTGCAAGTCACGTGACTATATAACGGTCAAACTGACGGTCAACTAACGGTCGGACCAAAAGTATACAATTGGCAAACGTATGGTACCAAAAATATGCAAAATCAAACATGTGGTACCAAAAGCCAAAAGTGAGCAAACATAGGGTACCAAAAGACCTATAAACCCTATTTTATTTTTTTATTTTTTCGAAATCAGCCTTATTTAATGTTTTAAAAACATATTTTTATTCTGTCAATTTTAAGAGAAAAACGTGGGAATTAAATAATCAGATAGTTAAGACACCGAATATCAATATTTTAAAACTGGATAACGATTGGCAAATAGTATATAGGTTCTTTAACCCTTAAAACTGCCTTTTAATTTGCCCTCTTACAACTGAATGATATGGAAGTCTCTCCTCTTCTCATAGACTTTATTAACGCAAACTCATCGTTCTTGATTCCTGTAAATGGAAAAACTCTGTTTTAGTACTGAAACATTTAAAAACTTGAACACTATATATATCTGGCAAGGCAAAAGGAAATAGCTTGTTTTCTAAGTTGAAAATCAGTAGTCCAACCGGCGGTGGGACCTCCTGAACTGGGAACCGACGACCCCCTAACCGGTTCGACGGCTGGTCATGCAACCTCACACTTGTCTCTGCAACCTGTCATCCTCGTGGAGACATCGTTGCATGTCCGCCACGCACTCACATGCTGTACTACAGATTCTTCCTTCTTCTATCCTTATATATATATATTTATTTATATGTTGATATATATCCAACAGATCGCGCCTTATATTTCCCCTACTGTGTATCTAGTAGTTGTAGAGATTGAGTACAGAGATGGCAATGGCTGTTGCAGAAAACGAAGCTATGGCGACGGAAGCTCCTTACGCTCCGGTCACATACGAGAGGCCTGTTCGCAGCGACCTCGAGAGAACCCTCCCCAAGCCCTGTATGTTACAGTCTCTTCATTCCCTTTTTTAGTATCATCATTTCTTCCATGCATTTTTCTTTTCTGCGGGTGGTGCTAGGGCCTCATGGCTCATGCAGCACTCGTAGTATGCTGAGTAATCTACACTTTGCACAGTTGCACCCTTTAGCTTGATTTATATATCAAATGCACATATTTGATTTATATATAGGTTTAAGAACCTATAAACTATCTGAGGTTGAGGTTGCTCTATGTAAGATTGTGGCGGTCTGGAGAGCAGTCTGAAGTTTCAATTTTTAATTTTGGCGGTCTGAAGTTTGAATTTTTGACACCAAAACTTCGTACAGGACAAATTTCATTTAGTTTTTAGCTTCTAAACCTTTATATATATTAACCCTTATATATATATCTGGAGTCGAGTCCAGAGTAATTATTATTTCACATTCTTTCTTTCTAAAAAAGAATGCTTTTTTTAGCTGAGTTGTCTGTTAGACTACTTGTATTCTTCCTCCAGGGAAGTTTGAATGTGTGTTAAGAGTTGTGATGTTTCAGATATGCCTCGAGCACTGACAGCTCCAGATATGGAACATCCAAACGGAACACCTGGGCATAGGAGTAACAACCTGACTGTACTTCAGCAGCATGTAGCGTTCTTCGACCAAGACGATAATGGGATTGTCTACCCCTGGGAGACCTATGCTGGTAATTAATTCAGATTCATTTGCTTGCTTGCTTGCTGGATTCATACTCAAGTAGCTGTATATTGGGTGCATGCAGGTTGTCGTGCTATTGGTTTCAATATGATAATGTCGGTTATAATCGCAATGCTTATCAATGGTGCTATGAGCTACCCATCTCTTCCAGTAAGTTGTTTGTATATCCAATCTCAACTCAACATATATAAAATAGTTGGAGAGAGACCGTGTTTAATTAAGGTGGTGGTGGATGGATATATGCAGGGTTGGTTGCCTTCACCTTTATTTCCAATATATATAGACAACATCCACAAAACCAAGCACGGGAGTGACAGTGGGACATACGACACCGAAGGAAGATACATACCTTTGCATTTTGAGAACATGTTTAGCAAGTATGCTCGTACCGTGCCCGACAAATTGTCCCTCGGAGAAATATGGGAGTTGACCGAAGGAAATCGATTAACATATGACTTTTTTGGCTGGTATTTCTTAACTAGTTTGGTACACAAACAATGTGTTTTTTCTTGTGCAACACACACACATGTTGTGTTTTTGGTTTACCCTAAATTAATATTTGTTTCAGGATCACAAGTAAGCTGGAATGGGGACTTCTGTATGTGCTTGCTCGGGATGAAGAGGGTTACCTGTCGAAAGAGGCGATTCGACGATGCTTTGATGGAAGCTTATTTGAGTACTGTGCCAAGATGCAAATGGGAGCTGAGGGTAAGATGTACTGAATATGCATATGCTTTTTCTATCTTCTATTCTATGTTTTGTTTTGTTTTGTTTTGTTTCGTTTGTGAGAAGACAAATGTAAATTTGGGACTCCAGCCAGGTATCAATACAAGCCCCGGCCTGTTTCAATCAGTGTTGGTTTGTGCTGTGTGTTGTGTTTGTTGTCTATTATGTATATCAATAAGAAGGTTGATGTTGAGACTTGAGAGTTTGTATCTGCCTAGTGATGGTGGATTTATTCAAGTAATAATAATACTATAAGAGTCATTATATTAATATAAAATGTCTACAGTTTACAAATGTAACTTGATCAAATTATTATAAATTGCCACAGAAAATTGACTTTTTTTTTTTGGTAACGAGAAAATTGCTACTTGTGTTTTCTATTCGTTAAATTTGATTGAAACAAATCTTATTTTTTACTGAAAATGATTCTGATTTGATCGTAGTGGAAATTGTGAATAATTACGACTTCAAAAGAAAGAATGTGAACAACTTTAAATTAACAGTAGCATTAAAAGTCTTAAAATATATATATTTTTTTTAAGAAACGAAATTGAAGGAATATGAGATTTATAGAAAATTAAAGGAATGTGAAACTTAATAGTTTCAAAAAATTCAAAAGATAGCTAAGACATTTTTTCATATATATGAACTCCAAGTGATTTAAAATTTTGAATTTTTATTTTAGAATCTAAAATATAAGAGGCATTTTGAGTTGACAATGACGAAGGAGACAACTCTTTAAAAACTATAAATTCATTGATATTTGTTAGTATGCTCAATCGATTTATTACTTATAAATGACACATTTTATAGTAAATAACTGAAAGTTTTAAATACTGCCATTTGTAACATGAGAATCTATTTAGAAATGCTATTTAAAAAAAAAATTGGCCATATCATAAAGGAAATGGATAATATTCCTTATCCAAAGGTCAATTAGTTTTGCTAGAATATTTTATGATGAAATATATTTAATTAAGGGGTGTTTTAGGAAATCTAAAATAGATTTCATATTAAAAATTTAGTCGTAGATGCAAAACTTTTTTAAGGGGTTAGAAAAAACCCTCTTAAATATTCTGAAATTCAACCAATAAAATGTTGACCATATGAGATTTTATGATGTGTACTCAATACGGAAGAGGTTTAAGTTGATTAAATACAAAAATACTTAAAAATACTTTGGAAGAGCAACCGCATGAAAGGAGAAATTATTAGTTGGACTTAGTCCGCCAACTCATTGTATGGACCAACCAATAAAAAAGTAACACATAATAAATGTACTCTACATGAATAATTTTGAGTAATATGTGATTACAATCCAACATTTTTTGTTAATTAATACATACCTCTTTTTTAGGCTAATAAAAATATTTTATCATATAAATTAAAACTATTTTTTTTCAATAATATAATATAAGTGTCACTAATTTTGTGAGTTTTTTCTAAAACCCTATTCGACATGGTGAACCTATAGGGCAAATTGACATTTGCCCTCTAGGGTTCACCGTGTCCAATAGTGTTTTAGAAAAAAAATGCAAAACTAGTGACATTTCTATTATATATTTGCATATAATAAAATTATTTTTATTTATTAAGAGAAATAATTATTTTAGAAAAACAAAAAAACATAAGGTAAGATTAATTATTAGATTGTAATCACATGTTACTCTAAGTTATTTATATAGAGTACATTTATTATGTGTCTCTTTTTCATTAGTTGGTCCATACGCTGAGGTGGCGGACTGATTCCAACTAATAATTTTTTTCTCGTCTAATAATTTCTCGTTGGGAAGAAAAAGGAAGGGAAGGGACAAAAAGCACGTGGAGAGTGATTTGTACGTATTTTGTGCATCAAATAAGCAGGTGGTCGCCACGCTCTCGCTCAAGCAAGAAAGCCCCTATCCCCGGTTTTTGTTGGTTGTTTCTATGAATTAATATATATACTAGGTTCTGTTCCCGCGCTCTGCGCGATTGACTTCGTTTGTTGTATGTGTAAATAATATAACATTATTTAATAGAAATTTAATTAAAAAATAAATATAAAGAACAGATAGCATGAAAATAAAATAACAATAATAATTACACTGAGAAGTAAAACAAATCTAAGAAACTTAATAAAATAAAATTAAGGTTTTTTTTAATAGAAAAAACGTTTACAATTTGTATATCTTTTTAATTTCCATGTAATTTCATTAAAAAAAATAAATTTTGATACATTGTACCTTAAAAAGAGCATATATATATATATATATATATATCGTATAGGTATGTAGTAAATTCAATAGGCAACTCATCTCATATTAAAACGTAAAAGTTATTTTTGTATATTTATTATTATTAAAACTAAATCAGTAGACACAAATCACACTAATTAATACTTACCGTAGTTTAAAAAAATTATTGGCTGGTTTTATTGTTACAATCTTGACCCATATCTTCACATTCAAAATAACTGACAAATCATCATCAAAATATATAAGCGTCGTAGGTAGGGTCCATAAATTGTTACTGCAAACTCACCTAAATTACAACAAAGCCCATTTCATTTAAACTGTTAAATAAATATATGGTTAAAAAAAAAAACCCTGTATTTGTTTGTTTTTTTTGGCCATGCATGCCTCTATTTGTTTTTTATATAATTATTAATTAATTAATACACCTTTTCCCCCCGAAGCCCGAATATGGGCTTGGCCCACATGCCAAGGCCCAAGAGCATCAAAGAATCACATAACCCTAACCAATCCGTGCAGATTCACTTTCATCAACCAAAACGTGCACCCGAGATTCGATAGAGAGTCTACCCAAAAAACCTGTCCATCCAAGGTCGAGAGAGAGAAATACGTAGTGTCGAGTGAGGTCCGTCGAGTTAAGGTGAATGCGCAGCCGTCGTCGGGGCCACCTTTCGATTCATACAGGTTTCGCTCTGGGTCGATCTTTTTCATGGCAGAGAACCCGCACCGATCTGCATAAACCCGTGCCAGATCTTTCGATTTTCGGTAGCATCTTTTAATCCAAGGTAGTTAATTTTTTGTTTTGCCTTTTTAGTATCATTGTTTGACTGAACGTGTTGATGATTTCCCCTTTGGGTCTCAATTTGGTAATCCTAGCTTTTCTTAAAAAAATCATTTTCGGGTTAGGGTTTGTAAAATTAAGGGCTTCATTAGAAACCGCAAATCAATCTCATTCGATGCAATCAGACAATTCCTGGTTTCATACGAATTATTTAAGAGAGAAGATACACAGAAAGATATAAGTTCGTACCAAATGACTTATGAAACAGAAACTGAATTAAAAACCTTTTTTTCCTCATGTCTGCATTGCATCCGTCCTTTAGTGTCTTTGCTGCTGAGGCAAGGTGACAATGTCTAGCTTTACACAATTTTCATTTGTTGATTGAGTGATACAAAATTAGTAAGAGCTAATCCACCAGAATTAGTAAGAACATACAAAACGACGACGTTGCTCCACATTCATACAATAGGTCTTCAAAGCTAAAAAGACGCAGTTGAAGTAAAATTCGACAGTCAATAGTCAGCACAACCAAAACGACGACGTCGTTGATCAAATCTAATCTTCTAATTTGGAAGGTTTGATTTCATCTCTAAACGCCACATCAGCAATGTTGCTCAATGATAAAATGATTTATAAGCAAAAGATTCTTTAAATCAACCTTCAGTTCTATGATTAAATTTAATAGTGATGTGTCTTCGTTGTATTGGTTGTATAAGCTTATGTGGCATGCCATGGTTAACTCTCATAGATAAGCCAATAGTATTATATTAAGATAGAGAAGATTATATTAAATAAGCTTGTAACGTATGAAGTAGCTTTTGATTGGATGATGACGTGTAAACTTTTGATTGGAAGTTAAGGATGATGTGTCAGCCCCAGAATAGCCCATATTCAGAATTAGTATTATAAATAATAATAATAATAATAATAATATAGATAGATATAGATATAGATAGATATAGATTAAGATATATATATATTAAACTGTAGTTCTTCTCCGTTCAGTCTTGTGCACTTCACCTTCAATTATTTTCTTTGTACTTGCTCTCTCAGGATTCAGTGATTCACCATTCAGCTCTTCAATCCTCTTTTCTTTCAACTCCAAGGCATCTCAAGGTACTCCATCTTCTCTCAATTTGCGTCCCTTGTTCTACTCTATAGAGATTTTAAGGTGCCGTTGAGGTTGAAGTTGCTTTCCAGTTTAAGAGCTTGCTACAAAGATCTGGTGATTCGAATTTGTTTGTGATTTCGATTATTACTTACTCTTGTCGAATTGATCAGATGTTCGCTATTGCCAATTAAAACGAGGAACCGATTCCGATGATTTTGAAACATGGAAGCGTAGAATCATAGTTGCTCTATGTGTTAGGGTTTCATCCAAAGTAATAGTTTCTTTCTGTCTGTCGTATTCGTTTAACTGTACATTGATCCGTTGTTTCAGTAGAATCATTTGATTGAAGATTTCATTACGTTTCTTTTTATAGGGTCCTAGTATTTGGAGCTGGATTGAAGCAATTAGGCATGGTTTCAGAAACTACATCATCACCAGTGGAGGAAGAGGCCTCAGGAGGCAGGTCAGTTATGCAGTCCTTAGTTCGATTAACTAACTTATTGGTGGAAGCAGTGTGTGCATTTTCTTCTAGTATGTATTAAGTGCTGATGGATCCTTGAGCAAGCTCTGTAATTATGATGTTAGGGAATGCGACCTTAATTCCGAACACTGCATATTATCATTGTTGGAATGAAATTTGATGCTATTTTGTATCGAAATTTGCACACCTCGATTTGAAAAGTACGCACCCTTCAATTTCTAGAATGTCACACATGTATATATATGTATGTAAAGATATGTACAGAGATAAGACCCTTTATTACTTTTGACTTTACATCCTTTCTTTAGAAAGAAGTCCTGAGCAAAGCAAATCTCAGAACATAATACTAGGGAGATAATGTGTACGTAAGATACATCCGAATCGATTTAGTTTAACTTTGGCAACTGATCCTTTTGGTGACAACTTGGGCAGATGCAGCCCGGTTGTTTAACCTCTCTTTTTCGATTTGGACGGTATTATTGATAGAATTCTAAATGATGATATGTTGATTGAGTTTCAAAGTGATAAAAAATTCGAATTGGTGCGTGATCTTAACCTGCAAAACAATATTTTCAAGCTCTAGTGCCACTAAGAATAATAGCTTTAGTAGATCACTTGAATGCTGGGGCTGTTTGCTGGTAGATCCAATTCGTTTTCTTATGGTTTGTTCAATATATTTACTGTTTAACACTTACGTACGAGCATTGGACCCCTCCTATGTCCATTTTAGTCAGCTAATTTATGACCTGAAAAGTGTTTCACATGTTACCTGTCTGATACTTGCAAACGCCCGGTTGGAGTCCACAGAGGACTGGGTTCTTGCAGCTCCTACCTTTTTTTTAGAGTCTAATGCAACTCTGCTTTTAGGCGTTTCTAAGTTTCTTATTTCTGATCTGTAACATGCAGAGAAGGTGTTTGCGTGAAGTCTTCTTAGAAAATATTTTGGTTGATTTAGTTTGATAGTGTTGTTTCTGCTACTGAAGCAGAATGCTGTCTCATAAACTTCACCAAAATTATGGTATTGGAATTGGTTGGCTAATAGTTGGTGCTGGATTGCGTGCTGCATCACTTCCCAGAGATGTAGTGGCCGTTATAAAGTGTCAAAAGGATCCCATAAAAGCTTTGGAAATGTTTAACTCGGTTAAAAAGGAAGATGGGTTCAAGCACACACTGTTGACTTACAAATGCATGATTGAAAAGCTTGGATTCCACGGAAAATTTGAGGAAATGGAGAATCTACTTTCAGAGATGAGATTGAATATCGATAATGGGTTACTCGAAGGAGTTTATATTGGTTCCATGAAAAACTACGGTAAGAAAATGAGGATTCAACAAGCTGTTGATGTCTTCGAAAGAATGGACTTCTATAACTGTGAGCAATCAGTCCAATCCTATAATGTGATCATGAATATATTGGTCGACAATGGTTATTTCGATCAGGCTCACAAGGTTTATATGAGGATGATTCATAAAAAAATTGTTCCTGATGTGTACACTTTCACAATCAGAATAAAGTCATTTTCCCTGATGGGTAGGCATGAGGCTGCACTAAGACTACTTAGAAATATGCCTTCACAAGGTTGTGAGTTTAATGCAGAAGCATATTGTACTGTTATAGGTGGATTTTATGAAGATAATAATCAGGGCGAGGCATATAAATTGTTTCTTGAGATGTATAGCCTCGGTATTCATCCTAGTGTTAAGACGTTCAATAAACTTATGCACATACTCTGTAAGAAGGGTGAGGTCCAGGAATGTGAAAAGCTTCTGAACAAAGTTCTAAAGCGGGGTCTAAACCCGAACTTGTTTACTTTCAATGTCCTGATTCAAGGTCTTTGCAAAAGAAATGAGCTTCATGAGGCTATCAAACTGTTTGAAAGTGTCTCAAAGGAAGGATTCATTCCTGATGTTGTGACATATAACACTTTAATCCTTGGCTTATCCAACAACTGCAAGGCTCTGGAAGCAGAGAATTATTTGCATAAGATGGTGAGTGGTGGAGTCGAACCTAATTATTTCACCTATAACACCATAATTAGTGGGTACTGCGAAATGGGTATGATTGGGAATGCAGATAAAATTCTGAGTGATGCTGTGTTCAAGGGTTTTGTTCCTGATGAATTTACATACCTCTCTCTAGTCACCGGCTTCTGCCAAGCTGGAGACATAAACCGTGCTATTTCTCTAGTCAGGGAGCTATTAGTAAAAGAATTTAAGCCTAGTTTGTTAGTGTATAACAGATTGATCCAGGGTTTGTGTCAAAAAGGGCTTGTTTTAGAAGCGGTAGCAATCGTGACCAAGATGACGCGGTTTGGTTCTTCTCCTGACATGTGGACATACAATTTAGTTATCAATGCTTTGTGCAAGATGGGTTGTCTATCTGATGCTAGCTGCCTTATAGACAATGCTATTGCAGAAGGGTACCTTCCGGATGTTTGTACTTTGAATACATTAGTCGATGGCTACTGCAAGCAGCGGAAGCTTGATAATGCTATTGAGATTGTAAACAGAATGTGGGAGGACTATGGCGTGACTGCTGATGTGATCACGTACAACTCTCTGTTGAATGGCCTATGCAAAGCCAGAAAGTTTGATGATGTGTTAGAAACCTTTAATGCATTTCTGGAGAAAGGTTGCAGTCCCAATGTTTTCACTTATAACCCAGTGATAGAGAGCTTGTGCAAGCTTCGTAGAGTGGACAAAGCCTTGAACTTACTGGAGGAAATGAAGAGCAGAGGCATCCCAGTAGATATTGTTTGTGTGGGCACACTGCTGAACGGCTTCTGTTTGAATGGGGATTTAGATGGGGCCTTTCATTTTTTCGATAGAGCAGAAGACCAGCACAAAGTTTCTCATACTACAGGCACACTCAATATTATGATCAATGCATTCTCGGAGAAACTAAACATGAATATGGCCCTGAAGATTTTCAATGATATGGATAGGAAAAATTGTTCCCCAGATGGTTACACTTATCGTGTAATGATTGGTGGTTTCTGTAAAACCGGGGCCATTGATTCTGGTTACAAGTTTTTACTTGAAAAAATTGAAAAGGGTTTTGTTCCAACCATGAGTTCATTTGGAAAGGTGCTTAACTGTCTGTGTATGGAGAATAGAGTTCAAGAGGCTGTTGGTATCATCCGTATCATGGTGCAGCAGGAAATTGTGCCGGAAGCAGTGAACACCATATTTGAGGTTGATAAGAAGGAAGTTGCAGCACCCAAGATTGTTGTGGACGACTTGCTGAAGAAGAGTCATATAACTTATTCCACATTTGAGCTCCTCTATGATGGCGTTAGGGACAAAAGGTTAATGAAGAAAAAGCTCCCGCGCCAGCAAGCCGCAAGATCTTAGTAAAGGTATCTGAACATTTTGATTTCTTAAACGGATGATAACTGTATATAGTCAGTCAACCACACATTTTGATTATCTGGACTTGAGATTATCAAAAGCTTGAAAATGGAGGAGCAAAATGCATTCTTTGAACAAACTCGCTGGCTAGTTTGGTTCACATTGATCCAGGAAAGGTTGCACTTGTAAGCCATATGGTATCTGTCATCAGGGAAAAACTGAGGCCCCTCGTAGTAAACTGGTAGTTTCATAATCCTGCTTGCTTCATAACATATTGCATCTGGAACAGAATATAGAAGCCAATGGATTGCGCATGGTCTGTAATAGAACTATTGAAGAAAAACCCAGTTCTGGAAAGATGGTCAACTTATCATATCCCTGTGGAGGAAGACAGTTTGGTATGCCTCTGCTTCATGTCACCTGGTAATACGCTAAATGTATGATGAATATATTCTCTTTTCAAGTAATTCGCAAGCTTAATTTTATTTCTTTTTACTTGAAGATTCGGTAGTGTTATTGAAGAACTCCGTACTCATTGGATGATAATTTATTAGGATCTGAGACATTATTATGTCAGAGTTTTACAGGTTTTGGGGTTTCTAACTAGTTGGGTATTCCAGCTAAGGTTATAGATAGATAGAATAGAACTTATGATATCCAATTCAGCTGTACGATTTGAGGTTATAAGTAGAAGGGACATAAGATGAATTAAAATGTGCTCTTCTAACTAGTTAAGAGTTATTAAATAAAAATGAATAGAGGGATTTGTTTTGTTAGACTTATTTGTATCTGTGTAATTATATAAAAGAAAGGTGATATGATTGCAATTTTATCATATATTACAGACATACCTCCCTCCCTTCAAGTTCCAATTTAAATGGTCATTATTTTCCTGCCTAAGAACAATAATATATCCCTCCATTTTGTTTTACCAATTCGGAATAATGAGGGATTTCCTGTCCTACCCTGCTCGACCACCCCAAGGACAAGGAGTAAGCTCTGATGATGCATATTTGGTTTTACCCTCTTCATTTGATATTTAGTAGTTCATCAACTTGAACATGTTTGTTCATGTTATAGGGGAAAGAAGCAGACACTTTTGGATCTTGGTAAAACTGAGCAACTCAGAGAAAGGCAGGAGGTGGAGAAGAAATTACAAAAAAAAAACTATGGATTCTTTTGATGGAGCAAAATGAGAGGAGGTTGATACTTTGGTGGATGCTGCATCCCAAAACATAGGAGGAAGTGCTTCATGACAATGTAAGATTGGTAGCTAAATCTTTATCAGTTCAATCTCAATACGAAAGCATCATATCATTTTCTATTACATTTTGAATCATTACACGCATGAGTTTAGAGGCAAAAGTGCGGGAGGATCAATTCCGAGTAGCAGTTTATATTTAGCTTCAATGCTGTGTATGCACCAAGAAGGCAGTGATGACTGAATGGACTAACTATATTATTGGGCTTAAGCATTAGGAAGTGGCTTCTACACCTTAAAATTGTAAACTAGAGGTTATAACAAATGCTTACTTTAAAACTGGGGTTAAAAACTTATCAACTATAGTTTACGTTATTAATCGCTTTCCCAATTTAAAATAGTGATATTATGTGTCCTAAGTCCTAACTATTATATTAATTGATTTCTAATTTTTTTTTTCCGATTGATTTTAACATTAAAATTGACATTTTATGCAACAAAAAGACATTATTATTCACTTTTCCGTAATATCTGAGTAATTGCTCATAGTTTAGACTTATTATTTAAAAAATATATTTTTATTCCAATAATCTTAATTAATTAAGTATATAATTTATTGCTCATAGTCTAGACTTATTGTTTAAAAAACATATTTTTATTCCAATAATTTTAATAAAGAGAAAAAAAGTAATTATTATTTCACATTCTTTCTTTCTAAAAAAGAATGCTTTTTTTAGCTGAGTTGTCTGTTAGACTACTTGTATTCTTCCTCCAGGGAAGTTTGAATGTGTGTTAAGAGTTGTGATGTTTCAGATATGCCTCGAGCACTGACAGCTCCAGATATGGAACATCCAAACGGAACACCTGGGCATAGGAGTAACAACCTGACTGTACTTCAGCAGCATGTAGCGTTCTTCGACCAAGACGATAATGGGATTGTCTACCCCTGGGAGACCTATGCTGGTAATTAATTCAGATTCATTTGCTTGCTTGCTTGCTGGATTCATACTCAAGTAGCTGTATATTGGGTGCATGCAGGTTGTCGTGCTATTGGTTTCAATATGATAATGTCGGTTATAATCGCAATGCTTATCAATGGTGCTATGAGCTACCCATCTCTTCCAGTAAGTTGTTTGTATATCCAATCTCAACTCAACATATATAAAATAGTTGGAGAGAGACCGTGTTTAATTAAGGTGGTGGTGGATGGATATATGCAGGGTTGGTTGCCTTCACCTTTATTTCCAATATATATAGACAACATCCACAAAACCAAGCACGGGAGTGACAGTGGGACATACGACACCGAAGGAAGATACATACCTTTGCATTTTGAGAACATGTTTAGCAAGTATGCTCGTACCGTGCCCGACAAATTGTCCCTCGGAGAAATATGGGAGTTGACCGAAGGAAATCGATTAACATATGACTTTTTTGGCTGGTATTTCTTAACTAGTTTGGTACACAAACAATGTGTTTTTTTTTTTGGTGCAACACACACACACATGTTGTGTTTTTGGTTTACCCTAAATTAATATTTGTTTCAGGATCACAAGTAAGCTGGAATGGGGACTTCTGTATGTGCTTGCTCGGGATGAAGAGGGTTACCTGTCGAAAGAGGCGATTCGACGATGCTTTGATGGAAGCTTATTTGAGTACTGTGCCAAGATGCAAATGGGAGCTGAGGGTAAGATGTACTGAATATGCATATGCTTTTTCTATCTTCTATTCTATGTTTTGTTTTGTTTTGTTTTGTTTCGTTTGTGAGAAGAGAAATGTAAATTTGGGACTCCAGCCAGGTATCAATACACAAGGCTGAGAGGGAAAAACTGAAGCGTGAGCATTTGAATGAACTATTCCAAGATCTTGCTAATGCTCTTGGTAAGATTATATACGTACTTATATATGCATGCAGCAATGAATTATAGTCATATCTATATGAATCTTTCTTTAACTGCATGCTGTGCATTAGTTGCTTGGCTATTTGCTCCATTTTTTCTTCTTGCGTATTTGGTTACTTCTTTATGACCATTTCTCATTTGGAGGATCTCTACTCTGCTGCAGAACTAAATCAGCAGCAGCAAAACAATGGGAAGGCATCTATTTTATGTGAAGGTGCAAAATTGTTGAAAGAAGTTGTTGAGCAGATTGACAGCTTAAAGAAGGAGAACACTGCTCTTTTATCCGAATCACAATATGTAAGACATCGTATCTTCCCCTTTTGATTCTAAATAAAGATTGTTGCTTTGCCTAGTCTTTGATCTCTGTATGGATGCATGGTTTAATTTCATCTAAAGTGAATTATGAATTTTGCGATGCTAATTTGATTCGTTCATGGTCAATCACATATTCATTTCTCATGAAGGAACAAGGGCCAGTTTCGTGTTTTATGTTTAACTCCACAATTTTGGTTAAAAAACTTATCTTGCATGTTAAAATGAACACAATCATGCTTATTCATATCGGCATCATCTCTTTAAGGCTAAAACTTACTCTTCTAAAATACTTTCTAATCAGGTAACAGTCGAGACGAAGGAGCTGAAAGAGGAGAATTCCACCTTAGAAGCCCAGGTAGAGACATTGCGAAATGAAGTCAAGACCCGGGTTGTTCATTCAAAACCTGATCTGAATGTACCTCTGCTACCTACAGAGTACGAGAAACCCGACTTCTCTGGGGACGGTTTTGGAATATCACACGCAGAACAGCCAACTGTCTTGATCGTCCCGATGATCAATCCCAGTGAGCTTACTACTACTAGGTATCCATTGCAAGGTGCTTCAAATGTTAGCAAACCACATGCAAGATATCCAACACCGGCCGATTCATGGCCTGTGCAGTTGCTTGGGGAGCAGATAATGCAGAGGAAAGAAGCTCACTGGTAGCAGTAGAAGATAATTGGGTTAAGAACCTATGAAAGGTCTGAACTATCACCCATGTTAACGGGAGAGGTCTGAAATTTAAAAAGTTAATAATAGAGGTCTGAAATTTCAATTTTGTTGATTTGAGGTTTTCCGTCCATTTTTAGGGTTAAATTTAACAGAATTGTGTGAAATGACATTTTTGCCCTTTAATATTTTGTTTTATTTAATATCTTATTTAAGGAAATGTGAAATGACAATTTTACCCCTAAAGTCAAATTAAAACCACTCAACTCCGGCCGCCACCACCCGACTCCGGCCACCACCACCCGACTCCGGCCACCACCACCCGACTCCGGCGACCACCACCTCGACTCCGACGACCACCACCTCGGCTCTGGCGACCCGACTCCGGCCACCACATCGGCAAAAAAGCTCTGATAGCCGCGTGCTAAGGCTTAACGTTCTCCAAGTGCCACCAAAGCGGCCGGGGTCCGACCGACGCTTACACATGAAAGATCCCGCGCCGCGTAAGGCCGATAACAACACCTTATTTTATTCCACCTTCTTACAGGGTCGCGGTTTTTTGTTGCTCGCTTTTTATGCCTATTGGTGTTCCGAAAGTACCTTTCCGGGTTCCCGGAGATGAAGAAGCTTCTTGGGTTGACCTGTAAAAAGCGTCGGGAAGGTTCTATAGAGGTCGAATTTGGTATTTGGATATTCCTTCTATCGGTGATTGGTTAGGCGACGCAGAAGGACCCATTTTTACTAAATGATGAAATCAAGAGATATACTAAACAAATTCATTCATTTTTTTTATGAAATGCAAGAAGAGTAAGAGTAGAGTGAGGGGCACCTTACTACAGCATTTCCAATCCCACGCCTCCTTTCCCACCCCTTGGTCTAATAGATATGTCAGGGCTTTACGCCTGCCTCATTCTGAATATGTGTATTCCATGCACGAACAGTGTATACTAAGGGGAAAGCACCCATTGACAGGTAGTTCGGATCCTAGTCGACCCGGGGAGATACATGCTAACTATGGGTAGGAAGCAGGAAGCCATTTGAAAAGAATTTCGGGGGGTTACAGATCTCAACTACTACCATCGTGTTGCTATCTGGGGTGGTATCACTCTGGGTGGTGACACGGGGCCCATCTACCATGTAGCCAGCTAGGGTTGGCTCCGAGATAGTGAAAGTGGAAACCTAATCGGGGCCAAAAAGCTCCGATCGGAGCCAAAAAACTCCGATCGGGGCCAAAAAGCTCCGATCGGGGCCAAAAAAGCTCCGATCGGGGCCGGTGGCTCCGATTTTGGCCCAATCGGAGTCTTGGTGGTGGTCGCCAGAGTACGGTGGTGGTCGCCGGAGTACGGTGGTGGTCGCCGGAGTACGATTGGTGGTCGCCGGAGTACCGTGGTGGCTTCAAGGGCATTTTGGTCTTTTCACTCCATGCATGTGAGGGGCACACTTGATAGAAGGGCATTTTCGGAATTTTATTTAATTTCCGGTCACATGCCAAGCATGTGACCAACTTCCGTTAGTTTTAACGGAAAAAACTAACGGAGACCGCTGTTATCAACAAAACAGAAATTTCAGACCTCTGTTATTAACTTTTTAAATTTCAGATCTCTCCCGTTAACGTGGGTGATAGTTCAGACCTTTCATAGGTTCTTAACCCAAGATAATTATAATTGCTTTCAGCATAAGAAAGAAGCTCACTGTTAGATAGATGTACATTGTACACTTCTCAACCCTTCCTCGGTTTATAAGGAAAATAACCTATAGGTTTACCCATGTGTCAGTTCGGTCTTTCATGATTAGATTAAATTGTTAATATTTGATGACCAGGTTTCCATTTTGTTGTGATTTGGTTTTCCGTAGGGAAAACTGAAAAGAACCTATTTAGTGTCGCAGGTTTGCCCCATGTGTCAGTTTAGTGTCTCATGATTAAATTGTTAATATTTGGTATCCAGTTTCAATTTTGTTGCGATTTGGTTTTCCGTCCAATTTTGAATTAACTTTGATATAATGAGATAAAAAGACAATTTTGCCCCTTAATTTTTTTTCTTTTCAAAGCCACCTACCAATTCCGGCCACCTATTTCCGATTCCAAGCCACCCACCTCGGATTCTGGGCTGTTCCGATTTCGGCGATTCTGAGCATTTGGGGGTAATTTAAATTTTTTCAAATTTATTTGGTCAGGTGATCAACACATGACCAGTTTCTGATAAATTTATAATTACAAAATTTGACGTAGACACTAAAAAGCAACAAAGTTGAAACATGGCACATCTGAAGATACCAATTTAATTTTGAGACATCAAATTGATACATTGGGTAAACCCGAGACACTAAATATGTTTTATGTCTCTCTAATATTCATCTAATTTGTATATAGCACGCACTATTTGGCGCAAAACAAGCTTAAGATAGGGATGAAGGAGAAAAGTGTGGGTGAATGTTGGGCTTGGGCTTTGTTTTTAAACTTAGCGTTGGTCCGGCTCACTTTGGGCTTTGTTGGATCGTGTATTGTTTATTAAAAAAAATCGAAAGTAGCTTCGAATTACCATAAAAGTAGTCGGCAACTACTACTACTCGGCATAATTTTGCTGAATCAGGATGAGGGTGACCTATGCAGCTTACGTGGCGACTCTGTAAGCAGACTCGTGTTCTCACGTGGCAATAAATGGAGAGTGGCAGTTTCGTGATTCTATTTTTGTTGGCCGACGTGATTCTATTTCTATTTATATATATATATATTTTTTTTCTTTTGAGAGAACCTATGCCGCGCAAATTAAATTTCGACGAACCGACTTCAGTTAGATTCCGTAGTACACTTTCATTTCAGGTCCACCTCCTGGTAAGTCGAAATCAAACTAGGGGAAATTTGCATTGTGCACCCCACCTTTTATTTTGAAGAAATAGTTACCCTGACTACTTTCATCTATTCTAGGGTGCCCTATAGGGCTGGGCAAAAAAACCGGTTCGGGCGAACCGAACCGGAACCAAACCGGAATCGAACCAATACGAACCGGTTCTGACTGAACCGGTTCTTAAATGGTTCGGTTTTGATAAGGAATATATGGAGCGGTTTTTGACTGGTTCAAAACAGGTTCCGAACCGGTTCTCGAGCCTCTCGAGTCGAGTACAAGTGAACTTGAACTCGAATCGATATCAGAAAAAGATCGACTTGACTCGAGTGAGTCGAATTTGAATATTGACTCGAGAGGGCTGGGCAAAAAAAACCGGTTCAAAAAACCCTATAGGGCTGGGAAAAAAAACCGGTTCGGGCGAACCGAACCGGAACCAAACCGGAATCGAACCAATACGAACCGGTTCTGACTGAACCGGTTCTTAAATGGTTCGGTTTTGATAAGGAATATATGTAGCGGTTTTTGACTGGTTCAAAACAGGTTCCGAACCGGTTCTCGAGACTCTCGAGTCGAGTACAAGTGAACTTGAACTCGAATGGATATCAGAAAAAGATCGACTTGACTCGAGTGAGTCGAATTTGAATATTGACCAAGCCGATTTCGATAAGCTCACGAGTAGCTTGATTTGTTTACACCATAGGGTAGATCCTTCACTATTTGAGTTTGGTTCATACTGGATATATAGGTGGTCGTAGCATGTTTGTTTACTTATATATAGTTATTATATATTATGTTAGCCCTGATCAGTTCTACAATCAATTGAGTTCAGTTTTGAACTCGAAACTTAACTCGTAAATAGTTCTATATTTTAACTGAGATGATAGATTAACTCGCTTAATGTACAAATTTTCAACCAGAGATTTGCTGCACTTTTGAAGTTTGAGCTACGCCTCTTGACGTCGCTTAAATTCTCGATATTTATATTTTAAATATTTTACTTTTTTATAATTTTAGATTGTTTCTAATTTAGACTTTGATACTTTCTTCTCTGAAGCGATCAATTGTGTTTATAGTTTGTATCTTGCAAATTTTTTATTGCTTATGGATTATCAACTTGGGTGTGTATTTTGAATTTTAGTTAAAAAAAATGAAAAAAAGGTTTAAAACCGGTTCAGAACCGGTTTTGCTATGGTTCGGTTCTAGGACCTAAAATGTGGTTCGGTTTTTACGTGATACAGAAAACCAACTGAACCTAAAATCCGGTTCCGGTTCGGTTCTGAACCGGTTCAGCCCAGAACCGAACCATGCCCATCCCTAGTGCCCTATATTTATTTTGGACATTATATATTTTTCTAATAATCAATTTAATCTTTGGCCAAAATAAAATAAATAGATAATCAATTTAATCATTTTCTAAAAAAATAAAATCTATTTCTAAAACAAATACATTAAATTATCCATTTTCTTTATAAAATAAAGCATCTCCTTCTCCTCATTTGAAGATATCTTTTTGAAGCTTCTTTATTATCTTTTCTAATTCTAATAATGAATAAGATTTTTTTCTTTTTTTATGAAAATAATAAATAAGATTCGTTTTCTTCCTTTTGACGCATCACTCTCCTTCTCTCTCTCTCTCACAGCTGCAATTCTACTGACTCACATAAATCCTATTGTCCTCCTCTATATCTAATCGAATTGAAGAACAAGAAGAGCGGACACCGCTGACGCACTAAAATGGGAGTGGGATCGGGCGCGGGAAGCTTGCTCAAACTGTTGCTGAAAAACTTTGATGTTCTTGCTGGGTAAGCCATTCAATCGTAGTACAAGATTCTGGATCTTGCTGCTAGTAATCAGCATCTTTTGATACTTCAAGTGATTGAATGAATAGAGCAATCGTTAATTACTACTAATTTGATCTGTTGATGAAGATTTGTACCTATTGTTCCAGTCGGTAAGTAATGTGATTTTGAATTTGTTTACTTGCAGGCCGTTAATCAGCTTGGCGTATCCTCTGTAAGTAAATTTGTAGGCATTGAATTCTGAATTATTACTTAATCAGTTCAGACTCTGATGTATGTATGTTTTGGTTTCTTCAATCAATTTCAATTTCAATTTCAGGTATGCTTCAATCAGGGCGATTGAGACTAGATCCCCAACTGACGATCGGCAATGGCTTACTTACTGGGTTCTCTACTCTATGATCTCTCTCTTTGAGCTCACCTTCACCAAAGCCCTAGAATGGTAATCTTTTGTTACTTCACCTTAGTCAACTTTGTTACTTCACCTTAGTAAAGCTTTATCTGTGCCTAGAAGTATGATCAATGAGGATGCAGAGTTCAGTAATTATCAAAATTGCTAGCTGGATGTTTGTTCAGTTGATAACTGAAGTTTGTTTTTGAACATTTTGCTAGTTTATTCTATGTGTAAAGTTTGCTAATTCTGTTATGATTTTCCGTCCAGATTACCCACTTTTTGGGCACGTGATGATGAAAATAGCTAGCAATTTGTTCGACTGCCAAAACATCAATTAGCTATTTGCTCGACTGACCCTAATTTATATTTCGAGTAGTTGTAAAGATAATTTCAATGATGAATGCATTGTTCAAGCTTCTAGAGGGGTGAAATTTATTCAGATCAAGTGTTGTGCTCTTATTATACGGTAACTAATCTCGTCTAGACGAACAGGGTCCCGATATGGCCATATATGAAGTTTGTGTTGGCATGTTGGTTGGTGATACCCTACTTCAAGGGAGCTACCTATGTGTATGTGCACTTGGTGAGGCCTCTCTTCCTAAACCCTCAATCCATCAACATCTGGTATGTCCCTGGGAAGAAGGATGCCTTCAAGAAGCCCGATGATATCCTCACCGCTGCAGAGAAGTACATCGATGAACACGGGACTGAAGAATTCGAGAATCTCGTCCATAGGGTAAGTGCCACAAAAATGCTTCGACTCGATTCATTGCGATTCTGTATTTTCCAGGCCTTAATTAATGGTGTTTCGGTTTTTCGCATGGTGCAGTCTGATAAGGCAAAGTGGGCGGGCAGCTCGGGTTCCACAGTTGTGTATGATGAGGATTATGGACATTACTGAGTTACTGATGCACAATCCAGTTCACACGAAATAAGTTAGTTTAAGCAGCCTCTTGATCTTGTCTAAACATCCTATGTTCTCTGGTTTCTGTGTTAATATAAAATCATGTAGTTGTGCTATCTTGGTTAAGAACGCTTGCTTACTTTCATCTGATTTGGTTTTGAAGTTTCATATTCGAAACCTCTGGGAAATTACCTCGCGGTGAACCGGTTAAAATACAGCCTCACTTGGTTTACCTAATACCTCATGTGAATGAGACTACTAGAGATTGTTTTAACAATTTTTTTTTAAAACTCTACTAGACTTCTAATAGACTGCTCTACTAGACTGCTGGTGAGACTACGTTGATGGGTATATCTCAAGTATAAAATGAGTAGAGTTTGGTCTTTGACGAGTCGGTTTTTGAATATAGTAAGCCGGTGGGCTATGTTAATAGGCTCAGTTTATGCGTTGATTGTTTATTGAGGCGTGTATGAGTTTACAATCTCACTGATGGGCTGGTTCGAACTTGGGTCGCAGGTGCCGGGTAGACACTCTAAGTCTTGCTAGAAAAAAATTCAAACTGTAAACAGAATCTGTAGAATAGATTCATGTTTAAACTTCTTTCTTGCAGACTTAAATTTTGCATATCATCAATTGTCATGGCCTGTCCGTCTATACAACAATGCATAATAAGCAGCACTAAGCATTATCATAAATCGAATCATTGACCACAAACAGAGATTTTGTCTTCCATTTGAGACACTTCTCAGCCGAGTTTAGGCCGTTGTTCGCCATTGTCGTTCATTGCCTCCTGAAGGTATGCTTGGGCTTCCTCAAGAGTGGACTCTTTCTCATCTGCTGCATAAAGAATCCTCTTGACTGCAACTGACACCTGCATTTATATCACATACAATCATTCATTCCTTCCCTAATTGATTAACAACCACTTAGATAGACCCAGAAATTTCACCCATCTAGACATTCATCTAATTTTGCACTCTTTTCGTATCTAGTCGAGGCGAGCAAAAATCACTTAATGCACTATTATATATATATACACTATATGTATAGAAATTATATTGATTCCCAGGTGTCTTACAGGGAGGTCTTCCACTTCCGTGGCCTGAATGAGTACTTCTACATCCCTAAGCTTCCCAAAGTAGAAATCTCGCTCTTTTTCCAAAGTATCCACTGACTGCTTCAGCTCCTTTACCTGGGTTAGCAAAGTTGGCAAACATGAAACTTCTACTTCCGAAATTACTGATGAACAAACAGAAGAACTGCAAAGTCGGGTTTTCATGCTACTGGTTATAGTATTAGACTAATTGTAGTACCTCCTTCAAGAGAGACTGTATATCTGCATTGGAGTTGTTTGTGGCACCCGACCTTACGTTCTTTGTCCCTGCAGGATAAAGACAGTATATTGTTACTATGGCAGGATCGAATAAACCTAATGAAATTATTAGATATGGAATTTAAAAAAAAAAATTGAATGCTTTGATTGGAAGCTGACCAGCAATATCAGCAGCAGATCCAACAGCATTGTGCATGTTGTTTGTTTGCAGTGATCTTGTGATCTTCTGAGGACCCTTGATGTGTTTTTCTTTTCCACCACCTTTGGTTCTACGCTCCAGGGGGTTGTAGTTTCTTCAAGAAAGAGAAAAAGGTCGACAAGTGTTAATTCGTTATTTGTGATGAATCTATATAGATTGATAAAATCGTTTAATATTATATACTCATTCATTATGCCGCCGTTTATGGAGTCGCAGTAGCGCTTCAGCCACTGTAAGAACTCCAGATTGTCCAGTGGCCGTCCTTTGATCAGCCTGTTCACTTCGATATGCTGCAGACACATAGCAGATTTTATACTAATTAAAACGTCAACTAAATGTCGTTCGAAAGCTAGTCAATCTTAAAAATACTAACAGGCATAGATGACATGTGCATGCGGATTTGGAATCATGTCCTGATGTATTTTTTTATCATAATTTACTAACTGATGGGTGTAGAATCCTCAGTAGTGGGTAACCTGGAAATATAACAAACAATGGTTTGATACTTCACATAGAGATGAATCAATTAAGACCAGTGATCAAAAGTATGTTTAAGCAGTTACTGGCATGCTGAACAGAAGGTGAGACTTCGAATCACAACCTTAGGGACTTCGATTTCACAACCTATAATAGAATTCAGCCAAGTTTAAACAGGTAAACACAAAAGCTAGTGTGTTGCCTTAAAGACAATTATATATAAATATATATATATATATATATATATATATATCTGTAAATTTAGGTTTCTCCAAAAATTGCCAGTAGGATGGTTACTGTTGTTGACTGAAACAAACTTCTATGGCTACTTTCTATTCGAACTATAACCTTTTAAGCAGAGCACCTGGCAACCTTAGACATTTCACTAACTGTTCTAAATATTGCTTCACCATCTTTTCAACATTTCAGTGCTTTACTTTCTCATGAGCAAAATTCACTGGTTATCTTGCAGAGGGAAATGGAGTTACCTTATCAATCTTCAACTTGTTGAACACATCCTGTAGAACTTTATAGTTCTGAATCATTTCATACTCATTCTTTGCATCAAAGTTCACCTACAGTAAACAATCGACGGAAGCATACAACTCAAAACCAAAGGATAAATAAAATCCGGACACTAAAGCTGCAAAAGAACTGTGTTATCAATCACCTTGTGCATGGGAACAACTCCAGGATAGGTCATGTCCATCATTTGACATTGAACAGCACCAGATGCAGCCTATGAGCATGACACTTGTTAACACATAATGAAAATTGATACAGGAATATGCATGTAAGACACTCATCCACATGTAAAAGTAAAACTAACAATGCAGGGATATAGTTCAAGCATTCAAAATACATTCCAAAAACACAGTCTAGTTGATAGTACAGTGTTCTTATTTAGATTGAGATGGCCATAAACGAATCAACCACATTGTACAGTATACCTATTAATCACTGATGGAAATAGTTGTTTAATGCTAAAGGCGACAAGAAAATCAGTAGAAAGCACCAAAAAGGTTGAATTGAACTTCTTCGAATATTATAATCCAAATTCAGCATTCGGACGCAATATCCATTGCCCTAAACGATCAGACCTTCAATTAAAGGCATACTCACGCAACTATCTACCGGGAAAGAAGCTATGATTACCTCTTCAACACGCGAAAGATTGAGCTGAAGCCTATTGTTGATCCAAGTCAAGATTTCGTTCCTCCCAACGAAGTAGGCACTGTCCATCATACCGATGTTCGTCGCCATTTCCGGCGTACGTAATCAGAGACAGAACTGAATCAAATTCAAGCAAATACGGAGAGGAATGCAGCAGCAACAAAATGGCGGAAACGAACAATTGGGGTTCAGTTATGAGTTTTCAAATTGAGAGAAAATGTATGGAGGAGTCAACGAGAGAGACTTGGAAACTGAAAATGGGTTACAGAAGGCAGATAATAGGTGGTTATTGTCGGCGACCGACCCTTTGAACGAGGGATTTCTCTTCTTTTAATTTATAGGGGTTGCAGAAGGAGGATGCTTGGATTTTTCTTTCTTTTACCCAAAGATTAAGTTTTGTACTGAATTACCTCTCACGGAATACATTTGTTGAAATCAAATCTGCTAAATTTTCAAAAAAAATTTCAAATTGGATTCCAAATTTCAAAGCTTGTTTTTAAAAAAAAAAAAAAAAAATTGGGACTAGTCTCCAGTTTTGGGCGGAATTTAATTAATTTAAATAAAATATGCTATACTATTATTGAATTGCATTTTAATTTTTAAGTCAATTTTTTAATTAAATAATAATATATTAAAATAATATATATATATATATATTATTAGTTAGAAATATATAAAATTATATGCTATTAAGATTTTCACTTATACTTTTACATTAAAAAAATGGGTTGTAAATTAAGTACCTTGGATAAAATTATCGATCTTTGATTATAATAATATTCTATAGTATATATTAATATAATTAAAGGAAAAATAGATTAATCGATATTAAACTTTATAAAATAATATTTAATGATGTACATTTTTTCAATACGTTTGAATATTTAAAAAATTTAGTTGTCCACATGACACAAATGTAAGTCCATAAAAACTCTCTGATTGATTCTACATCAGAAACTCTAATATTATAGCGTGTCATTATCTAATTTCACTGTGCAAATTATATTTCTTTATATATATATTTATTAAAAGGTGAATATGAAATGTTTTATTTTCCAAGAATATGAAATGTTGACATTTGACAACTTCAGGACATACATATAGAGAATATAAGAAATATGATAACTGATATATATATATATATAAGGAAAATAAACGGAGGCCTACATAATCAAGATTTTTCTACCATACTCAAAGAGTAACATACTTTTGGTTTTTTTTATTACTATGATGGACTTAATTGTAATATATGTAAAACTTTAAAAGTATGAAAAAATATGAATTTTTTTAACTACAGCTTATATTTGCATCATACTAATAATAATATGGTTAATAGGTCTTTTGATCCATGATGTTTGACAACTTTTGGGTTTTGGTCAATGATGTTTTTTTTACCTAGTTTTGGTACCATATGTTTGCAGATTTTTTCTAGTTTTGGTCTAACCGTTACATTCCGTCCATTTTTTGACATGTTCAAGTCACGTGATTCACCCTAAACTTTCAATTTTGTTCAATTTAGTCCCTCTAATACTTTCCTAACTTTTTTTTTGTTAAATTTAGTCCCGAAGTTTCAAAAATTCAATTGGACCTATTGTCCAATTAGGGTCAATTTTGAAACTTCGGGACTAAATTGAATAAAAAAAAATGTTAAGAAAGTATTAGAGGGACTAAATTTAAAGTTTAGAGTGGATCACGTGACTAGAACATGTCAAAAAATGGACGGAATGTAACGGTTAGACCAAAACTAGAAAAAATCTGCAAACATATGGTACCAAAACTAGGTAAAAAAAAACATCATTGACCAAAACCCAAAATTTGTCAAACATCATGGACCAAAAAACCTATTAACCCTTAATAATATCAATTTCCCTTTAGGTTTCACTTTTAGGGCAATAGAAAAATACGATTTTTTTAACCAAAAGAGCATGATAGAAAAGTACACATAATCAACCGGAATTATATATTTCTTTAGATTAGATTACTACTTTTTAAAATAAAAATAAATAAATATAAATATCAAAGAAAAAAAAGAGCTCAAAGTTAGAAATCCAGACCACATCAATATCAGAAGCTCTTTTCTTTTAAGATCTGAACCCTAGCTAAAGAGGAAAGAGAGCAGCAGAGGCAGAGCCGTCTTCACCGGAGAAGAGTCATGGTGCACGTAAACTTCTATCGCAACTGTAAGTTGCTGTCCAACTTACGCCGATTCTTTTGCTTATTAACGCGAGCATCTGTTTACTGTTTATTTCTCCTCTTGTTTCTGGTTGAATCACTGGAAGCATGATGCTCCGTGGTGCCTGTGATTAATGAACTTAGCATTTTTCGCTGCAAGATACATCCGAATCGATTTAGTTTAACTTTGGCAACTGATCCTTTTGGTGACAACTTGGGCAGATGCAGCCCGGTTGTTTAACCTCTCTTTTTCGATTTGGACGGTATTGTTGATAGAATTCTAAATGATGATATGTTAATTGAGTTTCAAAGTGATAAAAAACTCGAATTGGTGCGTGATCTTCACCTGCAAAACAATATTTTCAAGCTCTAGTGCCACTAAGAATAATAGCTTTAGTAGATCACTTGAATGCTGGGGCTGTTTGCTGGTAGATCCAATTCGTTTTCTTATGGTTTGTTCAATATATTTACTGTTTAACACTTACGTACGAGCATTGGACCCCTCCTATGTCCATTTTAGTCAGCTAATTTATGACCTGAAAAGTGTTTCACATGTTACCTGTCTGATACTTGCGAACCCCCGGTTGGAGTCCACAGAGGACTGGGTTCTTGCAGCTCCTACCTTTTTTTTAGAGTCTAATGCAACTCTGCTTTTAGGCGTTTCTAAGTTTCTTATTTCTGATCTGTAACATGCAGAGAAGGTGTTTGCGTGAAGTCTTCTTAGAAAATATTTTGGTTGATTTAGTTTGATAGTGTTGTTTTGCTACTGAAGCAGAATGCTGTCTCATAAACTTCACCAAAATTATGGTATTAGAATTGGTTGGCTAATAGTTGGTGCTGGATTGCGTGCTGCATCACTTCCCAGAGATGTAGTGGCCGTTATAAAGTGTCAAAAGGATCCCATCAAAGCTTTGGAAATGTTTAACTCGGTTAAAAAGGAAGATGGGTTCAAGCACACACTGTTGACTTACAAATGCATGATTGAAAAACTTGGATTCCACGGAAAATTTGAGGAAATGGAGAATCTACTTTCAGAGATGAGATTGAATATCGATAATGGGTTACTCGAAGGAGTTTATATTGGTTCCATGAAAAACTACGGTAAGAAAAGGAGGATTCAACAAGCTGTTGATGTCTTCGAAAGAATGGACTTCTATAACTGTGAGCAATCAGTCCAATCCTATAATGTGATCATGAATATATTGGTCGACAATGGTTATTTCGATCAGGCTCACAAGGTTTATATGAGGATGATTCATAAAAAAATTGTTCCTGATGTGTACACTTTCACAATCAGAATAAAGTCATTTTCCCTGATGGGTAGGCATGAGGCTGCACTAAGACTACTCAGAAATATGCCTTCACAAGGTTGTGAGTTTAATGCAGAAGCATATTGTACTGTTATAGGTGGATTTTATGAAGATAATAATCAGGGCGAGGCATATAAATTGTTTCTTGAGATGTATAGCCTCGGTATTCATCCTAGTGTTAAGACGTTCAATAAACTTATGCACATACTCTGTAAGAAGGGTGAGGTCCAGGAATGTGAAAAGCTTCTGAACAAAGTTCTAAAGCGGGGTCTAAACCCGAACTTGTTTACTTTCAATGTCCTGATTCAAGGTCTTTGCAAAAGAAATGAGCTTCATGAGGCTATCAAACTGTTTGAAAGTGTCTCAAAGGAAGGATTCATTCCTGATGTTGTGACATATAACACTTTAATCCTTGGCTTATCCAACAACTGCAAGGCTCTGGAAGCAGAGAATTATTTGCATAAGATGGTGAGTGGTGGAGTCGAACCTAATTATTTCACCTATAACACCATAATTAGTGGGTACTGCGAAATGGGTATGATTGGGAATGCAGATAAAATTCTGAGTGATGCTGTGTTCAAGGGCTTTGTTCCTGATGAATTTACATACCTCTCTCTAGTCACCGGCTTCTGCCAAGCTGGAGACATAAACCGTGCTATTTCTTTAGTCAGGGAGCTATTAGTAAAAGAATTTAAGCCTAGTTTGTTAGTGTATAACAGATTGATCCAAGGTTTGTGTCAAAAAGGGCTTGTTTTGGAAGCGGTAGCAATCGTGACCAAGATGACGCGGTTTGGTTCTTCTCCTGACATGTGGACATACAATTCAGTTATCAATGCTTTGTGCAAGATGGGTTGTCTATCTGATGCTAGCTGCCTTATAGACAATGCTATTGCAGAAGGGTACCTTCCGGATGTTTGTACTTTGAATACATTAGTCGATGGCTACTGCAAGCAGCGGAAGCTTGATAATGCAATTGAGATTGTAAACAGAATGTGGGAGGACTATGGCGTGACTGCTGATGTGATCACATACAACTCTCTGTTGAATGGCCTCTGCAAAGTCAGAAAGTTTGATGATGTGATAGAAACCTTTAATGCATTTCTGGAGAAAGGTTGCAGTCCCAATGTTTTCACTTATAACCCAGTGATAGAGAGCTTGTGCAAGCTTCGTAGAGTGGACAAAGCCTTGAACTTACTGGAGGAAATGAAGAGCAGAGGCATCCCAGTAGATATTGTTTGTGTGGGCACACTGCTGAACGACTTCTGTTTGAATGGGGATTTAGATGGGGCCTTTCAGTTTTTCGGTAGAGCAGAAGACCAGCACAAAGTTTCTCATACTACAGGCACACTCAATATTATGATCAATGCATTCTCGGAGAAACTAAACATGAATATGGCCCTCAAGATTTTCAATGATATGGATAGGAAAAATTGTTCCCCAGATGGTTACACTTATCGTGTAATGATTGGTGGTTTCTGTAAAACCGGGGCCATTTATTCTGGTTACAAGTTTTTACTTGAAAAAATTGAAAAGGGTTTTGTTCCAACCATGGGTTCATTTGGAAAGGTGCTTAACTGTCTGTGTATGGAGAATAGAGTTCAAGAGGCTGTTGGTATCATCCGTATCATGGTGCAGCAGGAAATTGTGCCGGAAGCAGTGAACACCATATTTGAGGTTGATAAGAAGGAAGTTGCAGCACCCAAGATTGTTGTGGACGACTTGCTGAAGAAGAGTCATATAACTTATTCCACATTTGAGCTCCTCTATGATGGCGTTAGGGACAAAAGGTTAATGAATAAAAAGCTCCCGCGCCAGCAAGCCGCAAGATCTTAGTAAAGGTATCTGAACATTTTGATTTCTTAAACGGATGATAACTGTATATAGTCAGTCAACCACACATTTTGATTATCTGGACTTGAGATTATCCAAAGCTTGAAAATGGAGGAGCAAAATGCATTCTTTGAACAAGCTCGCTGGCTAGCTTGGTTCACATTGATCCAGGAAAGGTTGCACTTGTAAGCCATATGGTATCTGTCATCAGGGAAAAACTGAGGCCCCTCGCAGTAAACTGGGAGTTTCATAATCCTGCTTGCTTCATAACATATTGCATCTGGAACAGAATATAGAAGCCAATGGATTGCGCATGGTCTGTAATAGAACTATTGAAGAAAATCCCAGTTCTGGAAAGATTGTCAACTTATCATATCCCTGCGGAGGAAGACAGTTTGGTATGCCTCTGCTTCATGTCACCTGGTAATACGCTAAATGTATGATGAATATATTCTCTTTTCAAGTAATTCGCAAGCTTAATTTTATTTCTTTTTACTTGAAGATTCGGTAGTGTTATTGAAGAACCCCGTACTCATTGGATGATAATTTATTAGGACTTGAGACATTATTATGTCAGAGTTTTACAGGTTTTTACAGGTTTTAGCTTCAATGTTGTGTATGCACCAAGAAGGCAGTGATGACTGAATGGACTAACTATATTATTGGGCTTAAGCATTAGGAAGTGGCTTCTGCACCTTAAAATTGTAAACTAGAGGTTATAACAAATGCTTACTTTAAAACTGGGGTTAAAAACTTATCAACTATAGTTTACGTTATTAATCGCTTTCCCAATTTAAAATAGTGATATTATGTGTCCTAAGTCCTAACTATTATATTAATTGATTTCAAATTTTTTTTTTTTTCCCGATTGATTTTAACATTAAAATTGACATTTTATGCAACAAAAAGATATTATTATTCACTTTTCCGTAATATTTGATTAATTGCTCATAGTCTAGACTTATTATTTAAAAAATATATTTTTATTCCAATAATCTTAATTAATTAAGTATATAATTTATTGCTCATAGTCTAGACTTATTGTTTAAAAAACATATTTTTATTCCAATAATTTTAATAAAGAGAAAAAAAGTAATTATTATTTCACATTCTTTCTTTCTAAAAAAGAATGCTTTTTTTAGCTGAGTTGTCTGTTAGACTACTTGTATTCTTCCTCCAGGGAAGTTTGAATGTGTGTTAAGAGTTGTGATGTTTCAGATATGCCTCGAGCACTGACAGCTCCAGATATGGAACATCCAAACGGAACACCTGGGCATAGGAGTAACAACCTGACTGTACTTCAGCAGCATGTAGCGTTCTTCGACCAAGACGATAATGGGATTGTCTACCCCTGGGAGACCTATGCTGGTAATTAATTCAGATTCATTTGCTTGCTTGCTTGCTGGATTCATACTCAAGTAGCTGTATATTGGGTGCATGCAGGTTGTCGTGCTATTGGTTTCAATATGATAATGTCGGTTATAATCGCAATGCTTATCAATGGTGCTATGAGCTACCCATCTCTTCCAGTAAGTTGTTTGTATATCCAATCTCAACTCAACATATATAAAATAGTTGGAGAGAGACCGTGTTTAATTAAGGTGGTGGTGGATGGATATATGCAGGGTTGGTTGCCTTCACCTTTATTTCCAATATATATAGACAACATCCACAAAACCAAGCACGGGAGTGACAGTGGGACATACGACACCGAAGGAAGATACATACCTTTGCATTTTGAGAACATGTTTAGCAAGTATGCTCGTACCGTGCCCGACAAATTGTCCCTCGGAGAAATATGGGAGTTGACCGAAGGAAATCGATTAACATATGACTTTTTTGGCTGGTATTTCTTAACTAGTTTGGTACACAAACAATGTGTTTTTTCTTGTGCAACACACACACATGTTGTGTTTTTGGTTTACCCTAAATTAATATTTGTTTCAGGATCACAAGTAAGCTGGAATGGGGACTTCTGTATGTGCTTGCTCGGGATGAAGAGGGTTACCTGTCGAAAGAGGCGATTCGACGATGCTTTGATGGAAGCTTATTTGAGTACTGTGCCAAGATGCAAATGGGAGCTGAGGGTAAGATGTACTGAATATGCATATGCTTTTTCTATCTTCTATTCTATGTTTTGTTTTGTTTTGTTTTGTTTCGTTTGTGAGAAGACAAATGTAAATTTGGGACTCCAGCCAGGTATCAATACAAGCCCCGGCCTGTTTCAATCAGTGTTGGTTTGTGCTGTGTGTTGTGTTTGTTGTCTATTATGTATATCAATAAGAAGGTTGATGTTGAGACTTGAGAGTTTGTATCTGCCTAGTGATGGTGGATTTATTCAAGTAATAATAATACTATAAGAGTCATTATATTAATATAAAATGTCTACAGTTTACAAATGTAACTTGATCAAATTATTATAAATTGCCACAGAAAATTGACTTTTTTTTTTTGGTAACGAGAAAATTGCTACTTGTGTTTTCTATTCGTTAAATTTGAATGAAACAAATCTTATTTTTTACTGAAAATGATTCTGATTTGATCGTAGTGGAAATTGTGAATAATTACGACTTCAAAAGAAAGAATGTGAACAACTTTAAATTAACAGTAGCATTAAAAGTCTTAAAATATATATTTTTTTTTTAAGAAACGAAATTGAAGGAATATGAGATTTATAGAAAATTAAAGGAATGTGAAACTTAATAGTTTCAAAAAATTCAAAAGATAGCTAAGACATTTTTTCATATATATGAACTCCAAGTGATTTAAAATTTTGAATTTTTATTTTAGAATCTAAAATATAAGAGGCATTTTGAGTTGACAATGACGAAGGAGACAACTCTTTAAAAACTATAAATTCATTGATATTTGTTAGTATGCTCAATCGATTTATTACTTATAAATGACACATTTTATAGTAAATAACTGAAAGTTTTAAATACTGCCATTTGTAACATGAGAATCTATTTAGAAATGCTATTTAAAAAAAAAAAATTGGCCATATCATAAAGGAAATGGATAATATTCCTTATCCAAAGGTCAATTAGTTTTGCTAGAATATTTTATGATGAAATATATTTAATTAAGGGGTGTTTTAGGAAGTCTAAAATAGATTTCATATTAAAAATTTAGTCGTAGATGCAAAACTTTTTTAAGGGGTTAGAAAAAAACCCTCTTAAATATTCTGAAATTCAACCAATAAATGTTGACCATATGAGATTTTATGATGTGTACTCAATACGGAAGAGGTTTAAGTTGATTAAATACAAAAATACTTAAAAATACTTTGGAAGAGCAACCGCATGAAAGGAGAAATTATTAGTTGGACCTAGTCCGCCAACTCATTGTATGGACCAACCAATAAAAAAGTAACACATAATAATGGACCAACCAATAAAAAAGTAACACATAATAAATGTACTCTACATGAATAATTTTGAGTAACATGTGATTACAATCCAACATTTTTTGTTAATTAATACATACCTCTTTTTTAGGCTAATAAAAATAATTTATCATATAAATTAAAACTATTTTTTTCAATAATATAATATGAGTGTCACTAATTTTGTGATTTTTTTCTAAAACCCTATTCGACATGGTGAACCTATAGGGCAAATTGACACTTGCCCTCTAGGGTTCACCGTGTCCAATAGTGTTTTAGAAAAAAAATGCAAAACTAGTGACATTTCTATTATATATTTGCATATAATAAAATTATTTTTATTTATTAAGAGAAATAATTGTTTTAGAAAAACAAAAAAACATAAGGTAAGATTAATTATTAGATTGTAATCACATGTTACTCTAAGTTATTTATATAGAGTACATTTATTATGTGTCTCTTTTCCATTAGTTGGTCCATACGCTGAGGTGGCGGACTGATTCCAACTAATAATTTTTTTCTCGTCTAATAATTTCTCGTCGGGAAGAAAAAGGAAGGGAAGGGACAAAAAGCACGTGGAGAGTGATTTGTACGGATTTTGTGCATCAAATAAGCAGGTGGTCGCCACGCTCTCGCTCAAGCAAGAAAGCCCCAATCCCCGGTTTTTGTTGGTTGTTTCTACGAATTAATATCTATTATCTATTACATAAATAAAAAAGCTGAAAATTTAAATATGTCCTCACCCATTTTGTCCTCACAATGAGCCGCACACCCGCCAAAATTCACAACGACACGATGCTTTGGTAACCAGTCATTCTGCAGCTCTTCGTCTTCCTTGAAGCGCTTCCAAATTGGTGTCAGTCATCCCTGTTGTCAGTTGCCTATTATACTTGTAATCTTTATATTGAAAGGGCATATTAGAGAATTGGGAAAGACACGGAGTTCCTCTATAGGTTTAATACCATTCACACCTCTTCACAACTCTTGTTTTTTCTTTAACGCCTCTTCACAATTCTCAATCTCTTCTTTACACCTTTTCACAAGTATTACATTGGTCGGATGCTCTGTATTACACATCTTCCTTCACACTTCTTCCCAAGTATTACTTCAACTGTATGTACAATCCTTTATTTGTCTCGGAAAATTCTTCTACAAATCAGACTCTCCGTTTCTTCCTAATCTGTTCTTCCGACCCTGTCACGTAGCTCCAATTGTTGGCCATCATCTGTGTGCTTTTACTACTCCCTTCTTACCGACCTACATGGCTACATCTGTGCCTCCTTACTTCTAGCATACTGGTTACACACTTCCTTCATTGCTACATTTCAGGTAACGCTCGACAAATTCTCCTGTCTTACATATTCCAAATTAACTATCTGCTCACCATCTGGTTGACAAAATGCTGCAATGAATTTTTTAAACTACATGGTCGACAAAATGTTCCAATGAATTTTTGCACACCACGTGCTCGACAAAATGCTCCAAAGACGACTTGTTAACAATCTGACAAATAATTGATATGCTTTTATTATATGAGTACATCTGTAGCAGATTATTCTGATTATATAGGGATGTTTGCATATATTCGGATATCGTTGTAGTGTGTGATATCTACATCTACAAAAGCAAAAAAGAATATGAGCGCTACCGTTGTACTTTGTGATATCTCCATCTAAAAAAGAGTGGATATTAACCCTGTTTCTAATTTGTTAGTTTTTCTCAGCCAACTCCCATATATTACATCTAGAATGCCTCTTATCGAACAAAACATAAGTAGGAAAAATGGACTATAGTAGAGACTTATGTTTATCTTGGCAAGTACTACTACCGTTGTTGGATTTTCCAACTGCATTCGGCTGTGCATCAAATTTGATATTATATGTAATATGTATTGCTAGGTGTTTAATATTTTGGATAGCTTAATTTTAATATTTTGGATAGCTTAAGTTTACATGCCAAATTCTTAGTTTAATATCTAAATCTAATTTGAAAATTAGCGTACTATTCATGCTATTCTTAGTTTAATATCTAAATCTAATTTGAAAATTAGCTTACTATTCATGCTAAACCTGTTGTTAATAATGCAGCAAAATTGAGACACAAAGTGTATGACAATTGACAAGGAACTAGCTTTGAAATTAACTCATGAAAAAAAAAAAAAACAAAGTACATTCGCTGCTATCGGAATGCATGATGGAGACCTAAAACACCAACGTAGCGTGCACCACACCCCAGGTATTCGAACACACTCTTGAGCAGAATGGTAAATCTTGATTGGTTATATTTATATCATACACTTATTATCGTATTCCACTTTACAAAAATCATATATTTTTAAGATTTTTTCTTTCAACTTGGGAAATATTGTCTGATTAGTATATATAAGGTTTAAAACAATTTTTTGAATTTCGAACATATTATTATACCAACTACTATAGTCATATTATAAATATATCAATTACCTGGTGTATGGTCATTTATAAACATTTTACAATCGATTTAAAATAAGCTCACATATCCTCTTCATATTATACACACCACAACGTTTACATAAATCTTCACAATAGAATAGACAAATATTGATGAAACAAAATTGCATATGTGTATGGTCAAATTTAATAAAATTGGTGGTTCTTAATGTTTTAATTTAATGTATTTTTGATTTTCATTTGTTTAACTTCGTTGCAGTGGTTTTTGCCAAATAAAAAATAAAAAAATTCATTGCAGTCGTCCGAAGGGGTAGCGAATGCAGCCCGATTGTTTAACCTCTCTTTTTCGATTTGGACGGTATTATTGATAGAATTCTAAATGATGATATGTTGATTGAGTTTCAAAGTGATAAAAAATTCGAATTGGTGCGTGATCTTCACCTGCAAAACAATATTTTCAAGCTCTAGTGCCACTAAGAATAATAGCTTTAGTAGATCACTTGAATGCTGGGGCTGTTTGCTGGTAGATCCAATTCGTTTTCTTATGGTTTGTTCAATATATTTACTGTTTAACACTTACGTACGAGCATTGGACCCCTCCTATGTCCATTTTAGTCAGCTAATTTATGACCTGAAAAGTGTTTCACATGTTACCTGTCTGATACTTGCGAACCCCCGGTTGGAGTCCACAGAGGACTGGGTTCTTGCAGCTCCTACCTTTTTTTTAGAGTCTAATGCAACTCTGCTTTTAGGCGTTTCTAAGTTTCTTATTTCTGATCTGTAACATGCAGAGAAGGTGTTTGCGTGAAGTCTTCTTAGAAAATATTTTGGTTGATTTAGTTTGATAGTGCTGTTTCTGCTACTGAAGCAGAATGCTGTCTCATAAACTTCACCAAAATTATGGTATTGGAATTGGTTGGCTAATAGTTGGTGCTGGATTGCGTGCTGCATCACTTCCCAGAGATGTAGTGGCCGTTATAAAGTGTCAAAAGGATCCCATCAAAGCTTTGGAAATGTTTAACTCGGTTAAAAAGGAAGATGGGTTCAAGCACACACTGTTGACTTACAAATGCATGATTGAAAAGCTTGGATTCCACGGAAAATTTGAGGAAATGGAGAATCTACTTTCAGAGATGAGATTGAATATCGATAATGGGTTACTCGAAGGAGTTTATATTGGTTCCATGAAAAACTACGGTAAGAAAAGGAGGATTCAACAAGCTGTTGATGTCTTCGAAAGAATGGACTTCTATAACTGTGAGCAATCAGTCCAATCCTATAATGTGATCATGAATATATTGGTCGACAATGGTTATTTCGATCAGGCTCACAAGGTTTATATGAGGATGATTCATAAAAAAATTGTTCCTGATGTGTACACTTTCACAATCAGAATAAAGTCATTTTCCCTGATGGGTAGGCATGAGGCTGCACTAAGACTACTCAGAAATATGCCTTCACAAGGTTGTGAGTTTAATGCAGAAGCATATTGTACTGTTATAGGTGGATTTTATGAAGATAATAATCAGGGCGAGGCATATAAATTGTTTCTTGAGATGTATAGCCTCGGTATTCATCCTAGTGTTAAGACGTTCAATAAACTTATGCACATACTCTGTAAGAAGGGTGAGGTCCAGGAATGTGAAAAGCTTCTGAACAAAGTTCTAAAGCGGGGTCTAAACCCGAACTTGTTTACTTTCAATGTCCTGATTCAAGGTCTTTGCAAAAGAAATGAGCTTCATGAGGCTATCAAACTGTTTGAAAGTGTCTCAAAGGAAGGATTCATTCCTGATGTTGTGACATATAACACTTTAATCCTTGGCTTATCCAACAACTGCAAGGCTCTGGAAGCAGAGAATTATTTGCATAAGATGGTGAGTGGTGGAGTCGAACCTAATTATTTCACCTATAACACCATAATTAGCGGGTACTGCGAAATGGGTATGATTGGGAATGCAGATAAAATTCTGAGTGATGCTGTGTTCAAGGGTTTTGTTCCTGATGAATTTACATACCTCTCTCTAGTCACCGGCTTCTGCCAAGCTGGAGACATAAACCGTGCTATTTCTTTAGTCAGGGAGCTATTAGTAAAAGAATTTAAGCCTAGTTTGTTAATGTATAACAGATTGATCCAGGGTTTGTGTCAAAAAGGGCTTGTTTTGGAAGCGGTAGCAATCGTGACCAAGATGACGCGGTTTGGTTCTTCTCCTGACATGTGGACATACAATTTAGTTATCAATGCTTTGTGCAAGATGGGTTGTCTATCTGATGCTAGCTGCCTTATATACAATGCTATTGCAGAAGGGTACCTTCCGGATGTTTGTACTTTGAATACATTAGTCGATGGCTACTGCAAGCAGCGGAAGCTTGATAATGCAATTGAGATTGTAAACAGAATGTGAGAGGACTATGGCGTGACTGCTGATGTGATCACGTACAACTCTCTGTTGAATGGCCTATGCAAAGCCAGAAAGTTTGATGATGTGATAGAAACCTTTAATGCATTTCTGGAGAAAGGTTGCAGTCCCAATGTTTTCACTTATAACCCAGTGATAGAGAGCTTGTGCAAGCTTCGTAGAGTGGACAAAGCCTTGAACTTACTGGAGGAAATGAAGAGCAGAGGCATCCCAGTAGATATTGTTTGTGTGGGCACACTGCTGAACGGCTTCTGTTTGAATGGGGATTTAGATGGGGCCTTTCATTTTTTCGATAGAGCAGAAGACCAGCACAAAGTTTCTCATACTACAGGCACACTCAATATTATGATCAATGCATTCTCGGAGAAACTAAACATGAATATGGCCCTGAAGATTTTCAATGATATGGATAGGAAAATTTGTTCCCCAGATGGTTACACTTATCGTGTAATGATTGGTGGTTTCTGTAAAACCGGGGCCATTGATTCTGGTTACAAGTTTTTACTTGAAAAAATTGAAAAGGGTTTTGTTCCAACCATGGGTTCATTTGGAAAGGTGCTTAACTGTCTGTGTATGGAGAATAGAGTTCAAGAGGCTGTTGGTATCATCCGTATCATGGTGCAGCAGGAAATTGTGCCGGAAGCAGTGAACACCATATTTGAGGTTGATAAGAAGGAAGTTGCAGCACCCAAGATTGTTGTGGACGACTTGCTGAAGAAGAGTCATATAACTTATTCCACATTTGAGCTCCTCTATGATGGCGTTAGGGACAAAAGGTTAATGAAGAAAAAGCTCCCGCGCCAGCAAGCCGCAAGATCTTAGTAAAGGTATCTGAACATTTTGATTTCTTAAACGAATGATAAATGTATATAGTCAGTCAACCACACATTTTGATTATCTGGACTTGAGATTATCAAAAGCTTGAAAATGGAGGAGCAAAATGCATTCTTTGAACAAGCTCGCTGGCTAGCTTGGTTTACCCTAAATATGTACATGGTATGAGTTTGTTTCAGGATCACAAGTAAGCTAGAATGGGGACTTCTGTATGTGCTTGCTCGGGATGAAGAGGGTTACCTGTCGAAAGAGGCGATTCGACGATGCTTTGATGGAAGCTTATTTAAGTACTGTGCCAAGATGCAAATGGGAGTTGAGGGTAAGATGTACTGAATATGCATATACTTTTTCTATCTTCTATTCTATGTTTTGTTTTGTTTGTGAGAAGAGAAATGTAAATTTGGGACTCTAGCCAGGTATCAATACAAGCGCCGGCCTGTTTCAATCAGTGTTGGTTTGTGCTGTGTGTTGTGTTTGTTGTCTATTATGTATATCAATAAGAAGGTTGATGTTGAGACTTGAGAGTTTGTATGTGCCTAGTGATGATGAGAAACCGAAGAAGAGCATGGGTGGATTTATTGATAATAATAATACTATAAGAGTCATTATATTAATATAAAATGTCTACAGTTTACAAATGTAACTTAGCAAAACGAAGAATTTCTCTGATTATGACAACATTATCCGCCCCATGTGAATGAAAGATGGATGGTTGATTGAGGGGTTTGGTTTTTTCTTTTTGTCGCAATCTTTCCTCTCCCTCCTCCTACTTTTATGACTAAGTAAGGATTTATTTTATCAATCTAACGCCCAAGTTTTACAAAACAATATATATCACCTTAATGTCGTCACATAATGTCGTAACTTGTTATATTATAAAAAAATAATCAATTGTATTTCAGGAGAGATGAGATTAATCGAATCCAAACTATTATGCATACTTCGATGTGTCTGATCTAATGACTAGAAAGTTGACTTCATTTACCGTCGAAATCAATTTAAAATTGCTAGTTGAGATTTAAGCACTCAGACAAATTGTTAGTTGAGGTTTATTTTTTACAATATTAACTCAGATTTCTTTTGTGGGCAAATTTGATATTGGATTATCTACTTGCAAGTAACAAATTGTCATAATCTTTAAAGTTCAACTTGTAAATAGATAATCCAGTCTCATTAAAATAGTAAAAAAGTAAAATAACATATTATTTTGGATACACTCGATAGTTATTAGTTATTATTATTATTGCTCGCACTTTACACAATATTATATCTAATTAAAATTTATAGTTACGATTTTATTGACTCTCATTTTGTTATTTTTTTAATTATTGTATTAAAAAATGCATTCTATTGTTTAGTAACGTGTTATAATGGTGAAATATAATATTATATATCATTCAAAAGTTCTCCACATTTACTTTTACATGAAAAAACATGTTCAAAAATCGGTGTACCTTAAATAGATATTTATAAATATTAAAATTATATCGTTTTATGACGTGAATTTTTTGATACATTATAAAGTTCAGAATCAACGGTTATACCATGTGGCACAATAATATGAATATGTATTTAGATCAGCTACTCTAAAAAGAATTAGAATAACTGATTTCACCACGTGTTATTATTATCTAACATTAATCAACCGGAATTATATTTCTTTAGATTTAGATTACTACTTTTTAAAATAAATATTAATATCAAAGAAAAAAAAAAGCTCAAGGCTAATGGGCCGTCTGAAGTTAGAAATCCAGATCACATCAATTGTTTATGAGAAATGGTCCGTGCCAATACGAAAGCCCAATAGCTCACCAGGGTTTTTCCATATACATTTTCAGAAGCTCTTGTCTTTTAAGATCTGAACCCTAGCTAAAGCGGAAAGAGAGCAGAGGCAGAGCCAGAGCCAGAGCCGTCTTCACCGGGGAAGAGTCATGGTGCACGTAAACTTCTATCGCAACTGTAAGCTGCTGTACAACTCACGCAGATTCTTTTGCTTATCAACGCGAGCATCTGTTTACTGTTTATTTCTCCTCTTGTTTCTGGTTGAATCACTGGAAGCATGATGCTCCGTGTTGCCTGTGTTTAATGAACTTAGTATTTTTCGCTGCAAGATACATCCGAATCGATATAGTCTAACTCTGCCAAATGATCCTTTTGGTGACAACTTTTCCCTTGGGCAGATGCAGCCCGGTTGTTTATCCTCTATTTTTCGATTTGGACGGTATAATTGATAGAATTC
This sequence comes from Clarkia xantiana subsp. parviflora, assembly GCA_036873135.1. Lineage (NCBI taxonomy): Eukaryota > Viridiplantae > Streptophyta > Magnoliopsida > Myrtales > Onagraceae > Clarkia > Clarkia xantiana. The sequence continues at coordinate 10,428,605 of JAPTYO010000010.1, read as the reverse complement.
TTAATGAAGATATATTGATTGTGTTTCAAAGTGATAACAAAAATCCGAATTGGTTTGTGATCTTCACTTGCAAAACAATATTTTCAAGATCTAGTGTCAGTTAGAATAATAGCTTTAGTAGATCACTTGAATGCTGGGGCTGTTTGCTGGTAAAGTCTAATTGTTATCTTCTGGTTTGTTCAATAAATTTACTGTTTAGCTTCTACATACGGGCATTGGACCCCTCCTATGGAGGAGTCAACGAGAGAGACTTGGAAACTGAAAATGGGTTACAGTAGGCAGATAATAGGTGGTTATTGTCCGGCGACCGACCCTTTGAACGAGGGATTTCTCTTCTTTTAATTTATAGGGGTTGGAGAAGGAGGATGCTTGGATTTTTCTGTCTTTTACCCAAAGATTAAGTTTTGTATTGAATTACCTACCTCTCACGGAATACATTTGTTGAAATCAAATCTTCTAAATTTTCAAAAAAAATTTAAATTTTCAAATTGAATTCCTAATTTCAAAGCTTGTTTTTTAAAATTTAAAAAAAAAAAAATTGGGACTAGTCAGTAGTCACCAGTTTTGGGCGAAATTTAATTAATTTAAATAAAATATGCTATACTATTATTGAATTGCATTTTAATTTTTAAGTCAATTTTTTTTTAATTAAATAATAATATATTAATATATATTATTAGTTAGAAATATATAATATTATATGCTATTAAGATCTTCACTTATACTTTTACATTAAAAAAATGGGTTGTAAATTAAGTACCGTGGATAAAATTATCGATCTTTGATTATAATAATATTCTATAGTATATATTAATACAATTAAAGGAAAAATAGATTAATAGATATTAAACTTTATAAAATAATATTTAATGATGTACATTTTTTCAATTCGTTTGAATATTTAAAAAATTTAGTTGTTAACATGACACAAATGTAAGTCCATAAAAACTCTATTTAAGAATTTCACTGTGCAAATTATATTTCTTTATATATATATTTATTAACCGTTTTAAGTTTAGAAAGGTGAATATAAAATGTTTTATTTTCCAAGAATATGAAATGTTGACATTTGACAACTTTAGGACATACATATAGAGAATATAAGAAATATGATAACTGATATCTATATCTATATATATAATATAATTTGGGTGTGTTTTGCATAATGTTGACAAGTTTTTTCAATCATTTTCTCTCACTTAGGTGTTAAAATAACTAAATATTATTGGTCCATGTCAAGTTTTGATGAATTACATCTAAATTACTATTCTCTAACCTCCACATGGAATTGTAGATTTTAGGCAAAGCTCCTAATGCATTCTCACAAACCGTTACAATCAAAAGTTAAAAAAGCAAGTTTTGATCCATAACTTTAGAAAAATGCAAGTTTTACACATTAAAAAAAATCAGTATATTAGATTTTAAATATTTTTAGCCAATACATAACTTAAAATTAGTTTCATAAGTTAAAAAAACAGAAAGTATTAAAGTACATATAATTTTACAAAATCACTACATATTTTTTAGTTAATATTGTAATGAATCTAATTTAGCAAGTTAAATTATTAATATAAATAATTCAAAAACCATTTTATTTTCAAGTTAGGAAAATTGAGTTTAGGAGGAAATATAATGAATATATTTATTTGGTCAATATTATATAGTTAATAAATAACTATAAATTAGTTTAGTTTTATAAATAAATATAACAGAATAAAAGAAGAAATAAAGATTAAAAAAATCTCATCTTCAAAATAAATTAAAACAAAATGATTAAAAATAATAATGAATTAATATAATTATAATAATTAATATATTTTTTAATCGATACAATATAATTAATAAATAACTATTAAAATTTCATAATAAAAATAACATGATAAAAGAAGAAAAAACATGTCTTAAAAATACATAGATAAAATAAATAAATAACATATGTTATCATCTTTTTACGTGTTTATTTTTGCATCCGCTAAACTTAAAAAATGGCCAGTTAAAAATTAAGATATAAACTTTATCCTAATATAATGTAAACCTTCACAATAAAATCATCGGGATAGAATCATTTCAACGTCGATGCCTACTCATCAAAGAAGAAATCGCATGCCTCATCCCCAACCAAACAAATAAGAAATTGTGCTCTTCCATTTTCACAAACGTCTGCGTGTGTTTGGGAACTTAAATTTTTTTGTGGTAAGAATGATTTCTTAATAAAAAATGCATTATAAATGTGATTAAATGTTTTATCAAATGAAGCTCGGATGCATGTGATGTCGAGCAAATTATAGGTTCTAACTTTTTTATTCTCCTTATTCTTTTATATATAACAATAACTAAAAATTTTACAATTATTATTATATAGATTAAACTCATATATTCACACATATCTTCATATTTATGAATTGTTGAATTTGGAAATTCGTTTAAATATTCAATTCAATTTTACATTCTATAACAAGCACATATATTTATATGTAGTAATTGTTACTTTCAACTTTCCTTAATCGCCAGTTAGTTTTATTTTTCTTAATCTAAAATTTAAATGTATATATTATTATATTATAAAATATTTTCATGTATATATATATATATATCATAAGTGGAACAATTATAAATATTTTTATTAATTGGATGTGAGATCTATCTCATTATAAGTTTAAATATTATATAATAGGAATTATTCTCTCCATATGATTGTGGCATCGTAAAGTGATACCTAGAGACTCTTCATTTTTCCCATTGAGTACTACAATTTAAATATGATATGATAAAGAAGAATTTAAACATAATTAGTTCCATATTTAGCAAAATATATTTTCACTTCACATTATATAAAATATAGTTATGCATCTACGATTGACCAAAAAATAATTAATAACATTATCAAATAAACTATAATATCTCATTTTATTTATATAAAAAATATTGCAACTGATCCTTTTGGTGACAACTTGGGCAGATGCAGCCCGGTTGTTTAACCTCTCTTTTTCGATTTGGACGGTATTATTGATAGAATTCTAAATGATGATATGTTGATTGAGTTTCAAAGTGATAAAAAATTCGAATTGGTTCGTGATCTTCACCTGCAAAACAATATTTTCAAGCTCTAGTGCCACTAAGAATAATAGCTTTAGTAGATCACTTGAATGCTGGGGCTGTTTGCTGGTAGATCCAATTCGTTTTCTTATGGTTTGTTCAATATATTTACTGTTTAGCAGTTACGTACGAGCATTGGACCCCTCCTATGTCCATTTTAGTCAGCTAATTTATGACCTGAAAAGTGTTTCACATGTTACCTGTCTGATACTTGCGAACGCCCGGTTGGAGTCCACAGAGGACTGGGTTCTTGCAGCTCCTACCTTTTTTTTAGAGTCTAATGCAACTCTGCTTTTAGGCGTTTCTAAGTTTCTTATTTCTGATCTGTAACATGCAGAGAAGGTGTTTGCGTGAAGTCTTCTTAGAAAATATTTTGGTTGATTTAGTTTGATAGTGCTGTTTCTGCTACTGAAGCAGAATGCTGTCTCATAAACTTCACCAAAATTATGGTATTGGAATTGGTTGGCTAATAGTTGGTGCTGGATTGCGTGCTGCATCACTACTCAGAGATGTAGTGGCCGTTATAAAGTGTCAAAAGGATCCCATCAAAGCTTTGGAAATGTTTAACTCGGTTAAAAAGGAAGATGGGTTCAAGCACACACTGTTGACTTACAAATGCATGATTGAAAAGCTTGGGTTCCACGGAAAATTTGAGGAAATGGAGAATCTACTTTCAGAGATGAGATTGAATATCGATAATGGGTTACTCGAAGGAGTTTATATTGGTTCCATGAAAAACTACGGTAAGAAAAGGAGGATTCAACAAGCTGTTGATGTCTTCGAAAGAATGGACTTCTATAACTGTGAGCAATCAGTCCAATCCTATAATGTGATCATGAATATATTGGTTGACAATGGTTATTTCGATCAGGCTCACAAGGTTTATATGAGGATGATTCATAAAAAAATTGTTCCTGATGTGTACACTTTCACAATCAGAATAAAGTCATTTTCCCTGATGGGTAGGCATGAGGCTGCACTAAGACTACTCAGAAATATGCCTTCACAAGGTTGTGAGTTTAATGCAGAAGCATATTGTACTGTTATAGGTGGATTTTATGAAGATAATAATCAGGGCGAGGCATATAAATTGTTTCTTGAGATGTATAGCCTCGGTATTCATCCTAGTGTTAAGACGTTCAATAAACTTATGCACATACTCTGTAAGAAGGGTGAGGTCCAGGAATGTGAAAAGCTTCTGAACAAAGTTCTAAAGCGGGGTCTAAACCCGAACTTGTTTACTTTCAATGTCCTGATTCAAGGTCTTTGCAAAAGAAATGAGCTTCATGAGGCTATCAAACTGTTTAAAAGTGTCTCAAAGGAAGGATTCATTCCTGATGTTGTGACATATAACACTTTAATCCTTGGCTTATCCAACAACTGCAAGGCTCTGGAAGCAGAGAATTATTTGCATAAGATGGTGAGTGGTGGAGTCGAACCTAATTATTTCACCTATAACACCATAATTAGTGGGTACTGCGAAATGGGTATGATTGGGAATGCAGATAAAATTCTGAGTGATGCTGTGATCAAGGGTTTTGTTCCTGATGAATTTACATACCTCTCTCTAGTCACCGGCTTCTGCCAAGCTGGAGACATAAACCGTGCTATTTCTTTAGTCAGGGAGCTATTAGTAAAAGAATTTAAGCCTAGTTTGTTAGTGTATAACAGATTGATCCAGGGTTTGTGTCAAAAAGGGCTTGTTTTGGAAGCGGTAGCAATCGTGACCAAGATGACGCGGTTTGGTTCTTCTCCTGACATGTGGACATACAATTCAGTTATCAATGCTTTGTGCAAGATGGGTTGTCTATCTGATGCTAGCTGCCTTATAGACAATGCTATTGCAGAAGGGTACCTTCCGGATGTTTGTACTTTGAATACATTAGTCGATGGCTACTGCAAGCAGCGGAAGCTTGATAATGCAATTGAGATTGTAAACAGAATGTGGGAGGACTATGGTGTGACTGCTGATGTGATCACATACAACTCTCTGTTGAATGGCCTCTGCAAAGCCAGAAAGTTTGATGATGTGATAGAAACCTTTAATGCATTTCTGGAGAAAGGTTGCAGTCCCAATGTTTTCACTTATAACCCAGTGATAGAGAGCTTGTGCAAGCTTCGTAGAGTGGACAAAGCCTTGAACTTACTGGAGGAAATGAAGAGCAGAGGCATCCCAGTAGATATTGTTTGTGTGGGCACACTGCTGAACGGCTTCTGTTTGAATGGGGATTTAGATGGGGCCTTTCAGTTTTTCGGTAGAGCAGAAGACCAGCACAAAGTTTCTCATACTACAGGCACACTCAATATTATGATCAATGCATTCTCGGAGAAACTAAACATGAATATGGCCCTGAAGATTTTCAATGATATGGATAGGAAAAATTGTTCCCCGGATGGTTACACTTATCGTGTAATGATTGGTGGTTTCTGTATAACCGGGGCCATTGATTCTGGTTACAAGTTTTTACTTGAAAAAATTGAAAAGGGTTTTGTTCCAACCATGGGTTCATTTGGAAAGGTGCTTAACTGTCTGTGTATGGAGAATAGAGTTCAAGAGGCTGTTGGTATCATCTGTATCATGGTGCAGCAGGAAATTGTGCCGGAAGCAGTGAACACCATATTTGAGGTTGATAAGAAGGAAGTTGCAGCACCCAAGATTGTTGTGGACGACTTGCTGAAAAAGAGTCATATAACTTATTCCACATTTGAGCTCCTCTATGATGGCGTTAGGGACAAAAGGTTAATGAAGAAAAAGCTCCCGCGCCAGCAAGCCGCAAGATCTTAGTAAAGGTATCTGAACATTTTGATTTCTTAAACGGATGATAACTGTATATAGTTAGTCAACTACACATTTTGATTATCTGGACTTGAGATTATCCAAAGCTTGAAAATAGAGGAGCAAAATGCATTCTTTGAACAAGCTCGCTGGCTAGCTTGGTTCACATTGATCCAGGAAAGGTTGCACTTGTAAGCCATATGGTATCTGTCATCAGGGAAAAACTGAGGCCCCTCGCAGTAAACTGGGAGTTTCATAATCCTGCTTGCTTCATAACATATTGCATCTGGAACAGAATATAGAAGCCTATGGATTGCGCATGGTCTGTAATAGAACTATTGAAGAAAATCCCAGTTCTGGAAAGATTGTCAACTTATCATATCCCTGCGGAGGAAGACAGTTTGGTATGCCTCTGCTTCATGTCACCTGGTAATACGCTAAATGTATGATGAATATATTCTCTTTTCAAGTAATTCGCAAGCTTAATTTTATTTCTTTTTACTTGAAGATTCGGTAGTGTTATTGAAGAACCCCGTACTCATTGGATGATAATTTATTAGGACTTGAGACATTATTATGTCAGAGTTTTACAGGTTTTGGGGTTTCTAACTAGTTGGGTATTCCAGTTAAGGTTATAGATAGATAGAATAGAACTTATGATATCCAATTCAGCTGTACGATTTGAGGTTATAAGTAGAAGGGATATAAGATGAATTAAAATGTGCTCTTCTAACTAGTTAAGAGTTATTAAATAAAAATGAACAGAGGGATTTGTTTTGTTAGACTTATTTGTATCTGTGTAATTATATAAAAGAAAGGTAATATGATTGCAATTTTATCATATATATTACAGTCATACCTCCCTCCCTTCAATTTCCAATTTAAATGGTCCTTATTTTCTTGCCTAAGAACAATAATATATCCCTCCATTTTGTTTTACCAATTCGGAATAATGAGGGATTTCCTGTCCTACCCTGCTCGACCACCCCAAGGACAAGGAGTAAGCTCTGATGATGCATATTTGGTTGGGTCAATAACCTGGGAGAGGTCTGAAGTTTGGCCCTTGTTAATTTGAGAGGTCTGAAGATTGAAATGGTGATAACTGAGGTCTGAAGTTTGGACTTTGTGATTTTTAGGTTTTCCGTCCAAATTTTCTGTCAAATTTAACAGAACCGTGTGAAATGTCAAAAATACCCTTTTGTAATATTTGAATTAATAAAAAGTTTAATTAATATAAAGATGAAAGGACAAAAATACCCCTGTCCATAATTTAAACCTAACCCAACTCCGACCACCACCACGGCTCCGGCCGGCCACCACCCTCTCCGGCGACCACGACTCTCTCCGGCGACCACCACCCTCTCCGGCGACCGCCACCACGGCCTCAATTGGGCCCAAATCGGAGCCACCGGCCCCGATTGGGCCCAAATCGGAGCCACAAAGCTCCGATCGGAGCTCGGTGGCTCCGATCGGAGCTCTGTGGCTCCGATTTGGGGCCACAGAGCTCCGATTTGGAGCTCTGTGGCCCCAGATCGGAGCCACAGAGCTCCAAATCGGAGCTCTGTGGCTCCGATCTGGGGCCACAGAGCTCCGATTTGGAGCTCTGTGGCTCCGATTTGGAGCTCTGTGGCCCCAAATCGGAGCCACAGAGCTCCGATCGGAGCCACCGAGCTCCGATCGGAGCTTTGTGGCTCCGATTTGGGCCCAATCGTCGGAGAGGGTGGTGGCCGGCCGGAGAGGGTGGTGGTCGCCGGAGAGGGTGGTGGTCGCCGGAGAGAGTGGTGGTCGCCGGAGTTGGGTAGTGGCCGGCCGGAGCCGTGGTGGCTGGAGTTGGGTGGTGGCCTTAAGGGCATTTTCGTCTTTTCATTGAATCATGTGAGATGCAAGAAGGGTATTTTTGGAATTTTTTTTTATTTCTGGTCACATGCTATGCACATGACCAACTTCCGTTAGTTTTAACGGAAAAAACTAACGGAGACCTCTATTATCTACAAGTCCAAACTTCAGACCTTTGTTATCACCATTTCAAACTTCAGACCTCTCAAATTCACAAGGGCCAAACTTCGGACCTCTCCCAGGTTATTGACCCTATTTGGTTTTACTCTCTTCATTTGATATTTAGTAGTTCATCAACTTGAACATGTTTGTTCATGTTATAGGGGAAAGAAGCAGACACTTTTGGATCTTGGTAAAACTGAGCAACTCAGAGAAAGGCAGGAGGTGGAGAAGAAATTACAAAAAAAAAACTATGGATTCTTTTGATGGAGCAAAATGAGAGGAGGTTGATACTTTGGTGGATGCTGCATCCCAAAACATAGGAGGAAGTGCTTCATGACAATGTAAGATTGGTAGCTAAATCTTTATCAGTTCAATCTCAATACGAAAGCATCATATCATTTTCTATTACATTTTGAATCATTACACGCATGAGTTTAGAGGCAAAAGTGCGGGAGGATCAATTCCGAGTAGCAGTTTATATTTAGCTTCAATGCTGTGTATGCACCAAGAAGGCAGTGATGACTGAATGGACTAACTATATTATTGGGCTTAAGCATTAGGAAGTGGCTTCTACACCTTAAAATTGTAAACTAGAGGTTATAACAAATGCTTACTTTAAAACTGGGGTTAAAAACTTATCAACTATAGTTTACGTTATTAATCGCTTTCCCAATTTAAAATAGTGATATTATGTGTCCTAAGTCCTAACTATTATATTAATTGATTTCAAATTTTTTTTTTTTTTCCCGATTGATTTTAACATTAAAATTGACATTTTATGCAACAAAAAGATATTATTATTCACTTTTCCGTAATATTTGATTAATTGCTCATAGTCTAGACTTATTATTTAAAAAATATATTTTTATTCCAATAATCTTAATTAATTAAGTATATAATTTATTGCTCATAGTCTAGACTTATTGTTTAAAAAACATATTTTTATTCCAATAATTTTAATAAAGAGAAAAAAAGTAATTATTATTTCACATTCTTTCTTTCTAAAAAAGAATGCTTTTTTTAGCTGAGTTGTCTGTTAGACTACTTGTATTCTTCCTCCAGGGAAGTTTGAATGTGTGTTAAGAGTTGTGATGTTTCAGATATGCCTCGAGCACTGACAGCTCCAGATATGGAACATCCAAACGGAACACCTGGGCATAGGAGTAACAACCTGACTGTACTTCAGCAGCATGTAGCGTTCTTCGACCAAGACGATAATGGGATTGTCTACCCCTGGGAGACCTATGCTGGTAATTAATTCAGATTCATTTGCTTGCTTGCTTGCTGGATTCATACTCAAGTAGCTGTATATTGGGTGCATGCAGGTTGTCGTGCTATTGGTTTCAATATGATAATGTCGGTTATAATCGCAATGCTTATCAATGGTGCTATGAGCTACCCATCTCTTCCAGTAAGTTGTTTGTATATCCAATCTCAACTCAACATATATAAAATAGTTGGAGAGAGACCGTGTTTAATTAAGGTGGTGGTGGATGGATATATGCAGGGTTGGTTGCCTTCACCTTTATTTCCAATATATATAGACAACATCCACAAAACCAAGCACGGGAGTGACAGTGGGACATACGACACCGAAGGAAGATACATACCTTTGCATTTTGAGAACATGTTTAGCAAGTATGCTCGTACCGTGCCCGACAAATTGTCCCTCGGAGAAATATGGGAGTTGACCGAAGGAAATCGATTAACATATGACTTTTTTGGCTGGTATTTCTTAACTAGTTTGGTACACAAACAATGTGTTTTTTCTTGTGCAACACACACACATGTTGTGTTTTTGGTTTACCCTAAATTAATATTTGTTTCAGGATCACAAGTAAGCTGGAATGGGGACTTTTGTATGTGCTTGCTCGGGATGGAGAGGGTTACCTGTCGAAAGAGGCGATTCGACGATGCTTTGATGGAAGCTTATTTGAGTACTATGCCAAGATGCAAATGGGAGCTGAGGGTAAGATGTACTGAATATGCATATGCTTTTTCTATCTTCTATTCTATGTTTTGTTTTGTTTGTGAGAAGAGAAATGTGAATTTGGGACTCCAGCCAGTGTTGGTTTGTGCTGTGTGTTGTCTATTATGTATATCAATAAGAAGGTTGATGTTGAGACTTGAGAGTTTGTATGTGCCTAGTGATGATGAGAAACCGAAGAAGAGCATTGGTGGATTTATTCAAGTAATTGATAATTGATATTATGTCATTATATCTATATATCTAATAAGGGAACATGTGAGAGAGTGAAGCATTTTGGGTATGCCACATCATCATTTTAAGTTATCATAATCGTGACACGTCAGCAATGGTAGCAAATAATATGTTGACACATGTTCTAAGATATAATAAAATTAAGCAAAAATAATTAATTACAATCTCTAACTTTATTTCATGTTCGAGCTATGATAAAACTAAGCAAAAATAAATAATTACAATCTCTATCTTTATTTCATGTTCGGTTGTAGAGACTTTTCAAATATTTTCAATGGTATATGGAAAGGTTTCTCCCTACACTAATTTCATTGGATGATGAACAAGTTTCTCATTCTATATAAATGCTTCTCTTGATTCACATTCAAGACCAAACCAAACAAATATCGACTACCCGGGACAGACAACCCTAAAAAAAGCATCACTCTATTCACATCCATAAGCATAGAGAAGACGATTCCATATATACAGCGGATCGGTCGACGGTCGGAACAGAAAGAAGAGATCTGTTAATCTCTAACTTGAATTACAGCGGTACCGATGAGATGTGAAGGAAAGCTAGGTATGGCGCCGATTTTGGTTTCGGATGCTCTGACGAAATTGGAGTGGGTGTCGACGAAGTTGGATCTCACATGGATCAAATCGGACCAGTTGGACGCGAGCCTTGATGGACAGAACAGATGAATAAGGATGGAATGTGAAGCATCTTTGATTGCTCCGGAAAGAACGAAGGAGATAAGGATGGAGGTGGGAGTTTATTTATGATTGCGTATGGGGCTAGATAAATTATGGTTATAATAGAATACGGTTATGGTTTTTTTTTTTTTTTTACCAATCTATCTGGTTATGGTTTTGGGTATTTAGATTACAAAGATTCTTAGCCTATCATAGTCGATATTTTTTTTCAGTAATACGTAGCTTGACCGAATGACCGTTGATAATAAAATAGTAAGTATTAATAAAATTATAAGCTTTAAATTTTGATATATTAATGTAGATTATAATAATAGTTTTTTTTTTTGCAATGAATTATTATTAATATTATTACTGTTATTATTATTAATACTACTGTTATTTTTGTGTGGGTCGTTAAAAAATGAGAGCGCATTTAACTTTTTTCGGTAGAAAGACCATTTCACTTTGTTTGGTTTTTAATGTTTAAGATATTAAGGTATTTTTTTCCAAAAATATTAAAGTATTTACTAATCTCAATTTCTAAATTATTAAAACTTTACTATTTTTTTTTTTTTCCTTCCCTCAATCATGCAATTTATGTATTCAACAAATTTGATCTAATTTACGTATTTAATGAATACCGAGGGGAAAAAAAAAAAACTAGAATCATTCATCTACGTTATCATAACCATTATTTCATTTAAAGAATAAACACATACACTTTATTCAATTTGCATTAATTTTTTTTAAAGCACTAAACTATTAGGTTTAATAGAAAATGAATTATAAGCTGCCTTCAAATTGGTAAATAAATATATATTTTTTATAAATAATATATGTCCATCTGAAAACAAAAATTATATTATTGAATGCAACTAACTCAAAACATAATTTCAACATTTTACATTACACAAATAAACAAGTACTGTTTAACGGGTCATCCCGCGCGTAGCGCGGGGTCAGCACCTAGTTAATATAAAATGTCTACAGTTTACAAATGTAACTTAGTAAAACGAAGAATTTCCCTGATTATGACAACATTATCCGCCCCCCTGCGAATGAAAGATGGATGGTTGATTGAGGGGTTTGGTTTTTTCTTGGGTAAACAGGTCTTTTGGTCTATGATATTTGACAACTTTTTGGTTTTGGTCAATGATGTTTTTTTTTACCTAGTTTTGGTACCATATGTTTGCAGATTTTTTCTAGTTTTGGTCTAACCGTTACATTCCGTCCATTTTTTGAAATGTTCAAGTCACGGGATCCATTCTAAACTTTAAATTTAGTCCCTCTAATACTTTCTTAACCTTTTTTTTTGGTTCAATTTAGCCCCGAAGTTTCAAAATTGACCCGAATTGGAAAACAATTCTTGGCTGAGGTATTCAACTCCAGGGATGAATCGAAAAAGAAATCTTTATTGATTTTTCATTAAAAAACGACTTTTGGGTTTTCTTTTAGGAATCATTAAATACTCTAAATGATTGTTCTGGTGTATCGTGGAATTTTTTTGAAATGCAAGAATCAAATAATTCTCTGTGGTGGAACAAAATATCTCGGATCTCCTTGGGAGGATTGAGAAGTGGGTCTTGCGTTATCTTCCAAAGCAGAGTTATCTATCGGAACAATACCCTTGCCGATCTATTAACAACAAGTAGATCTAGGTCCAATTGAATTTTTGAAACTTCGGGACTAAATTGAACAAAAAAAAATGTTAGGAAAGTATTAGAGGGACTAAATTGAACAAAATTGAAAGTTTAGGGTGGATCACGTGACTTGTACATGTCAAAAAATGGACGGAATGTAACGGTCGGACCAAAACTAGAAAAAATCTGCAAACATATGGTACCAAAACTAGGTAAAAAAAACATTATTGACCATAACCCAAAAATTTTCAAACATCATTGACCAAAAGACATGTTAACCCTTTTTTCTTTCTGTCGCAGTCTTTCCTCTCCTTCCTCCTACTTTTATGACTAAGTAAGGATTTGTTTTATCAATCTAACGCCCAAGTTTTACAAAAAAAAAATATGAATCACCTTAATGTCGTCACATAATGTCATAACTTGTTATATTATAAAAAAAATAAACAATTATATTTCAGGAGAGATGAGATTAATCGAATCTCAACTATTATGCATACTTCGATGTGTCTGATCTAATGACTAGAAAGTTGACTTCATTTATCGTCGAAATCAATTTAAAATTGCTAGTTGAGATTTAAGCACTCAGACAAATTGTTAGTTTAGGTTTATTTTTTACAATATTAACTCGGATTTCTTTTGTGGGCAAATTTGATATTGGATTATCTACTTGCAAGTAACAAATTGTCATAATCTTTAAAGTTCAACTTGTAAATAGATAATGCAGTCTCATTAAAATAGTAAAAAAGTAAAATAAAATAAAAAAGAAGAAGAACATATTCCCCACTTTTTACATATTATTTTGGATACACTCGATAGTTATTAGTTATTATTATTATTGCTCGCGCTTTACACAAAATTATATCTAATTAAATTTATAGTTACAATTTTATTGACTCTCATTTTGTTATTTTTTTAATTATTGTATTGAAAAATGCATTCTATTGTTTAGTAACGTGTTATAGTGGTGAAATATATAATATTATATATCATTCAGAAGTTCTCTACATTTACTTTTACATGAAAAAACATGTTTAAAAATCGGTGTACCTTAAATAGATATTTATAAATATTAAAATTATATCGTTTTATGACGTGAATTTTTTGATACATTATAAAGTTCAGAATCACCGGTTGTACCATGTGACACAATAATATGAATATGTATTTAGATCAGCTACTCTAAAAAGAATTAGAATAACTAACTGATTTCACCACGTGTCATTATTATCTAACATTAATCAACTGGAATTATATTTCTTTAGATTACTACTTTTTAAAATAAATATTAATATCAAAGAAAAAAAAAAGCTCAAGGCTAATGGGCCGTCTGAAGTTAGAAATCCAGATCACATCAATTGTTTATGAGAAATGGTCCGTGCCAATACGAAAGCCCAATAGCTCATCAGGGTTTTTCCATATAAATTTTCAGAAGCTCTTGTCTTTTTAAGATCTGAACCCTAGCTAAAGAGGAAAGAGAGCAGAGGCAGAGCCGTCTTCACCGGAGAAGAGTCATGGTGCACGTAAACTTCTATCGCAACTGTAAGCTGCTGTACAACTCACGCCGATTCTTTTGCTTATCAACGCGAGCATCTGTTTACTGTTTATTTCTCCTCTTGTTTCTGGTTGAATCACTGGAAGCATGATGCTCCGTGTTGCCTGTGTTTAATGAACTTAGTATTTTTCGCTGCAAAATACATCCGAATCGATATAGTCTAACTCTGCCAAATGATCCTTTTGGTGACAACTTTTCCCTTGGGCAGATGCAGCCCGGTTGTTTATCCTCTATTTTTCGATTTGGACGGTATAATTGATAGAATTCTTAATGAAGATATATTGATTGTGTTTCAAAGTTATAACAAAAATCCTAATTGGTTCGTGATCTTCACTTGCAAAACAATATTTTCAAGATCTAGTGTCACTTAGAATAATAGCTTTAGTAGATCACTTGAATGCTGGGGCTGTTTGCTGGTAAAGTCTAATTGTTATCTTCTGGTTTGTTCAATAAATTTACTGTTTAGCTTCTACATACGGGCATTGGACCCCTCCTATGTCTATTTAGTCATCTATTTTATGACCTGGAAAGTGTTTCACATGTTTGTGAACTATTTCAGATGGAAAAACATTCAAGAAGCCTCGACGCCCCTATGAGAAGGAGCGTCTAGATGCTGAACTGAAGCTTGTTGGTGAGTATGGACTTAGGTGTAAGAGAGAGCTCTGGAGAGTGCAGTATGTACTGAGCCGTATCCGTAACAATGCAAGAATGCTTCTCACCCTAGATGAGAAGAACCCTCGTCGGATTTTCGAGGGTGAGGCTCTTCTCCGGAGGATGAACCGTTATGGGCTCTTGGATGAAAGTCAGAACAAGCTTGATTATGTCCTGGCCTTGACTGTGGAGAACTTTCTTGAGCGCCGTCTTCAGACTCTTGTGTTCAAGTCTGGAATGGCCAAATCCATCCACCACGCCAGAGTGCTCATTAGGCAGAGGCACATCAGGTGAGGGATTTTCAGCTTTTTAGTGTATGCTTGAATTTTGGTATTCGCATTTTATTAGAACAAATTCACTTTATCTGGATGAATTGGAGTATCATTACTTGAAGTTGAATGTGTTTGCTATGGTTGAACTTGCATGGATTTGCTTGAGTGAATCATGTTTTGTGAAATGATGGTTTGTGTTCAGTTCTATTCATCATTAACATTTTGATTCTGCTAATATGCAAATGATTTGCTGAGGCAATATTTTGTTACGCTACTAGATCCTGGGAAATAGTTGCGTATATCTCCATTTCTGACTTTTGGGGTTGCTAGGTAGTTCATGATAGACTTATTTTCAGACATCTTCTTGCTTTGCCACCAACTCGCTTTTCCTTTCGTGATGATAATGTTGCCTAGCATATGGATTAGATCCATCTTAGAAAGTCGTACATTGATGAATCACAAGGTCTTGCATTTTAAAAATTGTTACTTTGTGCTTGTAAGCCAAATATATAACTTTTGGTGTGTGATATTAGGGTTGGAAGGCAAGTGGTGAACATCCCATCTTTCATGGTGAGGGTGGACTCGCAGAAACACATCGACTTCTCACTCACGAGTCCGTTCGGTGGAGGCCGTCCCGGAAGAGTGAAGAGAAGGAACCAGAAGGCCGCTGCCAAGAAGGCTTCTGGTGGTGATGGAGATGAAGAGGATGAGGATTAAAGTATCAACTTGTTTTGAACTACTCTATGCTTCTTGCTAGTGTTAAACTAAATATATAGTTGGACCCCTTTGTGTCTTCTATAATTGACATCAATCTGGATTGTTCTTGTTTCTGGAATGTTAAGGTAAACTTGTTCTAGCTTCACAACCCCCAAGGAATCAAGTCTATTTATTATCTGACGCTTTGTTTTGCCATGAATGATGCTTGCTTTAGTAGCTGGTTATTTAATTGCTTCAGTTATATATACTTGTTAAGATGTCGGAATATTTCAGTCATTTTCTTTAATTAACCGTTAATTTAATTTTGGGAATAAAACCTAAAAATTGTCTCAATCTTGATCTAGAGTGTCTGTTTGGTGTTTTAATTTTAAACTGTTGATATTTGATGTACCAATTTTCAATATTGTTGCTATTTGGTTTTATGTTAGATTTTGAGGTTAATTTTAACAGATTGAATTAAAAGACTATTTTGTCCCTTTTTTTTTAAAGCCTTTGATTCCGGCCACCCACCTCCAATTAGTTGGAATCGGTCGGGAATAGGCCGTAATCGCCCGGGAATCGGCCGGAACCTTAAATCCTTAATCGGAGATGCTTAATCCTAAATTGGTCGAATTAGGCCGTAATCGCCTGGGAATCGGCCGGAATCGGGGTGGGTTTGGCCGCAATAGGCCGAAATCAGGGTGGGTTTGGTCGTAATCGGCCGTAATTGGGGTGGTTTTGGTCGCAATTGGCCGAAATCGGGGTGGGTTTGCCGGAATCGGCCGGAACCCTAATTCTAGTCAAGGGGTATTTTAAAAATTTTGAAAATTGTTAACCCGCATCACGTGACTAGATTCTGTTCAACTTAACCCCAAAATTTAACGGAGACCAAATAACAACACATATGTAAATTGGGACACTGAATTTCAACCTCAGACACCAAACTAACAGATAAGTCAAAATTGAGACAGTTTTTAGGTTCTATTCCTTTTAATTTTACATCGTATATTTATGTGTACATGTATATAGGGCCGGCAATGGTGCTGTGAAAATCAAATAATCATGGTTATTCGCAAAATTTACCGCAATGGTTAACCGTAAAACATATAGATATAGAGAATAAAAGACATATATAATAACTGATATATATATATATTTACCAATCAACAATCAGCATTATTCTCTACCCACCGTCGTCTCTCTCCGGCAATTCTCTTCTTCGATGTGCTCACCACTCCAGTTGCATCTCCAATGGTTGGATGACTTGTTAGATTCGCCGGTGACGCAATTCACTCGCTGCACAGCATGACCCTAGATTAGACTAGCAGGGAGTCATGTCTCGCCAGATTACCTCAGCTCACTTTCACAAGTCCAAGACCCTCAACAACAAATATATGCTTGGTGATGAGTCCGGGAAAGGTGCATATGGTCGAGTTTACAAGGGCCTGGACTTGGAGAATGGAGATTTTGTTGCAATCAAACAAGTATCATTGGAGAACATTGCTTAAGAAGATATGAAATTTATAATAGCTCCTCCCGATGCGCATCTCCCAAAACCCCCGACCTCGGGAGCCAGCTGATGGATTCTACCTCCAACCCACCTCTTTTGCCTGTATAATAGCGGACGGTGGTGTGGATACTGTTCGAGGACTCGTGTATAAGTCAGCGGTATCGGTAGATAGAGATGGACAGATTGTAGGAGCGGTGGTGCATACATCCCTAGGAACAGATCCTTTGGTTGCAGAAATTGTCACGGTTCGGGCTGGTTTGGTCATCCAAAACCATTTTCCCTACACGCTTTCCTTAAAGACAGACTCCCAAGTTTTGTCTCGCTTAATTGCATCACCTTGTTCCTGTCCTGCGGCTCTTTTTGATTTTTTAGCGTATATTTGCAAACTTGTGACAGTTACCTTTGTTCGTAGAACCTGTGTTTGTTTAGCTCATGACTTGGGAAAACGAGCAGTATTGACGGGAATTGAGGGTCTTTGGTTGGAACCCAATATCCCCGAAGTACTGCTCTGTCCTTCCACTTAGGGTGTAATTTCTTTTATCAAATATATGCATCTCTTATAAAAAAAAAAAAAGAATATATATATTAAAACAAGTAATATAAACGGAGGCCTGCAGTTTGAAGAGTGTTGTGTGAAAAAGGTAGGTTTGGTTTATTTTTTATTTTTTTTGTGTTGCAAACTTTCCTCTCTTTTCTCCTACTTTTATGACTAAGGATTTGTTTTATTAATGTAACTCCCAAGTTTTGCACAACAATATAAATCACCTTAATTCCGTCACATAATGTAATTGGTAAGAGTTAGTAACTAGTTTAGTTGAGATTCAAATAACTGATTAACTAATTTAAGGTTAATTATTAAATGACTTAGCTAAATTATAACCGACTTTAACTACGGTCAAATTTACAGTCGTTAGATCATGTAAGAGAATTAATCAGATTTTAAGAGATATGATATTAATTGGATTCAGATCTCAACTATTATGCATACCTCGATGTGTCTGATTTATGACTAAAAATCCGACTTCATTTATTATCTATTTCAATTTAATCGAACTCATTACCAAATTACTAGTTGAAATTTGGGCACTCAGATAAATTGATAGTTGAAGTTTATTTTTTACAATTTATTAGCTCTGATTTCGTTTGTGGGCAAATTTGAGATTTGATTATAATCTTTAATGTAACAAATTGTCATAACCTTTAATGTTCAACTTGCAATTAGATTATCCAGTATTATTAAAATAGTAAAAAAAAAAAAAAAACATATTCCTCACTTTTTACATCATTTCCTCTTGGATACAAATGATAGTTTTTAGTTATTAATATTATTGCTTGCGTTTTACACGAAATTCTATCTAATTAAAATTTATAGTTACAATTTTATTGACTCGCGTTTTGTTATTTTTTTAAATTATTATATTAAAAATATGAATTCTATTGTTTATTAACATGTTATAGTGGTGAAATGTATGATATTATATCATTCAAAAGCTCTCCATATCTACCTTTATATATTTATATGTTGAAAAAAAATTATGTTCACAAATTATATTTTTTTTTTATGACGCGGATTTATTTGTACGTTGTAAAGTTCAGAATCACCGATTGTACCATGTGGCGCAAAAATATGTATTTAAAACTCTAAAAAAATTAAGCATTACAACAACTGATTTCACACGTGTCATTAGATTATTACTTTTTAAAATAAATATCATCAAAGAAAAAAAAAAGCTCAAGGCTAATGGGCCTTCTGAAGTTAGAAATCCAAACCACATCAATAGTTTACGTGAAATGGTCCGTGCCACTACAAAAGCCCAATAGCTCATCAGGGTTTTAACTTTTTTCCATATAAATTTTCAGAATCTCTTTTCATTAAAGATCTGAACCCTAGGGTTAGCTGAAGAGGAAAGGGAGCAGCAGAGGCAGAGCCGTCTTCACCGGAGAAGAGCCATGGTGCACGTAAACTTCTATCGCAATTGTAAGCTGCTATCCAACTCACGCCATTCTTTTGCTTATCAACGCGATCATCTGTTTACTGTTTATTTCTCCTCTTGTTTCTGGTTGAATCACTGGAAGCATGATGCTCCGTGGTGCCTGTGATTAATGAGCTTAGCATTTTTCGCTGCAAGATACATCCGAATCGATTTAGTTTAACTTTGGCAAATGATCCTTTTGGTGACAACTTGGGCAGATGCAGACCGGTTGTTTAACCTCTCTTTTTCGATTTGGAAGGTATTATTGATAGAATTCTAAATGATGATATGTTGATTGAGTTTCAAAGTGATAAAAAATTCGAATTGGTTCGTGATCTTACCTGCAAAACAATATTTTCAAGCTCTAGTGCCACTAAGAATAATAGCTTTAGTAGATCGCTTGAATGCGGGGGCTGTTTGCTGGTAGAGCCAATTCGTTTTTTTATGGTTTGTTCAATATATTTACTGTTTAGCACTTACGTACGAGCATTGGACCCCTCCTATGTCCATTTTAGTCATCTACTTTATGACCTGGAAAGTGTTTCACATGTTTGTGAACTATCTCAGATGGAAAGACATTCAAGAAGCCACGACGTCCCTATGAGAAGGAACGTCTAGATGCTGAACTGAAGCTCGTGGGAGAGTATGGGCTCAGGTGTAAGAGAGAGCTCTGGAGGGTGCAGTATGTACTGAGCCGTATCCGTAACAATGCAAGAATGCTTCTCACCCTAGATGAGAAGAACCCTCGTCGGATTTTTGAGGGTGAGGCTCTTCTCCGAAGGATGAACCGTTATGGGCTCTTGGATGAAAGTCAGAACAAGCTTGATTATGTCCTGGCCTTGACTGTGGAGAACTTTCTTGAGCGCCGTCTTCAGACTCTTGTGTTCAAGTCCGGAATGGCCAAATCCATCCACCATGCCAGAGTTCTCATTAGGCAGAGGCATATCAGGTGAGGGGTTTCCAGCTGTTTAGTGTATCCTTGAATTTTGGTATTTGCATTTTATTAGAATAAATTCACTTTATCTGGATAAATGGGAGTATGATGACTTGAAATTGAATGTGTTTGCTGTGATTGAACTTGCATGGATTAGCTCAAGTTAATGCTGAGTAATCATGCTTTATGGAATGATAGTCTATGTTCAGTTCTATTCATCACATTTGCTGAATACGATTCTGCTAATATGCGAAATGATTTGTGGAGGTAATATATTGTTACGCTACTAGATCCTGGGAAATAGTTGCATTTATCTCCATTTCTGACTTTGGGGTGGCTAGGTAGTTGATGATAGACTTATTTTCAGACGTCTTCTTGCTTTGCCTGACCAACTCGCTTTTCCTTTCGTGATGATAATGTTGCCTAGCATATGGATTAGATCCATCTTAAAAAGTCGTACATTGACGAATCATAAGGTCTTGCAATTTAAAAATTGTTACTTTGTGCTTGTAAAGCCAATTATAACTTTTGTTGTTTCTCTGTGTTGTGATAATAGGGTTGGAAGGCAAGTGGTGAACATCCCATCTTTCATGGTGAGGGTGGACTCGCAGAAACACATCGACTTCTCACTCACGAGTCCGTTCGGTGGAGGCCGTCCCGGAAGAGTGAAGAGAAGGAACCAGAAGGCCGCTGCCAAGAAGGCTTCTGGTGGTGATGGAGATGAAGAGGATGAGGATTAAAATATCAACTTGTTTTGAACTACTCTATGCTTCTTGTTAGTGTTAAATTAAATATATAGTTGGACCCTGTTGTGTCTTCTATAATTGACATTAATCTGGATTGCTCTTGTTTCTGGAATGTTTTAAGGTAAACTTGTTCTAGCTTCAGAACCCCCAAGGAATCAAGTCTATTTTTTATCTTACGCTTTGTTTTGCCATGAATAAGGCTAGCTTTAGTATTTTGTTAGTAAATTGCTTGCTCGGTTAAATTTTCCATCATAGTTTACACGGGCTAATATGGAAATGTCCTTAATTTGTTGTCTATGATTAAATTGTTGTTACTTATGATTGTTCTACGTTTCAACTTTGTTGCTATTTGGAGTCTCCTTAAAATTTTGAGGTTATATTTAGGGTTAAGAACCTATGAAACGTCTGAACTATCACCCATGTTAACGGAAGAGGTCTGAAATTTAAAAAGTTAATAACAGAGGTCTGAAATTTCAATTTTGTTGTTTTGAGGTTTTCCGTTCATTTTTAGGGTTAAATTTAACAGAATTGTGTGAAATGACATTTTTGCCCCTTTAATATTTTGTTTTATTTAATATCTTATTTAAGGAAATGTGAAATGACAATTTTACCCCTAAAGTCAAATTAAAACCACCCAACTCCGGCCACCACCACCCGACTCCGGCGACCACCACCTCGACTCCGACGACCACCACCTCGGCTCCGGCGACCCGACTCCGGCCACCACCTCGGCAAAAAAGTTCCGATCGGAGTCAAAAAGCTCCGATCGGGGCCAAAAAAGCTCCGATCGGAGCCCAATCGGGGCCGGTGGCTCCGATTTTGGCCTAATCGGAGCCTTGGTGGTGGTCGCCGGAGTACGGTGGTGGTCGCCGGAGTACGATTGGTGGTCGCCGGAGTACCGTGGTGGCTTCAAGGGCATTTTGGTCTTTTCACTCCATGCATGTGAGGGGCACACTTGATAGAAGGGCATTTTTAGAATTTTATTTAATTTCCGGTCACATGCCAAGCATGTGACCAACTTCCGTTAGTTTTAACGGAAAAAACTAACGGAGACCGCTGTTATCAACAAAACTGAAATTTCAGACCTCTGTTATTAACTTTTTAAATTTCAGACCTCTCCCGTTAACATGTGTGATAGTTCAGACCTTTCATAGGTTCTTAACCCTTATATTTAACAAAAACTGGTTATGCGTTGGTTACATGACCAAATAAATTTGAAAATTCCTAAATTACCCCTAAAATGCTCGGAATCGGGTCAAAATTGTCTTTTGATCTTAATCTCTCAAAGTTAACCCAAAATTGGACGGAAAACCAAATCGCAACAAACAGGAAACTTGGGACACCAAATATTAGCAATTTAATCCTATAACGCCAAACTAACACATGGGTAAACCTTGACCGGACTAGGAATTTAAGCTAATAAATTGAACGAAACAAAATAATCTTGGACAAGCAAATTGTCATGGTAATTTTGAGGTTAAAACTTGGACATTTATCACTAAAGTTTTATAAAAATCATTAAAAAATATAGAAATACCGCGGTTGTAGAGGAAAGCACAAAGTTTGAATGTTTCTTGGTCAATTCTTAAGTCGAAATTAAAACTGGAATCATTTTGTTCTTTCTTCTCCACAACGCGCATCGACACCAAAGATCATAAGATTCATAACTCTTCCAAAGTTCAAATCATTCCCAAAATCGCAAGCTCTATATGTTTCATCAATGGATTCGATCAACGTGATCAAGGGTTACGACAGAGTCAGCGCTAATGATACTCAACCAGAGCAATTGAGCCCTCGCGAGAGTCGGAGAACTTTTCTAGCCGTCGCTATCGCGGCCGTCCTCCTCTTGACCATTGTCGTTGGCGCCTTGATCGCCGCCTTCGTCCACCAGTCCGTCGCCGAGCAGGATGAATCCTCGACTAGCTGGGCCGACTCGGTCAAGTCCGTCTGCAGCGTGGCTCAGTACCCCGACTCGTGTTTAACCAGCTTAACTTCGTCCAACGTTGTCGGTAAATCCGATCCAGAGTCCATCTTCAAGCTCTCTCTGCAAATCTCCATAAGGGAGATCTCAAACTCATCTCTGTTTGTGAAGCATCTGCGTGAGACCTCGAATGATGTATGATTCTTGCTAGCCTTACTATAAATGCAGTTGATTATTTATCTGTTGGCTTCATATGCTTTTACAGATGTAGGAAAATGTTAAATTTTAGCCACCGCATTGAAATCCAGGATAATGCAGCAGCAAATTTGCTGCTCCAATTTGCAAAATCAATTATTGATTTTCTCACCTCTTGCAAAGGGTTCCAATGGCTTGACATCCATATTTCATGCAATCCTGCTACTGTTCATATGTTGCTGAGTTTGCAAAATCAGTCGAAAAAAGTAGAAAGCAACAAATGTGATAATTGGGATACTGAATTTCAACGTTTTAAATCTGGAACATCGATTAGCAACATGACATATAGTAGAGACTTTTCTTAGGTTCTTAATCTTGACCCCAAAATCAATTGTTAATTTTATCACATCAGGTTTCCAATGGGTTGTCATTCACAGTTCATGCAATATTGCTATATTCACTGTTCATAGTAAACATTTGATTGGCCTTGGTCCTTCAACACACTCATAAAAACTGGCATAGTCGTAGGATTGATTCTGGCAGGGTACACAGTTTGTTTGGTATGCACAAAATCGGTTTGATACTTGCACTTCTGGGTAATTAGAGAAGCTTGTTTCTTGATTTGTACGGTTGCTTATATCTAATGATGAATCCATTCAATATATTTGGCAGGTGCACTCGAATGGTGCTTTGAGTGATTGTGAGACTCAAATCGATGATGCATTTAGTCAACTGAATGACTCACTTGCAGAACTTGAGCGCCCAGGAGAGGATATGCTGACCGATATGAAGATCAGCAACATCCAAACATGGGTGAGTGCAGCATTGACAGATGAAGAAACATGTTTGGATGGTTTGGAGGAGATGGGCTCAACCGATCTTGATGAGGTTAAAGCTAAGTTGCAGAAATCCAAGGAGTTTATGAGCAACAGCTTGGCTATTATTGCTAAGATGAAGGATCTTCTGAAGAAATTTGAAATGGGTATGCATTGATTACTGCTAAAACTTAGTCCTTTGTAGATTAATCCGTTGGTTCGATGACTACGCCATATCAGTAATCGGTACTGTTTCATCGCCTCTTTCGAGCTCTATTTGTGGTTGTTCTTTCATGTAGATAAATACATTATATGGAATTGGGTATGAAATCCCAAGTATTTATTGCAAGAGTTTGGAAGTATAGTTTGTGAAACAATCTCTAAAGTAATTATACTTAGACACCGAAAAGTAACTAAAATGAAATTTAGGACCGTCCATATTGAGTGTTTTTAGGTTATTAACCCCCCTGTATATCAGTCTAGAAGAATTTGCTCTATTTAGAAACGAGTGGTAAAGACAGAATATCAGCAGTTTCTAAAATAAAAAAAGATTTTATTTTCACCCTAAATTTGTTTTGGCCAAAGATGAAGATTTTCACCCTAAATTTAACTTCAAGTTTTAACCATTGTAACATTCATTACTCATGCGAGAAATTGTGATTGGTAAGAACCCGTTTTGTTCAATTTCGTCATTTGGTTGGTTTTGCCCACAGGAACACGAGCCACAATAAAATAACTGACGTCTGAAATTTGGACTTTGTGATTTTTAGGTTTTGCCGTCCAAATTTTCTGTCAAATTTAACAGAATCGCATGAAATGTCATATTTACCCCTGACAATATTTTAATCAAATTAAAGTTTAATTAATTGAACATGAAATGACAAAAATACCTCTTTCACTAATTAAAACATAACCCAACTCCGGCCACCACCACGGCTCCCGCCGGCCACCACCCAACTCCGGCGACCACCACTCACAGTCCGGCGACCCCACCAAACTCCGACGACCGCCACAATGGCCATGATTGGGCCCAAATCGAAGCCATCGGCCCCGATTGGACCCACATCGGAGCCAAAAAGCTCTGATCGGAGCTTTGTGGGCCCAATCGGGGCCGCGGTTGTGCTCGCCGGAGTTGGGTAGTGGTCGCCGGAGCGGGTGGTGGTCGCCGGAGCTGAGTGGTGGTCGTCGGAGTTGGGTGGTGGTCGCCGGAGTTGGTGGTGGCATTAAGGGCATTTTCGTCTTTTCATTTAAGCATGTGAGGTGGAAGAATGGCATTTTTGGATTTTAATTTTATTTATGGTCACATGTCAAGCACATGACCAATTTCCGTTAATTTTAACGGAAAAAACTAACGGAGACCTCTATTATCTACAAGTCAAAACTTCAGACCTCTATTATCACCAATTTAAACTTCAGACCTCTCAAATTCACATGGCCCAAATTTTAGACATCTCCCAGGCTATTCACCATTATATTAATTATTATTATTATTATAGTGGTTAGTTAAACTTTAAAGTTTAAAGGCAGCTAGCTATATCTCCACATTTTCAATTTCCACTCAATCTTCCCATTCACTGCGAAAGTTTAGGCTTTTTAGACACGCAGTGGACCTTTTCTTGACAAGCTTTTTCTTCCCCACGTCTGTGACACATTAATTAATTATTTAATATAAGATAAGATAAAAGAATATGTTATGGTAATGAATAACAATAATACTATAATACAATACTGCCCTATTGATAAATAGGGAGGCCTTCTAGAATTACCATCGAAAAAAAATGCTAACTGCTGTAAAATTAAATTGGTAAAAATACTATTGTGTCCAAATGTTATCGACAATCTGAATGAATGGGGACACTAGACAAGGATGCGATTGAACCAAAAAAAACATCATCTGACCCTCGTGGAGTCTGTAATGTTATGACAAAAGAGTAGGTGTACGATAATGATTGGATGTTTTATGAAAATTTAAAGTTTTGTTAGCTATCACGTGGCAGTGACAAAATGGACCCAAACATATCTCAAGAGCCACACAAACTGACATTCAATATATAATAGGGATTTAAATCAAATTGGTACCTGGGTTAACAGCCTAAAACGAATTGGTACCTCCACTAAATTTTGTGTCAAATTGGTACCCGAGTTAACCAGGGTGTTGCACCGTTAGAATTTCTGGTTAAAACTAACGGAATCTCATTTTTGGCGCATGAAAAGACTAAAATACCCTTATTGCAGAATAGCTACGTAATAGCAATTCAAAACTTTAGAACCCAATATCTCACTCATTTCTTCATCTTTTTGGACAATTTTTTTTTTGAAACCGCATAACTTTTCGAGATCTATGCAAGCCAAATAGCCTTAAAGTGATTTGACCAGTTTTTTTTCAATAAACACCGGTTTCCATGTTAATTCGTTCTTTTTTGTATAAAGCTCCACCGCATTCTAACACTTATCAACTTTGATCACCAAATTTTTTTACTAATTGGATTCCAATACTACAATCAAACCGTTGCTCTTGGATTCCAACACTTCTGTTTAAAAACCAAATTGATATTATACATTTCATCCAAAAGAAAACAAAAAACGAAAATCTGTCGAATTAATTATTATGCAATCTATAACTTACTAGAATTTTTCTTGATGTCTCCAGTAAACTATATTGGTGTGTCTCTAAATCAATAAACGTCACTACAAGAGAATATATGGATCTTAGCATGATAAGCTACCAATTTTGTTGTTTATATATTTTTTGGACATGCTGAAAAATTGACCAGTTCTGCAGGTATTCGATTTTAAAAGCTTGACATGGTCCAACATAAAATTGCAAATGGAACAGTTTTGGCAATATCTCGAAAGAAAATTTATTGTTTGTCTCTAGCCACATAGTGGTAAAATTCTTTGTGTGGTTCTTTTAATGCAAGTTCATCTTATTTTCTCACATTACGGTCATCCCTCAGGATACTGAGAGTATCAATTTCCACATGTAGATTAAATGAGAAAATAAACTATTTCTTCTTGGTGTCCATTCTAAAAGTTCTTCCAATACCCTTAAAAGTACTTTTCATATTGTTCTATTTCAAGTATGAAACATATTTATCTATCTAAGATCCATATGTTCTCTTGCAGTGACGTTTATTGATTTAGAGACACACCAGTATAGTTTATTGGAGACATCAAGAAAAATTCCAGTAAGTTATAGATTGCATAACAATTAATTCGACAAACTTTCATTTTTGGTTTTCTTTTGGATGAAAGGTATAACATCAATTTGGTTTTTAAACAGAAGTGTTGGAATCCAAAAGCAACGGTTTCATTGTAGTATTGGAATCCAATTAGTAAAAAAAATTGGGTGATCAAGGGTGATAAGTGTTAGAATGCGGTGGAGTTTGATACAAAAAAGAATGAATTAACATGGAAAACGATATTTATTGAAAAAAATCTGGGAAAATCATTTTACGGCTATTTGGGTTGCATAGATCTCGAAAAATTATGTGGTTTCAAAAAAAAATCGTCTTAAAAGATGAATAAATGAGTGAGATATTGGGTTCCAAAGTTTTGAATTGCTATTTACGTAGCTATTCTGCAATAAGGGTATTTTAGTCTTTTCATGCGCCAAAAATGAGATTCCGTTAGTTTTAACCAGAAATTCTAACGGTGCAACACCCAGGTTAACTCGGGTACCAATTTGTCACAAAATTTAGTGGAGGTACCAATTCGTTTTGGGCTGTTAACGCAGGTACCAATTTGATTTAAATCCCTATATAATATGTTGTAGTAGTTGAGTATGTCATTTTTAACTAAAATATTATAAACTTTGATGAGATATCGAGAATAGAAAACATTTTTTTTATATAAAAAATTATTTTTAGAATCAGAAGCATTAATGTTAAAATCTTTTCCAAAAGGTGTTTCTAACGGAATTTTTTTTTATACAAATGCTCTCGCTCTATTGTTCTTGGAAAATGGCTCCACACCACTCTTCTAGAAACTTTTTTTTAATGTTCAATTTTTTGGTAAAATTTGACGATTTTGTAAAAAGTAAAGAGTGATGGATTATAAGTGCGTTCACATTGCAACATAACATAAATATAATCCGAACCGAGCTGAGAGCATTTGTACAATTTTGGCTGTGGTTGCTTCTAATTGAATGCTTTTCCCCACATAATGTTCATCACAAATCTAAAACATGGCTATGGTGTGATTCACATTATTTGGTCTCTTTCCCCTTCTCTACATTTTTAGAAAACAACCAACACAAGACTCTCAAGATCGACCCGACCCGGACTAAAACATATGCGTGCAAAAAAGCGAAATAAAGATACAGCCTAACCCGACCCGACTGTCGAAGCTTGCGCTTCAGCAACCCATCACCGCACAGTTATACACAAAACTCGCCGATGGCCTTCTAGCCAGCAAAGTCCACACGGGTGGGCTCCGGCTCGGGACCCACGAGTTAAGCTCGATGGTCCCGCCACACGAAGACCGGGGACCACCAATCACGATGAGTCGATCACCGCAAGCTCTGAACCCGAGCCCCCACCCATTCACCGACACCGCTTGTTCCGGCAGCCTCCCTAAGGTGTCCCAACAGTTGTCCTCCTTATTGTACTTCCTCACAACCTTTTCGGCATGATCCGCCGCATAAAGCTCATCACTTACAACTGCCACCAGTGGAGGCGCCCCCGAGGCGGCGGACCCCGCCTCTCGGTCATCTGGGAACATATTGGGCATCTCCCGCCACGTCATCGTCTCTATATCGTAGACCTCACCACAGGTGAGCGGTCCAGAGTTCCCCTCCCCGGTCCCACCGACGATGTAAAACTTCCCATCCATGAACACACCGGAACACATTTTCCTTGCTTTGTTCATATCGGGAAGGACCGTCCATGTCTCGGTCTCGGAGTTGTAGAGCTCGGCCGATTTGAGGACCTTGCCGGATGAATCGCACCCACCTGCAAAAATCCCAATCTCCCCGAGACTAGCGGACCCGAATAGGCATCGGGGAGTGTTCATTTCCATGCCGGTTGACCACGAATTGGTCAAGATACTGTATTTGTATATAACATGGGACATGATTTCCTTTCCGAAAACTAGAAGTTGAGTTCCGACAGCCAGAGACTCCTTGTCGGAAAGGACGAAGCATTCGTTGGATGGCATTGTTGGTAAATGCATCCACCTGCACCGGATCGGATCAAAAGCTTCCCATTCGAGGAGGTTGCATGAGAAGTATAGCCAGTGCTCCACAATGCCCATCTTCCTCCTAAGGCGGTACAGCTCCCCGGTTCGGATTAGGGACCGGAAGTTGTGATTCAATGAGGCTATTGAACCGTAGTCGGAGCGGGAGCACCGGAGGAGGCAGTTTATGGAATTGTCCCGGCCGATTTGGTTGATTAGGTTACTTATGTGGTGGTCATGGTCTTGATGATTATCCGATGAATCCGAGTCTGAGTGTTTAGGAGACTTTCTCCTCTGTGATGATTCTCCATCTTGATCGAATGGGCGCTTGTTGTTCGAGAGCTCCACCACTTGGCTCGCGTTATAGATCCACTGAGACTCTTGCTCGCAGGAGCTCGGTAGTTCCCTGGAGACAAGGTAAGATGGACCTTCCAACATATCTGCTTGCTGCTTCAGAATCTAAACCCTAGAAGACGCTGTAATTAATTAGTCATAATAGCTGCAAAATCGCCAATCTCAACTATATGCATCCACAATCAATTTCAATAATGCATGATCCCCCACCAATTACGGAGATGATCTTATTGATGCGTTTGTTATGCATATCAATTGGAAGATTGAGAAGACAGAATTTAAAGATTTAGGGCAGTCAATCAAAAGGAGCAGCAGTAGTCATCAGTCACAGATCAGAATCACTGCAAAAGAGGAAATCTAACGGTGATCGGAAAGTTGTGAGATCTTCGATTCATTTCTGCTCAACCATGAAGAAATGGATCACCAAAATCGAAAATAGCAACTAATTGCGGATCTAATTCAGAGAGCAAGAACAATCTAACAGCAATCACGATGGAGCTAATTGCAATTAACTTCTCCACCAACCAGATGGTCGAAACGAACGAATTCAGATGATTAAAGCACATAACATACGAAGATGAATCGGACAAGTACAGAGTTGAGAGAGAAGCAGCTCACCGGTGAGTGGAAGATAAGGGAAGAGAATAGAAGCAGCTCAATCAATTGTTCTTCAGCTTTCCTCTACGAATCGAAGCAGAAGCAGCAGCAGCGGCCCTATCTAGCTAACTGCTATCTCTCTCTCTCTCTACAATCTCTCTCTACCAGATTCCTTCTGGGCTTCTCCTCTGGTGGGTGTGGAATTGGTAGATATATATATATAAATTAATTATAGTATTTTCCAATTTTTGCATTTATTCAACCTTTTTTATTTTACCGGAAATTGAGTCAGGTGGGGTCGGCAGCGGCTGAGGTGACGGAGGAGGAGACAGATTGCGGTGGACGCGGCCGTTCACGACGGAGAGGGCCTGCAACGGAACGGAGTGTGAATCGGTAACGGTTAACGGCTGTGATCTGATATGCACGTGTTGGGACAGGGACCCCAACGCAACCCCTTTTTCTTCTTAATAATAATTATTATAATAATAATTAATGATCAAATTATTAAAAAAAAAAATGGCCAATGATCAAATTATTAATTGACTTGGCAAAAGAAATAATTGAAGTTTGAAGATTTGTCATCGTCATTGGAGAAGGAAGAAAATTAGTTATTTTGTATTTAAGTGTTATTACTAATAACATATCATTATCAAGTATATGACCACACTTTCCATCCATTTTGGACGGAGAAAGTAACCGTGCAATACTTAATAATTCTTCATTATCTAAAAATCACATTTTTTTTCTCAAATATCAAATTGAGAAATTATGTTTTATCACGTGCCTAAAAGATTTCAAGCATGTATATAAAACTTTACAAAAAGAGTACCAAGTTAGTTAGTTTAAATGGCGGTATTAACAGTTTGATATACACAAAATTATCATTATTAACGGAAGTTTTTGTGTCGTCCAAATAATGAACACGTCATATTATAGGCATACTTTTTATATCATCATCATATTTTCATGGCATTTAAATTGCTAGCTGTCCTCTTTTGTGGTGTTACTTGAATTGTAAGTCTTTATCTAAAGTTCTCCGATTTTACAGTAACACTTCTTTTTCTTAATAAAGAATAAATCATAATTATCAACATTTCCCATTTTTTAATAAGCAATATATAGTATCTGTTTCTTTTGAATTTTTTATGAGGTCATTTCCAATTTTTATACGGGGTCCTTATCGATAATTACTTATTTTTATTTTTTGCTCTAGCTCGGTCAAGTTAAGCGGTGTCCTGTGACCCCGTAATTATATATGTAGATTCGTCCCTGATTACATTGATGTAGTCAGTGCATGCACCGATTATTTTTAAATTTAGACGGAAAAAGAAAAATCAGATTGTGAGTAGGACAATCTTAATATTACTTAACGAGATAAGCATATGGTCGTCATTACTAGCCAATTCATTTTGGTGGCAAAATATAATAATAATCGGCTTCTAAGTGATTCAAGCTACTCGTGAGCTATTTAAAATCGGCTTGGTCAATATTTGAATTCGATTCGCTAAATTTTGAGTTGACTCGAGTTCGAGTCAAGTTTTTCCTAATACTGAATCGAGTACGAGTTCATTTAAACTTGATTCGAGAGGCTCGTGAACATGTTCATTTTTTTAATTTTTGACTAATCGAGTTCGAATTTGAGCTTATATATAATTCAAGGCATACAAACTAGATGTCCATGAGATTTTAAGCCTTTTAAAAAACATATATTAAGTTGTGTTTGACATCAAGCTCAAACTAAAGTACACTATTTATATTTTAATTGAAATAATTTTAAGTAGCTCGAAATCGTCAAGTATGACAGTTAACTGAGATTGAGCTAAAAAAAATCAAATTCAGTCAATTTCGAGTGAAATATTTCAATTTGGGTGGAGCTTACCAAATATTAAGTTTAACTAGACTCGTTTACCCACCAATTCTGAACATAAAAGAAAAATTCAACGACAGATAAACTCATAAGCAACTTTTATTACACTGTCAAAGTGTCAAGTATCAACTATTTCAACATGTTCCGAAAAAAGTTAAATTGTTGGTCGGCTCTTACCGAATCTCTCATTTATGATCCGACTGTTAATAATAAAAATGGGTGTTTTTAATAACTGTTTAATAGAGTAATTTGGCAATGATCTTATTTATACTTTTTAACGAAGATGATTTTATATCATTATATATAGTAATAATTATTTATGTCATGAAACATTGTGGAAGTGCTAATAAATATATTAATTATTTACATCCATATATATAGAATCTCTACTAAAAAAAACTTGATGACTATTGTCAAAATGATTATTCCATACTTTTATTTGGTGATACAATACAATCATGGGTGAGATTATAGATTATTAATCATTCAGTTCAGTGTATAATCTCGAAGTAGTGGACACCCAATTCGGTGGAATAATACTACGTTCTTTCATTTATAATAATAAACATAAACAAAAAAAATAAAATAAGACAATGTCAATCAATCATCAACTCAGAAAAAAGTAGATACGTTTGCGGAATATATGATTAATTAATTAAATGTTCTTTAAAATCATTTCATGAAAACGAATTTTGTCGCCTCTAATTATTCTATTGACATTGGGAATTCCGGCGACGAATTTTGTCGCCTCTAATTTTGATGGATTTCGACGTCCGTTTATATATATTTGAGTAATAATAATAAGAATTCACATAAGTGTGCATATATATTAATGGATAATAAAGTCATAATTTACATACCCAACATCCTAGTGGAACTTTAGAGGTTAGAAGATTTTGTTATATATATATATATATATATATTGATGGATTCGACTACAGCAGTCAGGCCCTTTAACGGTGAGGAAACGGCAAATAGGCCCACCAGGCCCCAAATGAAGGCCAAGATGACCCAGGAGAAGGGTCCCGACGAAGGGAGTCCCGATGATGAAAGATCCCGACAGAGTCGGTTCCGACAGATGAGCTGGAAGCTCCCGATGAGAAGCCTTTAAGTAGGCCCCGATGACGAATCCCTGAGAACGATTGGCCCTGTCACGATGACGAGGGGCCCCGAGCGGTGACACAACGAGATAACTCTGGAGTCCCCGACGGGAGTCGGGACTTATTATCAGAGGATAAGGCCAAGATACGCGGGGCGTGGCCGGGATACGCGGAACGTGGTTAAGATACACGGAGCGTGGCCGAGATACGCGGGGCGTGGCTGAGATACGCGAGATCATGGCCTAGATAGGCGGGATCGCACCCGAGATACGCGGGATACGGGCTAACCACCCCTAACGGTTCACCAGGTAACTGAGGTATCTCTTCGCCTATAAAAAGGACAAGAGGTCACCTCAGATGACTTACGTTGAATTACATACCCTTTGAGATTATTGCTTGCCAGTCCGTACTAGACACTCATTTAAGCATCGGAGAGGGATTCTGGGTCACCGCCCGGTCTATCCCCTCTTGCAGGATTGCGTGGAGCGAAGGAGCTAGGATCGCCGTCAAAGTCCGTACCGGAGTTCCACCGTGATCCAACATATATATATATATATATATATATATTTTTTTTTTTTAAAAAAAAATGTATTTTAGATAATTTGTTTGCTGAATTTATGCAAAGTTGCAAATGGGTAGCTCTGATCCATCTAATTTGATGTTAAGTAGTGATATGGACATACACTATCATTTCTCATAAAAATCCAGCTAGCAAATGGCAGATTTTCTATAGTTACCGAACAAATTGTAAAGCCTTGCAAAATTTAGCTAGTAAACTACAAATTAGGGGTGGACATAGCTCTTAGTTGGTAATCTATATAAATAATAAATGAGTTAATAAACAAATTATTTATGCACTATTAATGATGATAGGGAAACTGGCACTTGGAGCATTCACAGTGATGGAAGCCATTTTGGTTCTCATTTTAAGCCACCTCACATCCACATCATTAATTGTAATAATAATATTAATTTAGTTTGAAATGACTGAAAAAAATATATTTTGTCTCAAATTTGATTATTATATAATATAAATATTAGATACAACATGGAGAGAGAATAAAAACTATAGCAAAATATGAAAGTGTACAAAATGTCCTATGGACAACTTAGAAAAAAAGAATAAGAAATTAAATGAACAATTAGCGGTATGAATTTTTTTTATCCAAGCCTATCACATCCACATAATCAAATGTCTTGAAAAATTTGTCAATCAAAATGCTATTACGTTACACCTTGTGTTTCAGCCAATATGGATGTTTTTTTATGTTATATATTATATATATATATATATATATGTGATGTGATGTGATAATGGCCCAAATATTGTTTATGTCAACTGTCACTGACAGTTGGGCCCATAAAAAGCCCAATGATATAGGGCATCGGCTCAAATACCCAATATGAGATGGGTATAAAATATTAAAATTACAGCTTATATATACTTCACACGCTACACAAGTAATGATGTAAATGCTTATATAAAGTTGATGTACTATATATATGTTGTGAAGCTTTTTTAAGTCATATATATATTGAGGAGCATTTAGACTAGTGGTTTAGTGTTCCTTATAATATATTAAGGTTGCAATCAAAATATTAATGAGGTACTTTTTTTTTTTTTTTTTTTTTTTTTTTTTTTGCAATAAAGACAACTTCACATGTCCTAGTAAAAACGATTACTCATATGTAATAGTAATTTGATTTTGAAGTCATATGTTTGGAACCCTCGGAAAGTTACATCTCGCTAACCTGATTATAATATCAGTTCTTATGTGGTCCATATACCGCGTCAGACATAAGAGTATGCGAATAAATCCAGGCTTAATAGACTAGTCTATTGATTATATTAGGATGCTTGTGGGCTACATTGACGGGGTCAATGAATGCGTTGGTTGTTCACTAAATCTAGTGAGGAAAAACCTCATACCGTGAACAGACATTACATAGCGGGATGAGTCTAAAGTCGTCACTACTAAATCATTCTTTTTTGTGACCAAAAGAAAAAAAATGTCATTCATAAGGGTTAAGATTAAGAACCCTAAAAACAGTTTCCATTATAGGTCATGTTGTTAATCTCTTTCCCAAAATTAAAATCACGATATTCGGTGTCTCAAATATCAGATTGTTTGATTTCCACTTTGAGGAGCCACCCATGGTGAAGCTCTAAGCTCATTCCCGAACAGTCTTGGGTTCCGCTCGCAACAATCCAATGAGTTCTCCAGGTAAAAAAACTGATCCTGTGGAATCTGACCCACTTTCTCATTGAACGAAGGGTACGAAATAGATCAGATTGATTTTTCGATCAAAAGTACTATGTGAGTGAAATCTTCAGTTTTTTCCTCTTTCTCTATCCCTATCCCATAAGTACAGCCTTTGAATCAATAGAGAACCTTTTCTTCTGTATGAATCGATATTATTCCATTCCAATTCTTCATGGGCATTCTCCGACAACGAATCGAATTCTCATCTTTTTTTAAGGAGAAGAAATATTCTTCAAATTCATCGAAAGACGTATCTTGCAATACAATCCTTATATGGCAAGTGGGTCTTCTTATTGGATAACTCCGTCCTCGAGCTCGCGGTTTTAGTTTTTTCACAGGCTCGTTGAGCTTCCCTTCATTCGCTTCGCGGGAGCCGCACAACACATAGCTGGAAGTCAGAGGGCCCATACTACCTGCCTCAATTGATTTTGGTATTAAATTGACATATTAAGCAACAAAAACATGTTATTTTTCACTTTTTCCAAAGTATCAGATATGTTCTCATGGTTTAGACTTGTTTGATGATTTGAAAATATATTTGTTATGTCAATTTTAAAAGAAGAAAAAAAGTATAAATCAATCAATCTTATATTTAAGACACTGAATATCAACATTTTAAATTTATTACAACTATTAGTAACAAAATACATCGTTTAAACTGATTTTATATTTTTATTCCAAAAGTTAAACTGTATCTAGTTTCGTCTTTCTCGACGTCTCGGGCCTACCATGTCTCCTTGAAAAAATTAATTCAATTTCTCAAATATTTTTGTTTAGTTAATATTATTATTTTATAATCCTAATAAATCATATACCAAATATATAAATCCTAATAAATCATATACCAAATATAAATATTACAAACTTATTTGGACATAGTAGTTGTTTTTAAAGAAAATATGGTAACTTTTATTAAAACAACTCCAAAAAAAGTTTGCAATATTTATTTTTAATATGTTCCTTATTAGTTAGGAAATAATAATATTACCAAAAAATGAATTTGAGAAATTGAATTGTTTTTTCTTTCAAGAATTACGCTAAACTCAAATCCTAGTCGATGCCTAAGTAATTGGGATATAAGTGGTGAAAATTAAGTTATCGAAACAATTTAATAACATGCTCGTAAACACAAATCACATGCAAAAAAATATTACGGCGATAACGATTATCTTAGAGATAAGTGCTTGCTGAAATAAATACATTGAAAATACCTGGGTGGAGTATGCATGTATGAGAAAGACAGTCGGTGAAAATCAACACACAAGGGATGAGTTTCGATTTCAAATTCCAATAACTCCTAAGAACTAAAAAATATCAATGATTAGTATTGGGAATAGAACCTACAATCGGTCTTAATTTTGACCCGAGCGTCAGTTTGGTGTCTGAGGGTTACAAAGACTGTATTTACATATTTGTTGCTATTTAGTGTCTTTGTCTATTTTGCATGTTAAGTTGGACGGAATGCTGTCACATACTTGTCACGTGAGTGAAAAATTTAAAAAAGATCCAGAATGACCACATCGTGCCTCACACGTTTTTTTTTAAGGCGGAAAAGATGAAATTTCCCCTATGCCTAAAACTACAGTGCGCGTCTCTTCAAGTTTCAGTCACTTCCATCTTCTTCTTCCTCTCAAACTTAATCTCTCCATTCAATTTTCTCTATTTCTCACCCGAAAACTAAGGTTTTTGCAAGAATCCTTTCGGTTGTTTTGCGGCGAGAAAGAGCGGCATATCGGCGAGGTCAGGCGGTCCTGGAGCCTCTTCGGCGAAAACTCCAGGAAGGTGACGGCACATGATCTTTATGGGGCGTCCAAAATCGATGGTTCGAGTTGCATTTTTGGACTTTAAGAAGGTAACAACACAGAAATTGAGTTAAATATGGCTAATTTGTTAGTAGTTGAGGAAATATGTGGGAGTGGGGGTTTAAGTTGAAATTTTGCATGATTCTCGATTGAAATCTACTTAGGGTCTTGATAGAAGTTGATTTCGGTTGTATTAAAGAAGTAAAAACAAAAACTTGAAAGGGTTTGGTGAAATTGTTTTCGGCTGAATATTAACTTTTGTTTGTATGAATACAACTGTATTTTTGTTAGGTTACACACTTTCGGTCTTTTTCTTGTGTATTAAAGAAGTAAAAACATAAACTTGAAGAGTTTTGGTAAAATTTTGATTTTGGGCTGAATGTTAGCATTCGGTTTGTATGAATTAAACTTTATTTTTGTTAGATTACACACTTTACTACTAAAAGTAAGTACACCTGGTAGACTAAATGCTTCAAAACTAAAGTTTGATAAAAAAAACTGAAATGAGTTTTTTTTTCCCTCCTCGTGATGGTTCAGATACCAAAATGACACAATGGTCAAATTTGGGACAGTAAATACGTTATTTTCCCTTGAAAAAATTGAAAATTGATATAGGTTACCATTTCTTCCTTGAAAAGCATACAATGTTGTTGTTTAATGTCTGAAAAAACATACATTGTTGTTGTTTGATGTCTAAGATTACTTATCAAAATCAAAAGTTCACTTATTCAATGTTCTATTATATGAGTTTTCAAACTCGAACGTTGGTAATTGAATGTATGTTTGTTGTTACATGCGTGCTAAAATGAGTGAATACCTGACCATCATTGAAGTTAACCACCATGGTTACTTGACATTTGCAGATGATGGGACAATTCTGGACTATGTAGGGAAATTGACTTTCATCCAATCTACTGAGAAGTATGATTTCGACCTAATAATGATGTAATTATCGGAGAAGTATGGGTATCTGGAGTGGGATTTCATTCAATACCGTAAACATGGTTCGGGAAGCACAAGTACACTCAAGTTGATAATGTGTAGGTCCGCCTGGAAAGAAGCTGTAGAGCAACACCCAGCACTTGAGACGATTGTTCTTTACTTGCTAAAGAGCAATTTGACTGATGGTCTTAGGGTTGAGATAGAAACCATAGACGCTGGCCCTAGTCGGGCACCCGTTGTCGAAGAAATGAATTTCAACCCAACAACTGAAGACTTCATGACGATCATGGAATTGATGAATTACATGGAAGAACTGAATGAAGCATTAGCTAGAGCCGCCCGCGAGAAGGATGGCAATTGCATGGAAGAACTGAGGGCAGCATTAGCTAGGGCTGGCCGCGTGAGGGATGACAATGATACATGTACGACCGTAGATGTCCAATCATCCAACAACCATTGGAGTAGATGATGGTTCAGAAGATGGTGCAGAAACAGAAATCTAGATATTATCGACTTCTGATTGTAGTGTCTCTGACGCTAATTGGGAGCCCAGAGAAGGTGATGAGGTCAACAGTACGGAAGAAAACATGACTTTAGAGGATTGCAACCATGGAATATAGGAAGTTCCGGAAAGGGAAATGGAGAACCAACGAATGAGAGAGATATATAGCTGCTGGGAAGCGAAAGGTTGTTGGAGATAAGACAGCAGACCAACCAGCAAGAAAGAAGAGTTCCATTTGAAGATGATGTATTAGGTAAATTTTGAATATTCAATATTTACCATAGTTTAAATAATAAGTTTTTATGTGTAACAATGCTAACCTTGAAACATTGTAGATACTGATCAAGTACAAGAAAAAAATAGTGACGAGGCGGACATGTGGAACAATCTGATGGCAAATCCTGAAGAACAACAGGTCTCTCAGTTGCTTCATGACAGCAACAACATGGCTACTCCCGTGGGATCATATGACGAGGTTGTGACAAGTCGGAGACGATTCCCAGAGTATTGAGAAAACGAAGGCTACAATGCTCCAGTCGTAGAGCTTAAGGTTGACCTATTATTTCCAGATGCAGAAGCATTTAGACGTGCATTGTCTGAGCATAGTATTGCGCGCCGTTACGCATTCGAGTTTCTGAACAATTTTGCTGAAAAAATTGAAGCAATATGCAAGCAAAGATGCAGGTGGAGATTTATGTGTCTAAGGTTTCCGGTGAAGAATCTCTGCAGGTAAATATGCTTACTATATGACTTCTACTCGAAGCACTTATTAAATGTTGTACCCTCAATAAATCTGTGCATATTCAATGTCTTGAAGTGTTGGACATGTACCAATCTGGTGTCTGCATATGGGGTCCATGTGTACCAATGTGGTGTCTGCATATAAGGTCCATGTGTACCAATGTGGTGTCTGCATATAGGGTCCATGTGTAACAATCCGGTGTCTGATAATTGATTGTACGTTATGTTGATGGCTTCTTTATAGGTGAAGACTTTCCACTCGAAGCATGATAATGAGGGCCAGGTGTTTCGAAAAAGTAAAATCAACATCAAATGGCTAGTTCGGCAGTGCATCCATAAGTATAGGGAACAAAAGGTAACCACAATGTTAAGGAACTTGCATCCGAGCGACGCTTCGACGTGTCAAGATCTATGTAGTCAAAAACGCGTTTCTAAGTCGTAGAAACGTGCGTTTCTACGTATGTACATAAAAAATCGAGTTAAAATGGGCCTAAGTCGCATTCGGGGTAAAAACGGGCAAAGACGCGCGTAAACTCGTAAAGACGTGCAGAAACGTAGTTTTTGCACGTCTTTGCCGTTTTTATAAACACTGCAAAAAAAAGTAAATAAAATTGACCCAAAAGAACTTGTGTTCAATTTTCAAAATATGGCCCAAACAAATAATGTTATTTCGCCCAAATCTAGATTCATTCATCATCGTCATACTTCTCTCTCTCTGTCTCTTATGTTCTTTATTTCACTTGACCCTTTGTCTTCTTTGTTTTTAGTCCAAGTGTTCTTCAAACAAGTTCAGTCACTTTAACATTCTTAATTTTTGTTCGATGAAGGTAAATTCTTATTTCTTAATATCCTTTACACTTCAACTTTGCTAATTTTCTTGTCACTTCAACTTCATTAATTTTTCTCTGTTTATGATAGTTCATATTTTGAGATATGTTATTAAAAGTATATTTATCATTTTCAGTTTCCCTAACATGATTATATTATATTTATGGTTAAACATTACATAACATTTCTAATTTTATTTTAGCATATTGGTAGAAACTACGTTTCTACGACCCGTCTTTACGACTCGACTTTACATACCATTTTCCGTCTCTACGTAGAAACTCGTCTTTGACTGCATAGGTCAAGATTCACTGTCCGGAAGGCATGTAGAAGGATGGATGGGATCATCAATGGTGAGAGGATGAAGCAGTTCTCTAGGCTGTGGGACTACGTTTTTGGAGTTATGAAAACAAACCAAGGTAGTTCCGTGAAGCTAGAAGCCCCAAATGGCAATTTCCGAAGACTTTACATGTGTTTGGACGCATGTAAACGTGGATTCAATGTTGGTTGCAGACCGTTCTTTTGTCTTGATGGATGTCATCTAGAAGGTGCTGAACATGGAATACTTCTATCAGTCGTAGGTATGGATGCCAATAACGGTTTGTTTCCCATAACAGTTGCTTGGGTTGAGGGTGAGACTACTAACACTTGGAGATGGTTCATGCGACTGCTCATGGAAGATATTGGCGGTGGCCGTGAAGGACATGGTTGGGTGATAATGTCGGACCGTCAAAAGGTATGTCTATATTTTCCAATATTAAAAACAAGACACTAAAAATTGTTGAGTTTACTTTGGTGTCTTAAAAAAATATGGTTGACTTAGTTTGTTGTCTAGTAGATGCAAGATTTGATACAATTACCAATTTTTACTAATTTTGTTTCTTCTCTAATAATAATATAATAATGATGTACACACTTATATATATAGTCCATAAGTGTGTAGAGAGCAGTCAAATACTTTTATAATATAACTTAAAGAGAGCAGTCAAATACTTTTATAATATAACTTAAAGAGATTCTTCTCTCAAGACAGATGGACGCCACGCTAGCGAGAAGAGTCATCAGTCTTGAGAGAAGAGTCTCTTATGTTATATATAAATATTCGGCTACTCTCTTTTACAAACAATATATATAAGTGTAGTGTGTACACCATTATTATATTATTAGAGAAGAAAAAAACCGGTAGAAATTGGTAACTATATTAAATCTTACATCCGCCCTATAACAGGTAATCATTAATCTGCAATCACCACTTCTTGCTATCTATCTACTATAATTTACGGTCTTAATCTCTCATCTAATACATTTATATGTTTGTGTTAATCATTGTTAGAATATAATAATATAACATATATGGATGAATATAATTATAAGATTAAAATGAATATTTCTCTATGTATTACAATTTTATTTCATTTTGTGTGATATTTCAGTTAATCTCTTGTTAAATTTCCTATTGAACTGAGATAAACTTAACAGATAAACACAATATTTCACTTATTTATATGGTGCTTAAATTTTAATCATGCAATTGGCGTGGTACAATTCTCTGAACTGGCTGTAAATGTTGTAATTAAAAACTTTTAATATGTTTAACATTATATTTTTATTAAATATGATCTGCACTGAAATTGCATATATCATTCTTCATATATATATATATATATACAAAAAAAATTCTCAATTTATCTGCTTAATAGCAAACTAGTAATTAGAAGATAATGACTTGCTGTGAAAGCTAGAATGATAAATATATTATATTAATATGTGAGTGTAAGATTCTACCAAAAAAAAGTGTATGGTGTATATATGTGTTGGCATTACCATATATAAACAATTATTATTATTATCATATAGAAACAATTCTAATTTAATATTGTATCATGGACTGTCGCAAAGATCTAGTATTCATGAGAAATCTAATCAAAATCTAATTGTTTATATTATTATTATAGTATAGAGAAATTTTAATCTTATTGTATTTCGATCATGTTAAAATAAACACTTCACCGTAAGTTTTGAGTACCACGTCGGTTGGTATATTTACAATCGAGTAGTGTATAAGCAAGTGGACCACCTCATCCTATCAACAATTGTTTTAGAATGGAACTCACTTGCATATATGACTGCTCTATATTGGCCTGTTGGGTTTGGCTCGGCCCAATGTGGAATCTAACATGGTATGAGAGCTCGGGACGGGCATGGGCCCGGGAGAGGGCCTGTTGAAATCAGAGAGCATTCACGGTGAGAGGGAATGTTGAAATAGGCATTCCACCGTGAGTCTGAAGTACCACATCGGTTGGTATATGTACAATCGAGTAGTATATAAGTAAGTTGTCCACCTCCTCCTATCACTAATTGGTTTTATGATGGAACCTCACTTGCATATATGACTGCTCTCTGCTGGCCCGTTGGACTTGGCTCAACCCAATGTAGAATCTTACAATTTTATATTCTAACAATGACTAACACGAACAAACAAATATGTGAATTACATCAGAGAGAGACTGAAACCATAAATCAATCATAGTATGTAGCTAGCTAGAAGTGGTGATTGGAAATTGATGATTATCTGTTGTAGGACGGATGCAATATCTGATACAGTTTCCAATTTCTTCCGTTTTTGTTTCTTCTCGAATAATAATATGATAATGGTGTACATACTTATATTTATAGTATGTGTGTAAAGAGCGGCCAAATATTTATAATATAACCTAAAGAGATTCTTCTCTCGTGACAGATGGCCGCTACGCCGGAAAGAAGAGTCCCCGTCTTGAGAGAAG
Source organism: Clarkia xantiana subsp. parviflora (assembly GCA_036873135.1). Classification (NCBI taxonomy): domain Eukaryota; kingdom Viridiplantae; phylum Streptophyta; class Magnoliopsida; order Myrtales; family Onagraceae; genus Clarkia; species Clarkia xantiana. Next base: position 10,385,979 of record JAPTYO010000010.1, on the reverse strand, counting down.
AGTCTCTTAGAGCATCCACAATGGTTTTACCTAAATTGTATTCTTTAAAGTTGATACGTAGATATTTATGTACACTTTAAGTAATACGTAAATTTAAGACACACGTAAAAAATATTTTCTCTGCAATCGTATTACTTAAACATATTCCTTAAATATATTTTATTATTAAATTTTTCAACAACCACCAATAAGATATTAGCATTAATTATTAAATGAATTAATATATAATAAAAAATTGGTTACGTAATACATAGTGCATTACTTAAATTTAAGGAATGCTTTATGTAAAAACATAAATTTACGTGTGGGTCCCATCTTTAAGGAATGCTAAGTAAAACCACTGTAGATAGTTTTTGTTGCTTTACTTAAATAAACATGTAGGACCCACGTTTACGTATTCTTTACGTAATACCACTGTGGATGCTCTTAGGTTATATTATTATTAATATTTGGCTACTCTCTACATATATATAAAAGTTGTAGTATGTACACCATTAATATATTATTATTATTATTATTATTTTTTATAAAAAGCGGGCTTAAAGCCATTTTTTAATTGATGCCACGAGGCACTGAACAAAGTCGGGGTATGGTGACCCCAATTATATCTCCCAAAAAACACAAAGATAGATCATAAGGAACAAAAATATAAAAGTGTAAGCCCGGTGGCAAATTGAAAGTCATATTTGCTAACTTGTCCGCGCACCGATTGCCAGAATAAATAAAAACGGTAGAAATTGATAACTGTATCAGATATTGCATCCGCCGTACAACAAGTAATCTTTAATCACTACTTCTAGCTGCCTACTATGATTTATGGTTTCAGTCTCTCTATAATCTTCAATCTCCACTTCCAACTAGTTAGCTACTATGATTTATGGTTTCAATCTCTCTATATTTTGGATATTTCATTTAAATATAACCATTTAATCACGTTGTATAAACGTAGGTAACTAAAAAATATATATTTGAACTAAACAGTCACATTAGCAAACGTAAGTAACCAACTTGTATATTAACCCTATAGACACTCTATATATAAGTGTACACACATTATTATTATTAGAGATCACGAAACAAAAACTTTGGCTAGAAAAGAATAGAAAAAAGAAGAAGAGAAGAAGAAATAAAAACCATAGAAATGGGTAATTGTCTCAAATGTTGCATCCGTCCTAGAACAGGTAATCATCAATCTTCAATCTCTACTTCTAACTAGTTAGCTACTATGATTTATGATTTCAATCTCTCTTTGATCTTTTTTTTAATCTTAATCTCTCTATGATTCAGTGCATATGTTTGTTTGTGTTAATCGTTGTTAGAGTATAACAGATGAATATAATAAGATTAAAATGAATATTTCTCTATGTAGATCAATTTGTTTAGTTGTTGATATTTTAATTAAGCTCTTTGCTAAATTTCATATTGGGCCGATATAAGCATAACGGATAAATACAATATTTCGTTTGTTTATATGGTGCTTAAATTCTAATCCTGCAATCGGTGTGGTACAATTCTCCAAACCGACGGTAAAGACTATAATTAAACAATCTTAATCTGTTTTACATTAGATTGTTATTGAATATGATCTGCACTAGACTTGTATATATCATTCTTCTCATGTATATTTGCAGTTTTTCCCCCTCAATTTCTCAGCCTGAGTTAGCAAACTAATTAGAAGATAATCGAGTTGTTTAGAAAGGTAGAATGTTAAATATATATTATTATATTAATAATATATGATTGTGTGGTATATTTCTACCAAAAAATGTATGGTATATATGTTGGCATTACCATATACGTCTTTTCTTAAATAAGGCCATAGAGTAATAATGAACAGTTGTCTTTATATGGATAAGGTATGTGTGTTTCGACGTCGTATTTAACTAGTAATGTATGGAGCTAACGGTTTTGCTCCCACAAAGGCCGACCAAAAAAATGCACACGCTACTAATTAATTATTAGCACGTGGTGATGAAAAAAATGTACTTTTTTTTTTTTTCTGGTGGAAAGAAATATACATGGTTAGATTGAGTTTCTGCAAAATGTACTTATTTTTAGATGTATATAAATACTGAGTTTCGAGATTATATATATATATACTGAGTTTCGAGATTATTTTATTTATTTATTTACCATGATTCCAACTATAGGGAAGAAGCAATGATTGTATTCAAGGATAAGAATTAAACTAATAATATAATATGGTATATAATAATAATAATAATAAATGAGACATGTGATTTTAAATGACTAAATTGGAAAGAACATACATTTTTAAGAAAAAATATATATACATCACTAATAAAAATTAAGTGGAGCAAGTGCCCGCCCTCTTAATCTTTGAATTGAAAAAGCTTATGGATTGCATAAATTTGTAGCCGATTTCTAGATAATTACATACTCATTTTCAAATACATTTATAATTATACAATTTAGCATATATATAACTTATTATTTAATGTATGGTTTAAATTTGCAGCTATCGTAAGTGGTCCTGTAAATGAGTTGACACCTGCAAATAATATTCAAGAAGCTGGTAGTGATCATGTTGATGATGTTACGGGTAGCGAAATTGTTGCTATAGAAGAAGGAGGATTATTATTATCTGAAACAGAGTTGGTGCCATCTCCGCATGTAAAGCCCTTCACATTGAATACACTCCAGGAAGCGACTCAAGGGTTTGATTTCGACGCCTTTATCGGTCAGGGAGGGTTCGGTTATGTATACAAAGGTTGGATCGATCCTCAAACCCTAACTGCCGCCGAACCCGGTTCCGGAATCCCGGTTGCCATCAAGAAATTTAGACCCGGTAGCGGTCAGGGCCATAGGGAATGGCTCGTAGGTTCTTCATCTTCATCTTCATCTTCATATATATATATATATATATATATATATATTTTACAGTTATGATTTTGATACGAAAAATAACATAATACTTCGGTTATAGTAGTGTAGTGTCTTTTCGGCAATGTTTTAAAAATTGGACCGGAGTTTGAGCTGATAAGGTGTCCGGTTCGATCGATTTAAGACAAAAACAGACTCATTTCAATACTCATTTTTAACAGCTTAGTCCTGTTTTTTTTATTATATGAATCGGCGAACTGACACTAATTTATCTGGTTCAGTTCGGATTTTACCAGTCAAATTAGATTTATTACACAGTATACTATTTTACTAGAGTCAGGCCGCTTGATGGGGACGGTTCTCGGTCCGATTTTCAAAACAATGATTTTCGACACCTCAGTTTTGTTTTTATTTAGTGTATCGCTTATCGAAAATGTACGTTAAGAGCCACACATGGCTCGATTGATCTAGTCATGGGCACACTAGCTATGTCCTGAGCTTGGACCAGACAAAGTCGTCTCGTTTGGAAGACGGGTTTTGGCCCGAGCCCTAGCATATCTAGGATTTAGATCGGGTTCGGGTAAGACATGATCTTCCATACTAGGTGACATGGTCTGACCCGAACCTAGACTATGACATGCCCTTGACTAAATCAATCGAGTCATGGTAACTCTAAACTCTTAACTAAAAAGAGGTACCAAAAAGAAAACCATATATTTGAGGTTTAATTAGGTGTTGATGTCCATTTTGATTGTATATATATGTTAACCATATGGTATTATCATTGAAATCTCTTGTGTTATAGAGTGAAGTCAACTTACTTGGACAGCTTATCCATCCCAATCTGGTCAAACTTGTTGGGTACTGTCATGAGCAAGAAAATCAACTTCTTGTGTATGAGTACATGCCTAAGGGCAGTTTGGAGGAGCATCTATTCGAAAGTAAGTGTGTGATTTCAACACTATTTGTTCTTAATAAAAACTGAATACATAGTTTTTGCACCTAAACAAGGTTGTTAGGATCGAGATCCTATAAAACTATAATCAATATCTTTTTACTTAATTGTAATTGTAGAATTCTAAAATTATGATCGTGATCCTTTAAGATCATAGTTACGAGGGACCTGAATTATGAACTTTTAATTACAATTGTAGAACTGTAAGATTCTAAGATTTGAATCAAAATCCTAACATAATGCAGGTATAAGGGGACCACTTCCATGGTCAACAAGGTTGGAAATCGCCTTAGATGCGGCTCATGGACTCAAGTTCCTTCATGAGTCCCAGCCTTCAATTATATATCGCGACTTCAAGAGTGCTAACATTTTATTGGACTCAGTAAGTACTTAATCATAGTTAAATTTATACAATAGACGCTAGTTCTGTCTAATTTATTATTAAATAGTGACGGAAACTTGCATATTACTTATCGTCTTGTTTCTATGTTATTTATACAAATTGCTAGCTAATTATTTGATAACACTTGTAAGAATTTGCAATTTGCTAGCTAAATATTGAAGAAATTTGCATTTTGTTACCCGAATTTTGAGGACATATACTTTGTTACCATTTAATATAACGGTAAATTAAACGGAGCTAGCAATTTGTAAGTTTAATAAGTTGTTTTGCCATGCAACTTTAGCCAGTTGGTAATTAATATTTTTAAATAAAACTTACCATTGTATTGTATATTGTTGATTGGTGGATGGATGATGTATAAAATAAAATATGGGGATTTGGTGGCAGGAATACAATGCGAAACTTGCGGACTTTGGGTTAGCAAGGGGAGGTCCAATCAATGGTGAAACTCATGTCACGACTGAAATAATGGGCACTAAAGGATATATCGCCCCTGAGTATGCTCAAACAGGTACGGTACATCACAAGTTAATTAGCTCATCCTTCTTTATTGGAAGAGCTGCTAGTAAATAAGAAACCCCCAAATTTAAAAAAAAAAAAAAAAAAAAAAAAAAAAAAAAAAAAAGACAAAAGCATTCCGCCAAAGTGCGATTGTATCTGTTTGGACAAAAAGCTTTAGAGTTTCCAAAATTTACTGCCCATGCAATTCACTCTTGTTCGGACTCTTACATAATGTTTTTGTCGGAATTCCTATTAGTTTTCTTTATTTAATTGTCAAACTGCGTAATGTATTACAAATTATTTACAAAATTTTCAATCATTATTTTTTACAATTATTTTTTGGGTTAACAAATCTTTTGGTCCATGATATTTGACAACTTTTAGGATTTGGTCCATGATGTTTTTTTTACCTAGTTTTGGTACCATATGTTTGCAGATTTTTTCTAGTTTTGGTCTAACCGTTACATTCCGTCCATTTTTTGACATGTTCAAGTCACATGATCCACTCTAAACTTTAAATTTAGTCCCTCTAATACTTTCTTAACCTTTTTTTTTGTTCAAAAGTCCCGAAATTTCAAAATTGACCCCAATTGGACAATAGGTCCAATTGAAATTTTGAAACTTCAAGACTAAATTGAACAAAAAAAAAGGTTAGGAAAGTATTAGAGGGACTAAATTGCACAAAATTGAAAGTTTAGAGTGGATCACGTGACTTGTACTTGTCAAAAAATGGACGGAATGTAACGGTCGGACCAAAACAAGAAAAAAAATCTGCAAACATATGGTACCAAAACTAGGGAAAAAAACATCATGGACCAAAACCCAAAAATGGTCAAACATCATAGACTAAAAGACCTGTTAACCCTTATTTTTTTTACGACCTTTCTCAAAAAAAAAATGTCTCACATTATCTAATCCCTAAATCCGCCACTGCATGCACAGGTCGGTTGACAACCAAGTGCGATGTGTACAGCTTCGGAGTGGTGTTACTAGAACTCGTCGCAGGGCGGCGAGTATTCGACGACCACAAACGGGGCCGCGAGTCCAACCTAGTAACCTGGGTTAGACCCTATCTACGTGACCCGACCCGGTTACGCAGAGTCGTGGACTCCAAGTTAATGGACCGTTACTCCCCAGATGCAGTCTACTCAGCCACACAACTTGCAGTGCGTTGCACTAGAGAAGACCCAAGGGAAAGGCCGTCAATGAACACTGTTGTGTATGTTCTTGAAAATTTGCTTCTTGCACACCGAAAAGCGTCTCCGGCCACAAGTTCAAGCTCCAAGCATGGTTCGACTTCCGCCGCGTTTACTGCCCGTGGAACTTCGGCAAGGTCGTCATCCTACGGTCGGTAAACTAAATATTATATGATGAGAAGTGTGTTTTTATTTTAAGGCGTTAATACCCGAAACCCTAAACCCTAAATCTGGGGTGTTATTTGAGTTTGAATAATCTTCGAGGATTGAAAATCTTCGGAGTTGTTGGATTATGGGGAAACTTGGATTGTTTGTTATTTTGTTTTTTTTTTTTTGGTCATGAACTTGGATTGTTTGTTGGAACTTTGTTGTTTTCATTGGGAGCCAGCCCAAAAATTGGGCCTATATTTCTTATCAATGGAGCTCTTTGCGAATGATTGATGGCATCTTTCGTTTTTATAATATTAATTAACTAATTATATTTCCGTAAACTAATTTATCAAATTATCATTTAGGTGTTCTTAGAAATAAAAAATGATATACTTATTAAAAATGTAAAATAAATTTCGAAGTAAAAAATGGTTTTTTAAAAAAATAAAACACCAAAGATTAAATTTTTACTTTAATAACAATATACTTTTTCATTATATATTTTTTCCCGGATTTTTTTTTAATATTTTTACGTAAAATTGTTCTAAGCCAATGTAAGCAATATAAATTAAGAGTAAAATTGGAACAATCATAATTTGTTGTTTATAGAAAACATTTATGCTTTAAGAATAGAACTTTTTTTTTTGCAAAGGGGACTTTATTAATATATCAAATAGTTCAACCCGGATCACGACAGTCTAGTAGTAAAATATATAAAAGATGAGATAGGGGCACTATAACCCAATTAGCTGGACACATCTACTTTTTGGATTGAATGACAACCCAGTTTGCGCAACGATTAGCGCATCTACGAATTATTTTCCAAGACACATCTTCAATCATATTGGCACTTTGTGGATAGAGCTTATGATGTTGTCAAGTCTCCAGTCGGGGTTGTAAAAATAACGAAGTGCCGATTTGCACTAGGCCGTATCTAGTAACTAATGAAGAACTCTTATATATATAACTCTCTTACTCTAAATATGATATCTTGGAGACTCTTACAACTTATGTTGGTGGTTCTAGTTGTGGTGGTGTGTCTTGCTACAAATGACACACTCCTTTTTATAGGAGACTAAAGAAATCTCTAGACTTAGAAATATATAGTCTAAGAACTTCCTAGAAACTCTCTAGAACTTCCTATAATTATTTAATTCCTAGAATTATCTAGACACATACACTAAGTATTAGCCTCTAGATATTTCTTCAAGTTGGGCCAACTATCTTAGCCCAAATCTTCAAGTCTTGGCTCATGATGATAAGTTCTTCTTGATCCATGATGGTAAGTCAATGTTGATCTTAACATGGGTTTGTCGAAGTGTGTCGGATTTGGATTACAATGTATTCCGCATCCGACTCTATGACGACTTCCCTCCATTGATGATGAACTGCGAGCTCGACTCCATGAAGTATTGTTCTTGCCTCTGCCATGACTACCCCAGTTTCTCTTCCACGAGTGTTCCTCCCAGCTATTAATCGTCTTGAACTGCCTCGAACCACTTCTCCTGTTCCGCCCCAACCGGTTTCTTGAACCCATGAGCCGTCGCAACATATGGACACGGCTTCGCCCACCAGAGGTGACCACTGAACTGCAGCCGTACCATGAGCAATGACAGGTGCTTCGATCGTGACCTTTTTATCAGCTCCAAAACTCGATGTGGATTTGGCCGATCCTTTTAGTAAATGGCACGACATCGCTTCTTCCACATCTTCCACGCCCCAATTTCCACTTTAAGAATATAACTTCTCTTTTAAAAATTATGAGAAAAGAATTGGCTCGACGTTTCAATTTTTCGGGTGAGTTCAGTTTAATCCAAATTTCGCCCACAATACTTTAATTCATTAAATTTTTGTATTCAAAACCATATAAATATAGTACAACGGTTTAGGTTTATATGTCAGTTTCAAAAATATATACATAGACCGTAATAATTTATGATATTATTTAATAACATAATTTTTTCTAATATATTTTAAAATTTATATAACCATCGATTTTGAGTTTCAAATCTTCTGCCCCACTCTTATTGTCTCATATCATGCATCACCGTTAAGATTTTGACATGCGTACTTAAATTTAATATTTTCATTTTAGGGTTCAGTATTCCCAATATAGTTTTAGAAAGAAAAAAAAAAAACACACACACACAATTTATTACACTCAATACACGTGTTAAGATTTTAATTTTTAACGTTGCGACACAATCTGAGACTTAAAGAATGAGGTAGAAGATATTTCTCTGGATAGTACGCATTTATAGTCAAAATCTCTGGATGTGATTGGAAACCTCAAAACTCTAGTTGTCTATCTAACATTATTACATCTACTCAAATTACATAGAAACTCATGAAACAATAGCAATAATTTATTTAAATTAACTACTCACTAGTCCTATGCAGAAAACTTATAAAGCATAATGTGGTTATACACACCAAAGTGTTCCACAATCTGCGAAGGAAAGTTCCGATTGTTGACCGAATCAGGAAACCCTTGCGTCTCCAACGCAAACCCACTAAACTTCGTATACAAAGCTCCATCTTTCCCTTTCGTATCATCCAACATACCAGCGGTATAGAACTGAACCCCAGCCTGGTATAATGAAATAAGATATATTAGAGATAAATATATTTTATTATATATGTAGATAAATCTAGATTATGAATAAATATAATTTTAGTATATTATCAGTTTCATTATACCTGGTTCGACCACAATTCCATCTTCCTCCCCGAAACACTCTCTTCAACCACCGCAACCTTCTTTAACTGATCGGCCTTCCCGTCGACCACGTAGTTAATGTCGTACCCGCCAGGGATTTCCTTAATCCGGCTCCCGATCGGTCGGGGTTTAAGGAAATCGTACGGTGTGCCTCGGATGTCCTTGATTTCTCCGGTCGGGATGAGTTGGTCGTTGACCGGTGTGATTTTGGAGGCGAAGAGCTGGATCTTGTGGGAGAGGATGTCGCCGCTGTTGTGGCCTCCGAGGTTCCAGTAAGTGTGGAGTGCGAGGTTTACGGGTGTTGCGTCGTCGTAGGCTTTTGCGCTCATCTCGACTTGTAACGTGTTTTTCCCGACGAGCTTGTATGTGACCCATACACCTAGGGTTCCTGGAAAGCCTGTGAATTTGCAACGGTTAGATTATGAAAAAGAATGCATCGGATTTCATAAGAAATATGCGTAATCATATATATTTTCACTGTGACTAATTTAACAGCTGCAAATTCGATTGTATTTTCGGTCAATTTCAATATATACGAAATCTAACGAAGTTGTGCACATGGTATAATAAATAGACGGTGCATCATACACGCTTCAAGCTCCAACGAGCAATTTGTGTAAGGAGTGGACACGTTACATAGTAAATTCATATATGAGCAACCATGTAATATGGTGTAACGGTTTAGTGCTTCATCTCTTGACAAAAAGTTAGGAGTTCAAACTCCACTAGTAACAATAAAATGGAAAGAATATTCAAAGGTTAACAGCACCATACCATGAAACGAGAGGACAACTGTGCCGCTAAATTTTGTGTGATGTGTATTTTTATCCTAAAAAATATAATTATTAACAATTTGATCCTTTAAAATCTTTAATTTACCCTCTAATTTTTTTAGACTCATAACAAAGAATTTGGAACTCTTCAAACTATAAAACCGAGATTTTAGGGTATGTAGGTACCTTGTTCACCATCATGGCTCCAGTAAGTGAAAGTGACATGAGAGTTTGTTTCATAGCTCTCAACATCCCAAAGAACATCATTGAATCCAACATTTCCTCCTGTGTTATTATGTTTATTTATTATATTGACAGTATTGAGAAATTAATTAATTAATGGAGGAATAAAGACATGCCGTGGAGAGTGTTGTTTCCATTGTTGGCGGGTAACTTGTAGTGTACTCCATTGAGAGTGAATTCAGCATTTCCAATTCTATTAGCAACACGCCCCACTAATCCTCCAAAGTACGATGTATCATTCTGCAATTTCAAACCCAGAAACAGAAACAAAAATTATTCATTTATAAAACCTTATTAATTATAATTAAACCAAAAAAAGACAACCATTAATTAATTACCTGGTAATCAACAAGCTTTTCATATTGTAGGACAATGTCCCCCAATATACCTGAGATGTAAATTCGAAACCACTATATTAGAGGATATCATGTAGCAAACGGGTTAAATATTAAATTGCTAGTTGATATTTGATTTAGTCATAGCCAAAATATTTAGTCATAGTTTAATTTTTTTCTTTTGAACATTTTGTTTGCTCAAGGATCATATGTACAAATTGCTACCCGCATTAAGATTTACATCTAATTTGAATGAAATGATTCTCGTAATAAAAAAATTAGCTATCAATTTGTTCGATTACTTAAGCATTAGCTAAGTTTATTCAACTGCAAAATATAAGCTAGCAATGTAAATCCTGACGGAACTAGCAATTTATATACCTATAATATCTGCTAGCAAAAGTTATTAAAAAAAATTCCACCTAGCAATTTATTTCATTACTCAAACATCAATTAACAATTTGATAATCTAATCTATAAAATAAACATACATTACATACCACTAACAAATCTATCTAATTAAATTAAAAAAATTGATAATCTAACCTATAATAAAATTGAGAAATATTCAAAAACTCTTGCAAAAATTAACAATGAGCATCAACAATAAAATTATATGGATTTGATCAAAATACCGTTTTTATCGGGGAAAACAACAGAGAGCATAGTTGCGCCGTAGTTGGTGAACTGCGCAGTGAAATCCCCTCTCTTTAACACATAAATCCCAACGCCTTGTCCATGTCCATGTCCATGTCCTCCATTTCTATGTCCATGTCGAGCTTCACATACACCATCATAGTTAAAGGCCAACAAAAGAAGAATCAAGGAAGCAATCAAACTCGGCTGCGCCATTCTTGTGTCTATCAAATCAAATCAGCAAACTCGTGTATATTAACTATGGCCAGACCTCCACTATTTATAAGCATTCCGTTGGCCCAAAAAAAAAACAATCTATATGTCTAATTAAAATAGTTTTCCGCCAAAAAAATAAAATAAAATTAAAAGAAATAAAATTCTGTTTATTAAATTATTATATAATGTAATAGATATAGAAATATATTTTTAGATTACTATCATGATGATTGGATGATGTCAAAGGATCGTTTAAATTTTAAAATTAATTCTAAAGAATCTGGTTTTAAATGCATAAAGTACTCTAAAAATATATGTGATTATATATAATATTATATTTTTTTGACTAAATTATATAATATAATATTATTTTAAGGTTTGTATATATTTATTTCATTTATTTACTATAATATATTATATCTACATTTAAATATTGTAAAACTTTTTTTTAACTACTCTGATATACAAACAGTATTTTACAAAGTATTTTTGAAGACCTTCTAAAAGATTATTTTTAACTTATAACAAATAATCAACAACAAAACGTATACGTACTTTAAAAAAAAAATTAAACTATTTTTCATACAAATGAGTTTCAATAATTTTATAGCATATATTTTCTTTTAAATAGAATCTCACAAAGAGAAGATCAATTAAATGTATATGTCCTTTAATTCATTAAAGATTTTTAGGCAAAGTGGATTTCAATAATTTTATAGCATGTGTTTTTATCTTAGTAGTATTTTGCAAAAAATGTGATAAGGATGATGAAAGAGATAAGGAATAGAACAATGATTATTTACCAAAAAAAACATTAATTATTTTTTTTACCAAAAATATAATAAAAGGAGAAAGAGTCATGGTCATAGGTCTGAAAACGATAAAATAGCAACGGTTTTGAATCTGAACAACTTTGCGTATATTATATATATAGACATTATCAAAGATTTTTTTTATAAAAAAACCATGCAATTATAGATAATATTAATATATTTGTTTTGGCCAAATTATATAATAACAAATGATTTAATTTTTGTAAATATATTTATTTTATTTACTATAATATTATCTGAATATTGCAACAACAAAAAAAATACTCTGATTTACAAACATTATTTTTTTAAGTAGATGAAAGACATTCTGAAAGATGTATTTCTAACTTATGTACAACAAACTAATCAACAATAAAATATATATGTCCTTCAAAATTTGAAATGATTTTTCACGGGTGTTAATAATTTTATAACTCACATTTTTATTTGAATAAAATATCACATATAACATATCAATAAAATGTATATTTTTTTAATTTTAAAAGATTTTTACGCAAAAATGGGTGTCAATAATTTTATAGCACACATTTAATATTAATAATAAAATTTTGCATAGGGAGATAAATGACTAGTATATATCTTTGTGATGTGGATAAGGATGATATATATAACATAAGAGATTAGGAAATAAAACAATAATTATTTACCAAAAAAAGAAACAATAATTAATTTTTACCAAAAGAAAACGTAAAGAGAAAGAGTCATGGTTACAGTTGTTGCTAAAGACGATAGAATAGCAACAGTTTTGAATCTAAACAACTTTGCGTATATTATGTATATATATATATATATATAAATATAAACATTACCAAAGTTTTGATTTAAAAAAAAATCACTAAAATTGAAGGAAGTTAGAGAAGTGGCCGTAAAAGGTAAAAGTCTCCTAATTTATCGAATCTTAATAATTATTATAATAAATATATCTAACTTTGTCAATCAATTAATGATAATATATATAATTCTATTATAAACCATAAACCCTATATCTATATATATACTAGATATATGTGCTACGTGTACATTGTCTTCATAAATATTACAAGAATATAATTAGGCCGAGTTTGAGGATGACATAAGATTGATTAATAGGAAAGTCTTATTATAAAAATTAATTAAAATTATGTAACTTAATTCTATAAAATAATAAAAATTATTTCAACATTTTTTTTAAATACTAGAGCTACAGGAGCTCTTGAGTGGGACCGGGAGATCTAGCATAAAATGTTATAAATATTTTTAGTTAGTGTTGCAATTAAATTTCATAAACAAGAATACAACCTTATTACAGAGCAATTAAATAAAACGACGTTATAATATTTAAAAAAATCCTTAAATTTATAAATATAAATACCCAAGGGGATTGGGAGACCTTTAGTGTGTTCTTGCTCTCAGTCCATCGAACAATTATAATTACAAATTTAAGAGTTTTTGAAAATATTATAGCATTTTAATTATTTTGTAATAAGATTCTATTCTTCATATAAAGTTTAATTGTAACATTAATTGAAAATATTATATTATTATATGCTAGATCTCCCGGTCTCACTAAAGAGCTCTCGGTCGCTCTAGCATTTGAATTTTAATGGTGAAATAATTTTAGTAATTTATAACAACTCTTGTATCATCATTGAAGTAAACCTAGACAAAGTTAACGGACGCTAGAGAACTGAATGTATTTTCTTCGGTCGAATCTCCAAATCAAGATTGCACGCATATGAATAAAAAAAGCATGAACATCACACAACATAATGAATATGAGGTCACCACTATTGATCTATTAATTTTCGATACAAAAAAATATATTACACGATAGAGATTAGAGAACGACGATGTGACATGTGAGTCGGTTCAGGTGACTTGTGCCACTAATTGCTTTAACAAAAAAAAACTTATTATTTAACAATTTTAAAGAATTATTATAGTTATGTCTAATTTTGAAAAATAAAGTTAGATAATGGTATGTTGTGAAATTAGTTATTCTGAATTTTAACATGTTAAAATAAGTTGAGAGTCTCAAAATTCTATATTTGTATATATTTATTTATCTATTATTTATTTAAGAGGTTGAGAATTTTTTTTATATTTATTTATCAATCTATCTATATCTATATATTATACTAAGGCTGAATGTCTCGGTTGGAGGATTAATGTGAGTTCGACAACTCATCATACCCACCCAATCAGAAGGTGCCACATCATCAATTAATTTCTATATCAATTATTATAATACTAATTCTGATGGTGGCTTCTTCTGAGGCTGACAAAAAGAAACCAATAAGAGACAGACACATAAGCAATTTCATTAGTAGAAGATTGAGGGTCTCAATAAAAATCTTACACCTAATAATTAAACATCATTTACATTGACTCTCCCATTTTAATCTCAGAGAAGAGGTCTTGATTGTGACGTCTATAATGTGGCAGCTATAGGCTAATGGAAAGAGAGCAAGAGGTCAATTCTCGTGTTGACACGTCATCAAAAGAAAACTGCCCCTTTTGTTATTAAACCTAATTAGTTCCATTTATTTAAGATCCTTCTGTTCTGCAATCAATAGCAAACCTTTTGTCTGCTCAATGAAGCGGTTTAGTCATAAACGAAACGGCTGAGCAATTAATGGAAGCTGCCATAAACGAAATGGACTCCCCATATTCTCCCAGCATTGGTAACGCAATCCTTCACTTAACCATAAAAATCTATATCTATATATTATACTAAGGCTGAATGTCTCGGTTGGAGGATTAATGTGAGTTCGACAACTCATTATACCCACCCAATCAGAAGGTGCCACATCATCAATTAATTTCTATATCAATTATTATAATACTAATTCTGATGGTGGCTTCTTCTGAGGCTGACAAAAAGAAACCAATAAGAGACAGACACATAAGCAATTTCATTAGTAGAAGATTGAGGGTCTCAATAAAAATCTTACACCTAATAATTTAACATCATTTACATTGACTCTCCCATTTTAATCTCAGAGAAGAGGTCTTGATTGTGACGTCTATAATGTGGCAGCTATAGGCTAATGGAAAGAGAGCAAGAGGTCAATTCTCGTGTTGACACGTCATCAAAAGAAAACTGCCCCTTTTGTTATTAAACCTAATTAGTTCCATTTATTTAAGATCCTTCTGTTCTGCAATCAATAGCAAACCTTTTGTCTGCTCAATGAAGCGGTTTAGTCATAAACGAAACGGCTGAGCAATTAATGGAAGCTGCCATAAACGAAATGGACTCCCCATATTCTCCCAGCATTGGTAACGGAATCCTTCACTTAACCATAAAAAATCAAAATCAATTATTCCCAAACAACATATATATATATACATATATAAAGAAAAGGTCCGCAATGCAGCTGGAAACTCCTACATTAGCCTGCCTCTTCAACAACCGATACACAGCGGCTCTGAAATAGTGAAATGCGCACCATCGTAGGGGGAGATATGGGAAGATGGCGGATGAGGCTTGATTTGACTGAGATCAACTCTTCTCTGCCGCCCCGCACAACTAAACACTTTATTGGTCGCATGGTTGGAGGAATAATGTTTGTGGCTCCATCCAGATACGGCCACCGCACACTAGCCGGAGCGACGATGGTTGTCGGTGTGGAGCTAGCGATGGCGACGGCGGATTCTCTATGATATGAGATGGCTGCGTCAAGAAGAATGAGATGGCTGATGGCTAAAAATGCTACGGTTTTTTAAGTATGTTTTTTTGGGGCCGATAGGTTTTTTAGTATGTTAAATTGGACTTGGACTAAGCCCAAATTAGTCTAGGAGAATTTTTTTTTTGGCCTAGAACAATTCGTGATAGTTTAATATTATACTACACATATTATTATTCTTATTCTAGGCATATTTTCTTTTTCTTAATTTGAAGTTATTTAATAAAAAAAAATTGTTGTTATATTAGAAAATAAAGTTGAGAGAATTAGGGGAGGTGCAAAACGGGATAGAGTTATTCTATCATTGGAGTTTTAGTATGATTGATTGATGGTGCTTGAAGAAAATTATTTACTTCCCATAGTAACACTCTATTCTTAAAAAGAATTGTATAGTAACGAATATGCAAAACTATAGTGTTAGTAATAATATTATTTTATTCATTTAGATACGTTTTAAGTTACCGTGCACGAGATAAAATTCATTATGTTCGGATCAAATTCATTTCTTTTATAATAAAAAGTACACAAATTTCAGGATAAATTTTTTATAATCTTTTTTTGTTTGTCAAAATTATATAAACAACAAATTGATTCCAATAATTTTGTATGTATTATATATTGTTTGAATAAATATATTTTGATTTTAATTAGATTGAATTTTTCTTCCATATAAGTCATTTTTTTACATTTTTTTATTTTACAATCTTTATTTTTTTCACCATACCCGCGCTGCGCGCGGGTTTAGCTCCTAGTTATCTATTAAATCAAAATAGTGTCTGCTTCCTGAATTCAACCTTGACATTATTTTACAGTTTCTTTAGATCGAATAATAAGAATTTATTAGTTATTTTTTTAAAATATATAATTAAAACATCATCTAAAGTTTACATTAAGTAAATATATTTATTTTTATTTCAGTGTTATAAAGCACCATAAAGCACCTTACTCATTTCTTTACCAATTGCAAGGTTAATAATCGCCTGTTGCGCGGTTCAATAAAGTAATAATACGGACTCAATACATTTTTTATTGCATATATATGCTGAAAATATTTCGAGCCGTTTCCTCTATTTTACTTATTGTTTTCTTAATTTCAGAAGCTAATATATACTGGTAGTTAAATGTTACTCTTTAATTTTTTTTTAGAAATTCTTTATATTGTTAATAAAACTTTTTTTTTTTTTGAAATTTTTCATATATCATTGACGGCTATTTTTATTATACTATATATAATTTATTTAAAAGTAATAGGATATTATATATCTAAGAATTGATGGCATGGAATTAGGAAACAAAGCCAACAACACTAATTGAAGATAGTAAAAAGTTCATTGATACAGCAAAATAAGGTCAGAGGTTAAGGTACCAAACAAGATACAACAATAAAGCCACATCTATACAGTGCCATCCTACTATGAAGCACACAATTTGATCTATCAAGAGTTTGGAATTAACATATCATCAAATCAAATTTATATAGCCTCGAATAACCTAATAAGATGCCAAGATATACACTCACTCGATGACCCGAAACAGATTAACTCAAATGGCTAAATGAGTGCTTGAAATTTGCTCATTGAAACAAGCTCTTCAGCATTACCTTTTCCACTCAGCTTTAGCTGTAAATTCAGAAACAATCTCAATGTAAGCTAGATCGCTAATCAGATATTGTAGTTTTAGAGTTTATCATATCATAACACGAGAAGACAAGAATCATTATCACTAGATGAATGGAACTTCATGGAATAGTACATACCTGAAGGATCTCTCTTGTCACTTTTATTGCCACCAGACAGATTTGCCTTCTGAGTTCTCGGCGAAGGCGAGTAGGTCTTGCCATTAGAAGATGGTAGAGAATGACGTCTCGAGAGGTTGCTTTTCTCAGACCCGTCTTGTATGAACCTTGGAGAGCCTTGTGCTCTCAGCTTTGCTTTTGCAGATTCAGTTGCTGCCATATAGCTAGGGACTGCTGGGCTACTTGGCTGCAACCCATTTTTGTCTGCAGATTCAGGTTTAGGTGTAACCCATGATTTCCTGCTTGGTTTGTGGTCCGTATCATCCCCAAAGTTCACTTTTTCATGATTCCCATTAGATATTGGAGTATTTTCAACCTCTTCCAAAGCAGCTTGTTCACCAGAAAATAAATCAACCTTATTGTCTCTTTTGGACTCTGGAGTTTTTTCAGCATCCAGAAAATCAGATGAGTTCTGTCTCTTCACAACCTCTCCGCGAGAACTTTTGCTCCGCTCAAATAGAAGTTCCCTTGGCCCGTTCAATGGCCTCTCCAAACTGGCTCGCGGTTTCTCAGCTTCAATCTCAGACTGAATCGTGTTCTCTAGAACAGGATTCTGTACTTTTCTTAAACTGCGCTTCACTTTTTCAATCTCATTAGTTGGACTTTCCTGCACAGTGTCTGCAGAGTTGGTCAAGACCTTCCTCAAGACCTGTTTTGGCTTCTCAACGTCAGAATTTGTTTGTTTTGTGACAGTGTCTGAGGTTGCAGTACTTGGAGCTCTCTGCGAACTATGCTTAGTTTTCCGTGTTTCGGCTTGACCAACTTGGGTTAAACCACGCTTTCTCTGGGATTTCAGGGTTTTTCCAGGTTGAGGGGATGGTTTCCAGAATAAGGATTTTGACCATCTTTGTAACCATTTTGAAACAGAGTTTGATTCATTGGGGTCATAGTGGAGATGAAGAGGCATCACATTTGGTGATGAGGCTAGCAGCTGGTCCAACAATCAAGTAGGAGGATGCTTAGTTTGATATTCTACTTATGAGGAATGTACTATTCGGCATTCGCTGTGCTAGTGGTAAAAAAAAGTACTATTTGCTGTGCCAAGGGGAAAAACAGGATTACCTTATTAATGAAAACATTTGGTGAAAGCTTAGCCAACTGCTTGCTCAAATTAAGTCCAGATTGATCCACAAATTGTCCCTGTAACTTATAACAACGAGAAACTAATTAATCTGAGGACCTTACAGATCATTTATTGCAATTGACAACAATACATCATTTACATACGTAGGTTATATAAGACTAGAAGGCATAAACTGATACTTAGAGGAATGCTGAAAAAAGTCCATATAAGTAGTAATCAAGATACAAAACTCTGTCCATTCAGAGCAGCAAAAGTTAGAAAACTTCAAACTAATTCTTATTGAGTCTATTACCATATTTTTCCTTTTGTTTTAATTTAGTGTATTATTGACATCTTATCGAACTAAAATGAATAGAAGATGGGCTAAAATAATCTTGTGTATTTAAGCTTAAATACCTGCAGTCTGTTTAAGAAACATAATTTGTGTGCTTCAAGTCCAATACTGGACTTCCGAACCTCTCTTCCTCTAACACGTGCTTGTAACTTTACTATCCCAAGCATACAGCTCAGCGTTGCAACTGATTGTCTCTGAACCAAATGTCCACGGATGAGCGCCTGCAACCTTATTATGCCCTTAAGAGCTTGAAATGCCCGACGAGCCTTCATTAAAAAAAATTAAAAAAAAAAAAAAATCAAGTCAGAGTTGGATCTATTCTTATTATGAAATCATAAGAATATCTTGTTTTTCCATCAGAGCTTTTTATTCAAAAACATTCCACTATACTATGATGTTACTAAAAACAGTGCTGGTGCTGCCGTTGTCTATCAGCATGCTTACAGTTTCCAATTAAGTGAAAGAATGATATTACACCCCCCTCTGCAATTAAACCAGAATGCGTAAATTCAAATAAAGTTAATAATAGACCACTTCAATTTATTGGTACAATGAAGATTACCAGATAACCTCGACAAGCAGCCTGGACCTTCGTTGCAGCTAGCTCTTGCCTGATCTTCTCTGTATCATCACTTTGACTCATACTTCTCGGTACTTCCATATCTCCAACATCCGCCAATGGGGCGTCCGCATTGTGAAGTATATTAGGTGCACTGTTAATTCCTTCTTTCTCTTCCATTTCCTTCCTATCATTAGCTCTGAAAACTGGTTCTGAAACCACCACTGAACTCAGATCCAATTCAGCTTCTGGTGCACTAGTAACAACTGACTCCTCCCTAGCTTCTGGTGCTTTAGTCGCAACTGAAACCTCCCTAGCTTTAATAACTTTCTGGAATTTAAGCACAAAAATTAGAAGCTAGAAGAGTAAGGAAACCAGTTTCATCTGTGCTACAGCATTAAGTACCATATGGATTGTCAAATAGCAGATATAAATTTGCAAGAAGCTATATTACACAATAAAAAATATCTTCACCATAATGGAAAATGCAAAGCCAGAAAGGAACTTCTTTACTGACTCTTACTTAAGTCAGATTACAAAATATAAGCCAAGTAGTAGCAAAAGAATTGCCCAAGTTAGAAATCCAATTACCTCTACTCGTTTAGCATTTTGTTTCTTTCCAAATAGTACAGTCTTGATCCATCTTCCTGGGGACTTTCCCATTGTTGGCAGGGTGAAACTCTACAAGATAATGGCCCAGAAGCTACTCAATCCCTGCACATTTTATTGCATAGATTTGATTTTCACATAGGAACAATCTCTAACCGCTTCACGGTAGCAATTGAATAATACGAAGCAGACATAGCAGGTACATCTAGATCAGACAACATGGTAATAACACAATACTATGAAGCATAAATCTGGAAATCGAGAATCAGCATTTGTGGCAATATCGACAAAATCAGGCTCCTATTTGTAAAAGTTCACAAGTTGAATAGCAGATACACTAGAAGAGAAACCCAACATTTAAGAGAAAACACGGAACCATGATTTCTGTGCAGGAAAATAGTGATTCGCACACAGTGAAAGTGAACCAAAATGCATGGAAGAGACACGCAGCTGCAGATCTGCGACTCACAGTTCAAATGTGGCACGTCAAAACCCTAAATCTACCATTTCTGAAACGAGCAAGCAAATATAACAGCGGAAGCAGAAAAATAATAACATGAATCTTCGACGAGGTCGAAGAATGTGGTTCGTACAGAAGGGCAGAAAGCGAGGAAATGTACCAGTGACTGAGCTTGCAAATTAAGGCAGCGTGATCTTGGTGGTAGTGACAGAGAGAGCTGAAGTGCCTGCCAATTTTCCTCTGCTTTGCTCTATTACTCTATTTCTCCCTGAGCAAAAATTTCTAAAATTTGAAATGAAAATATTATAATGAATATCTATCTTGTGCTCCCGCGCCCATGGGAACATGATACGCATTTTCTTCCCTGACCGTTAGATCATATTCAATCAGATAGGAAAGTTTTTATCTGGGAAAGCGCAATTTTTGTCCCTAACTTCGATGAAATTGTTGTTTCGGTCCCTTTTTTTAACGTGGCTGGATCTAGTACCATAGCTTGTAAATTATGCCACTATTCGGCCCCTATCGTAACTCGGGCTTTTCTAGCATGCTTTCGAGTATCATGTTTATAGTCATTTTATTACTAGGAATGATTTATTTGTAACATGGATAAAACTTCAAAAGTATGAATAAATTGTAGTGCAAATTTGTCAAATTAAGTTTGACAAGTTTGTTCCTACGATAAAGTTTGACAAATTTGTTCCTATGATTTTTTCCTTTGGATATAAAATATAGCGTAATTTGACAAATTGTTTATGATTGCATTTTAGTGACTAACTTATTTTTGTTAGTGCAATTTTTTGTATTTATTTAATAATAAAAGTAGTTATTCAACTAAAAAATCACAGAAAAAATATTTTACGAATCACTTGTCAAACCATATTTTTTTCCATATATATTCACAAATAAATAAAATTCAGGTAGCAATTTATCAGATATATATTTTTTTCAAATACTTGAAAGATTTTTAATCCCTACATGACATTGCAATAGTAAATACTAATTTTTTATTTTACTTTTTTTGTGTGTTATCACATAATTCAGAACAGTTAAGAATCTAACTGCAACTTAACGGAGAGGGATAAAGTTGACATAATTTACAAGCCATGGGACTAGATTCGGACGAAACTAAACATATGGGTAGGAAATCGCTTTTGGATAAAAGCTAAGGGACAAAAAAAACACTTCGCCATTTTGGGAACACGAGGTACCGTAGCCTCACAACCTGTTGTTGGTTTTGTCGGTTTTTGATTGGACAAGAGGAGTCCACACCGTAGGCTCCAGTGGAAATCAGATGCCTCCTAACTAAGTTCGGGGTAACCTAGTCTAGTTACTTCGATACCAAGCGACCCAAGTCCCAACTACTTCGCTCCTACGCATCATCTTCTTCCATTTTACTTTTCTCACCAACTACTTCAAACTCTATCTCGTCCTCAGAGTAGAAGTGTGAGATTAGGGACGAAGGTATTAAGACACGAGTTATTTATTTAATTTTTGATCATGTGTAATTTTTTTTTTTTTCTCAGTTTGGTTATTTAAAATTCTATATTTAGAATCAACGTTGTTTTATATATAAATTGTCTATCCATAATTTAATTATCACCCTTAAATAAAATTATAGCTTCGTTCCAACTTAACACGGTTACCGCTAAGGGTTAATATGTGTGTTGGTACAACGTGTTTGATGATTTTTGGCTTTTGGTGTAATCTTTTTTTTTTTTTGTATACTTTTGGTGCAATACGTTTTCAATTTGTACCACTGTTGGTGCATCCGTTATTGATCGTTAGTTTGACCGTTAAATAGTCACGTGACTTGCACATGCCTAGCCCCAAATTTCTATTTTTTCAGTTTAGTCCTCAAACTTATTGTCCTAACTTTTTATTTTTGCAATTTAGCCCTTAAACATTTTCAACCGCATCCTAGGACTAAATTGACCTAGCCATGGTCCGACCTAGGCATGGGTCGAAACATGGCTAGGTCAATTTAGCATTATGGTAAAATTGACCCAATTGGACCCTAAGCCTTAATTGACCTAGCCACGGTCCGACCCATGGCTAGGTGGTCGCTGATGGATAAGTGTCCAATTCGGGTTCGTATTAACGCTTCGGGCCTCGCAAACACGTCAAAAATTACATCTCATCTCGGAAAAGCGTCTCCCAAGGGTCAAAACGGTCCGGAAACGTATTTACGCGTTTCCGGACCGGACATCCGGATTGCGGTGCAATCCGGAGGTCCGGATCGCACGGCAATCCGGACCTCGCCGAATTGCCCAATTTCGGCGAGGTCCGGGTTGCGCCACGGGTATTGTGTGATTGTCGTATCCGTGATTACCGTGTCCGCGATCGCCGTTACGTGTAGAGAAGTCAAGCTCATGTATTACCAATATGGACAACGGTTCCCGCTTGTTTTCTTGGACCGTCGTCAAACCGCTATAAAACCGGGTCCGGTCTCAAGGAAGCCTATAAATAGGAGACCTTGGCCACCCATTTTCGGACTCTCTCATTTGCCCAACTTTGGTATTTTGAGCTCTGACTTCTCTCTAGAATTCTCTCTCTCTCTAGAAATTACCCTTTTGCCACTATAGTAACTTAGGCATCGGAGAGGGCTCCGCTAGCACCACCCCCCCCCCTCTCCGTGCTAGCATTGGTCCTTTGCGCAGGATCCGACGCACGAGGGTCACAGCCTTGCCGGGTCACAACCTCCGACAGAAGGGTCCTAAAACCCGCACAACCTCAGACGCGTCCTCGTGACCTCAGTCGTCCCGGACGCAACATTGGCGCCGTCTGCACGATTCGAACAAAAAGCTATAGTACCACAGAAACAATGGCAAGTGATCACAACCCTCCCGAGGAGGTCAAAAACCCAAGGAAAAGGCCCGGGCGCCCCAGGAAGTCACCGGCGAACAAAAGAGCAGGATGCCAAGCTCCAGCTGGGAGCCAGTCGGGACCCTCCTACATCCCAAGAGCTACTTCCGTAGCTTCATCCATACCAACCGACACTGTGCCCAACGCACAGTACAGAGAGCCAAAGGACAAACACCACGCGCATCCGCCTGGTTTCGAGCCACAAACACATGGAGAGGAGTCTCAGACAGAAATGTCTCAGGGCGAGCAGAGAGCGGGGGCAAACCCGATGCCCACCATCACTCCAGCAATGATGGCTGCGCTGGAAGAGTTACTCGCACTCCGCGAGTATCTCAAAAACCAAGGATACGAAGCTCAGCCACCTCCGAACAACCAACAGTATACTGCACCAGCAAGGGAGACGTCGCAAGACACCACTCGCTATGGCAATCCCTTCCAGGGTGGGAATCAACACGCAAGATATGAACCTGCACGGTCATATACTCCTTTCCAAGGAGCGCAACAATGGAGGAACGAAAGGCAGCCCCCATTCTACCACCCGCAGCAACCAATGAGAGACGATCCTTATCAGGCCACAAGCAGGGATCAGTCTGACATCTACCGAAACAATGATCAGCCAAAACCTTCAACAGGTTACGCCGAACCGGCAAAGGGATTCACCGCCGAGATCTTAGAGGAGCTGGTGGAGAAGAAAATGAGGGAGGCAAAAATGAAGGGTATGCACGCTCTTGAAGAAAGGGCGTCACATCCGTTCGCTGAGCACTTGGTAAACAGTCACGTCCCAGACGCACTGTACCGAATTGGAGGAGACCCCTACCGGGGTAAAGGAGACCCAATTGAACACGTGCAAAAGCACGAGGCCTCTCTGCTAGGCAGAACAAAGAACCCGCATCATTTCGCAATGAAGTTTTCACAAACTCTTGCCGGGACCGCAGCACACTGGTTCTTCTCACTGCCTTGCGGGAGCATTACTTCATGGGCGGATCTGAAAGCCAAATTCATCCGGCGATACATGGGTGAGCGTACACTGTTAAAAGGGGCAAACGCTCTGGATGACGTCCAACAGCAGAACGAAGAATCCCTTGCCGACTATTACGTCCGCTTCAATCAGAACATTTCTGACATTCAGGGAAACCTGACCGAAGGAGAAATTGTTCGGGCATTCATCCGAAACCTTGGCCGAAGAGGCAATGCCTTAGCAGAAAAGATGGCCAAGCGTCCGGCAGAATCCATGGAAGAACTGGCCGCGAGAGTCAAGGAGTATATAGACCTGGAGAGATTCAGAAGCCAGAATAAAGCAAAAATTGCCGCAGCTAAGGCGAAAGACACTCCAAAACAATACCAACCAAAGCCACACCCAGGCAGCCAAGGAAAACATTGGCAACCTCAGCCAAAAAGACTTTTCCAAGGGGATTTGCAGAAGCCTAAAGAAATAAATCTCGCAGATTGCATCCCTCTGAACGCCCCGCTGTCAGTGATTTTGAGAGAAATGAAAAACGCAAATATGTGGAGGGAGCCAAACAATTTCCGGAAAGGCCCACTGGGAAAAGACAAAGACAAGTGGTGTGAAAACCACGAAGTCTTCGGCCATGAAACCGACAGCTGCGTCAGTCTTCGCTTCCGAGTCAATAACTTCGTCCTTAAGGGCGAGTTAAAGCAATTTGTGGACCAAGGCAACAGCCCCTCAAAAAAGACTCAACCAGAGTCGTCAAAAAGATCAAACAAAGGGAAAGAGAAAGCCCATGACAACCCTCCGCCAGCCAAGCGAGGAGTAATCAATGTCATACATGGAGGGCCTGCCGCCGGAGGACACATATCCAATGCCCGGGACGTTTATGCATCCCAAGCAGCAACACTGCCAAAATACGGAAAGCGCAAGCAGCCCGAGCAAGAAGATGCAGTCATCCAATTCTCCAGGGAGGACTTGAAGCATATCGTTTATCCCCACGATGATGCTTTAGTCATTACCATGGACATTGACGGGTACGATGTAAAAAGAATTCTGGTGGATGGTGGAAGTTCTGCTGACATTCTACATATCAGAGTTCTGGAGCAACTAGGGAAGTCTGTCAGGGACTTGTCTCCGGGTACCTTCTCATTAGTTAGCTTCGCAGGAGCAGCTACACAACCATTGGGCACAATTACACTTCCGGTCGTCCTTGGCCAGGGATGGAAAGCATTACATATCAACGTCACTTTTGTAGTGGTAGAATCCCTCGGAGCCTACAACGGAATCTTGGGACGAACAACGATCAATCCCTATGTGATCGTGCCTTCCACCGTCCACCAAAAGATGAAGTTCCCGACAGAGCATGGAATTGGAGAAGTGCTGGGCGATCAAATAACCGCAAGGCGCTGTTACGTTAATGCCTTGAGAGCAAAGCACCAATACCATGTGGCCATGGTAAACTCCTTCAAGAGGCAGAAAGTGGTTGACGAAAGAAAGAAGCAACCAATGGAACAAGCCATTACAATCTGGAAACCGCAAGAGAGCATCCAGTTATCACCATGGCAACAGATTTGGCTCGTTCAGCAGGGAGAAGACGAGCCAATCTTGGAATACTTCATCAAATTCGCCTCCAACGCCTCAAACGCGAAAGCAACAAGAGAAGATGTGATAAGCGTGTTCTATGCAAATATGAACGCCAGATCTTTCCTTTTCTTTGGACGAACTCACGGATGGCAAACAACAAGGACCATGGCGGATTTAAAGGAAAAGCTTGAGACAGCAATCTCTTGCGAGCAAGAACTGAGGAGGGGTACACCCCTCAGTTGGGACAAAGGTGTTCGAGCAAAAACGAACAACCAGGAAGACGCAAGCTTTGGTATCAACAACATCTTCACACCACTAAACACAGTGGCAGAAGACATTTACGTCAACCTGCTAGAGAACAAGCTCCCAAGTCCGCTTGCCTCGGAGACAGCATTATTGGGCAACAACATCAAAGAATGGTGCAAGTACCATAAAACTTGGGGGCACAACACAAACATGTGTCCACCATTAAATTGGGAAATTGAAGAATGCATCAGGCTGGGTGTACTAAGGCGATTTGGTGCAACCAACTACGCGACATCATCATCAAACTAGCCATGTCGAAATGGGAGAAACAACTCTTTTCTAGATTACTTTGCGCATTCCTACTACCTCTAGTATAATCAATGTAAATACACGCAAGTATCTAATAAAACCAATCTACGTTTGTAGGTACATACTTATCTCCCGCACGCTGTTTTTTGGATTAAACGCGAAGCAACAAAACTACGCGCATATTATCTACTTCAATAATCCAAGAAACTATACCATGTGCAAGAAAAATCTATTACGCGTTATGAGAACGCTTATCAACAACAACCTACTCACATTAACGATTACATCAAGGCGTAATCATGGAATCAAAAACAGGGAAGTTTCCTACGCAAACAAGTAATCCTCGCACATGTTACAATACGATTACTACTCAGGAATGATGCCAAATAATAACCTATGCATAAATATCTACTCCAAAAATACAAGCTAAGCATTGTGTGCAAGGAAGGGTTTATGGTATACAACACCAACATATCTATTATCTACATCAACAAGGAGTTTATTTCTCCATTCATAGCATAGGCGTCTATCTCTAGAAGGGCGTCAACTACAAGCAATGTCTCAGATTGACACCAAGACCTATTATTAAAATGACGGCCATTCAGGGCGTCAACTACAGGCAATACCTTGGAATAACGCCAAGGCCTATCATCAAAATAACATGTTGAGGTATCCTCTTTTCTAAAAAGACAAGCCCCATATTTACTTATCTTAATGGCATGTGGTGACATCTCTGGTTAGAAGCAAATCCTCATGTCCATAGCCATCCCCTGAATTTAAAACAGGATGGGCATACGGGGCTGATCACCCCCCAAGTGACGGAAGTTCTCTGTTTAGACAACTACCTCACTCTAAGTGTATATCCTGTTTAGGATTCACTCTAAATGTGCATATCCTGTTTAGGATGCACTCTAAGTATATCCTGTTTAGGATCCACTCTAAGTGTATATCCTGTTTAGGATTCACTCTAAATGTGTATATCCTGTTTAGGATGCACTCTAAGTATATCCTGTTTAGGATTCACTCTAAATGTGTATATCCTGTTTAGGATTCACTCTAAGTGTATATCCTGTTTAGGATTCACTCTAAAACGCGTATATCCTGTTTAGGATTCACTATAAGTGTGTATACCCTGTATAGGGTTCACTTTCTATAACGGAAGTCCTCTTACTAGACGACAATTCCGTACTACAGACTTTCAAAGCCGTGATGTGTGATTCCTGGACGCAGAAAACATGCATCACAATTCATACTCTCAAAAGTGCTACATGATTCCTGGACGCAGGAATCATGTATCACAGACATTTTTACCAAATATTTTGTCAAAGCACCTTGTAAAATGTTTTATGTACTAAACTCCTTTCCAGAATTTTATCAACATGATTTTTGGGATGTACCACAACCAATGTCAAAATATTTTTTCCAAATATTTTACCAACACCCCTTTTTGAGGTTCGCAAAATGCTTCTCCAAAACTAAACAGTTTTGACGTATGCTCCCCCAACGCGGGTTGATACACGCTGGCAGGTGCGCACCCTGTTTAAAACTCGTAAAATTTACAAGTCGGGTCTTGTACAACGTCGCCTTAGAGTGGAACTAAGAGACGGTATAAACTACTATCTTGCTTAGCCAAGATAACACACATCAAACACACTACTTGTTGAGATATATTGCTATACGCAAAAATGCTTGACAGGTCGCAACACATATAACGGCAAGCTATTCAGGAGAACTTTTCAACTTATCAATCAGGAGGTGGCTATCAGTCACGCCTGTGGGGACTATGTCTACGCTACTAGTCATCCACATTCAGCAAACACAGTAAGTGATAACGTTTCGAAATATTACTAACAAGTTATCATGCAAACTGCTGTGTATAAAACAGGTCCATGCGACGAAGTTCAAAGCGAACAAGTCACAAACAACAACTCCAACAAGTTTCTAAAACATAGAAGCTGAGGTGCAAACTGGCTCACATATGAGTTCAACAAGTCAAAAAGATGACACAAATCAAAGAAGTCCACCATCCCTGACAGGGCTAGGTGGAACAGGCAAATGTTGCACGCTAGTATCACCACCATCTTCTCCAAACAAAAACGCAAAGTCAGATGTTGCAGCATCTAAGCGACGAAGCTCGGTAACTTGCCTAACAGCAGACTCCGCATATGGCCCCAACCTTTCAAAAGGAAAGCCAGGGGCAAGAACACTCACTCTACGAATAAAATCCTCAGCAAACTCGCAGAGCATAGGAGTGGCCTTCGCTCTAGCAGCAGTATTAACTGCACTATCAAATCCAGGAGTCGAAGTGAACTTGCTAAGTCCTTCTTCAATGCCAGCCTTCATCTCTACCTCACAAACTTTGCGGCAGGCAACCTTGTGCTTGCCTACGTTATCTGAAATCAACTTCTCAATGGCGGCATTCTCGGATTCAAGCTGAATAACACTGGCATGATCAGCCTCATAACGCGCATCAAAGTCCGTCTTCTTTAAGGAAAGACGACGCACTTCATCCTTGGCATCCTCAAGCTCTTTGGACAAAGCGACAGCTCTGTCAGCAATGGCACGGTTCTCCTGAACAAGCTCTAGCACGAAAGAGGCCATATGCACCATATCGGAAACAACCTGAGAGTAGGAGCACAATAAACATATATATTCGGGGGCAACAAACATAGCAAAATAAAATAAAGAGATACTCACAGGAGCAAATCCAGACAGTGACCTCTCAACAAATGCCCGCGCCTCCTCGTCACCCGAGGGCCGGACAACTCGATCTCCAGGGGGAATCGAGCGACGAAGAACACGCACGCCGACTTCAGGCATGCTCATCTGGGAGTCCTTGGAAAAAGTAACACCTCCCGCCACGTATGGCATCCACCTGTCATCTAAAATATCTCCATCCAAAGGACGAAGCAAGTCTGCACGTCCAAGCGGGGGTAACGCTACATGTAAAATAAGCAGCATTATGCAAAAACCAAGTATAAAGCATATAGGGGTATAGAATAAAATGTCCAGCTTATACCAGAGAGTGTAGAACGCTCCACCTCGGACCGCTCCTTCGAGCAGGGGGCAGCCAACACATCCTCATTACCACCAACTCCCTTCCTTTTATGACAGGAAGGAGTTGGAACGGTCACAGTAGTCTTCGGACGCTTCGAACCGCTCGAAGAACGCGCCCCAGTGGTGGACCGTTTGGAAGAGTCAGGTGCAGCAACAACACGGTCAGTGACAAGCGCCGTACGACCTGCAAGTAACGAAAAAGTTACAACCCGATCAAGAAAATAAGAGGTTGCCCCTTCAGGAAGCTATCTACCTGCGCCGCGTCCAGAAGTCGCTGATACTCCGGAAACAAGTGGGGGAACGATCCTCCCGCTAGAAGCAATCTTACGAGCGGCCGCCGTCTGCAAAGACGAGCTTTTTCCGTCAAACCAACCTACAGTGCAACACGGAAAAAGTTACAAAAGTAATCAAACATACCGAAACTGCAGAGGGGAGCACATGGATCCCCGCATCGATCAATTCCTGATCTGACGCACGCAGTGAACAAGTGAAGCTACGCGATTGTTGACAACGATATATCCTTTTTATCACTTCTCTATCCGACAGGGAAAGCTCCCGAAAAGTAGGTGCAGGATCAAACTTCTGAATATAATCAACATCCCAAGTCGTCCCCGCATCATGAACAAAGAAATAATGATGCTTCCAGTGATCGGCAGACCGATCCGCAGTAGCAACCAATCGATAACTGGGATCCCACTTGGCTTCTCCAAGTCCAAGCCCTTCAAAACCGTCGCCCTGTAAGTTCGGCCAACGAACTCTCACGCCACACAAGCCCGCCGAGTCTGAACTCCTAAGCTGGTAAAAACAGCGAAAGAGAGTGCGAGAGTAACACCAGGACTGCTGGTGAAGCAACACTCTGAAGCAAGTCCATACTCGAATCCCGTTGGGTGTGAGATCTAAAGGGGAAATTCCATAACCACTACAAAGATCAACCAAGTCGGAGCAGTACGGAAACCGCAAACCCTCCCTAACGTGTGATGTGTACACGACAGATAAATCCGCGGGTGGAGGAGTAGCATCCCCTAGACTACTATCAGGAAGTACCTCGAAGGGGTAAAAAGCCTCGGTACAAGCATCAAGTCCCGAAGCGCTAGCATACAAAGTGAACAAGGATCTATCCAGGCGGTTAGTATGATACCCAACCAATGCCTCAGTCTCTCCAGGAGGAGATACCCCACTAGCTACACCCCCGTCGGTATCCAAAACACTATCTGCCGGTAAAGCCGGACCGACGTCCAAACCATCCCCTATATCAGAAGAAAAGGAAGTCTGCGATAAAGGGGTGACAGACTTACTCATTATACCAACACGTCCAAAAGGAAGGCAGCTCTGCAAGGAATTGCTACAATCTCACAACCTGCAAAGAAACAATCAACATCGGTGTGTGTATCAGTATTAACGCATGTATCATCCATACATGTCGACAAGGTTGCTCGTCGACAAGAAGAAAATATTTTCTAAGTGTTTCCATGTACGTACATACATGTCGACAAGGTTGCTCGTCGACAAGAAGAAAATATTTTCTAAGTGTTTCCATGTACGTACATACATGTCGACAAGGTTGCTCGTCGACAAGAAGAAAATATTTTCTAAGTGTTTCCATGTACGTACATACATGTCGACAAGGTTGCTCGTCGACAAGAAGAAAATATTTTCTAAGTATTTCCACGTACACACGTACATGACGACAAGGTTGCGCGTCAACAAAGGGAAAAAATATTCTCTAAGTGTTTTCATGAACACACACATACACGTCGACAAAAATGGATTACATACAACAAATAGCTATGTCCCTTCGACACACCTACGACGCTCATCAACAAAGCTCCTACGACGACATCTATGGTAACAAACATTAAATATCGTTTGATTATTTTCTAAGTGTTTTAGCATACTTGCAGGCAATAACCCAACGACGCAACCATTAACACGCATACAAACATCAACGCGCGTATCAACATCAATGGGCACTACGTTCGAACGGGGAATACTATCTCAACTATACGCAAAAGCGAAAATCGCCTAAGTTATGAACTAACAATGATAATAACGGCAATCAATCAGCGATTATTCAACATGCAAGCATCAACAAGCGGTTCTATACGGCAGCGACGAAAAATAACTTAGACAAACGACAATCCGGCGACACCCCGAATTCAGGCCGAAGCTTCTTTTTAAATTGAGGTTTTTAAATTACCTCAAAACAGGACGAAAAATATCACAATGGATTCCTCTCGTCGAGACGATTCCGGGAAGGTAAGGACCGCAGCGAGGCGAGGTCGGGAAGGCGGCGCGTGGGGCTCACGCTCCGGCGAAGCTCCTCCACTCGCGGTGGCGCGTGAGGGTGCGTGAGACGTCCCCTGGAGAATCCGAAGGTGGCGCTGGAATCGTTGGGACGAACCGAGTCGATTGGTGGTGTCAATTTCCAAAAACAAGCAAAAAATCAGACTCGAAACTGTCAAAACGTATTTAAGCTCCACGACGGCAAAGAAACTTTGAACACAAAGGTAATTCCGGGAAAGGGTAAGTGAATTACCTGCAAATGGATGGAAATTGGAAGCTCCCAAGGTGGTGGAAGGATAAATGAGAATATGTGTGTTTACTAATTCCTAAGAAGATGCTTTGTGGATAAGGATCAAGGATTAGTTCACCTACACACAAGACTAAACCC
This sequence comes from Clarkia xantiana subsp. parviflora, assembly GCA_036873135.1. Taxonomy (NCBI): domain Eukaryota; kingdom Viridiplantae; phylum Streptophyta; class Magnoliopsida; order Myrtales; family Onagraceae; genus Clarkia; species Clarkia xantiana. The sequence goes on along the minus strand of JAPTYO010000010.1, from coordinate 10,353,991 downwards.
CTACGGTATACTCTATCCTCTCCTCTCAAGATATTTACTCTCATACGTATCTTGACATCATTCGCACGTCACGCTCGCATGATTCATGATTTGGAAATCACTTAACCATTTTAGAAACATACAATTTCTATTTTCTTGCATTACATATTTGCGATCTTGCCACGTCCATTATTCGTGCATACATGTCGATAGACGCATGCTCGCATAAATGCATTTCCAATTCCTCGTGTCCCCGACAATAACCATGCTTGCACGTCACATATATATTACCCATCACACTAACCATAGTGACAGGAAATAAAGTCGTTAGGCCGGAAAGTCAAGCGACGGACGGAATCAAGATACCTACACCCGACCAACGATCAAAATCGAAAGGTTAGCGTCAGACTCAAATTGGACAAATATCCTAACTTAAAATAGAGTCAAGAAAGGTTCTAAACCGTTTCTTGACTCGGGGGCAAGTGATGGATAAGTGTCCAATTCGGGTTCGTATTAACGCTTCGGGCCTCGCAAACACGTCAAAAATTACATCTCATCTCGGAAAAGCGTCTCCCAAGGGTCAAAACGGTCCGGAAACGTATTTACGCGTTTCCGGACCGGACATCCGGGTTGCAGCAACCCGGACGTCCGGGTTGCAAGCAATCCGGACGTCCGGATTGCTTGCAATCCGGACATCCGGATTGCAGCAATCCGGACCTCCGGATTGCATGCAATCCGGACCTCCGGATCGCACGGCAATCCGGACCTCGCCGAATTGCCCAATTTCGGCGAGGTCCGGGTTGCGCCACGGGTATTGTGCGATTGTCGTATCCGTGATTACCGTGTCCGCGATCGCCGTTACGTGTAGAGAAGTCAAGCTCATGTATTACCAATATGGACAACGGTTCCCGCTTGTTTTCTTGGACCGTCGTCAAACCGCTATAAAACCGGGTCCGGTCTCAAGGAAGCCTATAAATAGGAGACCTTGGCCACCCATTTTCGGACTCTCTCATTTGCCCAACTTTGGTATTTTGAGCTCTGACTTCTCTCTAGAATTCTCTCTCTCTCTAGAAATTACCCTTTTGCCACTATAGTAACTTAGGCATCGGAGAGGGCTCCGCTAGCACCACCCCCCCCCCCCCCCCCTCTCCGTGCTAGCATTGGTCCTTTGCGCAGGATCCGACGCACGAGGGTCACAGCCTTGCCGGGTCACAACCTTGCCGGGTCACAACCTCCGACAGAAGGGTCCTAAAACCCGCACAACCTCAGACGCGTCCTCGTGACCTCAGTCGTCCCGGACGCAACAGTCGCCTAGGTCCGGTGACCCTAGTCATGGGTCGGACCATGACTATGTCAATTTAGCCCTAGGGTGCGGTTGAAAATGTTTAGGGGCTAAATTGCAAAATTAAAAATTTAGGACAATAAATTTGAGGACTAAACTGAAAAAAAATAGAAATTTGGGGCTATGCATGTGCAAGTCACGTGACTATTTAACAGTCAAACTAATGGTCAATTAATTGATGCACCAAAAGTGGTACAAATTGCAAACGTATTGCATAAAAAATATACAAAAAAAAAAATGTTGCACCAAAAGTAAAAAATCGTCAAACATGTTGTATCAAAACACCTATTAAACCTAGCCCTAATGATTAAGTTTTTTTCTTTTTTTTGGTAAAATTAATAACAAATGTAGATGCAACTGCCACCTTAGTTGTCTGTCTCTCATGTCTCTGATATGCGATCTTATATACATGCGGTTGAATTGAAGGAGCAGTTGGCCTGTTTTCTATAGATCTACTACATCTGTGAATTGAGTGCTTAATATCAACCGTCGAGTAGTTATTACGGTGTCCTGCCGTGTCCTACATTAGCAAAAACAAATTGAAAACATTGTTGGTGTCGGTTGTGGTCCAGCTATCAATTACTAATGTAATCGAATTTGTAGGTATTAGATCAAGCAAATTGAGATTTGTGTCCAATTCTAAATACTAAGTTATTATTGTACAAATTGTTGGTTGTTCATTATTTTGGTATATATCTTCCCTTTTTAATTTTGAAGTTCGCGTATTAAAGCGTGCATCCTTTTGAAATAAACATACACTTGAGTTTAAAATACCACATTGGTTGATATGTATACAATAGAGCAGTACATAAGTTAGTGTACAATCTCATCTTATCACCGATTGATTTTAAAATGGAACCACACTTGCTTATATGGTTGCTCTCCGCTGACTTACTAGGCTTAGCTCGACCAAATGTGTATTCTAACACATCCCAAACAACATATATATATATATATATAGGATCTTGAGTATGACTGTTACATTACGGTTGCTTCTAACTAACTCGGATGAGCAATTTGAAATACTGCATCCATTCTACAATTATATACATACATAATAAATAGATCTGTATAGTTTATGGAATATTAATTAACTATACATACACGTATTAAGTCCCATGGACACACAACGCGATGATAGTACTAATTAATATTGGTGATTTACAAATTTTAACACATAATATCATTCGGTCCAATTATTAAAAACCAATTGAATTCTAGTGGGTTATATATATTGTTAAATTAAATTGTGATTTAAATTTTGGTGAAGCCTATTAGCTTACTATGTCCAAATTTCATGGGTTATGTAGTTAGAGCATCCGCAATGCAGTATAATTTAGTGAACAGCTCCTTCATGTGGCGAAGTAGGATGTCCACTTACATTGGAGAAGAACATAATTTGTTGTCCAATCCCTCCAAAAAGGATCCACTCTCTCACATCTCATCATTAATATTTCAACGTTTTATTTTATTAATCCTTTTATTTAATAAATATTATTACCATTTCAAAATTTTATTTTATTTGTCATCATTTTTTATTAATTATTTTATCTAATAAATATTATTACCGTTTGATATATTTGAACAGTCAAGTTATAAATTGTCAACATTCTACAAAACTAAATCATGTTTATGAATTGTTTTAATAACATCCAAAAGTCAGATTTATCTTTGATTTCTAACGGTTACAAAAATTCAATATATATCGAATTGTTTGCACTTCTCTTCATTCATTCTTTTCAAAAAGTTCTTTCAATACCAAATAATAATATGTATTTTTTTTTATTTCTATATATAAACTAAAATTTATGTGCATGTGAATATGTAATGATATAAAAGAAAAAAAAAATATTAGTATTATTAATAAAAAAAAATGTAGGACCAAGTTAGGATTGAAAATGGTAGACACATGGCGCTGATATGACATAAGTTAGGATATGAGTTGGGTTGTGCATTAATTGTGGATGCTCTTAAAACCCATTCAATCCAGTTTGTTAGAGAATGGTGTATTTATACTATAAGAGATTATTATTCTACGAGTTCGTCTTGTGCTTCTTATTAGTCTATATATGTATGCAATTTTCAAAATCACGTTAAATCTTGTATTGTGTATTTTTAATTTTTTTGCCAATAATTTTTTATAATATATATGCTAATAAAATAATAGCTTAAAAAATTAAATGTTAAAGTAATAATACTGACTAAGTTGTTATAATAGGTAATATTATTAATATCTTATTCTAAAAAGGAATATTAAAATGACAGATTATCAGCATTCCATACAGTCATATTACAAACTACGAAAACTAACATTAAGTCGTTTAATTTGTCAATAGATGCAATATTAAAAAAAATATATAATAATAAAAAATAACTAAAACTGGCCATTAGAATTGAGGTGATACGTGATATAATAGAATTACTAGCTAAACGGATTTCTGTAAAAGGCCTGTAGGCCCAAATATCGAACGTTCTAATTCAACCGTTTATGGGTCCTACGATTTTGGTAACGGCTCGGATTTCGAACTTTCAAATTTTCGAATTCCCCCCTTAGTTTCCGCCTACATCATGTAGGCCCAATAAAGTTTATTCGCCGCTACCTTTGCCACGCGTCACCATTTCACTGCAGGAAACCACAGAGTGGGAGCGGTTTCGTGAAGATCAGCAAGCACTGGATAACTTTTACGGACACGTGTCACCTGCTGGACGCGAGTAGTTTAGGTTAGGTCGTCTCAAAGTTTCCCGCCTAAACGGGAGTGAGTGAAGCAGAATATAAAAATGAATTTAATTAATTAATTAAATTTGAGTTACTACTTTTCTGGTTAGGGTATATAAAATCTCTTCATCTTTCATCTTCCACCCTCCATCATCCCAAAACTTGCAGAGCGAAGATCACTCCCACCGAGGTTTAGTTTCTTTCGATACCATCCACGCTACGCTAGTCTCCCATGGAGGAACCTGTCAAAGAGCAATCCATTGTCTCTGGTAATGTCCTAACTCTGATGCTATGTATGATGCTGTTCTGGTAATCGGACGTTCGATCGATGACACTTTTGTGGTTTCTGATGCTGCTTAGGTAATGGAGAGTCAGCAAAACCGACGTTGCTACGCTATTCACTTCGATCGGCCAGTAAATCGAAGGAGCAGAAGGCTGAATTAGTGAATTCCTCTGCGTCTAGACGGTTAATTCTTTTAATCTTTAGCTTTCTTATCAACCGCCAATTTATTGCTTTGCTTTCACTCTGATTTGAATGTTCTACTGTCTGAAACGTAGAAATGAGACGTACTGTTGTTGTATCACACCGATCTCTTAGTAGTGAAACTGAACTGCATTTTGCTTGAATGATTGATCCAACTTTATTCTTAGCTTGTGATTTTGCAGAATTGGCTTTCAAAACTTGGGTTCATGGCTCTTTAATTTTTACTTTATGGATGTTGCTGAATTTTCGTGAGGTATAAATATGGTAACGTTTTTGTTTCATTCTCTGGATACTTGTATATAGCGTATAAAACTTGAATCATGTCACCAGTTCAATGTGGATTCCAAAGAAGCATGGATTGCGCACTGTGTCTATCTGGATTTTGGATGCGACCTTGTTTTCTTTTGCCATATACTTAATACTATACGGGTCTAATCTGCGAGTTCTCAGTTTTATTATGTGCTTGAATCATTTTGTTTGCAGCTACTAACTTCTCCTGAAATGTGTTCAATTCAGGGCAAAGGCTTCTTCATCTGTTAGCAAGAGTGTTGGAGTTCTTGACCTCTCTACGAAGGAGAAATCTGCAAAGCCACCCAGAAGGCTGTCTGTTCCTGCTAAAAGTGTGACCCCAAATACTAAAGTAGTTGGCAACATCACGCCGATTACAGAGACAAGGGCTAGGAGGTCCGCTACTACTCGTCCTAAGAGTGACACACCTATTTCTGACATCTCCAGATCATCTACCTGGAAGAAGTTCAGTGTTCTGTCATCTGCATCATATTGGTTGCAACAGATCAAGCTCTCAGAATCTGCTGCTAAGCATTCACTTTCCCTTGGATTTTTCAAGCTTGCCAAAGAGGCTGGATGTGAGGTATAATCCAGTTAATGTATTTAGTATCTCAAATAATTTGCTCTATGAATTGAAATCGGAAACAAGTATTAACCTTCCAAACCATTGTGCTAATTGCTATCCCATGGTATTTGATATTCTAGTGAACTGTGTTAAATTAGAAGAGTAACACCTAGATTTGCTTGTCAGCCCCTTCAGAAAATGCGGGAGGAGCTTAAGTCATATGTAGGAAGGCATAACGATAATCTTACTGAATTCAAAGAAACTGTGAAGGAGCTATTTGAGAGTTATTACACTATCGCGGAGAATCCAGAGCAGCAGTTGCAGGTGTCTGAGACATTTTCTCAGGTGCCAGAAGAGGGGTCTCGTTCATCGGATGATGAAGTCCGTAGCTCTTCTTCTTCAATGGGGGCGAGGAAGATGAAACCCAAGTCCTTGAACACTAATGCAGCTCTAGCTCCCAAAGTGGCTGAACCTGCAAAAGAGACATCGAAAAGGAACCCTTCTGTCAAGGCTAGTGAACCTGCTAACAAGAATGCCGCCACCTCAAAGTCTGTTCCAACAAGAAAAGTGCCGAAGAAACCGCAGAAGCCAGTGAAGGAAGAACCCCAAATTGAGAAGGAAAAGGTGAAGAGGCAAGGAAAGAAACCTGAAGCTGAAGAAGGTAGCGCGATGAATTACTAATGTCCTTTTTAAAATAAGTAAGCTAATGTTCATGCATCCCTCAACTCATGGAATTGTGTTTCAGTTTCAGTTGCAGGAACAGATGTGAATTCGCTGCCCTCTCAAGATATTATTATCGAGAACAAAGAGAATGTGGTCAGTAATTCTGCAGTGTCCTCCCTCATTGCATATAGGTTTTCAGTCTCTTAATCCGATTTTGTAAATTTGTATGGCAGGGTAATCAGCCGCCAGAAGAGGTTTCTGCAGAAGTGATAATTTAAGAGAGCAGCAAGAACTGAACTGCTTGCTTGGCTTGGTCTAATGTTTTTATTTCCGCATATGTGCTCGGTTTGTCCTTCATCAGTGTCTTTTTTTCCCAGTGAGGGCTTCCTCTGTATAGAAAGGTATGCGTTTGTCTGGTTGTTAATGTGGAAATGGTTACTTGATGTTTGAATTTTCAGTCAAGAAGATACTGGTAATAGTAATCATATTGGTCTCCAATCTTTAATTCAGAAATCCGAATGACTTATTATGCATTCTTGATGCATTGCGCCGAAACAAAACACTCAAAGGTTTGATATGGCCTAAAAATGAAGGGTTATAGAATAATATAGAATGGTATACAGTTACAGACCAACGTAAAACAGGTTGGATAACGTTAAAAGAATCAAACACTTGTGCGGTTTTCCCTACTAATTAAAATTTGTTGGCAAATGATATATATCTATTGTTTTAATAGATAGTGTACTGCTCTTCCTCTTCTTTTTTCTTCACCAGCCGGCAAGTAGTTTTTGAACCTTGGAACTGTTGGATGACCGACCACCTTTGTCTTTGTATGAATTCCTCGAGGCGATCGTCTTTCTCCCCCTGTGAGCAGCAGCTACGGCTCGCCTCCCATGTTTATTCAACCTTCTATCCAATTCCCCATCACCCTGAAACTCAAAAGAAATCAAATTAGTCTCCTCACCCGAATGAATAATTGATAACCTTTTCAAATATTGTCTGGTAGTGCAAAATTTACTACCTCTTCAGAACCATCATCTTCATCTCCATTGGAGCTGCTAGATTCGCTTTCCTTCACTTTTTCGTTATCTCCTGTCTTAAGAAGCGTAGAGTTTCAGTTTTACAAATTAGGATCTTGAAACAGCAATGTTAAAGATGTAACATTTTGTGTACTGGATTTTGATGGGAACCAACCTGTTCCGATAGTTGCAGGGAATCAATGTCTTCAATAACTGTTTTACTCAATTCGTCATCACTTTCTGCATCATCGTCTGAAGCTGCATCCTCGTCTTCTTCTTTTTCAATGAACTGTTGCATTTTATTAGAATAAACAGAATGGATCGGACCAACCACAACAAAACCTTTATACTAGTTCTACAAACACATTTTGAAATAATCATGGACTGAATCAACTAACAGTTATTCTCACCACAACCCTTTAGTAGCAACTCTCAGGGGCTTCTTATATATTATCAGCAGGCAATTTTTTAATACAGTTGAAACATCAAATCATAATATGATTGATATACAGAGCAGTCACTAGATCTTATTAATTGTACAAAAATTTGCAAAACTAACCTTCTCTATTTCTTGTTGATCCTTTTTGGTAAATCCACTGGCGGCAAGGTCCTTGTCTAAAGAGCCGGCAGCTTTGTTTATTGACGAAAAGCTCGGTCTAATGCTGTCTTCTATATCGTTCTCTGACTCTATTTCCTCTTCTAATTGAAGATTATACCTGGATAATAGTTGAGAAATTAGACAATACATGAGAAGTAAATTAATCAAACATGAAGCACAACTGATGGAAAAATGGAAGATACTAAACTATGCAGAAACCGAAAGGAATGCGTTTTATGTTTATAGAACTCCAAAAACCGTAATTGTAGTTGATAACAGATATCCCATCATTTAACGGATATTCCACACAACAACTAGAAATACAAACAAAATCAGGCAAGCAGAAGTATGCGGCCAATAAAACATTTTTCTAAATGAAAAGGGCAAAGTTAACCAACCTCTTAGCGAAGAACTTAAAGATGCATTCAACATCACGATCAAAGTACCTGATATTCGGATGATGATATTAAACTAAATCCAATATCATTACCAGCAAACTGAGCAGGAAAATCTATAAGTTTGTTACTGAACCATGATATATTTCTTACATCTGTGCATTGTGATGTGAAACAGACACCATCTGAGGGAAATCAATCATTGTCACCTCCTCATCATCATTGATCTACAGAAAAATATTTGGTTATAAATGTAAGAGCTAGCTATTGGAAGCACAGAACCCCATAATAACTATTACACATGAATATATCTGATATAGGATAGAATATATTATTATTATTAGGGTTAATATTAGTAATAATGTTAGATACATTATATCTATTATTAGTGATATAGTTAACTATTATATGTCCTATTGTTATCAGCTAGAATATGTTATCTCTGGAGATTGTACTGGTCTAGTCCTATAAGGGACAAGTTTACTAATAAAACGATTAGTAGAAAGTTATTTCAGTTATAATTTATCTAGTTTAGTTTTCATTTTCGTTCTTTCAATTATCTAGCAGAGATCCCGACCCAAAACAAGAACAGCCAGGAAATGACTGTTGTTACTTAAGGCTATAGCTGGCAAGGTCTGATACTGAATCTGCTAGTACACAGTTAGCAGTAGCTTGCCATTTTTTCTTGACAAACTTACCAAACACAAACAGCTAACATCATTGCAATCTTGATAACAAAAATATCAGTCTTTCAAGACATACCATAATGTTGAATTCGTTGAAATCACAGTGGATAAGTCCATGTTCTGCCAGACGAACGACCATACCAAGGATCTTTTCAAACACCGTGTCAGGATTTGTTAGCTCCTTTACCTGCACACTGCATTGACCATCAATTAAATGAAACAACACAGTAAATACACTCCAAAGAATTTTCTTCGACCAGACACTCTTAAAGAGTAAACGCGAGCAAGACCAATGTCAAACTTTTTAAAATGACAATTCACTGTAACAGCCCCTGACTCCAGCTAAGGAATCTTTTACAAGGCATACATACGTGGATTGCACGAGATTATGCCTCAAAAGTCTTAATGGATCTTTTAGGTCCCTTAGTGCATTCAAGGCAGCATTTTCCAAAACCTAATCCAATGAAGGACATCCGACATACAGTACTAAAGGATGACAATGCTCATAGATTTTGTATTGTAATAATAATGGTGAAGGATAATCCCAGATCCGGTTGAAGATAAAATTAAACCCTTCTAGGAAGCATAAATACAAATATTTACTAGGCACGTGGAAGAGATAACAAACCATTTCTTACACTAGCAACATGATTCTGCTGTACAGAAGACTAAAATAGTAAAATCATAAAGTTGGAGCTACAGTTAAGTCGAGAATTCTACACTTGTACGAGTTAGAGCTATAGCTAAGTCTGGCTAAGAGAACATATATGAAGTGTTCAAAAAGGAAAACTCGTACAGTGGGTAACCCTGGATGAGAGACATAATCACGCAATGTCTGTTGCAGTCCACAGCATTAGGAACAGCGAAACCATGGTCTTGTAGGGCCTTTAAAAAAACAATAGCATGAATATCAGTATTGATTGACAGAGAAATTTTGTTGTGACTACGACCTACATAGAAGGCTTAGCATATGGACCTTCATAAAAGCAAATTCTTTAAGTGCAGCAAGTCTCGACAAATACAGCCAATTGTAGCTTCTACGATGCTTCAAATAATCACGCTTAGCTTTAACGGCCCTAAAAGAAACTCTGCCAAGTCTGTGGAGCTTCATTGCCATAATGGTACCATCTTCATTGGCAACCTCAAATATATCTTGAACAAAAGAGAGACAATTATTTAAGATTCTTATAGAAGAATTAAAATTTCTTCCCAGGTTCATATTTACATCATAGAACTTCCTACCAACAAGATATAATTTTCTTTATGCTTGATGCTGAAAAGGTAACCATTTTATTCAATAAAAAAATGGTCAGTGAAGGGAAATTACCGGATTCCTTGCCAACACCGATTTGACGACCAACAGAGCAAAAGACTCCACGATTAACCATAGTCTTGATAGCAAGAAAGTCGTAGCCGAGGTAAGTGAGCCGAAAACCATCGTCTACATTACCAAAAGTATGAATTTAGACATATATATATATATAAACATTTTAAGATGCACCATGTATGCACATTCAATGGTAGTAACTACTTACACTTGGAAGCATCGTGATGAACCAACTTATGCCTTAGCAAGTTCTTCAAAACTTTGTATGTACCTCCATGCCTATGATTTTGATAGTTTATATAATTTCAGTAACATATCTACATATATAATAGTAACGAATCATTAATAACTGAAACTCCAGTTGTCATACTTTAGAGCTGCAATGCGGTCTATAAGCTCTACCGGGACAATTTCATGCTGAAACAAGAGAGAAACATGCTTCAATTCAAAGATACTATTCAATTACAACACAATAAAGTGGTATAAATTAGAAATCACCAACGTTTCGCATGCCCATCTCGACGGCGGTGAGAACCCTAAAGTCTTCCTTGGAGAGGTACCTCAAAACATCGACGTCCAGCTTCATCTCTGCTTTCTTAAAGTTCCGACTAACAGTCCACCTCAAAACTAATCCAAAACAACTACTAAATTCAGTCGAGCAGCTGGAAGCGAATAAGGTTGTAACAGAGGGTGTGAATCGCAGCTAAGAAAATATCTTGGAACTCAGATTCGAACTGATAATTAGCGGGATGGAGTAAACTCGCTGCTATAATCTGCGGTAGATCACGGAAAAGGAACGATTGAGAGCAGAGAGAAGAGGAAGGAAAAACACAGTCGGCTGAAAGAGGAAGAAGAAGAGGGAGTTATCGCTTCAGTTGAGAACTTGAGAAGGGTGTCGATGTATAGTGGCACCGCAATCGAATAGATTTTAATGGGCTTTTCTAATGGGCCCATATATCAGACCTGCTCTTTAATAGAGTACATCAATTAAAACCAAGTTATATATGTTATATTGAAAATTACATAATAATAATATATATATCTATATATATATATATATTAAGCAGAGATATATATATATTAAGATCAAAATTATATAATACAACTTAATTATGTGGATTTTTTATTTTGCATTTTTGAAGTTTATAACCGTAATTATGTTTCATATCTACTATATTATATTAATTCGGCACCGGAAGTCATCTGACTGACACGTGGACAGTCCACGCAGTCATCGTTTCCTAATCTAATCGGAGTTCTCTAATCTACTATATTATATTAATTCGGCACCGGAAGTCATCTGACTGACACGTGGACAGTCCACGCAGTCATCGTTTCCTAATCTAATCGGAGTTCTCTAAATTTAGATACATAATATTGATTGATTGAAAATTAAGAAGTATTTTAATCTCCTTTTTTGGTCTCTACGCAATTTAAAGAAACAAATTAATTAAAAGTTTCCTTTTAAATAGTAAATCTATACACTTTGGTTCCAGAAGATCATAGGCCGCCACGTAAGCTGTATATATATATGTAAAAAGTTAATAAAAAAATCTATAGTTTAGGAACAATATAAAAATAAATCACGGCAACTAAAATATAATTAAGAAAGAATATCAAAGAACTCACGGCAATTAAAGTTACTAAACCAATATACGCTATATATATATATATAAAAGTACAAAACATTAAATAACAATATTTTTTTTGTTACGAACTTAAAGAAAAAAAAAAGACAATGTATATATATAGACAATTTCAAGAATTTTTTTGTTACGAATTTAAGACAAAAAAGACAAGCAATCAATATACATAGACAATTCCTTAACTTATGTAGTAATCCATCGAGTTAAATCTAGGAAATTTTTGTATTTGTATATTCAAATACTTCTTACCCTATATAGCGTCTCCTTTTCCCAAGCTATATATAAGTATCGTGAGTTAATATGGTCATTGGAATAGCATGGTAAATAACGTGACATGTAAAAGCATAAAAGCATGTCACTTAAGGTATCAACTTTATATGGTTGTATATATATAGTCATTGGCATAACTTTTGTAGCAAAATAATATTAATATACCAATTTCTTAATCATCCACGACTTCTTCTTCTTCAAAGTACACTTAATTTTTTACGGTTGTCTTTTCTCTTCATCAGGAGCTATGTGAGAATTCACAGTTTGGGATTTCGAGATTTCCTGTTAAGCTTTTGTTATCACTACACCGACTCATAAATTAAATGTTATAGTTATTAGGTTGTTACTATAAGAAGCTACAACATTATTTTTCAAACGCAAGAAGATCAAAGTTTTCTCTGATCCTTTTAAGTTGTCTTCACCGGTAGCCATCCTGGAAAGTGTAAGTTTTTGTTATGATTATTTTGTCAATCTTTTGTTATGAATTCACTGACTCAAAAATTAATTGGTTCAATTTTTTGGGTGTTACGATGTAGTTGAAGAAACTTTATAGTTGTACGTGGGAGGATACAAAATGTGTTGAGGTTAATCGTCATGATCAGAATATATGTTAGACAACCACGCAACAAGTTCCAACAACTACTTCAAGAGGTTAGTTTCTGGTCATTCCCTTCAGTTCACATATTCAGTCTACAAAATTAATGACTATTTAACCATATTTTCAACCTCTTAATTTCGGTGCTTGCGTTCATGGTGGTAATGGTGATATATTAATATTAATAATTTGTTTTACATTACTCCGTAAGCCGATTTCATATGAAAATTCAAAGGTAGGTATAGAAACTCAAAAACATTATTAGACCTTATCTTATTAGATTACTCATCCTATGTAGAATGTCTTCTGTTTATCGTCTAAAGATGGAATCTTCCTTTAATATGATTGGAAATATTAGGTTGATTGTATATTGGTATTTAGGTTTTTATAAAATACTATGATTTAAGGCGTTATTTTTGTTTGTTCTTTTCTGAGTAATAATAAAATTCTTTAATGATTGTAACATAATATTGTCGGCAATAAAAAAACATAATATTATATTATTGTAAGTTTTCTATTTTATTTTATTTTAAGGTTGTGTTTTTACTTTTCTTTAAATTAATATTTCAGTTTTTATTTTTAAATTAATATTTCTTATGATGGATTTAATTACCTTCGAGTGTAAGCAAATATTACTCCACAATACAATAAAAATGTAACATTTAAAACATGGCAAAAGGTCGTACTGTATTTTTATTTTTTATTAGTATTCTATGTTTTTTTTTTCTGTTTAAGGCATTGGGTAAACTAAAATTGTGGTGCTTTATTACGATATATGAGTTAAGAATATTTTTTCTCATATTTATTTTATACTCTATGTAAATTAATATATATATTATTAATAGTTTCTACTTAAATAAATCATCTATACATAGTTAGAAACTTCTAAGACCACCACTTAAGTGAAACGCTAGATAATCACCGGAAAAAAAAAAAAACAATTATAGAAGGAATTTTTTTGGCAAATAACTATATTAATTAAATATACTATATTTGTTATTTAAATATGCGCCCATTTATTTATTTATAGAATATTAGTTTTTTTTTTTAATCTTATCACAAAACATTTATATTTTTACAATTATAATAATCATCTAAAATACTATGTAAGTTAATATTACATATCATTATTTAAATAAAACAGATATTAGGTAAAAAATATTATAAATTAACATTGAAAACTAAATATGTATGTCTATTTAAGAAAATAGACGAATACATTAAATATGACACATTAGTGAACAATAGAAAATTCTAAAACTATATAATGACAATATTTATGAATTTATTTTTGATGAAATTATACCGTGATGATATTTGTTTGTATTTTTTATATGATATGATATGATAAGCTATCCTTTTTTTGAAATAAAATTAGTAAAAATTGATACTTTATAGAAAACGAACCATTAGTGTAAATACATTTTAACTTTATCAATTTTGAATTGCTATACATTTTTTATTAAAGTATTAAGATAAATCAAGTATTTTTTATCCTCGCGCGGTGCGCGGGGTTAGCATATAGTATTATAATTACACATTTGATTTTTAAATTTCAGTATTGTCACTTTCATTGAGTGTGATTAATTATCCAAATTATATTTTTGTAGATTAAAATTAAATTGATTTAGATTATTTGGTATGTGTTGGGTTACGATTATAAGGACAGATCAATGCATATAAGTCGAGAGCATGCAAGTCGAGACTTATGAAAAAGAGTCGACGACTAATCATACTCGGAATGAAGAAACAAGAGTAAATAGTCGACACCAAATATCGGGAAGGTCGACGACTAAGGTCCTTGAAGACTGGCGATAAGTCTGCTCAAAACTCCCATCTCTTAAGGCAGGAGTCGAGTCGACAACCAAATACTATGAAAAAACCTCTTAAGGAAATGACAACTGGCAACCTGCTTACCACCTCAGAGAAAACCCTTACTCTTAAGGAAGGGGCGGGTGGCGACCTGCTTCAACCGTCGGAAGAAAACCTTCCTAGCTAAGGAAAGGTGGGGTGACGACCTGCTTATCACATGCTGACACCAACTCTGGACAGAAACCCTCCCAAGAGGGCAGCCGCTATTTAAAGTCGGTACACTTCCCTTATAAATAGGGGAACACTTTCATGATTTGTTTAATTACATTCACATATACTTTTATAATATTCTCTTAAATTCAAGTACTGACTTAAGCTTCGGAGTGGAATCAGGGGTCATCCTCACCCATTTTCAGGTCCTCGACTACCAAAAGCATCTAAAGGAAACTAAGTACCTCTGAGGTCGAGATAGACACCTAAAAGAGCTAGCCACAGCTGAGATCTCGAAATCTATTTCCAGAAATTTCAGGCCACGTCATTTTGATCACAACAGTATGTAAATGATTAATAATATATGACAAAAAAAAATGTAAAAAGGTAAATACATATCATTAATTATCAAAATTGTGTAGTAATGATAATTAACAAAATTAGACTAACACTAAAAAATCAGGACAACTAAAAAAAGTTGTTAATTAATGTCAAATCTACCGCATTTACAACAAATTACAACTTACTTGCACTTGGGTATATATATAATATCATAATGAACTTATGAACAAAATAATTAAAAGAAAATAATAAGGATAAATAAACTATAGTAACTTAGAGTGATCCCTGGCGTCATTTGGAGACGATGATGTAGATGAAGCATTATTCTTAGGGTTTGAAAGTGGCAATGAAGACTGTCTAAACACTAGATTCCTGAGCTGCTGCTGCTGCTGAGAATTGGTCGCCGCCGGAGTTGAATTGTTCAAAAAACTCGACCCATGCCCTACCGCCGGCGACGACTGGCCACCATGGATAGAGTTTATCAAGTTGTCACTGTTCCAATGCGACCTCTGCCTTAACCCATCTCCACCACCACCACCATGATTTCCCATAGTTGACCCCGATCCTGAAACCGTGCGTAACTGCGTGTTAATAAACTTATCGTGCAAAATTTACTGAACATGAATATCTATGATAAACCTATTGTGTCATCTTTACAACACACAAATATAGCACATTGTTTTTTGTGCAAATTATCGTGTTCAAGTTTTTCAATTTTTCAGTTTTTCGTATACTAATAGTGAACCAATACAAATAAACATTAGTATAATTATGTAGAACCGGTTATGTGCTGAATCGGTACTGGTTTTGCATTGGTTTTTTGTTTATAAAATTTAGTATAAAAGTTCAATAAAAAAAATTCGTAACCGGACTAAAGATGTTTTTTTTTAAAAAAAATCCTGAATCAGTTCAGAACCGGCTCTAAACAAACTAATTTTTGTTACAGTAAACCGGTTTAAAAAATTATTTATCTTTAGATTTGAATTGTTTAAAACAGTTCTGATTCAGGTCGGACCGGTTTTATACCCAACTCTATTTTCACATGTGAAATTATCAAGAAAATATCAAAATGACGAACTTGACTTTCGTATTGAATTCATATATTAAATTTTAGAATCCCTTAATGTAGACATACTTGGAAAAGTTTATTTTATTATTGTGCATATACTGATATGATACTAAACACAGAAATGCACAGAAATTAGTTACGTTAATCGTGTATGTGCTATTGTGTTATATTTTTATTAAATAATATATAATCGTCTACAAACACTATGTTTCGTGCAAGTTTGGGTCGCATTATTGTGTCATGTAAAAAAAATTGCTGGTCCTACCTCCGATAATTGACTGGAGAGCCGTAGCTAAAACCGACTGGAAATTCGGGTCGGTCGTGATCGCCTTGGTTGCAGCCGCAATCGAGTCCTGCTGGCGGTTAGGGTAGAGCTGCCCATAATTTCCAATGCCGCCGCCGCCATTGCCCCAAGAGATGGGTAGCGCGCTTATCGGCTCCGGCGAGCCGAAGCTTACACTCGTGGACAAATTGTACGATCTCGTCGGCATCGGAGAATACACGCTAGAACCGAACCGGCCGAAATTAGTACCGGAATTAAGGTTTGAGTTAGTGAGGTCGAGAGTGATCGTCGGGTGAGTCGGCGCCGACGATGACATTGAGGTGGTGTTTGGCAAGTAGAATTGCTTTGATCGGGACGGATCGGAGAGGTAGAAGTTGAGGCCGTGAAGATCGGTGGTGGCGTTCGGTGTTAGGCCTTGAATAGTTGCCGGAGAAGACGAGGATCCCGACAGTAACATCGATGCCGCCGCTGAGGTTGTCGAGGCCATTGCCGTGGCGGACACGGGGAGGGGGTGGTTGTGGCTGCCCTCGTATGTTGTTGTTAGAATCGACATGTCATCTGCGCATCTTTGCACCTGAAACAAAATTAATCAAACTTTAATTAACATAAAGATAGGGCTAATTAGTAACTTTGTAGCTGAATTTAGGGTTTAGATGATTTGCAAGTTTTTTGGCCAAAAAAAAAATGATTTGCAAGTTTAGTTTTCGATAAACAAACTGCTAGCTTAATAACTTATATTATATAAATGTTTATGAGAAGACAAATAGAACTGGGCACTGGCCGACTTTTTTGACTATACTAGGTTGCCGGTGGGTCTATGTTGATGAGGTCAATGCATGCGCTAGTTATTCGCTAAGTCTAGTCGGAAAAAACCCAAACCGTGAGCAAGAGTGCTCGACATTACGTAACGCGATGAGCTTAAGGTCGCCACTACTAACCCGTTCCTTTTTTATGGCAAAAAAAAAAAAAAAAAACTTATATAAAGTTGCAATAAGTTAATTTCGTGTAATGGTGATGGGAGTTTACATGTTATTTATTTTCTTAATCAAATTATTCTTTATACAAATGGGTAGCCGAAGTTTTAAGAAATTTACAATTTATTTGCTGAATTTTATTAAAAAAAAATGGCACTTTGTTAACTTTGGTAATAAGTTTGATGACTCTTGACATGCACATGCATGTCTCTATTACGATTAACAGCAAATTAGACGGATATGACAAATTACAACTTTATATAAGTTCTGTTAGCAAATTGTCTATATCCTCAAAATACAACAAGTAGATAATTAATCATATACTATTGACAATTTGTTACATAAATTCTAATGACACGTGACAATACATATGCATGCATGTTTTTGTTACTATTAACAGAAAATTAGACAGGTGATAATTTTCAACTTTTTATAAATTCAGCTAGCAAATTATGATGTATACCCTAAAAAAATCAACTAACAAGTGACTAATTAAGATGGTTTTTGTAGGTAAAACACATGTTTTTTAACAGTTTAATAATAATAATAATTGTAGTTACCTGTTTTCTCACTGGGCAGGAGGGTGCAATTGTGCAACGATAATAAGCTCGAGGACATGGATTCCCCTTTGAAATCTTCTGTCCGTATTTTCTCCATTGGCATCCATCATGCATCTAAATTTTTTTTTTTTTAAAAAAAAAATATATTTTCAGATAAATACATGGTTTAATCATATATATATATATATATTATATATACTACATCTACTATATATCTACTACATATATAAAAGTCTCAATGACCCTCACTCCATACGTCTCTTCAAATTTAAATTTTACCATAATCTACTACATCTATAAAAATCTCAATAACACTCATTCCAAAATCATGCCTCTACTCAAATTTAAATTTTACCATAAAAAATAAAATATTACATAAGGTGATTTTATTAAATATCAAGAAGTTTCTCCAATTTTAAATTTCAAAGACGTTTAGTAGTGTTTTAATTGAAGTTCATGCTAATTTACATGCTACGTACTACATGCATGTAATATGCTCTCTTTATTTTATTTATAAAAAAAAAGGCACATTGATTTGTTACAACCATCATTTATATTACTAAGTACATACTACATGCGTATCATTAGTACATACATGTCGATGGTAAACATGCACCCATCTATATGCACGACTGCTCTCATTATCGAGTGTGGTATTGTTTTTATTATTACTCTCATAACCACACATATTAGAATTGTCACATTCATTGAATATACTGTTCAGGCAAACTTAGTAGATTATTCAGCGAATTATTAATAGTTCTAGCTTCCTTAATTTTTATTTTTAAGTACGCATGTTGGAATTTGGTACACACGAGTGCATCGCAGGTGTGTATTCTCTAGTATATATATATATATTAGTATATATATATATATATGCAAATGAATAGTTATATGTACTAACCGTTGGTGTATCACATCTGGCCCGAACAGAAACCCTAGTTTTCTTAGCAGCATTTTGCTGCGAAACTTCATCATCTTCTGCACTCCTCTTCTCAACTTTAGTAGCCGGCGATATGAACTTATCGGTTTCCTCTTTTCGATCTTCGAAGCTATTTTCCGGGCTTATATTCACCGGGGAATTCGATGACGCGTTAGTTGTCTCAGATTTACTACCCCCTTTACTACAGTTTAGTGAAAGATCAAGATTTTCCTTATCAACCCCGAAAATCGGCCAATTCGTCGATACTGTCTTCTTCTTGTTTTCCGACGAAGACCCGGAAATGGTAGTAGGTCCTAAGCTTAAGGAAGTGTGGTGATCATGGTCTTCAAAAGCAACAAGAGGAGTCTTCTTCTTGTTGTTTTCATGATGATCACCTTGGTTTAGGGTTTCAAAGAAGTGCATCTGAAGTGTCTTGTATTCTCTCATTATGCGGTCCAAGTACATCTTTAGCCTCTCGTTTTCTTCCTTCACCTCAGCCATTTCGGCTCTTGTGGATTCGAGACGATCATTCTATTTTTCAGCAGAAAGTAAATTCTTAGATAAACTTGGTGTTTACACTAATATAATCACAATTCATACGCATTTCTCTTGTTTTTTAGGGTTTAGCAAGTTCAATAAGTTTTTAGAAAGATAAAAATTAATTATAAAAATACTAGCGGACACTTGTCACACATTGATTTTTTTTTTTTTTGCCATAAAATAGGAATTGGCTAATAAGTGTCGATCATAAATCTATCCCGTTACATAATGTTCGAACTCTTATGCTAACAAATATGTAGTTTTTTTTACTAGACTTAGTGAACTACCAGTGTATGCATTGACCCCGTCAACCGTAGCCCCAAATAACCTAGTATAGTCGAGATGTTGGCCTGTTAAGCCCAATTCTACTCGTTTTCTTATATATCTGACGGGTTATATATATGGATTATGCAGGACAGGACCTGATATTTTAACAAGATCACCACGAGAAGTTTTGTATACGAGATTTCGAAACCAAACCAGATGGGGTAAGTGTTCTTAACCACTTGAAACAAGCTCACCTAAGAATTAGGTCATACTAACTAGCTAGGTAATTAATTAAACATATTAATTAATTAAGGGTATATATATAGTTTTAAGGTTTACCTGTTCATGGTTGAGGTTCAAAGTAGTGGATGATGAATCGAGGTCACCAGACGAACTGATCTCCATCTTTAGGTTTTCTTTGGCCTGCTGATCATGGCTTCCCTTTTCAACCTGCAAAGACACCACCAAATTTACTAAAAATATTCAACGCAAAAGCAAAACCCTAGCTAGCTAGCTCTTATTGTTTTTCTTTTGGCCAAATAGTCATATTGTTTGAACGGTCAAAGTCCACGATTGATGGCTAATGCCGTTTTTTTCATTCTAGTTTTTTCATGATTCACCAAAATAAATTCAATGGTTTATCTGCAAAGAAAATAGACTTATTTGATAAAATATTAAAAATTCCTCATAAATATTGTATATTTTTTATATTATTTTTTTTTTTTTTGCAATTTTTAGACCGAAGACATTAAGATTAAAGGCATCCCAAAAAAGACATTTCTAGCGGGTTTTTTTAACTTAGTTTGACTCATTTTATCTGTTGAATCAACCAACTTCGAGTTTTAAATATTGTGGTTCAAAATATCATTGTACTTTGACAAAAACTATATATATTATTATGGAGGTAATTAAGTTCTTCCTAACAAAAATAGTTTGCTAGAATTCAAAATTATGAGACAAAAAATCTTATACAGTTTCTAATAGTTTTTCAAAATCGTGATATTTGATATATATATATATATATTTTTATAAAAACTTAGTAAAACTCACAACTACTTAATTATAATTTGTATATATATATATATATATATATAATCTAAGGAATTAATTATTTCAATTTGCAGAATTACCGTAATTAGAATTGCATCATATATACATTTGGATCGCATCCATATATATATATTATCAAGAACAATATATATATATATATATACTCCGTAATTAATAAAATAATAAAACAACAAACAAAAAATTCAGAAATGAATTGATATTTATGAATCGTCGTCTACGTACCTTGATCACTGCAATATCCCTTCCGGAAGGACGATGATGGTTTAGAGCTCTTGGCTTCTCCTTATCATCATCACCTCCATAACTAGATCTTCCTGAAACAGCAGCGTCCATATATATAGATAGACCGATATACCCCTATCTTCTTCTGTAATTTTCCTTTTTCTCTCTGATCAATATTCAATATCGATACAAAGCAGAAGAGACGTTTATATAGAAGCATGATTAGTATGGGAGAACTTGACTAGATCCCTTTTACAGAATAAACAAACGAAAGTTCAACTCTTCTCCCCGAAAATGTCAACACTTTTATCCAATTTGCACTAAAATACAAACTTCAATATTTTTTTTTTCCAACTTCATCATTAATTTTCTCGCTTTTTTATTTATAAATTAAAAAATCAAAACTGTGTCATACAATGTAGCAGTTCAATGCTTCATCATATAACCAGTTTCGGGTTTAAACTCTGCCGTGCTTTAAAAATGTAAAAATATTCATGATTAATATTTTACCATTTATAGACCAACTCAGTGCAAATATATATTTTTTAATATATGTAGAGTAAGTATATTACTGACTGCTGTTTTCAGATAACACCTCAATAACACCCGCGGAAAATATATATAGATAATCAACCTTTTCTCTGATTTATTCATCAACTATATAGTATTGAGAAGAAAAACAAGTGGGAAGGAAGGAATAAGAGAATTCAACTTCAACGCTATTATTATTATTATTATTATTATTATTATTATACACCGCCGCAATGGTCGGGGACCCCACATAAAGATGTGCTATGCGTACTACGCTACCATCATCGTGTGGAAAGTTCGTACAGCTACTTATATATTTATTATTCTAGAAAATACGCATGGCACTAATAATAATAGTAATGTGTAGTCCATAGTCAACGGTTTACAACTAGACCGTACCGTGGACTTCAAAACCGACCATTTTGTTCGCGTATATATATATATATATATAAGTCATGACCTCGGTTCTTCTTCTGGACATATACATGAAGAACATTTTTTTTATAGTGTCTCAACATCGACAGGAGCAAAACCTAGCAAGTTTATATTAGTGCAGTGTCATTCTAACACACACGTTACATATATATCTCTACTGTGTACAATCATTCTGAACACATATATATCTACCGAAGAAATTATTCATTACCTTCGAACCAACACATGCCAGAGAAGTGTTGCCCCTTCAGCCAACCAGTATATGACATGTATACATAAGTTAGCTACTTACTGCCACGTGTTTTATGCTGGTTCGGAGGTAGAGAATAATTTTTTATCTCTACTGTGTGTCCAGTATTTGCATGTACCGTAGGAATTCGGTGAATTAATGTGCAGTCGAACATCCAATTGTGCAACACATTTTGGGATCTCACCGTTAAGATCTTGATATGTGTCCTGAGTGTAATTAATTTTGTGATTTTTTTCTAAAACTCTAGTGAGATATTTGGTGAACCCTAAAAAAAATATTAAATCTAAAGTCAGACAGGATTTGTGACAAAAAAAAAAAGCTGCTGATCTAAATAGGGGTGTCAATGGGGCAGATCGGGGCAGATTCTAATAATACCATCCCCACCCAACGATCTTATTTCATACACCATAATTGCCCCAAAACCGTCGTGGGGCGGAAGTACTTAATAGTCATGCCCCGCGGGGATATCCACGGTGCATTGCCCCGCCCCACCTACTTTGTTAATTAAAAATAATTTTTAAATTTGTATTAATAATATTTACTTAAATTTACATAAAAGAAGCAAAGTAAAATTGTAAAAGTTGCAAATAGGTATATAAGTCTCTAATCCAACATAAAAAACTAAAACATGTAAAAATTGAGCAAAATTATTATTTTTTTTTTTTCCGATCAAAATTATTATTTCATGTAACTTATTATTTTAGATAACCAAATAGTTTACTAAGTTTCATCAACCACTAAAGAAATGTAAAAACAAAACTCCACAACGATATTATAATTAATTTTTTGTTATGACATCTTCTAAGACGCTCTATATTTTTACTTGGCTGTTAATGGAAAAAAACTTCTATGACCACATAATATTTCTAGTATTACACAATAACTCCTGAAGTTTTATAAAATTATATATACACCCCGGGGCGGAAGTTCGGGGCAAAACATCACGTTTACCACCTATTGCCTTGCCCCACGATTCTTTCTACCAAATTTGCCCCATAATCCACGGTAGCAACTACCGCGGGGCATTTTTCGGTTGGTGCACCGCGGGGTTCGGATAATCCATGCCCCATTGACACCCCTAGATCTAAATCCCACGTTTTGCTGCATTAATTGTGTCGTTGAAAAGGCTCGATAGGAGCGGTCTCGACTCGTAGTCGCACAGATCGTTGTATTACACAACTAACGGGACATACTTCGAGCGAGCAGTTGGTTCTATAAAGAAAAATGGATTGGTACTATCGCGTAAAGTGCAATCATATCTATTTTGGACGAGGTTAAAACCGAATGAATATCTTAATGAAAAAAAAAACACTTTGAGGTTTGTGTATGCTCGTCTTCGTTTAATTTGAAGAAAATAAATGTAACAATAATTTAGCCTAAAATTAAAAGTTCGAATAGTTACAAAATAGTCAAAATCCATATAGGATTTATTTATTAACCATATTAAGAACAAGTATACATATTAACTAGGGTTACCGAGACTTTGTGGGCGAATAATTAATGTGGATAAAAAAATGTTAATTATTAGCCCAATGATGCCCATATGCAAATAATTAATTAGTACTTAACCTTTCATCTTGTTCATTGGCGACATGATTAGTTTAGCTAGGGTCAGAATGATCAGACATTAATCAATTTGCTAATTGAGGAATAAATAATTAATTCGAATTAAAATAATAATGAAAGTCGTGCGTCTAAATTATAACAACAGTACTGTTAAATCTGGCGTGTTGACCTCCTGTATAGAAAAAGACATGCCTTCTTCAAGACTCAGATTGCATCTGGCGATGAGATAGTGGAACAAAACAATGCCAATTTTGCATGAAATAATTAACGGGATCATATGCATGTTTGTTTGTTTTATGTATTAGGAATACTAATACATTAGTTAATACTTTATTTATTTTTGCTTTAGTATTGATATTAGCTAATATATAAGTATTAGCTAATACTCATTTCTATAATAAATAATGTATTAGCTAAGACACTCAAAAATCATGTATTAGCTAATACATAATACCTAATGACCAAAACACCATTATTATATAACAACTACACCAACTTCGAGTCATAACATCGGCCACCGCGCGACCCTTGGCCGGACACCGGTGACCCCTTGGCGGACTTCGTCGATCCCCGGTCGGACTTTAATTATTATAATAATTAAAAAAATGTACATATATATATTTAGGGGCATTTAGGTCTTTTAGTCACTGTATTAGAATATCCTAATACAAAGTTCATCCAAACATTGTATTAAGATATCATAATACATGATTCAACCAAATATTGTATTAGTTTAGCATGTATTAGGATATCTTAGTCGATGCTTGTATTAGCTAATACATGCAAACAAACATGTCCTAAGTTTCAAAATCAGACTATGAGTAGGTGAACTTAAATTGGTGTTGTCAAAGGCTAGGCGATGAGGCGAGATAAAATAAATACTTTTGCCTCACACCTTTAAATGGACGCTTCAGTAGTTTTTCAACATTTTTTTGGTTTCTGTGTCCAATTGGTTAACTTTAAGGATTAAAATAATTAGAAATTTAGAATACTAAAATATTAGTAAGAATAATATATCGTTCTTGTGCATTTCTTCTTCTATTGCAACTTTCGTTTTCTTCAATAAAGAGTTCTTTTTAGTCTTTCTTATATGATCTTCACTTATTCTACATAACAAATACGGCTTAACTTTTATTATGAGCGTTTTACCAATGGTTTTACATAGATGTTTATGACTCTAACAAAGTTCGCATTTTTTAATAAGGCGATCGCCTCGTTGGCGCCATAAATTTAAGGTGACATTTACCATTGTCACATCATGGCACTTTAATTAAATGCTTGACAACATTGACCTAAACAATATGTGCATAGTAAGTATATGATTGCGACTACTGACTCATTGTTTTTAATTGCAAAACAATGTGCGTGGGCAATTTGACGACATGTATCTCGTGTAAAGATTAAGGAGTCCAATATATAGCTGCTCACTCTATCGATAACTCTCTAACAATATGTTTGTTTGTAAGAATATATAATGAAATATGAATTAAGAATCATAATGAAGATGTTTTGATTGTAAATAAAGTTTGAAATAATCTTTAATTCTTTATCTTCTATTAAAAATGACTATTGCATTACTCATTTCATATTCTCTATTTCATATTCTTCGCTCTCATTTTACAAAAATATGTAGTAGAAGATTTAGTTTTGCTTGTGAAGGTTGGTGTATTTTTCTTCTTCTTTTTTGCCTATGAAGGTTGGTGTAATTAATAAATACACTAAATAACCAGAATTATTAGTAGCTAAGGAGTATACATATAAAGGGTAGATCCATCATTTTTTTGGACAAAATAAAATAAATGATTAATAACTAAAATAGCTACGTGGATTAAATTAAAAATCGCAACTCAAATTTTAATTGTTAAAATTTTCTATCTAAATTTTCCGTTGCCGACTAAATTTGCCACATTCATTATAATTTATGATAAATTAGATAAACAAAATTAGTATGTGTTGATCTTGTAAGGTCATTCGAAAAATGAACTCGGTAATAAATTGAAATGATTATAATGAAATACCTTCGATTTGATGTGTAATTAAAATTTGGATAAATGTGTAATTAAAGATATTGTATTACATTCATTTTCGTTATATTTTAACGACAATTTTAGACGGAAAAGTATAAGTAAGGCATATGATATTTAGAACAGCTAATCAAAATAAAAATAACTAAGAAAAGCTGATCGTAACAAATTAAATGTATAATTAATTGGGACTGCTGTTAACCTCTTAACACAATTAACAATTAATAATTTATAAACTCCCGTAGACATTTATCAAAATAATATTGTTTCTTTACTGCTAAATCAACTTTACAGTGTCGGTACTTTTTTCTTATTCTTATTATTAGTTGACTTTTTTTGTGTTTTGAATTTTTGATAGTTGTAATTTGTGTCTCGTACAGTCGTACTATTATTTATTTGGATTGAGGAATTTAGAGGGTGAGGAAATTAAAGGAACGACCGTGAAGGAAAATCCTATATAGAAATTGAATAGGTTTTTTTTTTTTTTTTTTTCCGAGAAATTCATTCATTCATTCATAATGCAAATGTTCAAAGGGGATAAATTCCCGATTCTTTGTAAGTAAATCAACAAGAGAGGGCGGGGCCGCACAAACCCAATTAACATTACACGACCTCTTTCTAGATTGTATAGCAACTCAGTTCGCGCATTCGTTTTCTTCTCTAGGGATCCTTGACCAGATGACTTCACGAATACGAGTAGCTCGTTGTCGAAGGTTTTTTGCTTGCGTGGTGATTCGCCAATTGGTCTTGGTTTCTTCGGCCATAATGCTTTGGATGGTCTCCGACGAGTCCGATTCGATGATGAAATTGAATAGGGTTCAAATTATATTTTTTAATCATAATATATATATATATATTTAATAACTACCACAATGGTCTAAGTCAAGTTTATATTTTTCCATAAAACCCTTGAGATTAGAAAGTGGCATCCTTTGAAGTTTGAAACTATTATTCAGTATAGACGGTTATTCTTTTTACATGATCCGAATCTTCATAAATAAATAGTTATTATATATAGAAGTGGTAGGAAGAAATTTATTTCATCTCTATTAAATTATATAATTATACCACATGAAAAAATAAAAAATTTCAGAGTTAAAATTAATTATTTAGAGTAATACATTTATTATTCTTATTAAAATAGATATATTTAGGGATGGCAACGGGTCACGGGTACCCGCCGACCCGCGGGTACCCAACCCGATTTTGACCCGATGACCCGCCGACCCGCGACCCGCGGGGCGGTTTCGGGTTCACGACGACCCGCCGACCCGACCCGACCCGACCTTTCATTTTACATATATATTTAATATATGTATATTATATAAAACTATACGAGTAATATAACATATAGTCAAAATAACAATTATTCTAATGAACGGGGTGATTTATATTTGGATTATGAGTTAATTTAATAATTTATGATTTAAATTTGGAGTTGAATTTGAATACGGTAACATATAATTTAGAATTTAAGATTTAAAATGATAAATTATACCTCACACGGGTCGACCCGACCCGACCCGAAAGTGCATGGGACGGGTCCGGGTCGACCATATTGACCCGCGGGGTGGGTCCGGGTCTGGCGATACCCGCCCCGACCCGCCCCATTGACATCCCTAGATATATTCTTCTAATATATTAATTTCAAAAAATATTTTTTATACAAAAACGAGTTGTCAATATTATATGTATTTATAGTATTTCGGGCAATGTGTGGGCCGGGTAAATGACTAGTTTGTATTGAATCATATCACCTTTCCCACTCTTCGTTAGGGGTGGTAATTGCTGACACGACACGACGACACGATCTGACACGGACCTGCTTTTTTTCGTGTCTTGATTTACACGAAAATCTGACCGTGTAAAATAGATCTGTGACACGACTAGACACGTTTTTAGGCATGTCCATGTAGATCTGATCCGTAGGTCCACGATAGACACGCATCGAAACGACTTATTTGAAACTTAATATTTATTATTTATAAAGTTCAGTAATTGTATATTGTACAAAACTTAACACGAGATCTGTTTTGACACGAAAATTCTGTGTCTCGTGTCGTGTCCCGTGTGACACGGGATCTGCCATGTCAACTCCCGTGTTTGGAAAACCTGCAACACATTTAGCGTTATTTGGAAACGAGAGATCTATTGACACGTGTGTCACTAGCGACACGACACGATCTGATTGCCACCCCTACTCTTCGTGCTCCAGATTGTGCCTCACCGTTAAGACGTTGACACGTGTCCTTGAAATTATATATTTTTCTACGGTTCACCAATCCCATTAGATTTTTATAAAAAAAAAAATTAACAAAATTAATTACATTAAATACACGTGTCAAAATCACAACTCTGATGCACGATCTTGAACATCAAAAGTATGGTAGGATATATATATATATATATATATATATATATATATATATAAATTTGGGACAATTATCTCTATTTTTGTTATTATTATTCTTTACATATCTTTTCATAGAAAAATAAACAAACAATTCTAAGAAACCTAATAAATTTATTACGAAATAATTGGGATGATTTTGAATGTAGTAATTAGCAAGCTAGC
Source organism: Clarkia xantiana subsp. parviflora (assembly GCA_036873135.1). Classification (NCBI taxonomy): domain Eukaryota; kingdom Viridiplantae; phylum Streptophyta; class Magnoliopsida; order Myrtales; family Onagraceae; genus Clarkia; species Clarkia xantiana. The sequence goes on along the minus strand of JAPTYO010000010.1, from coordinate 10,325,765 downwards.
TAGGCCAATAGTCCAACAATAGCGGAGTAATAAAGAATGGAATAATATGTCCCTCAGACAAGTCAGTAACTGAGGTCTTAGAATGAGACTTTATACTAATGTCGAAAAAGACTATATATATATATATATATATATATATATATATATATATATATATATCCACAAGAAAGACCACACTAGATTGGACAAACAGTCAAAATTGAGGTTAGAATTAGAGCACAACTAAACAATGCAATTTTATATTACATTACGTATAATTTCACATTTTAAAAAAATTTACATTACCTCCATTCAAAATTTCAAATGCTTGCTCAGCTCAAATGTAAATTAATTAATGTGTTATGTTAAAATATATTAATGTGATATTAACAAAATATATATTGCTTAAAAAGTGATTTGATTTAGAAAATCTATACTACGTATATATTAAACTTTGGGAATAGAACCTAAAAGCTGTTTCAATTTTGACTTATATGTCAGTTTAGTATCTGATGTTGAAATTCAATGTCTCAATTTTCATACGTGTTGCTATTTGGTGTCTCCGTTAAATTTTGAGGTTTAGTTGAACGGAATCTGGTCACGTGGGTGAACAATTTTGCAAAATTCCAAAAATACCCCTGACCAGAATTAGGGTTCCGGCCGATTCCGGCCAAATCCACCCCGATTCCGGCTGATTCGACCTATTGCGGCCAAACACAGCCCGATTCCGGCCAACCCACCACGATTCCGGCCAATTCACCCCGATTACGGCCAAAACCACCCCGATTCCGGCCGATTATCGCCAAACCCGTCCCGATTCCGGTCTAATCCGGCCGATTTAGGGTTAAGGAGCTCCGATTTAGGATTTAGGGTTCCGGCCGTTTCCCGGCCAATTCCGGCAGATTGGAGGTGGGTGGCCGGAGCGGGGTGGGTGACTTGTATGGAGGCTTTAAAAAAATGGGGCAAAATAATCTTTCAACTCAATCGGTTAGACTTAACCCAAAAAACTAACAGAAAATCAAATAGGCACAAAACTGAAAATTGGAACATTAAATATCAACAGTTTAAAAATCCAGACACCAAACTGACACTCGGAGCAAAATCCAAACACTTAATATTAGTTTTTTTTTTTTTTTTTAATTGCACTTTTTTCAGTCCGGCTTGCCGAAGTTAAAGTCTTTTTCCAAAAGGAAATATCTAGTGCAATTACTATTTATATAATTGCAATTAATTCATTTTATTGAACAAGTCCACCAAACTCAAAGCCAACAAACAATGACAGAGGAAATTGTTGTTTGAATTAGTTTAATTATTTGGACTAAAAAAAATTTAGTATTGTTGTAAAAAACTTGTTCAATTATTTGCATTTATAGCTAATTGCGAGCATGATCTGAATCAAACACTTATAATAATTTCAACAAATTGCTTTTTGTTTAATAGTTTCTCTCTCATCGTCTAGCCAGGTCTTCTTAACACTTATTATAGTAATTAATAAGACTTGCGTGGGCACGTAAACCGGTCATATCAAAGACTTCGACCTCAATATATAATTAATTTAAGACATAATAATAATAAAGTACCTTATTAATGTTTGATAGATCCTATTGCATTTAGTGATAATAATTAAAGTATTTTTTTGGCCAACAATAATTAAAGTATTGATATCTGAATTCTCTAATTAACTAACTGTGGGATTCATTGATTTGTTTCAAAGGCCACGTTCATAACATACATTATATGACGCTATTATTTTGTTTTGATATACAATTTATCCGACTATTTTTTGTTTCAACCTGAAGTCAATAATAGCGCACAAGCTTAGCATTTCTAGTTATATAAGTAGTTGTACATATTATTCAATAATATTATTATAATTATATAGATATACATTTATGATAGTAATAATAATATTATTATATATATTGGTCAAGTTAAAATTTTATATATAGTAATTAAATAAATAATTAAAACTTTTTAATAAAAATGAAGAATAAAAAGTTATATTATATATTTTTAATTTGTGTACATTATTATAAAAATAATAATTAATAATAATATAAATACATTATTTTAATATTTTAATAAACTAATGATTCATGACTTATTATTATTACTAGTGGTGAGTTCGGGTCGGGACGGGCGGGCTTTTACCTGAGGCCGAGCCCGAAATTTTCGGGACACTAATTTTTAGCCCGAGCCCGAAAATGAGGAAAATGGCCCGCCCGAGCCGGGACTTCGGGACTCGGGCTCGGGCTAGCCCGAATTTCAACAAAAAAAATCTGAAAAAAAATATATTCAAACATAGAGGAAGATGGAGTGCTGGAATTTGGAGAGGGAGGCGCATCGTCATTTTAGGAGTTTGGGAGGAATACAAATCGTGAGGAAAAAAAAAATAAACCGAGAAAGGGAGGCGTAGAAACCAAATAATGGAGATAGGTACGACTTACGAGAGAACAGTAACAACAGTTGTACTTTTCTGCTTTTTTCTAGGTTCTATATACTGTATAGTAACTAGTACCCACTAGATAGTTAGATAAGATAGCAACTAACTAGATAGTTAGATACTAACTATAGTTAGTGGGGAATATATATAATTATATATATTTATAGAGTATTAAAAAAAATTCAGGACGGGCTCGGACTTTTCGGAATTTTGGCTCGAAAGCCCGAGCCCGATCTCGAATTGAACATAAAAGTCCTGTCCGCTCGGGTCTATTCGGTACCGTGCTTTTCGGAACGGGCTCGGAACGGATTTTCCTGCTCGGCCCTAATTATTACATAACAATCGTATTATCACATTTACAGAGATTTGGTCTGGGTAGAAACCCAGTCAAACCGAGACTCCTTAGTTGGGCTCAATTCGATTGTCATTCAATTGAGGCTTTATATTGGGTCTCGAACTGGACTCAATTGAGAGTCCTGACCAGGGATTCGGGACTTAAGTTTCGATCGAATTAAAAGTCAATTGTAATATTAGTAAACAATTATTAAGGTTAATTATGTTATATGAAAAAAAAACTCAGTTAATTTTATGAATTTAAAAATAATTTAACATCATTTGGATGATGTGATGCCTATTTACTATTATTTTTAAACATAGTGGTGCAATGAATAAATATCATTCGCAAAAACACATGTAACAAATACTTTTGTTAGAACGTTTTCAGACTTCTATGTGATTTATATAAATAAGTTCATTCCATCAATCTTATGTAAGACACTTCCCAAGAAATATATATTAAAAGATGGAGGTTTAATTACGAAATTGTTAGCAATTGTTGGACACTTCTAAAAATTACTAATTTGATTTTTTTTAACAAATTGTTAGCTCATGTTTGAACATTCGGAAAAATTGCTATCTCAAGTGTTGTTCTTGAAAATTTTCCTGGCTAGATTTCAATTTGTGTATAATTTACTAGCTCGCCTTTTTTGTTGTAGAAAATTTGCTAGCCAACAATTTATTCATATACGAAACTTGAGTTATCAAATTGTCTACAAGCGAAACATAAGTTAGCAAATTGTTAAAAAAAAAAAATACAGCAAAAAATTTGTCAACAAAGTGAGATAGCAAATTATTAAGAAAAACATGGATTTTTCTACTATGCTTTGGGAGCACCATGCTTTTGGTTTTTTTAATACTATGGTGGACTTAATTGTAACATAACTAAAACTTTAAAAGTATGAAAACGTATGAATTTTTTAACTACATCTAAGATGTGTATCATACTATTAATAATATAAATTTCCCTATGGGTTTCACCTTTAGGGCAATAGAAAAATAAAAAAATTAGTGGCAAAAGCATGGTGCTCTAAGAGCATTATAGAAAAGGTTCAAAAAAAACATGAACTAACATCAAATGTAAAAGTTAACAATTTGGTAATTAACCCAAATATGGAGGGCTAAGAAGGTTATCAGGACTCTGCATCACATTTTGGGCTTTAGTTTAAATAGAAATCTGGCCGAAACACAGTCTAAAAAGGAGATACCCGGCCCACAATTTTAAATAGTTTAAAATGAATAAATAAACAAATTAAATTAAATAAAGCAGAGAAAACAAAATCCAGCCAAAGAAAAACCCTAAACCCTTCCCCATCTTCTCTTCCGGTCTCTGTTACTGCTTCCTGTATCTCTTGCATAACCGGAGCTAATCAATCTTCTATCAAGCCAGTAAGCGATTTTTCTGCCATTCTAGTTCTGTCATGTATAGCTTCTAATTAGAAGACGCTAGCATCTGTAGATACCCAGTTTCCATTTCATGAGCTAGCCTTGTTTGTTCTTTATTTATAACTTGTAACACGATAAAGTTTCTGTTTTGTTCTAAAATTTCTTGCTTAGTTACGTTTCTGTATGTGTGAATTTCGGTAGAAGTTGTTCATATCGCGTTTTGTCCGGGATTGATTTTGCCCTTCAATTTTTGATTTAAGAGTAAATCCGTTTATTTCAAAACCGTGTGTGAAAGATAAGCCCTGTGTAAATATTGATAAAAAGATTCTTTTGAGCTTCTACTTTTTCTATGAACATAAGTAGGCTCAAATTCACCGTGTGTGGCTAATTTGTAATTGATCATGTATCTAGTATCTTGTTGACATAACTAAAAAACTGTACAATGTTTGTGTCTGAAGTTTGAAATGTTAAAATGGACTGTTCCAAGTTTCATTTTTGTTGAAATTTGGTGTCTCGGTGTGATTACTTTAGAGAAGTCAATTCCGATGAAACCATTTGTCAAATTCGAGCTCTTATACACACTCCCTTCTCGTCATCTTGCCGGGACCATCACCTAAAAAGTTGGTCACATCCGGTCAAGTAAATCTCGTTCTATTGTCCTTGGAAAATGGCTCTACATCACTCTTCTAGAAACTTTTTTTTAATGTTCAATTTTTAGGTGAAATTTGACGATTTTGTGAAAAGTAAAGAGTAATGGATTATGAGTGGGTTGGTGGGTTGATGAAAATGATGGAATGAAGATGAAAAGACGCACAAAGACACCAAATTTCAACAAAAATGAAACTTGTGACAGTCCATTTTAACATTTCAAACTTCAGACACCTAATTTTAACATAGAGTAAACCTTGGACAGTTTTTTAGTTATTAACCCTTTGATTTGTTTGTTGATTCCATATGTTGACATTTGATTTGTTTAACTTGCACTTTTGGAACAGATTCTGCATTGTGAGTGAGGATTTACCATGACTCTTCTCGAGCTTATATCCAATGCGGTGCCTAATCAAGAGCTAGAAGGTTCTTCAGCAGTACCTATTACTTTGAACCCAGATTACAGTGTTCTGAAGCCCAAAGAAGAAGTCCCGAACCCTGCAGCTCTTGTTAGGCCACTTACAGTGCTGCAACTCTCAGAAGCGGATCTGGATATCAGTGCACTGGCTGCTCCATTGTATAACCATCTGAAGAAAAATTTGAATAAAGGTAAGAAAAAGTTGAAATCTGGGGAGCTTGTTTCCACTTGGGTTGACTATATGCAGCGAGTCAAAGACAGAGCAGATATCCACATTGATGTGAGTCAAGATGATCCGAGGTTCAGGCAGGTTTTGATTGAGAAAGTCGGGTCTTTTATGGGTGACGAGCTGACAGGACTAGTTTTAGAAGCTTGTGTTTCCTTTAAGCTGTGGAACGAGGTGTCATCCATTATTGTCAACGGTTTTGTTCCCTGGTCAGCTTATTCGACCTTGGTTCTGAATCTAATTGCAGAAAGAAGGTCCGATTTGGTATGTCTCTGTGTCAAGCACGCTCCGGATCTTAAGTTGGACGAACTCTGTTGCATATTGAAGTACTTTCTTTGCCCACCAAACGATGCATATGATTCCATGAGCAGCGTAAGGGAGGAATGGGAAAATCAAGGCGCACTTTCGATTGAACTATTAGGAGACAAGAATCTGAAACCCAAAAAACTAGCAACTGCAAAGGATGCTGCCCTCTTGCTGATGCTAGCAATCGATGGTTTCACTGATTCTGAGCTGTGTTTGCATTACCTGCTAGCATCCTCGAATATTGATGAAACAACTCTTTCTTGTGCGATAAGAAAACTGAACGGCGAAGAGTTAATGAGCTTGATCTGCTATTTGGGGAAGTGGGTCAGGAAATATGAGAGGTTTCCTCAGGTGATTCCGTGTCTTAATGCGAGTACCTTGTTCAAGTTGAATGCTTGTGATTGGGTTCCTAGACTTGAAGACGCGATTGGGTGGGTCGGGTTGGTGGTTGACGAGAACTTCACGTCGTTGGTTTTGCATAATGAGTTTCATGAAGAGTTGAGGGGTATAGAGAGAGTGGTGGCTTGTTTTGCTGCTGAGGCTAGAATCTGCAGCTCTCTTGCTAGTATTGTTGACACTCTAAATCATCAAGAACCTTCTGAGGTTCTTTAGATGCTGCTGTTTTATCTGTTGGTGTTTAAATGCAGATTTTGGTTTTCTATAAGAGTATGTACGATTTTGCTTCAGTATAAGCTCAAAAGTGTGTTTTTTATGTTGTCTAAGTCAGTGAATTCATATGATATCTCTGCAATCTGAGATTCAAACAATTACTCATTTTGCCCAAGTAAGTGAATTCATATGATGTCTGTCATTATTAGATTGTTTAGGGTTAGGAGTGCATTTCATACCACATGTTTGCATGAAATTCACTGTTTATACTATATATATATATATATATATATATATATATATATATATATATATATATATATATATATATTTTTTAATTTGGTACTAAACGTTTTCATTTTATACTGTTTTCATACCTTCATTAATGTTTCGTCCATTTTGGCTGTTAAAAGTCATGTGCCGTGCACGTTAGTGGCTCTAAATCTTTAATTTTATTCAATTTAGTCCTTCTAATATATTCCTAAATTTTAATTTGTTCAATTTAGTCCTAAAATTTAATATCAAACTCTTGCTCGAAATTGACACAGCCGGAACTAGCCCATGGGCTAGGTCCGACCCTGGGACGGGATCACTCAAGGTTGGACTTAGCCGTTGGCTAAGCTAGGTCAATTGGGTTGCTCCAAGCCCCAATTGAAAAATAAAAATTTGGCCGAAAATTTGTCATTATATAAAATAATAACAATAATAATAATGAATAAAAAAACTGAAAAAGGCAGCTTCGACAATAATTGCACTTCTGTTCCCGCCGACCTGTTCTGTTCCCAAGCGGAGTCTCCGGTGTAGCCTCTATTCCCCAGAGCTCTAACTCCGATCAGCTTCTAAGAGATTGCCAAATCAGGTTTCTCTTTTCTATTCAGTTTTGCGTTTGGATTTGTGCTCCGATTACACTGCTCCACAATCAACCTGCTCCCGTGATTTCAGCGTCTCTCATTAACAGTACCTGATTGAAATCCCTTCCATCTCCTCCGGCCGGCCTTCACTGAATACGCGACGTTGTAAGGAACTCTGGTTCTCAACCTCTGCGCCATGGATCATCAATGGCGTCCCAGCCCAACGCAAGGTAGCATCTGCCCAGTCTGCGGGATCTCTCACTTCCCGTTCTGTCCCCCGCCACCTCACTCTTTTAGCCCGAACCCTCGATTTCCCTTGCCGCCCGCTCACCAGAGACCCGGATTCGACCCTTACCATGTGCCGCCGATGGTGCCTCCTCACCCCTCGTGGAGAGGTCCGAGTGATGGGTTGAACGATTATAGGAATCGGTACGGACCAGATGCCGATCCATATGGACAGATGACACCTCAATGTCACTATGCTCCCGTGCCGAATGGTCATGGCGACAGTAATGGGTTTTTAGGTGCCGGTGAGAGGAACTACAAGAGGATGAGAGTTGGAGATGTGAGCGCAACTGAGAACTATCAGAGCTCTGCCGTGGTTGCATCTGCAGATGAGCGGAGGTTGAAGCTGATCAGGGATCATGGCAACCTGGTGGCAGCTGGTGGGTATAATCACGAAACAGGTAGATTTAATGCTGATGCACCTGGTGTTCTATTGCCATCAAAAGATGCTGGGTTTCCAAAGAATGAAAGTAGCTGGTCAGGAATGAAATCTCAATATAATGGGGGTATCTCAAGGAACAATTTTGATTCCAGTTTAAATGAGCAACGGGGTTACTTACAATACCCAACTGAGCCTTCTGCATTCAATGCTCTTCGCTCTCCGATGACAGGCACACCACATAGGACGCCTAATTCTTTGTTTCCAGTCGGTATAGGAATACCTCCTCCCTATCCATACGCTCCCCATAATCATTCAACACCGTCCAATCCTCATCAACACCATCGTGGTCCTAATGGCTTCAGTCCGGAGGTATGTATGCCTCTCTTCTGATGTGGTATTAATTTTACTTGAATTTAAGATTATATCTGACACTGGGCCTGATCATTTGTTGCTTCTACATATTTAAGGAATACGGTGTTAACAAACAGCCTCTTCCACCACAGAAGCCACCTCCTCAAGAACGAAAAATTGTCGATGCTTCTGATATATTTAAGATGCCATATCGAGCTCGCCGTCCAGATCATTTTGTGATAATCCTTAGAGGGCTTCCAGGTAACTTGTTTCCTCCATATGTTGTTATTTAATCAAAATCCACGCTTCTGTACCTGGCACTTATAGTTATGATTATTTTTGGGAACCATGCTGCTTAGAGCTTTTCAGCTAACCAAAGAGCTGATGCCCACTCTTTTCAGTTAAAATTTAACCCATGCAATGCTACGGTGTATCTTTTATGGCATTGTGAGATATGGCAAGCTTTGTAATTGTCATTTGAGTATCAGATAGAGGTTTCAATAGTATCAAGTATTAACATTTTTAGACTGTTGTATGCATCTTTCTCTATAAAAAGTGATTTAGGCTAAACAGTCAGGGGAGGTAGGTCTATTGCCGGGGTGAAAGATGAATGTGTTTATAAAAATCAGATGTTAGTCTCTCATCGGTGATAATGGTATACACTTGAAGTTGTTTCTGGTCATCTGGTGTTGAAGAGCACTTAATTTCTGTGTGGTAGTCGTAAAAAGTGCCAGCGCACATCAGTAGTCTTAGGTAGACTGGTAGAGGTATACTTATGGTGTCCAATCTCTCTGTTTTGGAGCTATCATTTGAATCAGTTAGACTCTCTTAATACCAAATTGAGAGCTGAGGCAATATATAGTATTACTTTTATCATACTTTTTTTGAGTCTGTTTGTTAAATGATTAACTGGCTGCAGATTTCTGTAAGTGTATAAATTTTCTCTTGATCTATCAAATTAGATGGGGCAAAGATATTGGTATAATAAATATTTTTATCTTGCATTAGGTAGTGGAAAGAGCTACCTGGCCAAAATGTTACGCGATCTTGAGGTTGAAAATGGTGGTTCCGCACCACGCATTTACTCGATGGATGATTACTTCATGACTGAAGTTGAGAAAGTATGTTGTTGGTTTGCATAATGAATTGGCTTTGGCTACTTTGTTCTATTAGTCTCTTATATCAATACCCTTTTCCAGGTTGAGCAGTATGATGCTTCAAATTCTTCGTCAGGAGTAAGAGGGAAGAGATCGACCGTGAAAAAAGTGATGGAATATTGTTATGAACCTGAAATGGAGGAGGTAAGTGGAGTGCATTTTGGTCCTATCAAGATCAAAATACATCGGTCTTCCTGTCTAAATTTGATTATAAATATGAACAAAATGTATACTTTCATTCACCAAAAGAGTTTTTAGAGTTAGTTTTGATTCATAACATGTGAGCATTTTGTTGCTTTCAGAAGATAGACAAACACCCGTTGTTAATTCCCAAAATGGAATTCAAACTCTTGCAATTTTCCTTTGGTTGCTGGAGTCGGTGAATCTGGTTTCTGCATCAAATAATTTCTTTTTTACTTATCCTGTGTGTAGGCTTACAGGGCAAGCATGTTGAAAGCATACAAGAAGACACTTGAGGAAGGCGTCTTCACCTTTGTAATTGGTACGGCGATAATTCCCTTGACTTTTTTTCTTCTCACTTATAAAACTTTAAGTAAGGATATCAGGTTCTTTACATAGCATATTTTGATGGTATTTGCGATGTTGCTCTCATTTTTCAACTCTGCCCTTGTTTTAACCTCTTGTTTCTTTTCACCTGAAAGTGTTGGTGTTTATTGCATTTAGTCCCATATTGATTGCTTGCAGCTCATCAATGGTATGTGCATAAACACTTGATACAAAGTGAACTGGTAAATTTTTCACCTTAGGCATAAGTGAAATAATAAACTAATAAAGAAGTAATATAAGTAGGTATGCTCTGAATTGTTCGAGTTTTAGAGGGCATGTGATATGGTCGTTCAGCTTGATTGTTGAGGAGGTGGATGCAGTGCTCGTGCGCTGCCTTCACTTTACTAACCTCAGATGCAGTTTATGGTTCGGCAATTGACCCTTTTTTGCTGGTATGTGTGCTTCGTCTTAGTGGATGACCGCAATCTGCGGGTAGCTGATTTTGCTCAGTTTTGGGCAATTGGAAAGGTATATCCTCAAGTCTCCTTTCTCTCAGCGTTTGCAAGATTTTTTATTATCTTTTATAACTTTGAGAAGTTTCAAAGGATGGCTTTGCTATATATCTTGAAGTTCCAGCCAGATTCATGGTATGCTGATAAGTTAGATTCTCTGTTGCTCTTCCGCAAGATGTTTCATTGTTTTGCTCAAGTTTGTTCTCAGTACTGTTTTGGCCATCTATATAAAAAAGAGTGTCTCCAATTTTCGGAGGATTAACTTCAAACTCCTTTCCTGGTAAAGCTTTCCTAGGAGTAGAGTCCCAGGACAAACACTATAAATGTTGTTGTTCGCCCATGAACCTCCTGTGTACATCTATCACCCCCCCCCCTAGATCTTGCACCTTAGTGATGACATATTAACTTTACCATTCAAAGAAAATTTCAAACTCTTTTCTTTGCATGAAAATATTTATGAAGTTTTGTGCTATTCTTAAGGGAATTGTATCTGCAGATACTTATTTTGATAAATGTAATGGCAGTAATGATCCTTGACCATGTCACCATATTGATGATTAGTTTTCTTCAGACTCATGAAGTTGTATGTTCAAAATAATTAACTTGGAAAGTTTGGCAGTAGAAAAGTAACTAGCTGAGGAAGTTAAAAGAATGATATTGTGAGGTTTCTTACAGCCAAAAATGCTTCACTTCTGGCAGTTGGAAAGCCTTAAATTGTATCTATTAGCATTCACAGTCTGCTGCAAATTCATGTACACTGCTGCTGTGTTAACAATTAAAATGATCTGGTTTGTCAACAGTTATATAAGACCCGGTGATGTCCAAACTACTACTCTAGGTTTAAGTCAAGTAAAATCATGTTCGTTCCAACATTAACTGAAGAAATCAGCTATTCTGGAGCTTCTTATCGATTTAATAGATGTAGAGAACCTGATCACCATTACTTAATAAAAAGCTCTACGCACAAAGCATATTGCAACTCATTGCATTAATTTGTAGTGTATGAGAAACCAACCCTTTGAATATTCTTGTTGGCAACAAATAAAATAATATCTTCATTTTTGGTTTTCTAATTTTTGTTGAGTTCCGTTTTATTTTGCAGAAATCTGGCTATGAAGTGTACATATCAGAAGCCAGTTATAAAGATCCAGAGGTATGTTTGTTCCATAATTGCACCTTCTAATTTTTAGATTGCAGTGTGTGAATTTCCAGCTGACTTTCTCATTGATCCTGTATTATGCTTATGCATTCTTGTATATTTTTATGTATACATTAGCAGATGTTTTCTCAATAGCCCATAATGATTTTTTTTTCCAGGGTTGTGCAGCTAGGAACGTGCATGGTTTTACCCTTGATGACATCCATCAGATGGTCATGCGGTGGGAGGAAACCCCAGCCTTGTACTTGCAACTTAACATTAAGGTATTATTGTGAAGAGGGTATACTATTGTTTAGTGAAATTATATTTGTAGATCCTGAAACCATGAACATACTTCTTCCCTTTCTTATCTAGTTTACACAGTGCTAATTGTTTCCATTTGGATGGATTGGATTGCAGTCGTTATTGCACGGGGATGACCTAAAAGGAAGTGGGATTCAAGAGGTAATAGCCCTTCTAAAGGAACTTCCTAATAGCTGAATTATTTATGTCACAAATATATAGTTTAAGTTGTTAAAGGAAGGGCATACTTAAAAATAGAGATGTTATCTGTTCTCATTTCTGCAAGTTTCTTGAGAAGGTGGACATGGAAATGGAAGATGAGGATGACGAAGATCCACCTGCAATAGAATGCAAAAAACCTGAAAGCAGCGGGGAACCTTCCTTAGCTTGTGATGAACCCCGTGTTAACTCTCAGCATGGTAAGTAGTTTTTTTTTTGACAAAAAAAAAGTGGAAGAAGTTTGTTCTGCATTTACTAATTGATTAAAAGAGCAGCTACACACCCTAAAAAAGAGAGAAAAGAACAGCAGACTGTTTGAACTTAGCTGTATAAAGATATAGGGATGAAGAAACTCTAGTGCCTTAAGAGTTTGAACTCGACAATCAGTCAACATGGAAAAAACATATCCATGGTCCATTCTCAATTAACTGAGAAAAGACAGTCCAGCTCTAAATGATATTTTAAGCATAGATTCCTTAAAAGCTCCTGCATCTTTTTTCCATCTATATATATGTTCATGAAATGGCAGAGATTATCAAAAACTTATCCCAATGTTATCAAAAACGTATCCCAATGTTATCGTTTGGCCTAGTGGAACTGTTAAACTATGTTACGCTTTGTGTTAATTTTTATGGAAGGGAACTTGACAGACCAGCCCAATGAAATGTCACAATAGCCCGGTGTTATAAGCAAGCTTTTATTATGATTAAGCTGTCGAAAAAGAATTATTTTCTTGTTGGTAAATTGTTGTTTCTCCTTTTGCTCGTCTATCCTCATGTCATCTACGGCTGCATCTGACAGTGATTTTTATCCCCCACTAATTTTATTAAGTCATGCTCCCTTGTGATGGTGATCTTACTGTAGGAAACCTTCCGGAAGAATCGGTGAAATGGGATACTGATGCGGAAACTTCTACTGAAGTGGTAAGAGAATTGGGCAGGAGTAAGTGGTCAGATGATCCGGAGCGACATGAAAGACCTGAATATTTAAACCGTCCTCTGTCTGGCTTAGCTTCAGCTTACTCTGGGAAGAAGGGGAAATCAGTACGATGGGGAGACGAGGTACAGTTAATTTGACATTATAGTCATTAGAATTGATGTTCCTCTCCAAATGGTACGATATCAGTGATTTGAGTTGGAAACTAAGAGATAAAATCTGTGGCCAACATGTTGGAGGTTTAATATTTAGTATTTTTACGAATATGGACTGGATGTTTTAAATGGCATTTACAAAGTGCTACTTAATTCACTAATCCATGTTTTCATCATGCATATTTCCACCTCTTCCTGCTGTATCTATGACACTGACTGTTAAATGGACTCCTCAAGGTTGGTGATACTGGTTTCTCAATTGCTGCTGCAAAGAAGTCGAGCAAGTCATCTCTCGTTATAGGTCCCGGTGCTGGATACAACTTGGTTAGTCACTTTTGCATTCAGAATCAACTTTCATTTTCGTCTTAATTAATGGTGGCTAGACCAAGTATTGGAAGGAACCACACTACTGCAACCACCCTCCTGAATTTCTTGAGTTTGTAAAAAAATTCTTTTTTGTTCTGGACATGAAGTTCTTTTGTTTATGGTTTCTTGATAATGCATTTGATTTGTTTGTTGGGTGAGAGACCTTGCAGTGCTTCAACAAGAGTTTTTTAAAAATGGTTGCTTTCTGATGCATGCTTGCAGAAGTCGAACCCGTTAGCTGTTGTTGAAATGTCTGGGAACAGCAGTAAGAGTGTTGAGCGAAGGAGACAGAATGTGTTTCAAGAGCGACTCCGAGCAGAGACGGAGTCATTTAAAGTTGTATTTGACAAAAGACGTCATCGGATAGGTGGGTTCGAGCCAGACGATGAATAATAACAATTAACCAACGAGAGATACCATATAAAGATGGCTGCTTCTCCATCAACTGGGCATAGCTATGGTGACGTGAAAGATCACCGGAGGGAGTCGCAATCAAATGAAAGCATGGATTGATTCGTCACAAGGTTGCCATTTTACCAAGAATCCACTTGTGCTTCTTCTGCAGTTGTAGTTTGCACCTTAAAAAGGTGATAGTTTTGTGTAATTGTGATAATATTAGTAGGATTGGCTGTGGTAATGACCACCTTGTGAAAGATAGAATGTGTATCGAAGGAGACCACGAGAAATTGTAGAGGGTGTTTTGTGTCATGTGCCGTGAATGCAAGAGCTTTGTATTAGCAAATGAATGGAATTGACTTTATCCGTTTCATAAATGACCTTGACTTATAGATTTTCTACGTTTCATTTGAAAATGTGATATCCTAAAAACAGTCTCTAGCGATGTTGCTAATCATTGACTATATTTAAAAGGTTAATATTCAGTGCTCCAACTGTGTTAAATTTATTCATTTTTCTCGACTGGTTTTAGCTTTCAGATTGGTACGTTTTCCATTTTTTGAAGTATATAATATTTGTTCATGAATGGTTTTAGCTTTCAGATTGGTGTCTTAAGCAATAATAATATGTTTTCCATTTTTTGAAGTATAATAATATTTATTCATGAATTAGACTGATCTGATTCTAAAAAAACATGTTTTTGTTTCGTCAATAAAGAAAAAAATGGAAATCAATTAATCTGATAGTTGGGGCACTAAAAATTAATATTTTAAACTTGATATCATTTAGAAACATGACTTATAGCTAAGACTAATTTTAGGTTCTTAACCTTTTATTTGTTAAAAAAAATATATAGACGGGTGGTCCTAGGGAGGCACATCATAAGACAACACTCGTAACATACTTTTTATTCACTTAAACTAATTCATACTCACATTGGTCAGCTCGTAAAGGTAAAGTGTTGATCATAATAATTTTTCTTAGAGTCTCAACGACGTTTGAACCCATATCTCTAATAACACACTGACTCCGTCAACGTAGCACCACCAACAACTTAGTATATAGTCAAGAGACCAACCTAGTACGCACGAGTCCATATATCCATAAAAAATGATTTTAATCAAGTTGCCGGGTTATTCAAGCTCGTAACTTCAGAAACCATATGGAAATCAGTGCTCTCAACCACTAACATATATATATATATATATTACGTTGTCTAAATATTATCTTGTAGATATTTTTTTTAACAAAACTTTTTAAAAAATAGTTATAATCTTTTTAACTCCTCTACCTTCCCTCCATGTATCTATCTGACATCATCTTTTGACATATCTTATTTGCAAGCATATTGCATTCCAGGTAAATATGATATAGAAGATAACATCTCATTTTCAGAACAAGGAAGGAGCCTAAAGCATTCAACCGGCCTGTCATGTCTTCTGGCAAATGCTGCCTCTCTGGACCAACCATGGCGGCCACTCCACATCTTATCCACAATCATCATCATAAACAGAGCAGTACGTGGTGTTCCATGTCCATGAACGGCTGCCGGAGCGACCCTCATGCCTCAGTCGGCGTCGCTGAAACTCGGACTTTCCCGGCAGCGGCGTCCACTTCCTTGGCCGTGGACCGCCTCAGCTCCGCCATTGCTGCACTGAAAGCCCACCCGCCGGACTTCACTTCCGGCATCATTCGTCTTCAGGCAAGTACTTCTCCTTCACTGTAGAAAACGCAAATTCACTCACCATCTCTCAGCCTATGAAAACGTGCCACGTGGATGGCGATGAGAGGCGCCCCTCGCTTTTTCTTTGGAAATCGATGGATCATTATCGTTATTATCCTCCCATGCCTAGCTTATCTATCAGCAAGTCCACTCTTTTATTTTTAGCCAACTATTCCCGGTAAACAAATCTCATTCGCCACTCTTTTGTTCCAAATCATGCTCACTATTAGAACTAAATAGGTGTAATTAATTTTATGATTTTTTTTTAAAAATATTAAATTTAAAAACAAATATTAAAACAAAAAGTGAGGTAAAAATCTGAATCTATATTCACCACCGAATTTAAGACAGTACTACAAGTAATAGCATTTTTGATTGAAAAAAAAAACGCTCTTTTAAAAAAAAAAATGAAGTCAACTTTTTGTTGTTCAGCTCAATTTATCTGTCGTATTTGAAAAATACTTTTATATTTTTTATCTATTTAAAAAAAATATGATTTATTCTTAATTTAATCATTAAGAAATTAAATTGAACAAAAAACGTAACTTCAGTTTAGAAAAAAAAAATGCAGTTGTTTGGTTTAACAAATGAAAGGACCCAAATTACTATTACCTCGTGTAAATATTTTTAATTAAAAATGAAAAAAGAAATAATCTTCAATATGGTATTTCGATTTCTTGTTCTTGCACACATTTTAAAAATGTGTATTTGTTTCTATTTCATTTTTTAAAATAAAATACATCCAACTTACAAGGAAAAATGTAGTTTCTTAATTTGTATATTAAAAAAAAACAGTTCATTAATTTTCAATTTTTCAAAGTTTGATATGCAATTTAGTATTTTTTTACCTGCACAAAACACTTGAATTTAATCTCCTGTAAACCAAATCTATCTAAAAGAACATAATTCATATTGACACGTGAGGAATCGATAATTCCGACGTTTAAAATTAATTATAGAATTTTTTTTACTTTAATTATTTATATTATTATTATGCAAATGATTCTAAACCTTTAAAAAAATCATAACATTAAATAGTATTTATTAAACGTTAATAACTATATATTTTTTATATAATTATAATATAATATAATATTATTTATTTGTAAACAATGTAATTAAAAATTTCATAATTTTTAAACGGTTAATATAGTTTGGTTAGATCTCAACCATCTTTAATATCTTCCCGCGCAAAAAAACCTAATCTAGGTAATGATTTGTTGGTGAAGAACAGGTACCGATTGAAGAGAAAATCGAAGCGATTGACTGGCTTCACTCCCAAAACTCGCTTCTACCACGCTGCTTCTTTTCCAGTCGGAATGCTCTTAGCATTTCCGATCATCTTCTCCAATCGACGAACGGGAATGGCAGCAACACCAGCAATGGACGGAGCTCGGTGGGTCATAAATTGGTCAGCGTTGCTGGTGTGGGTTCTGCTATCTTCTTTCGCCATCTCCGCCCCTTCTCCTACGACGATTGGATGTCCATTAAAAGGTAAACCCTAACTCTGAATTACCACTGATTTCAATTGTTCCCTCACAACGAGTCAATCTATGCGTTGATCGGAAGCTGTTGAATTGCTTAGATGTGCTTCTCAAGTGACAAGCTTTTTTTTTATGTAGGTTCCTGTGTAAAGATTGCCCTCTAATACGTGCTTATGGTGCTATTCGCTTTGATCCAAGATCAAATATATCACCCGAATGGGAGTCTTTCGGTTCTTTCTACTTTGTGGTTCCTCAGGTAGAAAGAAGTGACTTCTCCTGTAATGGTTATCCTGAAGAATCAACCTTCAAATATTGAATTTTGCATGATATTACAGGTTGAATTTGATGAGCTTGAGGAAAGTTCTATACTTGCAACCACCATTGCGTGGGATGATGCTCTTTCATGGTCGTGGGAAGAAGCTATTAATGCACTTGAGGAAGTGATGCAGCAGGTCCATCAATTACGCTTCATTTCTGAGTGTGCAACGGTTTCTGATCATGTCCCTTACTGGATTAGTTTCGACATTGTAGGTGTCTTCACTTATCTTACATTCAAATCGCCAAGCACCCAAAGTACTGCTACTGAGCAATAACCATCTTCCTACTGAGAAGCACTGGGACCTTGCAGTAAGAAGAGCTTTGAAGATGATCAATGGGAACAGTTCTGCTCTTACGAAGGTAGTCATTTTTACCTATCGGTATAATTGTATAAATGCCATACCCATCACTGGAGTTGTTATATGAGCTTTCGATTAAATTACGGATAGTAATACTTGTTTTGTATCCTAGTATGCTTGAGCTTCATCTGCAACTATATTAGTCGTCCTTTTCTAATGTAGTTCGTTGCCTTTATTCAAAGGGGTGACTTTGTGCCTTCACTCATATACCCGCTCTTTTTCCTTTTAATTGTTAAATATTGTTTTCTCCTTGGCACTGCAGGTTGTGCTCGCAAGAAGCACCACATTTGTTGCTGCTGGTCTTGATCCTATAACATGGTTAGCTTGCTTGCAGGTATTATTCATTCTTTTCAAGATACCATGAAGAATATTGTACTGTTGAGCTTCTTACATTAACACTAACGCATATTCTGCAGGCTGAAGGGGAAGGAGCTTACCAGTTTCTCCTCCAACCACCTAATGCTCCAGCCTTCATCGGGAACACGGTAATAACTGTTCAGTATAATGAATATACTAAATCAATGATTGTGTTTTTAGTTCTAACATGTAGTTTGCTTATTTAATTTAATTCTATAAATATTAGGTTCTATCTTCAAGCATGGAAAATCTGTTTCCCATTGTTTTGATGGTTAATTGTGAAAATACTGCTCTTGTTAAATGCTAAGGACATTGGATTATGTTATGAACATGTGCTATTGCTTTTGAAGTTATGAATGCATGCTTGTACACACTTGGTTTTCATGGATATCAGAAGTGAAGTCCCCTTGTCTGGAAGTGTTGATGCAGAAAAGTTTTATGTCAAACATTTTTCTTTTAAGATCACCCCAAATAAATATGTGGCCATCTTTGATCAGTAAATGTTCTTCACAAATTGCTTTTTATGGTATGGAGATAAGTTGTTCATGTTTAACCTGAAAGAACATTGTGAATAGCCAGAGCAACTATTCCATAGAAAGTGGCTTAGCATCAAAAGTGAAGCGTTGGCAGGAACCCGTGCTAGAGGTGCAACAACTGCTCTTGATCTTCAAATTGAACATGACTTACTATCAAGGTCCGGAGTATGACTTTGCTTTTACCTTAAAATTTCACCTTCTCTTGCTTACACTCTCCAAATACTTGATGGTACTCACACTGCAGTCCTAAGGACCACCTTGAGTTCACTATTGTACGAGAGAGTATAAGGAGAAGATTAGAGGTCAGTCTGATTCGATATGAGACATTATTCTTATGCATATTGATTTTGTCAATTCTTAATATCCTTTATATGATAGGCATTATAACATGTCCTGAAGAATGTGTCTCTTTTCTCTGGAAGGATAAACTCTATTCCTTTACAAATGTATATAAGAGAAACAGAAACCTCGTTCCTGCTAGGCAACACATAAAGAACCAACATGACATAGTTCATATACTACTACTAGATTGTTTTGCTGGAGGCTTGAGTTTCATTTGGTCATGTGCTTGTACACATGAATAATCGCTTGACAATATTATATTTTGAAGGCTGTATGCAGTAGGGTAGTCGTAGAACCAGAAAAGGCAATAAGGAAACTACCTAGAGTCCAGCACCTTCATGCCCTCTTGGCTGGCAGGTTAAGAACCGAAGATGATGAGGTAAGAAAAATCATTTACCTTTTCGGCTGAAGCCTTTTCTACTTACAGTATTATGTTTCAGCAATCTCCACATTTCTGTTGAATGGTACATTGGTTTCTTCCCACCTCCCAGTTTGAAATATTGTCTTCTCTTCACCCAAGTCCAGCAGTCTGTGGATTTCCAACAGAAGAGGCCCGGCTTTTTATTGCTGAAACTGGTGAGCAATTCAATTCATAAAGCAAATATTTAGTTTCCCCCCTTTCCACCTATTAGAAGGTAGCTTCAAAGCTCTACTGGTTTGATGTGTCTTTTCTGCTTACTTCTGAATCTGAATTTCGCCAAACTTTTGAACATATTAAAGAAATTAAGGTTATTTTGTGTTTGAAGGATGTATTATGTTATTTTCTCCCTTGAAACATCATGTACATGCCCATCTCATGAAAACCAGGACCACCATTTTAAGGATACATATATTGATTTTTTTTACAAACGCTAGTTTAACTTACCTTTTTTTCCCCGAGAATTTCTCTTTGAGTAGGGGTAACTTTGGGACACTAGTGGTTTTTTCCTCGAATTTCTCCTTACATATTTTGTGCTCATTCTTCTGTACTATGGCTTCATGTTTCTCAGTACTATGACAAAACTATAAGGCTAATCTGAGAGGTTTTGTTGCTGCACAAGCACCTTACACTAGCTCTGCTGCAGAATTCTCTACTTAATAAGTGATATCTCTGTTCTTATAGACATTGATGACCATTATTTCCTCCTTTGGTACTATCTTATGTTGTTCTCTCTTATTACCCAGAGATATTCGATCGAGGAATGTATGCTGGACCTGTAGGCTGGTTTGGAGGAGGAGAAAGTGAATTTGCTGTTGGAATTAGGTCAGCATTAGTTGACAAGGTTTGCTGCTGAATCCTGAAAATCCATTCCATTTTCTCCTACACTGCTGCTTTTAACTTGAAATATAATATTGTTAAAATGTTGATAGGGCCTAGGTGCTCAGGTATATGCTGGAACAGGGATAGTAGAAGGGAGCAGTCCATCTCTTGAATGGGATGAACTGGAAATCAAAACATCTCAGGTGCAAAATTGCTTACTATTTCACCTTTGAACTCAAAATTGCTTGTTTGAGTTGGTTGAATTGCTGGCTATCTCTTTTTCTATAACCTATATTTATTTTTTTCTTTACTGCAGTTCACTAAATTACTTAAACTAGAGGTTGCTTCAGAACGTGAATTGATGATCAACTCTAGACCAACCACCTGAAAAAGGCAGGTTAGTTGGATCAAATCCTATTTCCTTGATGTATATAAGTTCATCTAAATCTGCATACATGAGGGTTCACTATTGTAGCCTCTGATGATTGGTTTGCTACCAGTGAAATATTCAAACAGCAGGACTGGATGCCATAACAATTTGATCTATTAAACTCACTGTTTTTAGATTAAACACTTTGTGAAACTCAGAAAACAATTGAATTCAGAGAATTTTGGGTTATACAAATGATAACAACCTTTGCAAAAAGTAATAGTGTGAGTCGAGTCACAGATGCCCCTCATTTTGTTTGTTACTATAATCACTTCTAGTTTCCGGTTTTTCAGATTACACGAAGAAGAAGAAAGTTGATGTTCGACAAGGCTTCCATTGCTCACTCTTTGTCATCAAGAGCATAATAGCACTTGATCAATTCTTTGAGGTACAGAAGCACAAATTTGTTTAGGGTAAAA
Organism: Clarkia xantiana subsp. parviflora; assembly: GCA_036873135.1. Taxonomy (NCBI): domain Eukaryota; kingdom Viridiplantae; phylum Streptophyta; class Magnoliopsida; order Myrtales; family Onagraceae; genus Clarkia; species Clarkia xantiana. The sequence continues at coordinate 10,304,648 of JAPTYO010000010.1, read as the reverse complement.
TTGATGCAAATCCCCCAGACACTGTGTGTTGTCCATAAATAAAAGTTACAAATGTTATACGTTGATACTAAGTTGGGTAATTTATTTTCCTTGGGAAATAAACATTATATTCTTTCTTTGTTGACAGCACAAGAGATAATAATAAGCAAAAAGATACAGATAGGTAGATATGCAGAGAAAGAAGAAAAGAAAGAAGCATCTATTCTAAAATGACATTGCATTTATATATCAGAAAGGGATCGGATTCTTAACAAAGTAGAGAATAGAATAGAATAGAATTCAAGTTGTTTGGAGCTCAAAAAGACTATCCATTAACATAAAGGAAATAAATGTGAGGGCAATAGGTGAAGATAACTGATATGTGAGGCAAGGCAAGGCACCATTGAGAAGCTTCTTTGGGATGTGTTCCCAAAAGTTATTTGTCAATGTTTTGAAAACTTGATCCGACAAGGTGACTGGTTTAAGATTTGTCCGGTTCAACCTGATTGGCTGGTGTTAGAAAAAATAGCATAGTTCAAATTTTATTTTATTTTTCATTTGATTCGGCAAATTAACATATGTTTATCCCGTCCAACGCGATTTTCGCTCATCAAGTTGAATTCATTATGCTATTTATTTAAGAAACGAACGAATTATTTGCGTGGTCAATTTATGGTCTCACCGATGGTCCAGTCCAATTTTCGAAATGTTGGTATTTGTATCATTTTAGAATTTTAAATAAATTATTCCTAGCTCATTATGCTCCAACAACTTTATAACATATATTTCATTAATATGAATTGAACTTTAGCTCTAGTTTTAATTGGAAACTATTAGTTGGGGGTTGAAAATGCATATACTAACATTAAAATTGACCAAATATATTTTTTTGTTTGGCCAGTTACCAAATATAATTTGATTAATAATTTCTTTTTCAAATAAAAATAAAAAAGAGGAAAAAGGGAGGAAAGGAAGGGATGCTTGTTGTTGTTGGAGTTGCTTCATTAAAAATGTGGAACTTTTGATAATGGTAAAGAAATGAATAAAGAACCCCATCACAATTCACATCACTTCTCTTTCCAACACAAAAGAATTATTCATTTTGTATGAATATTATGAGTATTAATTGTTATTATAATAATAAGTTATAAAATATAAAAAAATAAAAATAAAATAAAACTATACCCTAAATCCTAAATATATCCTAAATATGAATACTTCATCTATTTAATAAAAAAAATAATAAACAATAGGTCATCTCTGATGTACTCTCATATTATATTTATTTTTGGATATAATTTCACATTTGATCGTAATATCATATAATAATAAAGTTCACATTACAAAACATATTACATTATTTGGTTTACCAAACGACGTAATGTGTGACATCCTACATTACATCCAATAATATCTAACCTAGGGGTGTTTGGATGGACGTAATGTGAGTTATTTAATATAATGTTAAATTGCGGTGTTTGATTGTGCTGTAATATGAAGTGTAATGTTTGATTACAGTGTTTGATGTGATTTGTAATGTGCACTGGAATACGACTTTATTATTGTAATATTGATCTATATGAGAGTTACTATATTTTAATATTATAGGATTTAAATAGTTTGAGAATAATTAACTTCTTAAAAGTTATACTTTTTATTTAATATGTATAGTCTATTCATAAACTATAAAAACTAAATATTAAAAATAAACTCATATATCTATTAAATTTATATTAATTGAACCATTTTGTTGGGAATTGGCTAGGGTTATGAACTTATAATCTATAATCTGATGATCAAGTCGATTCGACGATTATAAGTTCATTCCATACCAGAGCTTATATATATTCTCATTATGAGAAGGGGTCACATTTTATAAAAAATGCCACGAAAAAAAAAAAAACTTTGTTCATTTTGTGTGAACATTATGTGTATTATTCGTTATTATAATAATGAGTCATTAAGTTGATTCAAGTACACAAATCATAATAAATATAGCATAATAAACTATAAAGTTCCTACAAAACTTTATAGATTTAATAAATAGTAAATAGTCCGTAATCTTGGATGTAATTTTACGTAATAATTATTTTATTATATATTAATTATCCAATTTAATTTTCTATAAAGTTTTAGTATCCTAATAAAAATGACGAGAAATTATTAGACTAAGTCCACCATCTCATTTATAGACCAATTAAAATGTAACAATATGTATTGAAAACATGATGTATACTAATGAAACTCACATCATCCTTAATAGGAATGTTTGATTTATTACTACTCTTAGTTTTCTTCCATAAATTATTTATCTATCAAAAATTCTTTAACAATATTTTACAACAATGTAATCACTAATCTAATAATAATTCGAGGAGTGTCTTATTTGTCCTCTAGGGTTCACCCTACCTCATAGGTTTTTAGAAGAAAACCACAAATTTATATACAATTGTTAAATATAAATTAGTCACATATTGAAAAGTAAAAAAAATTAAAAAACGTTTCTGATCAATATTTGACAATTGTCCGATATTTTTGTGGTTTTCTTTTAAAACCCTATAGGACAGGGTGAATCCCGGAGAACAAATGAAACACTTTTCGAACTATGATTAAATTAGTATAAATTCCTAAATCACTTATAATTTTTCTTGATAAAAGTTTGTTATATAAATTTTAATAGATATATATTTTATTTTTAATATGAAAGAATAACAATAAATTAACATACATAATAATGATGATAAGGTTTTACTATTGTACATCTTATTTTTAATATTAATATTGAGTTGTTGAATTTTTATTGACTTGGTTTATAGATGAGGTTGTGAATTTAGTCCAATATAGTAATTTCTCAAAAATAACATACATTCTAGTATACAACTTTAATTTAATTTAATACAAAAGAAGAAAATAAATGAGAGAGAAAGATGAAGCTTAACAATAGAGAATGGAGTCTCTCTATTCCTCTCTAACGCTGCAACCTAGCTCCATTTTTTTAATAAAAAGTTATAGGAGTGCATGGAAGAGCAGCAGTTCCTAGTATATTTCTTTAACGTCTAGATTAATTTTTATTTGCGTTAAAATAATGTAAAAAAATAAACTACTAGTTATATTGTTTATACTTAAAATCCCAGTTATATTTTAAATCTGTAATCTTTTAGTTAAGAGTAAACGAAAACGTGCTCAACTAATTTACTGGATATATTTATTAATTAAATGGTTAATACGGTCATCAATTACTTAATAGCCAATTCATTTCCCTTGCTTTGTGTCTCGAGCTCACTCCCATCACATTCTTCGACATTCTCTTCACTCTTCATCTAATTAATACATTTATCGATTGCGAATAAAACAATCGAGTTGGACTCAGTTATGAAAAAAAAAAAAAAAGAGTATCTTAACTCACTGTTTTATACGTTTTAGTCTATGAGTAATAAAGACATTCAAAACACAGTTATTCCTCTAATATTTTGTGAACAATAATTTAGTTACGATTGAATGAACTTTTTACATGCAGGTCGCGCGAAGTTGAAGATACATACTATGATAACATATACTAAATAAGATATTATTTGATATATATAAACTCAAACATTTAAATGATCAATTAGTAAGACGAGTTATATTCTCGGAGGCGACTCGATACTAAATTCCACTGAATACGCTTTTTTTGAAGGGCTTTAACTTTAACGCTACGTATCAAAATTACAGAAACAATTTTATAGATAAAAAAAAATGTGAATGATATGTACTGTAGTGTATAATTTAGGGACAACAATGTAGTTTCAGGCTTTCAGCACAATAAACAAAAGCCATAAAATTAGCACATCACCTCCTTTCAAATTTCGAAACATCTCTGCGAAAAGCTCAACTTTCTCTCTCCTCCGCTATCAACGCCGGAGACCGAAGAGAGATAAATACCAAGTGAGGAATGGGAGTGACTCGATGACAGCCTCTCCGCAACCCCCTCCTCCTCCGGCGAATCAGCCGCCGCCGACGAGGATCGTCCGAAAGTTAATCGTCGAAGTGGTCGAAGCTAGGGACCTCCTCCCCAAGGACGGACAGGGCAGCTCCAGCCCTTACGTCATCGCCGAGTTCGATAACCAGAAGAAGCGAACCTCCACCAAGTACCGGGACCTCAACCCAGTATGGCTCGAGGCGCTCGAGTTCACTGTCTCCGACCCCGAGAACATGGAGTACGAGGAGCTCGAGGTCGAGGTCTTCAACGATAAGAGGTTCAGCGGCGGCGCCGGCCGCAAGAACCACTTCCTTGGACGGGTCAAGGTTTCCGGCACGCAGTTCTCTAGAAGAGGCGATGAAGGTTTGGTGTATTTTCCGTTGGAGAAGAAAAGCGTGTTTAGCTGGATCAAAGGTGAGATCGGCTTAAAGATTTATTACTATGACGAGTTGGTTGAGGAGCAGCAGGGACCACCGCCTGAGGAGGCCGGGCAACCGCCTGAGCAACCGCAGAACCCAGTGGCTCCCGTCATGGCGGTGGAAGAAGGGAGGGTGTTTGAGATTCCAGCAATGACTATGCCAATGGACTGTGGGCCTCCCCACCATCATCGAGATGGACCACCGCCATTTCACCATCAACGAGAAGGGTCACAGTCTCCTCCGGTGGTCGTTATTGAAGAATCGCCGCAGCATTATCAGCAGCAGCCGCAGCATCATCAGCAACAGCCGCAGTATCATCAGCAGCCACCGCCGATGAATATGCACGTGCATCCGGAGCCTCCGCCCGAGGCGGAGCAGCAGCGGATGGCCGGAGGGCCGCCGCCAGAGGTGCAAATGCAATACCCTCCTCCTGAGGTTAGAAAGATGCAGACCTCAAGTGTTGGAGAGAGAGTCAGAGTCTTGAGGCGGCCCAACGGAGGGGAATTCGCGCCAAGAGTAATAGCAAATCAGAAGTTCGCCGGAGAATCAGATAGGATGCATCCCTTCAATCTTGTGGAGCCAATGCAGTATCTGTTCATCAGGATCGTGAAGGCGCGTGCCCTAGCTCAGAACGAAAGTCCCTACGTGAAGGTCAGAACCATCGGCCACAATGTTAGGTCGAAGCCAGCGGTTTACCGGCCGGGAGAGCCACCAGACTCGCCGGAGTGGCACCAGGTATTCGCGCTCGGCCATAATAAACCCGACACAGCGAGTTCCACACTCGAGATCTCCATATGGGACTCCCCATCGGACAGCTTCCTCGGCGGCGTCTGCTTCGACCTCTCTGATGTCCCAGTCAGAGATCCACCTGACAGTCCCCTAGCTCCGCAGTGGTACCGTCTCGAGGGAGGCGCCGCCGAACAGAACCGCGTCTCAGGCGATATACAGCTCTCCGTCTGGATCGGCACTCAGGCTGACGACGCATTCCCTGAGGCTTGGAGCTCCGACGCACCGTACGTGGCCCATACGCGCTCGAAAGTATACCAATCGCCGAAGCTCTGGTACCTGCGTGTGACAGTGGTCGAAGCTCAAGATCTCCAGATCAGTCCAAACCTGCCACCGCTCACAGCACCGGAGATCCGCGTGAAAGGACAGCTAGGGTTCCAGTCAGTACGGACACGACGAGGGTCTATGGGGAGCCACGCGCCGGCTTTCCACTGGAACGAAGATCTGATCTTCGTCGCCGGCGAGCCGCTCGAGGATTCGCTCATCTTGCTGGTAGAGGACCGGACGAGCAAAGAAACTATACTTCTCGGGCACATCCAAATCCCTGTGGCCTCAATCGAGCAGCGAATAGATGAGAAACACGTGGCTGGTAAATGGTTCCCGTTAGAAGGCGGTGGAGGTGGTTCCTACTGTGGCAGAGTTTTCCTCCGATTGTGCCTTGAGGGAGGTTATCACGTGCTTGACGAGGCGGCGCACGTGTGCAGTGACTTCCGCCCCACGGCAAAGCAGCTCTGGAAACCCGCCGTGGGGATACTGGAGCTGGGCATCTTAGGCGCCCGCGGGTTGCTGCCCATGAAGACGAAAGGCCCCGGCAAGGGCTCGACCGACCCGTATTGCGTAGCCAAGTACGGCAAGAAGTGGGTTCGAACCCGAACCATCACCGATTGCTTTGATCCTAGGTGGAATGAACAGTACACGTGGCAGGTTTACGACCCCTCCACAGTCCTGACAGTTGGCGTCTTCGACAACTGGCGAATGTTTGAGGATGCCGAGGAAAGACCCGATCTCCGAATCGGAAAAGTTCGGATCCGGGTCTCAACCCTAGAGAGCAACAAGGTCTATACCAACTCATACCCATTGCTGGTTCTTCTCCGGTCCGGTTTAAAGAAAATGGGCGAGATCGAGCTCGCGGTTCGGTTCGCCTGCCCAAACCTGCTGCCCGACACGTGTGCTATCTACGGGCAGCCGTTACTGCCACGAATGCACTATCTCCGCCCGCTCGGGGTGGCCCAGCAAGAGGCCCTGCGCGGAGCCGCCACCAAGATGGTGGCTGCATGGCTAGCCCGGTCCGAGCCGCCGTTGGGCCCAGAGGTGGTGTTAGTGAATAAATTTACATATTTCTTATATAACTTAATCAGCCTATAATAAAATATATTTTCTTAATATATTTATTCTCTAATAGGTGGTCCGGTACATGTTAGATGCTGATTCCCACACGTGGAGCATGAGGAAAAGCAAAGCGAATTGGTTCCGAATCGTGGCGGTTCTAGCTTGGTTGGTCGGGTTAGCTCGGTGGCTCGACAGTATTCGACGGTGGAAAAACTCGATCACGACCGTCCTACTCCACGTCCTATACCTAGTACTTGTCTGGTACCCGGATTTAATCGTCCCGACAGGGTTCCTCTACGTCGTCCTGATCGGAGTGTGGTACTATCGGTTCCGACCTAGAATCCCTGCAGGGATGGACACTCGACTCTCCCAAGCAGAGATGGTCGACCCAGATGAGCTCGACGAAGAATTCGACACGATCCCGAGCTCGAAGCATCCCGATATCGTAAGGGCCCGATACGATCGGTTGCGGATATTGGCGGCTCGGGTGCAAACCGTGTTGGGCGATTTTGCGACTCAAGGGGAGAGGTTTCAGGCATTGGTGAGTTGGAGGGACCCGCGAGCGACGAAACTGTTCATCGGAGTATGCCTTGGTATCACGGTGATACTATATGCGGTGCCGCCGAAGATGGTGGCGGTGGCGCTAGGGTTTTACTATCTTAGACACCCGATGTTCCGGGACCCAATGCCTCCGGCGAGCTTGAACTTTTTCCGGCGACTCCCAAGCTTATCTGACCGGTTAATGTAGATCAATTCATATTTTATAGTACTACTATATAAGAAGTCAAGGCAGATATAACCTTTTTTTTTTTTTTTTTTTTCAATTAAGAGGATGTTGTGGGGAAGGGGATGGAGACAACTTCGACAGTGTGTTTTTTTTTGTTGAAAAAGTTGGCCTGAAAAAATAAGGAGGGACCAAGGGAACTGCCATTATTATAGGGATGTTTCTTCAAATTCGTGCTATCGAATGTCGTGTTAAACTTACTGAATACGAATATATACGATAAGTTTATCGTACCACGTTTTACAATACGAACACGGCACGAATACGTGTCGTGTTATCGTGTTGTGTAAGGATATGCAGTTATACATCTCTATACAATATCTAATTGCCATTGCATATGTATAGTTTTTAATCCACGCTATGCATCTCGGAGAAAAATTAATTGACTAATTATTCAATGGCGCAATGTCTTAAAGTTAGTACAGTAGATAAAAGAAAGGTGGTGCAGACTAGTTGTGGATGTGGATCTTTGATCTTTATTGTCAATGATGAGAAAGCATTAAATTAAAATTTAGTGAGACAGACAGTGCAGAGCACATTTGATTTTAGTGCTCCAGCCGCGTCAAAATTGTTGTACTTTTTTGTTTTCTCATAAAAAAACTGCACCATTTCATATGGTCAAATGCATTTTGTGTATTGGCAAAAAAAAAAAAATTGAATTTTGTGTGCATTGTTTGTTAGAGATTAAAATTTTTCATGTATGTATTCACAATATGGTATTTAAATTTTTTTTAGGTATTTAAGAAATACTTTACACAGTCTAACAAATTTGGTCCCTGATATTTTTTTGTGTGATTTTTAGATATTTATATTTGTTTAAGGTTACAATTTTAGTAATTACCTTATTTGCAGTTGCAATCAAGTAACTAGCCTATGTTAATGACAAGAAATGTAATAAAAAAAAACTAGTTATTAGATTACAGCCATAAATAAGAAAAAGATATCTAAAAGAAAAATAAAATTTCAAGCACATGAAGAGTAAAAAGGTCCTGCAAAAAAAAGTCATTTTTTTTTTTTCGTGCACTAATTTGTCAAAATGCATTTTTTTTTAATATAAATTTTCTATGATTGTTCATTATGGTGGTCTCCATAATTCTCAACTTACTTGAATGGTAATTCGGGGCGGCATTTAAATTTCGTATGGCTTTCCTTGAAAACTGCAGCAAATTGTGTTGCTGTAGCTTCCACGCCACACACAATGAGTGGATGTTCCTATTTGCAGCTCAAAATCACCAGTCATTGCAGATTATATATACAATCCGAACAATTTCACTCAGGGGAATAAGAATCATCGACCCTGCATCAGAATAAGCGAAATCGAGATCGAAATTCATCGGATTTGAAGATCAAGATGGGCGAAACAGAGGAAGAAACTCACGACGAAAAAACCGAAAAGAAGAAGGAAAAGAAATCTAAAGACGGCGAGAAGAAGAAAAAGGAAAAGAATCCCGAGGACAAGAAGGACCCGGCCAAGCTCAAACTCAAGCTCGAAAAACTCGATGAGAAGATTAATGCATTGAATGTCAAGAGACAAGAGATTGTCAAGTTGATTGCAGAAGCAGAGCAGAATGCACAAACCTCTGCTGCTGAAGCACCAGCTTCTTGAATTTGAGCTTGCTTCAACAACAAGTCAACTAAAACCCGAACCGTTTGTGCAATAAATATTTAGAATGTAACAACCCGATTTATCGCGGTTTCTAGGAATAGTACTATGTATCGAATTTTGCTATTTCGCATAATGATAATCACCGTGCTCTCTGTTCTTGCCATAATGTGGATATCTTCAGAAATAAAACGCGTGTTTTAACTGACTTTCTTATAAACTCGATTTCAGAATACTTACGGTGTCCGATAAGACTATCAAGACTCAATTTTTTTGTTAGCTTTCCTTAGAAAATGCAATCATGATTCATGAGTTCTTGGAAGTTGCAAACATCAATTCTATAATTATACAATCAAGAACAACTATTATAGAATTACATAACTTTCCAGAAAGGAAATTTCCTTTTGGATTGTTTCTCTGCACTGTCAATACATTATACATATAACTAGTCTCTCTTTGCAGTCTAAAGATCAACCAGTCACTACTTACTAGTTTTTGACATCATCAACTACTAATGGACCAGAGTCCGGGACTGTTCATGCACATCGGAAGAAAGGCGTCGCGTGTATAATCACTCTTATCGTATATTCGCATTTGTATTATCGATCATCAACTATACTTGATAATTCTTGTTTGATTGATCAGAAAATTGAGGTTTCTAAGCTTACTTTGGTTGATTATGGTTGTTAGGTGTTCTGTACAAGGATTATGGCCAACAACCTCCTGTTCATTTCCGGTTCCACCCGGTCGACTTAAACTGCGATGTCTCGTTCCATAGTAATAACTTTCTCAATTGGTCAATTAGTTCGATCAACGCGAGAAACATCTTTCGGTAATCTAAAATGCATCTTTTGTGCAGTTAGTGAGTTCATACCCGGGCTCGGAACGTATTTCAGGGTTATCGCGCCTTATGAAGCCAAGGTATGCACTAGTAATGAGCGGTTCCGGCTATACTGTAAGATTTATGCGCTAGTAATTGAGTTTTCACCAAAGTAGTACATTTTGAACTACCCAAACACAAAAATAATACACTTAAAAAACGAATTACAATTATAGGTACATATAACAGTGTTTTTTTTTAAATAATCAATCTGGAAGGAATAGACTAAAATTTCATACAAATAAACTATACGTTTATTTGTTTCCCAGATGGAATTACGGTACTTACACAATTACGTCGGGATAACATCGGGATTCGGGTTAGTAGCGCACCCGAGGAAACGAAGATCGGGTTACACACCTAGCCCGACACTAAGCCTGTCGGGGGTTACGGGGAATAGGTTTTTGTCCCTTGGGACTGCTATGTCTTTCGACATTCTTGACAAAAGATTCGCCATTGACACCGGTCTCAGCCTCAACACACCCTTCTTCGTCACCTCAGTAACACTGTAAGTTATAAGGGCGGTACGGTTGGGCATGGAACCTGTCCGTGCCGGAACTGGTTTAAACAGTTCCGGCACAAACAGACTCGTAGCATTTATTGGCTAGGGTTAAGTGTAAAAAAATTGGTCTTTCTAGAGTCGGTTTTGAACTGGTTTGGGACTGTTTTGCCACAAACAGTTCAGCCCCCAATTAGTCTGTACCGTTTTTTTTTAATGAATTTACACTAAATTTAAAAAAAAAAAAAAAAAAAATCAATCCTAAAGACCTAAACCAGTGCCGATCCAGTCTGAAACTAGTTTCGATACAGAACAGATCTAGTTCCACAAAAGCATGGACGGATCAAGTATAAGACGAGGGGGACAATTGCCCACCTCAACCTTTTGTGACGTGCAATTTTTACTCTAAAATTTGTAATTATTGTCAGTTTGATCATCTAAAACATTACATTTGCCCCTAACTTTTTATACTAGTAAGTTGTCCCTAACTCAATTTTTGCATTTTTGGCCCTGAAAAAATTCTGACTCCATCCCTATAAATATACTAGCGTTTTTTAGACTAATCCACCCCTTCTAAAACTGGCCTATTTGAAACCGATCCGAACTGAATTGGATCCAAATGCACTTCCGAACCAGTTTTTTAACCCAACCCAAAAGATCAATAGAAAAAGCAACACGACCAAAACATGTTGGTGTTGGTAAGCCATTTACTCGTATTAATATTAAGGTTATGTGCATGCATGCAGAACCGACATGTTTGATACACTACGAGCATCGTGCTACCAGAGAGTAATCGCAAAGTTCCACACGGCAGTTGCAGCGGAGCTCAAGCACAGATTCTCGACCAACGAAACAAGCGTCACCTTGGGGACCTCGGTCGGGATCTTTCCTTGGACGTCGGTCAAGGCTCGGGTCAATACCAAAGGTAGAGCCGCTGCGCTCTTTCAGCAGAATCTGTTCGGGTTTTTCCACATGACGGTTGCCGGAGAGGTGAACTTGTCTGCTCCACGGTTTGGTCCCAAGGTCGGGGTATCGTTCGCGATAAGGCCGCCTGATGAGAACGGACTGGAAAAGGACTTTGTATGAAGATAATGGAATTATTATTCTTCATGTAAATGTGCAAACATTGATATTTACACACCATTCATTGATATTTACACACCGCATACATTGTAAACTTTTTGCTTGAAGAGTTTATATGTTTCCACTGAGAACTTAGTGATTTTAGACACTTTTTAAGTTGATTTTGTGATGCAACAGTAAAAATAACGAAGTGCCGATTTGCACTTGTTCAAGACCGTATCTAGTAGTTAATGAAGAACTCTTATATATATATATATAACTCTCTTACTCTAAATATGCTATCTTGGAGACTTTTACAACTTGTGGTGGTGGATCTAGTTGTGGTGGTGCTTCTTTTTTGTTTGCTTACAAATGACTCACTCCTATTTATACTATCCTAGAGAGAACTCTAAACTTAGATATTTCTAGAGCAAAAACTTCCTAGAAACTATCTAGAACATCATACAATTATTATAACTTTGGAATCATCTAGACACATTATCTAAACTTTAATCTCTAGATATTTCTTCAATTTGGCCCAATCTCTTTTAGCCCGAATCATTAAGTCTTGACCCATGATGGTGAATTAATCTTGGTCCATGATAAGTTCTTCTTGGCCTATGAAGACAAGCCAATGTTGAATCTTAACAGCAACAACTTGAAATTAACATGTTATAGCAACATGAGATCTTTTAATGTGTATCAAATATTAGACGACAATAAATTAAAAGGATTGTATCAAAATACCTTTAATTAGTCGCTTAATTAGACCTCACACGATTGTAATGGTGTCTATTGAGCGTCCAAATGGAGTTATTTTGTTGCAATAATTTCAATTTCTTAACGAATCCATCTTGGGTAAATAAAAAAAGATCTCACGTGGCTAAAACTTACTTTATTTCTGTCAAATTGACGAAAAATATAAAGGGAATATAAAAGATTGATCATTTTGCTCTGAAATTAAAAGTTCATGTTGTCAATTTTAAAAATCATTCCTTTGAAAAAAAAATCTTAGAATATTATATTTACAAGAAATTTTCAGCATTTTCATTACAAAGTAGGTTTATTTCCAGATAAATTTACCAAACTAAGCATATTATAGTATAAAAATACAAAATTGAGGAAGTAAAGTTCGAAATTTCAAATTTAGGCAAATCCTCGTCTCCCAGTCGAGGATTTGACCAAAATATTGGTCAAATCCTCGACTGGGAGCCGATGATTTCTTTTAAATGAAATCCTCGACTCCTAGTCGAGGATTTGACCAATATTTTGGTCAAATCCGGACTGGGAGTACCGCCCCAGCCAATATTTTTTTTTTTTTTTTCAGATTCTATTTTTTTTATCGGCCCGCTGTCTCTCCCTCTCTAGCTTCTCCCTTTCCTGCGAGCTCTAGCCACTCCGCCTCCCTCCGCCTGCCACTGCCTGACCTCGCCTGACCTCCGCCTAACCTCGTCTGACCTCCGCCCTGCGTCCTTCCTCGTCTGTCGCTCGCAGCGAGGTCGCCCGCCGCTCCGCCATCATCATGCTTGCCGGAGTAGCAGCTCGCTGGAGTAGCGATAGGACACCGGAGTAGCAGCTCCAAATCCGAAACCCTAATTTCGAAATTTGGGGCAATTACTCAAATTGAGGCAAATTGATGATATTTTACTTAATTATGAACATTTTTAGTGTTAAATTGATGATTGGTTTGCATAATTGCGATGAAATGCGCATTATTTAGATAATTATTAGTTGATAGATTGAGATAATTGAGATGGATGTAGATAATGTAGTGATTAATTATGATTAAATTTGATACGGTCAAAATAAATTGATGTTATTTACTTAATTATAAACATTTTTTGTGTTAATTTGTTAATTGATTTGCATAATTGCGATGAAATGCACATTATTTAGATAATAATTATTAGTTGATAGATTGATATGAATGTAGATCGATTTGCATAATTATTAGTGATTAATTATGATTAAATTTGATATTGCCAAAATAAATTTGAATATTTTTTTGTAGTTAATTAGTAGTTAGTTAGATTATTTTGTTAATGAGATTGGGACTAAGTTAATTCATTGAAAAAAAATCCATGGTTATTAATACATTGAAAATTAATAAGTTAAGCTTTGTCTTTACTTTTTCTTAAGACATGGTGAATCTATTGTGTCATTACGGTGGAAGAGTTAGACGTGATGGAAGAGTTGTTGAATATGTCGATGGTCATTTGGTGATAGCTCAGATACCAAAAGACATAACATTGTTCCAACTGAAAAAGGTTGTTATGAAGAGTGTCTGTTGACTAGTTCTCATGTTGATGTTGAACTTGAGTGGAAGATGGATGACAACAAAGTTATCCCAATCAATAGTCAAGTCGCAATGAATGCAGTTTTTGAAACATGCGAGGATAAGTTTATTGAGATCTACGTGACCACACGAGTCGTGCAAAGAGATATGTGTGCCGACAACGAAGAAGATGATGAAGAAGATGACGAGGATGATTCAAATGATGATGAAGAAGAGGATTTCGATACTATCCAGAATATTGAAATATCATCATCAGATGATGATGATGTTGATGGTGTTGGTGATGGTGATGGTGACACCCAACATAATCAATCTGTGGTCATTAATTGGCTCCTTCAGGGAAACCCAACAAAATAATTTTAGGAAACCTCTTCCTGAGCATGTTACAGGTGATTGGATTCGTACATTTGACTGTGTTGATAGGGTACTACGACAATTTAATATGAATCAGCATATTCCTAAGCCTTTCAGTGATATTCAAGAATGGGAAAGGTTGCACTCGTTGAGGTGATCAAAGGAGCGGGTTGGGTGACAACACATGATCTATATATTAGGCTCTGGAATGACTGTGAACAGCATATTGTACGTGAATCTGACCCTCACTTTCCTCGATCTGATTATTTGGCTTGGCATTTCAAGGTGAGAGTTGGCCTTTTTAATGACATCAAGAGATTGAGTGAAGAAGTTGATATGAAATCAACCATGCAGTTTGAGCCGCACAGGGAAAAAATGATGTTATTGGTAAGTTCTAAATTGACTTATAGATATTTGTGAGACTTAGAATTGCTTTATTGATAGTTGAGACAGTTTGAACAAGTTGAGACAGTTAGAATTGCTTTATTGATAGTTGAGACAGTTAGAATTGTTTAGAATTGCTTTAATGAGATAGTTGAGATATTTGTGTGGCTTAGATTTTCTTTATTGATAGTTGAGACAGTTTGAACAAGTTGAGACAGTTAAAATTGCTTTATTGATAGTTGAGACATTTAGAATTGTTTAGAAATTGCTTTATTGAGATAGTTGAGATATTTGTGTGGCTTAGAATTTCTTTATTGATAGTTGAGACAGTTTGAACAAGTTGAGACAGTTAAAATTGCTTTATTGATAGTTGAGACAGTTCGAATTGTTTAAAATTGCTTTATTGAGATAGTTGAGATATTTGTGTGGCTTAGAATTGCTATATTGATTGATTACTTTACTTATAATGATTTGTTCGAACAAGCCACTCGGCTTACAAGAAAGATCTAGAAAAAAGGAATTGCAGAAATTGAAGATGATGTGAATGGTCTAATGGAAGTGTGCCGTATCGCGCATGACATTACAGGTGGACTCGGTTCGTTCAACCGTATTCTACAAGAAGCTGATGAAGAAAATAACGTCATGCCTGACCATTTAGACGTTCAGATTCATCTAGAGAATACAACCCATCTACAGTCACAGCTCACTCAGGAGCCAGCCGAAACTTCCAGACCATCGAAGAGAAGAAATGTGAGAGGACGTAGGGTGGGAGAGCGGCCAGCCGGGATAGGCAAGGTGGGCAACCATGGAGACATTGACTATGTAGTATTTGATAACGTTTTTTGTATTTGAACGAACAAGATTTATGGAATTTATGGATTTGGAACTTATGAATTTGTGTGTAGTATTTAAATGTTAGAATGATTTCTTTTTAATGTTGGAACTATTTTTTTTTAAAAAAATTTCAGGTCTTTTATTATTAAAAAAAATATTGGATTTGACCAAAGCTACGGTCAAATCCTCGTCTCCCGTCGAGGACTTGACCAAAAGCTTTGGCCAAATCCTCATAGGGGAGTCGAGGATTTGACCAAATGCTTTGGTCAAATCCTCAACTCCCAGCCGATGATTTTCTTACATGCTTATTTTCGTAATTACATTTTGCTCTGAAATTAAAAGTTCAAATTGTCAATTTAATAAAACTAAAGTTTAGTTAGCGATTAATAATTAGGTCAAAGTTCAGGTAGCGATTTGAAATTTGGTAAATATTTAAAAAGTAAAAAAAAAATGGACATTGTCAATTTTGTAAATCAATAGAAAATAAACAATTTTTTATGGAAAAATTTAGAGGAATCAATCCGTTAGAATTCTAAGGAAGCTTTTAAGTTTACAAATATTGGATGTAATTTTCCTCACGAGTGTTTGTTTCTTCCAATAAAAATCATTCCTTTGAAAAAAAAATTTAGAATATTATATTTACAAGAAATTTTCAGCATTTTCATTACAAAGTAGGTTTATTTCCATAGCAAATAGATCTCCACTGAGAACTAGGTGAGTTTAGACACTTTTTAAGTTGGTTGTTGTAATTCTTTCAATTTCATATCCAATTCATCTTGAGTACACATCAAAAGACCTCATGTGGCCAGAATTGCTTCACTTTTGTCTAATTCGACGAAAATTGTATCATAGCTAACAATTTACTCTGAAATTTAAAGTTCATGTAGCCAATTTTAAAAAAATATTAAAACTCAAATAGCTATTTGTAATTAGGTCAAAATTAAGGAAGCTATTTGGTTATTAACCCAGAAAGAAAATTGGACATTGTCAATTTTGTAAAACACTACAAGAAATAAACAATTTTTGTAAGGTAAATTTTCAAGGGTATCAATCAATCCCTTGGAATTTTAAGTTTCTAAATATTAAAATTTTGGACAGGGATTTTCAGCATTTTCATTACAAATAGGTTTATTTCCATAGCAAATAGAGATCTCTTACAAACATCTATATTTCTTGTAGTTTAAGAAAACAATTGCATACTTTGTTAAATACAACTACAACAAGCATCAACCCAAAAAAAAAAATTCAAACGTTGCTTACAAAAGTAACAGTAGACCACTTTTTACAATCCACATGTACAAAATAACTGTTGCAGGGCAACTCAAAGTAGAAGAACAACACTAAACACATCAACATGAAATTATAACTGATACAAGTTTGATGATCATCACTACTGAGTGACAGAAGCTTGAAGAAGTCCATCCCGAATCTGGGTAGCAACATCGCGAATGGCACCAGGTCCGTGGGGAATAAAAACGGCTGAAGATTTAGAAGACGCGCCAATTTCCTTCAACGTGTCAAAGTACTGAGTAACCAGAACCATGTCCATCACATCCTTAGCCGATGTTCCAGGCACGTTTTCTGAGAAACCTAGGACGCTGTCCCTTAACCCGTCTACAATTGCTTGACGCTGCCGGGCAATACCTTTCCCAGCAAGGTATTTAGACTCGGCATCACCTTCAGCTCTCTTGATTTGCACAATTTTCTCAGCTTCAGCCTTCTCATTTGCTGCAAGCCTCATTCTTGCAGCTGAAAATTACCATAAAAACATTTTTTTTGAGACGTGTAGCACTCGTGGATTGATGCAGTGTATAAATACCGAGTACTTACCAGCATTGATTTCATTCATGGCTCGCTTCACATGCTCATCGGGCTCTATGTCGACAATTAGTGTCTGCACAATTTCGTACCCGTATGCTGACATGGCCTATATACGCATATCAGTTAATTATCAACTTGCTAGCTCAACTTTGGGGATTAAGAAAAGTTGCTAGTTGAACTTATAGTCTTATACAATACGCAACTTGTGTGTGATTTGCTGTTAAATGGCGACATAAAGTTTGCATTTTGTTTATTGTCTAGCTCTCTTTTCCGTGCAAATTGCCAGTAGAACGTTTGAGAAATCTACAATTTGCTAGCTGAGCTTTGTGAAAATATGCAATTTTCCTAGTTGAATTTTCCTAAAATTTGCAATTTGCTAGCTCAATTCAGATGATAAGTAAGGGCATGTGCATATCTTCGTCGCTATTTAAACAAATAGACGGAGCTAGCAATTTGCAATTGTAAAGAAGTTCAGCTAACTATTTGTCCAGAAAAAAAAACCTAGCTAACAAAGTGTGCACACTTCCAAAGTTTACCTAGCAATAAAGTGTAAACCCTATATAATTAATGCATAAGAACATTTGCGAAAAATCAATCTTTCTTAATGTTTAAGTTTCGGATGGAACCTTTTCAAGCTCTTCTTCCACTGCTCTTGCAATTTCATTCTTTTGCTCAAAGACGTCATCCAAAATAAGCTTCGGTACACTTGCCCGGATCACTGCATCAATTATAAGCAAGAACAAAAAAATGGGGGCTTCTTCAAAATGTGCTAATCAAAACTAGAACAATACTATTAATTCCAATTGACCAATTATTAGGTATATACAAAGATCATGATCATGAAGTTCAAATTAATTCTATTAACAAACACAAAACAGAACCTTGACCATACCATCAAAGACGTAAGCTTGAATTTGACCCTTGGTGTTACTGAGCTTGTAATAAGCATCACTTGCCTTATTTGCAAGGACACGATACTGGATGGATGCAACAACGTTCACAAACACATTGTCCTACAAAAACAAATCACGCAGAAAGAAGGAAATCAAAAGATCGGAAATCATATAGTATTTATTACTTCCAAAAATTAGATTTTTGATTAGCAAGAATTCATATTTATGTGATGGTTCGAAAATATATCAAGTGCAGAGTTGAGAAATGGACAAACCTTTGTCTTGGTTTCACATTTGACATCCAACTGCTGCAACCTGAGCGTGAGATGGCCTGCAATTTGGCTCCCGATAAACCAAGGGACGCAACGGCATCCGGGTTCAAGTACATCCTCAAATTTCCCAAACCTTTCCTTGATTGCAACAGTAGATTGATCGACTTGCACGCAGCAGAACAAATTCCCCATGTTTACTTAGAGTCTGTTCAAAAGAAATTATAATTACTTCTGAGTTCTGCAAAACCATAAAAACCAAGACATGAATGGTGATAAAAACAAACCAATTAGTACCCTGGATCGGAAGTACGGTTGAGAGTAGATACTTAGATATAATCAACTAATGAGCTGGTATATTTATAGATTACTGAAAGTTGGTGCCATGAAGCCTGCCCTTTCAATAATATAAATAACTGCTTCCAACTTGCAAAGATGTTTACCAAAAAAAAAATGCAAAGATTCTGTAGAATATTCAAACAGAAATGAAATTTCCTACTCGTATACAGCAAAACAAAGTCAAACAATTCAGATTTTACGCGTTTACAACAATAATTGCATATATATATATTGTTTTTATATGATGATAATGAAAAGACAGAGAAGTTTCATGGGTAGACCCGAAGAAGAAGGATCAATATTCAACATTCATAATCAGTTTCTGGATAAGAGCCAAATTAATATCAATTAAATATAAACCTCAAATTTCACGTCCAAATCATAGGAAAATACGTTAATCTGGTGTAGTGTTTTGCCGGATAAACCCTAAATTGAAAGTTGACCCAGCACTACGGCAGAACAAAAATTGATAAAAACTATTACTTTGTATGAGACAAACATCAAGAAACCGATATTCGCAATCTTAACAGGCATGAACTTGACAGGCCCTTACATAAAATATCTAATCTGGGTGGGTTTCATTGTAAAAGATGTCTCTTTCCCACGTTTCGTTCTCATCGACAAAACTGTTAATTCTGAGTGACGAAAACAGTGACGAATTTGCTTCAACAAAAAAAATTGGCTTTTCAATTGAAACCAAGAACAGCAACTAAAGCTTTACCTGTTTTTCCTTCCCCTTACTCTACTGGAATTCTGTGGTCTGTGGAGTTGCTACCGTGCTACGCGAGATTTGAACAGCGTGAGAAACTTGAAGAAGAAGAAACCTGAGGAAGAAGGAAATGGAATTCTGGGATCTTTAGCTGACGGCAGCGGCACAGTGTGAAACGTGCGAGAGTGCGGCCCAAATGTTGATTGATTTTTTTTTTTTTTTATCGGATAAGGACAAAGCTCTGTTCTACAACAAATTCCGAATGTGTTAATTTTAAAGTTAAAGGGTGTTTTGCTGTTATATACTTGACTAGTAATGTTGTATTTTGGTGCTATATCCTTCTTTTAGGATTTCTTTTTTTTATTTATATGTTTACATTTTGTAGGTCGGACGACCCTAGCTGTGGTCAAGACCAACATGCATCGCATTATGGTTAGGTCAATTGGATTCTAATTTTTTAAGAATTAAATTACAAAATTAAAAGTTAGGTTTATAAATCAGAGTACTAAATTGAACAAAATAAAAATATCTAACGATCGAATTTGACATTTGATTAACGGATTTACCAAAATTCTAAAAATACAAAATATGACACTAAAAATCTAAAAAAAACTTATCGAGTTTTTTATATACATACATATATAAAATATATGTTGCGTCTTAATATGTTTAGCTTATATAAACCACGTGTAGATGGAGTTAAGCTCGCACTCGGTCAAGTAAACTTTCAATTTGGTCTGAGCGTACAATTTCACTTCAAAATTGACGTATTTGAGTTTAATCGAGCCAAGATTGAGCTCAGTTAAATAAAATTTTTGTCAAGTTTAAACATGAAAATTTAGAGTTAAAGACCTCGAGCACAAGCTCGACTTCTGCTTATTTGAGTCGAGTACGAGCATTCCAATACTCGACTAGATGATACCTCTAGACTCATTCGAAAAGCAACACGTGTAATATGCTTGTTTTACAGCTAGAATAATTATCATTCGTACCAGGTCAACCTGTAAGAGGTAAAGTAATAGCATAAGTATTAGCCGATTATATTAGGCTTATCAGAATATCAACACCCGTAAATATACTTATTTCCCAACTAGAATAATTTCCAATTGCACCGGACCAAGTTGTGAGAGTTAAAGTATTGTCATGAGTATTTTAGTATTCCTAGAGCTCGGCGTAGTTTGAACTCGAAACTTCTGCCAAATGAAAGAAATACTAAACTGCTAAGTAGCATGATTAAGATTCATAATGAGATTACTTCGCATAATACAACATTTTTTAAATATGCGGTCTATCATTTTTTATGTAAAATACATTATATTAAAAAATAGTTAATACATCAATTTTATATAGTGTTTTTTAAATGTAGATCCATCATGCAATAGCCATCGGCCACTATTACTATTCCTTCTCCAATCGCTAAAGTTTCCACGACTGCTGGGGCTATGAAGTTGACATCTAGTTTACCAGTCAACTTTTCTCTTATGTAGTTGACGTGGGCAATACTAATGTACTAAAAAGTTGTGGCTAACAACAAACCCTAATCCCATACCGCATATATGATTATTCATAGGGTTAAGAACATAATAGGGCCTGAATGTTTGCTCATGTTGACAATTGGGGTCTGAATTGAAAAATGATATTATTAAGGGCCTGAATTTTGAGTTATGTTTATACAAGAGGTCTCTGTCTATTTTTTCTCTTAAAAGTGACGGAAAGTGGTCACATGTTTGGCATGTGACCGAAAATAAACTGAAAATCCGAAAATGCCTTTTGACCAAAGTGTGTCTCTCACATGTTTGACCTAAAAAAGACGAAAATACCCTTTACACCACTACAGCTCCGGCAACCATCACCCGGCTCCGGCGACCACCACCCCAGCTCCGGCCACCCTTTACGCCACAAAGCTCCGATCAGAGCTTTTTTGGGTCGTCGGAGGGGGGTTTGGGTCGCCGGAGCTGGGTGGTGGTCGGTGGCGGTGGCCGTAGCCGTGGTGGCCTTAAGGGCATAATTAGTGTGCAGGGGTATTTTAGACATTTCACATTTCATTAATTAAACTGATAAATTATATAATAATTGCAAAGGGTAATTCTGTCTTTTCACGTGGTTCCGTTACATTTAACAGAAAATTTGGACGGAAATCCGAAAAAACACAAAACTCAAAATTCATGCCCTTAATAATATTATTTTTCAATTCAGACTCCAATTAGCAACATGGGCAAACATTCAAACCCTATTGTGTTCCTAACCCTTATTCATATCTCCCTTGACTATTTCAACTTCAATATCATAAGAATATGTAAAATAAACTTTAACAACATAGAAATATCATAAGAATATGTAAAATAAACTTTAACAACATAGTATTATACTTAAAAACATACTAAAGATTATTCTATGCAAGCTCTGTTCTTACTGTCTCATACTTACACGCCACTATGACCAAACATATTACTGACTTAAAAATTTGACATTATTCAACAAACTCCTCTCTGTATAAAACCCTCTTACTGTAAAACTTTGTCCATCATTTCAGACGTGGCTCCTGCTTCACTGGCTCGCAGAAGCACCCTGCAGAAGTCCATCACGGATCTGACTCGCAACATCACGAATGGCACCAGGGCCGTGAGGGATGAACACTGCTGAGGACTTGGAAGAAGCTCCGATCTCCTTCATGGTGTCGAAATACTGAGTGACAAGAACCATGTCAAGAACATCCTTTGCTGTTGTTCCGGGCACATTGGTTGAGAACCCTAGAACACTGTCTCTCAAACCGTCCACAATGGCTTGTCTCTGACGGGCAATACCCATACCCGATAGATATTTAGCTTCGGCATCTCCTTCTGCTCTCTTGATTTGTATGATTTTCTCGGCCTCGGCCTTTTCATTGGCAGCCAGTCTCATTCTTGCAGCTGCAGCGAATCAAAATGTTGTTTTTGTCCCACAATCAGTAAATGTAGGTCGAGAACTGTTATACTCTTAGGTGACGAATTTTTACCTGCATTGATCTCATTCATGGCGCGCTTAACACGCTCATCTGGTTCGATGTCAACAATCAGGGTTTGCACAATCTCATAACCATATGCAGACATGGCCTACGAATGTCCACCAACCAAGATGCATGATTTAGCAATGAAAAATTGAGCTTGTTCAGAATCATTTATTACAGAATGCGGTGACTTACCTTTTCTAGCTCATCTTCCACTGCCCGGGCAATTTCATTCTTCTGCTCAAATACATCATCCAAAAGGAGGCTAGGCACACTTGCTCTGATCACTGTAGATTAATTAGATGGACAAGCCGTGAGTATATTCATTTGTCAGTAAACCAAAAAACTAAACAAACACCCGAAGCTTGACAAATCACGGGTTTATAAGTTTATAGAAAACATGCTGCAATTGATAAATGAAAACTAGATAAGTTTTAACTATACCATCAAACACATAAGCCTGAATTTGACCCTTCGTGTTGCTGAGCTTGTAGAAGGCATCACTTGCTTGATCTGCTAGAGCACGGTATTGGATAGATGCAACAACGTTGACAAACACATTGTCCTGAGACACATGACCGTTCCAAGAGAAATATCACTTTCAACAGATTTTCCACAAATAGTTGATTGTAATCAGCATATAATACATAAAGAACACTAAAAAATACTAACAAGGAACCATGCATATTGCATTTACAAGAGCATAAAGCAATTGATTAGATACAATTGGTCACATATGTGGGAAGAAAGAGCAGACATTTCAAGAAAGTCGAAAGTAATCACAGTCTATGAAGAAACTCATTACATTTTTTTAAGATATAATAAATTATGCGATTCTTTAGCAATTTTTGCTCAACCTTGCATCCCTCTTATTGCATTGGGTTAATCATATTAACTGGCATATAACACTACATGAATTTGTTAAAAATACATAGAAAAAGGTGATATGTGCTATCCATTATTCCCCTACTAAAACATGCCAAACAACATGAATTGCATGATCAAAGAACTAGTTCTTACAATAGGAAATGTTGCCAAAAATGTCCCTAACACCGATGCAGAAAAGAAAATTTCTATTAGATTCTTCAAAAATTTAAAAGCAGACAGACCTTTGTCTTGGTTTCACACTTCACATCCAACTGCTGTACTCGAAGTGAGAGATGCCCGGCCAGCTGACTACCAAGAAACCAAGGCAGGCAGTGGCATCCAGGTTCAAGG
Organism: Clarkia xantiana subsp. parviflora; assembly: GCA_036873135.1. Taxonomy (NCBI): domain Eukaryota; kingdom Viridiplantae; phylum Streptophyta; class Magnoliopsida; order Myrtales; family Onagraceae; genus Clarkia; species Clarkia xantiana. The sequence continues at coordinate 10,281,246 of JAPTYO010000010.1, read as the reverse complement.
ACTTCATCAAACCTACCAAATCTTTCCTTGATAGCCACAGTGGATTGATCAACTTGAACGCAGCAGAATAATAAATTCCCCATGGTATATTAGATCTAAAACAGAGATGGAAAGATGGTTAATCTTAGATCAAGAGAGGGAGCTGTAACACAGAAATTCTTTTGCAAATATATATAATAAAAGTAAATGCAACCACTTGAAACAATGACAAAGCTGAAAATCAAGGAAAGGTGAACCAAACATGCAAGCACTTAATCGAACCCTGGACAAACCATTTCCTTATTGAATTACCTCCTCTTTACAGGACCCAATTAACAATAAATTGAGAAGTGAAGAAACAAGAACCAAAAATAGGGAGGCTTAGAAATAAAAAGTAGTGTAAATATTGAAAACTCAGCGGAACAATGAGCTAGAGGACAGGATGATGCCAGCCATGATACAAGAAGCATGGGATACCACCTCAATCCAGATCACCATTAAAGTATTAAACAGTTGTGCAGGTGGCGCTTTGAAACTTCAATTACATTATTCCTTGACATTAATTAAGTAGGTAGCTATTGCAGAATACTAATTTTTGTATGAAACTATGCCAATTGTGAATTGAAAATAAAAATAAGTCAAAAGCCAGCTATTCAAACAAGCAGACATAAGAGGAGCTGCAACTTTCATGCTGTTGAGCTGAATAAAATAACTTCAAACAAAATTAATCAAGGTCGTGGTCCGTCTGAGAATCCCTAAATAACAAGGCAAGCTACAAAATACTGGGCAAATTGTATTATATGTATATTTGGTTTAATTAATATAGACTTCTTCCATCTTGCATAGGGATTTCATGCGAAACATACTGAAGCAGTAGGCAACAAGAAACATAAACTCGTCTAAGCTAATAACATACTTCAACAATCAATTCTGCAATCCAGATTAAGCATCACTTTTCAGCAAATTTCACTGCTTCTTTCTCCTCAAATTTACAGCAAAGCGTTAATATACGTTTGATGAAACTGATTCTAATTAATTCACCAAAAAAAAAAAAAAAAACCGATTCTAATTAAATTAAACTTCCAGGTTTGATCAAAGCAAGGTAACTGATTCCGCCATTATACGAGTTCAGACTCCGTAACTGAGATCACGACTAACTAAGTTCAAGAGCTCAGTAAAGATGCTCGAAAGTGCAGTACAAATAACCAACACCATTCAAGATCGACGGAATTACTGGAATTGAAATCAAACAGCAGAAAACTTGAACAAAACGGATCTAAAATTCAATTATTCATAAAAAAGAGAGAAGACGATGAATTAGCGAGGACAAAGATTTACCTTTTGCTTGCTACTGTAGTCTTCCTCGAGTTGAAGAACGTAAAAATCCCGTATAAATCAGAGAAGGTTAGCAGGAAAAGAAAGGGAAACTTCGTGGGTGTGGAGAGTAAATGGTTTCCCTTTTTTGGTGAAAGGAATGAAGAGCTGTAGAAAGCAAAGAGTGCTATTTTGGGATCATGCGTGTTCGGATTGATATCACATTTGTTTCGTCAGAAGAAGAATATATCACGTTTCTTTGGTCAACGATAATTTCCATAATATATATTATTATTATTTTCTGAAAGTTAAGTTTGATTATTATTAATGTTACTAAAAATAAAAAAGAATTACAATTGTTTTTTTGGCCGGCTAGAATAACCCTACTAAATAGAAGAAAAAAAACTACTAAAAATACAACCAAATGAATATATATTTATTTATCTATCATCATTATATAGATATATCTCTTTTACGTGGCTTGCTAGTTGCTACATGAGATAAGAAATCTCATACACGACGTAATGGGAAAGTCATATTCAACAAATTAATTCCAACTATTGTCATAGTTAAAGGCTTGATGATATTTTGTAAGAACGATAAATGAATGGTGATCTTTTGTATGTAGATACTAAAAAAAAAAAAGACAATTCCAGCCATTTTGGTATAAAGAACATTAATTAATGGTAAAATTGTGTTGATAGACGTTAATTGAATTCTTATTAGTTAAGTATAATTTATCGAGATCTGTGTAATAGTTAAAATATAATTATTTTTTCTCTATTGAAATTTAATTGTTAATTTATAAGCTAATGATGGAGAAATCAACATCGGTTACATTATGTTTGCTTCGGCGTGATATACATAAATGGATAATCACGAATACAGTTTTCTTTTTTTGGTTGCATTTAAATATGTATCACTTATTCACTAAAAAATAGTAAATATAGATGGATTTGTAATAAGTTTTGACAAATTTTTCATTTAAACTCATAAGCTAAATTTAGCCCCAATATCATTGGTTCGGCAATATGTACAAATATTTTTAAAATTTTAATATTAAATTTAAGTTCTAAAAAATAAATTAGCATTTATATTTTCTTATAAAAAAAATGAAAAAAGAGAGCCATATGTCGTTGATCCAATTTAGGTTCTCCCTTTTTTTCATTTTAAAATTTATAAATTAATATCTATTTTTTGTTTTTTAGTTATAGATTTTTTTTTTTTTAATATTTGCACTTTTTTGCATCATTTTTAGGATTTACTTAATTTTGAATCATAATTTACTAAACTTTTAAATTATTTTGAAAATTATTCTTTTATTTAAAAAAAAATTAATGTATTTTCCTAAAGTATACCATCAATTGTTTATTACATATATACTATAATGAAAGAGTTTTTGACCAAAATAGGGCTACATGGACAACCAAATACCAATATAAGCTAAAAAAAAAAACTAATTACAAATATAGGGCTGGCCGAGTTGGGGGAACCCGGCCAAGCAAATTGAAAAAAAAACACAACAACAACACTACTTGGCCGGATTTTGGGACCCGGCCAAGTGAGTTCCATGGTAGTGTTGTTGTTGTTGTTGTTTTTTTTTTTTTTTTTGTCTCAAACAAATTCAAACAGGCTTTGGGGTGACGAGCATTCTGTCCCAATTCCTGTCCCCGGTCTCTGTCGCATTAATCCATGCCGTCCGTTCCATTTAATCTGATCTCTCTAAAATTTTCCTTTCGTTGAATTGTCTATTAAACTCCAAATAGCCAAAACAACACAAGGGACGGTCACTCTACAAGACCCTAAAATTCACAGCCAAACAAAGAATATAAGTCATAAATACTATATTATAATAATACTATATATTTATATAAAATAAGTGAAGTAGTTTAGTTTTAAAAGTATTTATTAAATATACCTTTTATCTAAATATTATGTTATGTTTACCAAAAATATATTATATTATTATATCAATATATTTGAATATGAATTAAATTATTTACTATTATAATATACCATGTTCATTATAAACATATATGTAAACTTTTATTAAAATAACACTATTTGAAAGATCAATATAAAAATAACATACTATATGAATCCAGCAATTTACATGAATGCAATTTCTAGAAAAATAAATATAACTTTAATTCAGATATGAGAATGACATTATCGGTTCTAGGCCAGACATGTTTGATTTAAAAAAAAAAAAAAAAACTTTCTAAAATCATATTAGAATAGATGAACAGTTAGGACGGGTGAACCCTAGATGTCTAAATATGGTTTAAATACTTTTATGGCTTGTATAGTTTTATGTTTTTTTATTCTAAAACTCTATTAGAATTGGTGAATAGTTAGGCAATGTGAACCTTTGAGTGCTAAAATTGGACGAATAGTTAGACCGAAGAACCCTAAATCATAAAACACTACGAGAAGTGTCAAGAGTTTGGCATGGTGAACCCTAGATGGTTAAAACTGGACCAACTGTTTGATCGTGTTAAAATTAATCCGACCTTTGGTTGATCCAATTTTAGCTCTATAGAAAATTGTTCAACTATTTTAATAGAGTTATAGAAAGAAAAAAAAACATAAAATTATATAAACTTTAAAAGTATTTAAACACATATGTACGTTGTTGTATGTATTCCTAAAACCCGGCCAAGTAGTGTTTTTTTTTTTTTTTTCAATTTGCTTGGCGGGGTTCCTCCAACCCGACCAGCCCTATATTTGTAATTAGTTTTTTTTCTAGCCTATATTGGTATTTAGTTGTCTATGTAGCCTTATTTTGGTAAAAAAAAAAAACTCAGAATGAAAGTTATAATGAAAACATTTGTGTTCATTTTATTCTCATTACGTGTTTTTATATTATCAATTTGTCAACTAAACAACATATCCTGGTATTTAGTTGTCTATGTAGCCTTATTTTGGTAAAAAAAAACTCAAAATGAAAGTTATAATGAAAACATTTGTGTTCATTTTATTCTCATTACGTGTTTTTATATTATCAATTTGTCAACTAAACAACATATCCCTACGCAGTCTGTATTCATTATTCACTATCTCATTCCTTATTAGCCACTGACTTGTAAACTCATTTTTAAATTAATATAGTAAAATGACATATTCATTAATTTATCACAGTGAGAGTGAGGTGAGTAAGTCAAAAATATATTATATCATACATCATTCAGAAGAATTTCATATATGCTAAATATTAAACAAAAAAAATAAATCGTAAATAAAGTATGATAGTAAAAGTTATAAGTTTTTTATTAAAATATTTAATAGTAAATAATATTATAAATTAAATGAAACACATATTTTTATAGATATTAAAATTATAAAATATTATATATGAGCATGCAAGTTTATGTAACTTACATTTTAAACTTTAAATTTACTGATTTTACCGCATCTCAGTCTTTAACTTAATAGCAATTATAGTAAGCATTTTTTTAAAAATTAAAATAATTAGCATTTCGACTTTACAATACCGTTGGATAGAGTTATCTCTATGATTGGTGGACAGAATACATTACACCTTTGAGGAAGAAAGCTTCTGATTGGGTTCCTCCCTCAACCACCCAACGTGGCAATAGGCAACACATTTGATTTCACTGTCCAACTCGGGGCCAGCCAGAGAACCCGAGGCAGAGCTCTGCTTCAATGGCGATTATTGCTTCCTCTAGTGCTGCTTATCTCCCCAGAATAAAGCGCAACAGCTTCTTTTCCAACCAGGGCTGCTCTAACATCAATGGCCTCCCCATTTGCGCCCGGAGAGCTTTAACAATTGTTGCCATGGCACCCAAAAAGAAGGTACTTTTAGATTTTTCTGTCTGATTTAGTTTGCAAAAATTTAGAGCGATGGATTAAGGCGCGCTTTGCGTGTTAGCATTTTTGTGTGGCGAGCAAATTGGTAGAATAGTCTATGCCCTTGAGGTGCTCGCGGAAATGCCTCTGTGAATAATAACGAAGAAATTTGGACTAATTGGTAGCAACCAGCCATTTGATACGTTCTTCTAAAAATTGAATGCAATTTTCGTAATGTTAATCTTCTTATTCCCCATAGCCCATTTTTATCATCCTGCGATTTCAACTTCAAAGATGTCACATTTTCGATTCCCTGCATCCCAATTCAGTATTTCTATTCCTAATCTGAGAGAGACAAAAGAAACTTTTGAGTGTTTTATTGTGGTATTGAGATTGCATTTAAATACTAGGAGGTGGCCTGGACTATCCAAGTAAATTAAGCTGCTAAGAAGCAAAAAAAAAATGAACAACCCAGATCTTATTTTCAGTCAGTTTCCATTTCCAACTCCTTATGGTTAGTAATGGTCCATTTCAGGTCAATAAGTATGATGATACCTGGAAGAAGCAATGGTTTGGGGCAGGGATCTTCTACGAGGGTGGTGAAGACGTAGATGTCGATGTGTTCAAGAAGCTCGAGAAGCGAAAGGTCCTGAGCAATGTGGAGAAAGCCGGTCTTTTATCAAAAGCAGAGAAATTGGGAGTGACACTATCATCGATAGAGAAGCTGGGTCTTTTCTCAAAGGCAGAGGAGCTGGGGCTATTGAGCCTTCTGGAGAAGGTGGCAAGCTTAGAGCCCTCTGTGTTGGCATCAGCATCTCTGCCTGTTCTGTTGGCAGCATTGGCTGCCGTGGTGCTCATTCCCAATGATCTCGTAGTGGTTCAGGCACTGGTGGCTGGGTCCTTAACGATCGGGGCAGCTGGGTTGTTTGTTGGTTCAATTGTGCTTGATGGATTGCAAGAGGCTGATTAGAGTAGTTGTGATTTTTCTTTCTGTTTCCTTCTGTTTGTATGATTGGGAGATGTATTTCCACTGTGTAGAATACAAGTTTATTCTGTCAATCTGAGTAAATAGTATGTTCAACATTATATGTAGTTGAACTCTATATCCAAAATAAACCTCTTTTATGTTGCAATGCTGAGGGAGAATAGTGAAAAGAGAAAATGATGTGTCATTTACAAACATGAACAAGTAAAGTACACAGCAGATGTTCAAATCTGCCAAAAAAAATGAATAGAGCATAACAATTCGAGAGAATGGTCTACAGAATTTATGCACATGATTCTTGGAACTAAATTAATTAGGAGAAAAAACATAATATAGTGGAGATGCGGGGTATCGATCCCCGTACCTCTCGCATGCTAAGCGAGCGCTCTACCATCTGAGCTACATCCCCTTTTATGTTTTGAAACTCGCAAGAATTTATTTCTAATTTTATTTCACTGCAAAAGTTTTCATTTATATTGCTTTTGTCAATGGTTTCTAAATGTTAACTAGGTTCTGAAGAGAGTAGCTGTTAAACTTGTACTTTGTGATACAATAGATTTCACGTAAATAAACTTACATTATAATATTATAATTACTTACATTTTGTGCGAAAATTCGTTCTTAAATTAATATATTAATATAAATATATATTTTATAGTTCATTAATTTGTTACAGTAATTTATGTAAGCTAGAAATATATGACAGGTCATTCGAAATATCTTCGCCTATATTTTCACATAAAGAAAACCGTTTGTAAATCATAGTATTATAAAAAATCTCATGGGTTGTTTAATTACGATATTAAAAGTATATAATATTATTATAAATAAATGTAATGTAATTTAATATATATATATATTATATATATATATATAATCATTAAAATTATTTAATAATGAAGATTAATATTATGTGTTTTTAAAGCTCATAATCGTTGATTGTATCATGCGACATAATTTATATATATTTCATATTAGATTCTATCCAATTGATTTTAAAATATAAATTTGTCAATTTTTCCCATATCATTATCTAATTTAATAAAATAAAATTTATTTATAGATATCTTGCTTTTGTAAAATATTCATGTTCAATAGATGTACATCATGAATTAATAAAATTTTAAACTTGAATCTGGTATGATATGATCAATTGATACTAACTCGATTAACAAAATGGAGAAAATTAGATTAACAGTACAGGAGGTCCACCGACAATATATATTTATACTACACGGGGTGTTTAATTGACACTTTAATGTGGATGTTAATATGTAATTTTACGTTATGTCTCATATTATATATATACATTACGTTGTATGACGAATCAAACAATAAAATGTGAGCTTTATAATATTAAATTCTATTGAAATATTAGATTATGATCAACATACCTCCATTGTGAGATTTATACTAAAAAATGAATGTAATAAATATTACAACCGAAATTACGAAGTTTTTTTTTATTACATTTATTAAATAGATAATATTAGATAATGACTTTCTTCCACAAGTATTATTATTATTTATTTACTTAATTACCCATTATTATAAAGATTAATGCGTGTGACATTTTTTTTATAAAATTTATTTTATAAGATTATACGAAATGTTTTAATAAATAAAATTTTAACAATAAGTGTGAGTTTAACTTTAATATTTTCAAAATTAATGTTTTGATAGTACAATATGCATTAAATCAAAAACATAAAGTTAAATTAATTGCTCTCAAAATAAATTCACATTATCACAATAAAATATAATATATTATTAAATAGATTAATATTATAATAATAATAAATAAATGATATTACAATTTACATGACTAAGCATACCAATCACCAACACAATAATCTAAAGCACAACCAAACAATACACCCAAACATAAACATTGCATTATTTTTATATCAGTAACCTTACATTACGACGTGACAAAAGTCCGATCTTATGCATGCAATAATTCTCACACCATCTAGCTGCTGCTATTTCATGCAATTCTGTAGCTATACTTATTCGCCCAGAAGATGTAATGCAAGAAGTTCAAACCACTGAGGATGCACAGAAGCCAATAGAATCTCTCCAGGTGATAATGATTCAAATTGCTCCCAAACAGCCACGCCCTATCCGAAACCGCCGCCGTCACCTCGTTCACCACCGACACAAGCACCGAGCTGAAGTAGTATCCCATCGCCAATGAGGTCCAGGAGAGTGCAGTGGCCAGAGACCTCATGCTCTGCGGCGCTTCCGTAAAGAAGAACTCCATCATTCCCGCTAATGTGAACAAATCCGCAGATCCAAGAAACAGGTACTGCAGCGCCACCCATAGGAACGTTATCGGTAAGGGTTTTGCTGAATCGATCATTCCGGTAGTCTCTGCCACCGATTTTCTCTTCACCTCCACCAGAGCGGCGACCGCCATGGCCAGAATCGACAGGACCAGTCCTGTCCCGATTCTCTGCAGGTGGGAGATTCCCATCTCGGTTTTGGTTACTTTCCTCGCGAACGGCACCAGGACGTGGTTGAAAATTGGGGCCAGGATCATGATGAAGACTACGGGGAAGACTGGGAGCGAAGCAGGTGGGAATTGGAAGGAGCTGAGCTTTGTATCCATGGTGGCTGCTTGTTGGACTGAAAAGGTTGAGAGCTGAGCAAGACAGCAGTTGAGCATTATGGTGGACATGAATATTGGAAGAATTTTGAGAACTATTTTGACATCTTCTACTTGCTGTACTGTGCAATCAAGGATCTGGCAATTGGGTTTGTTTAGTACAGCTCTGTTGAGAAATCGAAGGCTGTTCGTTAGGGTTTGAGTTTGATTTGCTGCTTTTTTTGCACTGTTTTCACTGATGGAGGTGCTCATTGCCATGTTCATGTCAACACTGGAACTGGAAGGATTCTTGAATCTGTTATACACTGCTGCTGTCAAAACCTGTTGTATCAAAAAGATTAACATCAAAACTGAAGAAGTGTATATATATTATTTGTTTGCTCTTTGAAAATTAAAATTGTAACCTTGAACATGGTGGTAATGGGGCTTCCAGCAGGAACTTTGATTCTGTAGGTGGTGGAACCGAGGAGGAAGATCGGGACTGACAATAGGATTGTTAAAGTGGATGTGGCCAAACCCCACTGCCACCCGACGTTGTCTTCGATCCAGACCACAAATGTAACTGCCATTAGCGCGCCGCATGAGAGTGAAAAGACAAAGTAGTTGAAGAAAGCTGATCTGTGCTTTCTTCCTACAGGAGTGGTCTCATCGAACTGCTCAGCTCCGTGTGGAGGGAGAGCACCTTTGATCCCACCAACACCAAGCGCCACCAGGTAAAGTCCGATGAACAACATCACTTCTTTTGGACCACCCAGTACTTTGCATGGGATTTTGATCTTTGTAGAAATACATGTGGGTGGTTTCAGTGAAGGTATGTGAGCTTGAACTGTAAGTAATAGGAGCCCCTGCTTGATTCAATAGTATTGATCAGCATCTTTGTTGTAAACCAGGCTGGTTTAAGACAACAAATTTCCTGCTAATTTTATGGTAACTTTAAGTGTAATACATGTGGGTGGTTTCAGATTTTAGTGAAGGTATGTGAGCTTGAACTGTAAGTGATAGGAGGAGACCCTGCTTAATTCAATAGTATTGATCAGCATCTTTGTAGTAAACCAGGCTGATTTACACAACAAATTTTCTGCTAATTTTATGATAAGTTGAAGTGTAATGATCAGTCAGGATCAAATGGATAAGTGACTCTTAATTGACAGGACTATTTGTGATCTCATTTCTAAACTTCTAGTGGATGGTGCTGGGGCCTTGATGTTAATCTACACGTTTCTCCAACCTCTATTTTCAAGATTCTGGAACTGTCATTGGTCTCACGGCATCTATATATATAAGTCACCATCAATCTAAAATCGATATTTGTCGTTTTGGCCTAGTACTTTTAATGCCTCTGCTCGTCAATTGGTCCATTGTATAGAATTAATGTGACTGAAATAGTGAAGTGGTCCAGGTTATTTGTTGATGGAGAATATATGTATCATTTATTGTCTCTTTCTGTCCATTTAACTGTCAAAATCCGGTTTACTGAGGATGATACTTATCTTTTAGTGTAAGAGGAGCTTGTTAGTTATATTCATCATGAAGAGGTTTAAGAAGCTGAATTTGTCAAAAACAACAAACTTACTATAAACTCAATTGCAGCACCCATGAGAAATATAGTGTAGGTAGTGAGGAAAGTATCAGCTAGAAAGCCACCCAGAAGAGCATGGAGAAAGGCTGTCCCCATGAAGTTTGTGACAACATTTGCAGCAATGGACGGCGAAAAATGCATGAACTTCGAGAGGTACAAGACCAGATTGCTTGCATTGGCCAGGTATGCTAGATTCTCCAATGCTTCAACAACTAAGTTCACGCAGTTATACATAAACATAAGTTAATTAAATAGATCGATAATATTGATTAGATAGAACTTTTCCTTTAAGGGAAAAAAAGGACTAACCTAGGACAAAGGATGCAGCAAGCATGCCACCGTGACAACCTCTCAGAGCAGGCCGGTTCCTCCAATCCACATACCCTTCCCATATGTTACCCTGATGTGATTTTCCCTGCAAAATGGGTTGCTATATATTTTAACAATTAAGATACATGAAGTAGAATTTAAAAAGAAAAAACAAGTTCAACTGCAAAAAGGGAAGACACATACAATCTCCATGTTTTTCTTTATTTCAAGATATCACGACCATTTTGTTAAGAAAAGCCTTATTTATAGGAGGTAAAACTAAAAGAGAATGGTGGTCCAGCCTCACCAAGAAAGGTCTAGATTTCAACGTAGTGACAAATCATCCTTCCTAACCTTATAGCGCAGGCAATGCAATATTTTCAGTGAGACTGAAAGATAATGATTCTTTTGTAGACTCGTGTAACTTAAGGTCTTGTATCTCCCTAGCTCAGTAAATTAAACTTACTGTATTCATGTTTCTGCCTGCTTCATTAACAAATTTATGTGGATGTCGTTTCAAAAATAGTTATCTGGAAGCATCGTTCCTGTTAAACACGGCTCCAAGGTAGTGCCAAAGTGCAGGGTTTTCATATTATCACCCCCCACACATGGAACATCGCATTCAGAATCCACCAAGTTGTGGTAAGTCCAATACAACTTTATTATCGCATTCAGAATCCCATCGCATTCTTCTGCCTAAGCCACTATTATGAAGTTTGTTGATTAGTTTTAAGAAAAATCGAGGATGTCAGATTCACTCACTATCATGGTCATGTGGGTTTGTCATAGTTTGTGTGGTTTACAGCCTCATTGCCATGAACATTTGCTTCCTATTGCTGCTTGCTCAGCTCTGCTAGCTTATTGGTCTATCGGGGATTCGTACATGTCAACTTTCTTATTGGGAGTACTCGTAGTTCCCCGTCTATGTTGATCATTTAAATGTGTGGTTTAGAGGGTGTAGTGATGTGTGATATTTAATACACTTTGAATTGGGCGGCTGTGATTGTACCTGAAGAAAGGTCCTACAAAAGGACCAGACATTCATTCCACCATGTAGTGGAACCTCCCAGTTCCTTCCCTCCAAAGTGAAAGGAAAGGGCATAAACAAACCAAACACACAGATTGATAGAAAAACGTGTTCTTGTCTCTTTCTTTTTTTCATGGGAATGGAATGAGAATGTTCTTGTGAATTGCAATTCAATCTGAGTGGTGATGAATCAATCCTAGATTAGGTTACATCATTTTCAGATTGCTTTTATATTTATCGGTCTTATCTAACTGTTGGTGTAAGTAATGCTCTCAGGCTCCTGGAAAGTCTCTTCTCTCCGGCAAGGCGCGGATCGGACTCACTATTTACTGAGCGTTCGGGGATTGGTTGTAGTTGCTTGGGGCGCAAGTTACGAAGAATACTATTCAATTCAAGCTCAGAAAAATGTGAAAGATGAGGAATTGTTTGGTAAAAATGCTGATATTCCCTGACCTATTTAGGTGGGTTGGTGGAATGCTTGAAATGATTTAGTTTGGATCATAGTAATAATGTAATATATGCTATGCTTATCTTATAGTGCTTTTCGGGTGTCCCATGTGTTTGAGTGTGCTTATCTTTAAGGTAGATGATGGAACAGATGATCAGGCAGTGACATTCCGTGGAAGATTTGCACTAGACTAAAACTGGGTTGGGATCCGAAACCCGGTGGGTCAACCCGTTTTGACATTTGGTTCGCAATTTAATAAAGACTGACTTCTGAAACAATTAACACCCACATAACGTTGGTTAGGTTAGGACATTTGTTTATGGTTAGGTCGATCAACGTATAAAAAGAAGGATCAAAGTTTTGGCTCTATATCTCTCTATCATTCTTAAATAAGACGTGAATATGATATATATATATAAGTATAAAAAGCTTTATTTAGCTGAACCCTGAAGATGTGATGAAAGAGCCGTGACCCGTGATACAGATTCCGACTGTTGGAATCCAGACTGTCCGAATTTCACTTGCAGTAGCATGCTGTAATTATACAGAATTGATAGAGATTCCGAGATGTGCATTCCGATGTATTCCGAATGTCTCTGTGTTGTAAAGTGGGCTCGAAAGTGATAATAATTACAACAGATGCCACTAAAAGAGCTTTCGGAACATGTCCTGACGTGGGGTTCGGAACATGTATCACTCCTCGTAATTATAATCGACTTTGATGGCATTTTGTTGTTTCGTCATAAGTCGGAGTATGGCAGTATCTCAAATCGGAATCTCTATATTTTCCCGTGATGAAGTAAGCAGGAGATTCTCTTTGGTTTATAGGGTAGTTTAACAAAAATAAAAGGGTTAATAACTAAAAAACTGTCTAAGGTTTATCATATGTTAAAAGTAGGTGTCTGAAATATTAAAATGGATTGTCACATGTTTCATTATTAGTGTTGAAATTTGGTGTCTCTACACGTCTTTTCATCAACCCATTCACTTATTCATAATCCATCACTCTTACTTTTCACAAAATCGTCAAATTTCAATTCCTACTGGATGCACGCCAATGGGACCCTCCAATAAGTCTATTGGAATTGAGTACCCGGATTAGTCATTTATGATAGTATGCAATTCGTAACACCTCATGTGTATACACTAGGCCTGGGATTAGCCGCCTCAATGGGGACGACTAGAACAGCATGGGCTAGGCACCTCGTGCCCCCGCAGAGCGCACAACAAATATCGAAATTCCATCATATCGGACGGCGTCCCAGCTAAGGGCGGGAGATTGATATACTTCTTTTTTCATATTCGAATTGATTGACTGGCCGTTCACCAAAAAGTTGAACATCCAAAAGAAAAAGTTTATAGCAAAGTAGTGTGGAGAGATTTTCAACGACAACGGAGCGAGATTTATTTGCGCGGATATGACCAGCTTCTTAGGTGACGGTCCCGGCAAGATGACGAGAATGAAGTGTGTATGGGAGCTCGAATTTTATAGTCGGTTTCGTCGGAATTGACTTCTCTAAAGTAATTACACCGAGACACCACATTTTAATAAAATTGAAACCTTAAACATTACAATTTAACATTTGAAATTTCAGACACCTACTTTTAATATATGGTAAACTTTGGACATTTTTTAATTATTAACCTAAGATAAAATTATGAATTGGAGACAACAAGTTTATCCAAATTTGCATCAAAATCACTATTCACCCATTAAGTTTATTATGTGTATTATAACTTTTTATGTTTCAGTACTTGATTATTACGCATTTTCAGTTAAAATTAAATGAAACCGTTAAATACTTCTGTAAATATAGGAAGGGAAATGATAGGGAGTCCGAATCTGGACTCCCACAACCTCCGACTGTGAGGTGTTACAAAACACCCAAAAAGTTGATGGTATTTACCCTCTCTGCCACCCCTCATAGTCGGAGGTTGTGGGAGTTCGAGATTCGGACTCCCTAACATTTCCCATATAGAAAGTGCCCTTATATCAATGTAGTCTTCATTCTACAAATCTAATATTTTTATTTTTATCAAACTTGGTCCTTAAATTTGAATCACAGCCAGGGGTGGTTCCTTAGTCTGGCTTCGAGCTCAAACTGCATCCAACTGTGGAAGGTTTAAGCCCTTTAATTGATATAGGGGAGTTAAACCAACGGCTAAGCTGGGTCCCACATTTGGGTTTGAGTTCTGACCATATTAATTAAGTCTGAGTTGGAACCCAAGTAAAGTACCCATATAGTCATGGGTTCAAACTTTAAGGATCAGTTTACAGAAATATAAAAAGAAAATAGTTTTTTAGTTTTTGGTTTTCCGAGGGCAGCACCCGTAGCATGCTTGCTCCACACCTGGGTCAGCCCGTAAGGGGTAAAGTGCTGGCCATGAACAATTTTTCATTCCCATGGTCACTAGCGGGGATTGAACCCTGACCACTGGTTAAGGGATGAGGCGCTGAACCACCACACCATTGTTACATGGTTAAATAGTTTTTAGTTAAAAAATAGTTTTTTTTTTCCAAAGTAAAAAAATAGCTTGAAAACTACATTGAACATATCTATATATATTATAAACTCTGAATGAAAAATAATAACATAGTCAATGTAGTGAATGTGGAGCTGATGATTACATTTTTACGTTAATCGATATATTCATGACAATTGAGCTAAAAGTTTTGTAGTCATTAACTTCATAGCATTGATTGCACTAATGAGCTGAGGGTTTTTAAGTTGCAACTAATTGCAACTAAAATTTCGCTGATTTCGTACCGTTCAAGATTCAATGTATGCAGTTAATTGCAATTAAAGTTTCCCTGATTTCGAACCGTTCAAAATTCAATGTATGTAATTAATCGAAATTAAAATTTCGCTGGTTTTTAACAGACGTTTGACGCGGAGCCGGCGAACGAAGATACCAGGCGGTACGGGCGGCTGACAGTCTCAGTGGCAGAGTTATTTCTATGGCGAGATATCATCGGTGGTCATCCATATCTGTTGAAGAACAGACGCTTGACTCGGAACCGACGACCAAAGGTAGCATGCGGTACGAGCATCTAAAATTTATTTGTGAATTTGCGCAATGGTATTTTATGGTTAAAAATTTTCAGTTTTTCGTTTACTTTTTCAAATTTTAGACTGGTATTTAAAAATTGTGTTTCAACATATTACAAATAGTCAGTATAAATTTCATCGAATATTAGTTTGTTAATTATACATATTTGGTATGTCACCTCGTCTGATGCGCGAGAAATGCACCTAGTTTATTATATAAGTTTGAAGTTAAATTTCATATTACTTTAAATATAAATAATGGTATTTTTCAGTTATTCCAAATATTTAATGGTTTCTAAATATAAAAGAGTGTACTAAAAAAATTAAATGAGAGCAATATTAGTTTTAGCGTGGATATTAAAACTAATCGCACACTTTTCCTTATTTCGATGGTATTGTGTTTCGTGTTGTTGGTTTTTAGTGTCTTCCAGTTCCGTCACATGCCGTCCAAAATGATCATGAGTCATCACAATTCACATGCACACTACTGTACTGTACGTGCTGAAAGGAAAAGAAAAAAAAAACAATTGTGATTACCTGTTATACCCCTACATAATTATTATTTTATTTACTATATATATATATATATATATATATATATATATATATATTCTTCTAATTGTGTGTTCTTCGATCCTTTCTTCTTCCAATTGCGTTTGAACAAGTCTAATTTCGACACGACGGTCATGAATTGAAGACTACCAAAACCTTATACACGAAGCTAACAAATAGTAACTTCACGTACCTTTAGTCAGCAACTTGTTAGGAACGAAATCATCTTACAAATTGTTTAGACATTCCAAATTCAGCTAGTAATTAATACCAACGGGTATAATCAAAATTTTCACTTAACCAAATTTCAGCACAATGCACATAACTAGTTTGTATTCTTGGGTTTACAAATCCCACAACTTAGTATACTAACAAAAATTTATATAGTGTTTCAGGTTTATCTCATGTGTCAATTTGGTGTCTCGAGATTAAAATGTTATTTTCGACTATCTCAGGTTTAAATTATGTTGCAATTTGGTGTCTAAGTCAAAATTTGAAGTTAAATTTGACAGAACTCGGTCACATGACCAGCATGTAACCGAATAAAATTTAAAATGCCCAAATTAGCCCCATGTGGCCGGAATCAGGTCACCACTGCCATCTTCGATGACCTGCTGTCCTTGTCCTACAATTACCGGCCCCCAAATTAGCCCCAATGACCCGCTGTCCCCGTCCCGCAATTACCGGCTGTTGCTGACCCACCCATGGCATGCGTCCAACAAGTAGCAAGCGATTTCAATTGCCTCCTGATGTTTGACATCGTCCGACTGCAATTACCGGCCGTCTCCATGATTCCTGATGTTTGACATTGTGACTGGCGACCCGCGACGCAACAATCAAGCGATTCCGACTGCTTCTGACCTCGATTCAGATGTGGGTGGCTTGTCGAAATCGGAGCTGGGTACTGGGTGGCTGACCGGTACTGGACGGTTGCAAACAAAAAATACAAGGGGCAAAATTTTCTTTTCATCTCAATCCGTCAAAGGTAACCTCAAAATCGGACGGAAAATCAAATTGCACTAAAATTGGAACTTGGGACATCAAATATTAACAATTTAATACTGAGACATCAAACTGACACAGTAAACCTGAATCAGTAAATAAATTAGTTTCCATAATTACAATTGCGTGAATTTTTTTTTTCTAAATTGAGGAGTCATTACTAGGTGGGACTTGGGTTGGGGGAGACTGCACACAGAAATCACCCTCTTTATTTCAAATTTTGTTTTTTATATATATGCTGTATTTTACAATGTACAATAATAAACAAGTTACACGCATCTAGATCACGTACTTGGTCCGTGGAACATAAATCTAAAAAAACAGCCAGGAATCAAACAACCTGGAAATGGAAACAAATTATGTTCTTCTGCACCATTGGCAGCTGATCGGTTGCTCTTCAACTGTACACCATCTTCTGTACACAGTAGGAAACTGTGAATTTCAGCTTTGCTGAAATATGTCAAAACTTGACATTTTCCTTCAAGTAACATACTATTTCTTGCTGCAACAATACCAAAAGGCATGGGAAGTTGTTAGTATGGAAAATAATAGAAGAAACATTTCACAGAGGACTTGTTCAAGTTGAAGACACATTCAGCTATTTAATCTCAATTTCATGAGAGATTTCAAACTATAGTTTATTCTCCAAATAAAGCAAAAGTTTGACATTGTTCTAAGGGTTAAGAACCTAAAAACAGTTCCACTTTTTCGACTGCTTTTGCAATAAAATTGGTGTTTAAAGCCACAAAAACTTGTTGTTTTCTACTTTTCTAAAGTATCAAATTTGTTTTTTTTTTTTTTGCCAACAAAGTATCAGATTTGTTAATCATAGCTTAGGCTTATTTGATACTTAAAAAACATGTTTTTATTTCGTTAATTTTAAGACAAAAAAAATGTAAATCAATCAATCTGATAGTTGGAACACCGAATATCAATATTTTAAATCTAGATAACAATTAGCAAGATGACATAGTTTGGACTTTTTAGGTTATTAACCCTGTTCTAATTCTATCAGGGTGGCAAAATAACTCACAATATATAGTCAAAGTGTGAAATTTTAAACGAATCAGTTAACCAACTATCATAAAACCTTTACTGCAGGTTTTAGTTTAGTAATAAGAAAGTTGGTCAGTAGTGTCTAAAATTTCACACAGTATTATAGCGCGCACATCACCAAGTTAAATTAATTAAAATATTTGAGGTGGTAGGACTTCAAAATGTTTCAACCCACATATGATGGGATAAAACCACGCATTCAAAATTTGCTGTTTTTGACAAGTCATCTGTAACATCTTGTGATTGCCAAAATTTACTACATTTGTAGTAGAAGGATCTGCTAAACTAAAATCAAATGTGATGCAACTCACCAGTAAGCAGAGAAGAAGGCATCCAGCTGCACCAGGGAACAACACATACCAATAACTGAACCGATGAAACTTGGCTGCATCTATGAACATTATAGGCAAGCTTGCAGCTGCAAATCGATATTAATGCAAGAAAATGTTTTCAGATACAAAAAACGGAATTTTATCCGAATTTATAAATCAGAACTCAAATTCAGAAAATTACTGATAGTGAATTTTTACCAGGTGGATGTGTTGAACGTGTATAGATCATGAAAGCTACAGAAGCAGCAAGGGCAGCACTCCTTGCAAGCCAACCTGGTCCGAGTATGGTCAATGCAACGACTCCGATGGCTGCACAGCCTATTTGAGCCATGAACATGTTATATTTCTGCACAAATATAAGTAAAAAGCAATCAAAATCATTAGAGGAAGAAACAATACAAATAAATGCAATGCTATTCAATTCAATTCAATTTTTTTAAGGGGAAATAGTAAAAAGTGATGGGTACCCGAGCACCAGGGGAGGCCGGTGTGGCGAAGAGGACGGCACAAACAGCACCAAAAGGCGCAATTGTCATTGAAAGTCCTTTTGGTGCCAAAATCTGATCAATCTTCCCAAATATTGCCATTGCTACAAATGCCCCTGTTGACATCCACCAAACCACATAGCTTCAGTTCAGCTATACACCACTGATAGCTATTGCTAGAATTGAA
Organism: Clarkia xantiana subsp. parviflora; assembly: GCA_036873135.1. NCBI lineage: Eukaryota > Viridiplantae > Streptophyta > Magnoliopsida > Myrtales > Onagraceae > Clarkia > Clarkia xantiana. The sequence continues at coordinate 10,262,523 of JAPTYO010000010.1, read as the reverse complement.
CAAGAACTAGTCAGAAATTGAATTTAGAATGATCAAAAAATTCAATCCTTTGCTTTGTTTACCAATCATCAAAAAGTTTCTACAAACCTGAAACCAGGAATGGACTTTCTGTTGTCAAAATCAAATCTTTTAGGAACATACTGAAATAAAGCCTTTTTTTTTTTTTTTTGCTATCAAGCACAAAATTAGTCTTTTAGAGCAAAAAAGCATGGACCAATGGGTGTTGTTGCTTCGAAATACTTTAACAAATATATTCCCAACTTTCTATTGGCAGATACTCTAAAAAAAAGATAGCTTTTGGAAGCCGAACCTGCAGAAGGCCAGAAAATGTCACTGAGAGAGGGAGAAGAAGCGGATTTCTCAGGCTTCCATCCATCCCAAAGTGTGGTTCCGGCACTCGCCACAATCGTCGCATTTCGTCTCGTTCTTCCTCCACTCCACTTCAATCCAGTATCTGTTTGCAGCAAAGATTTCACCTTTCGGTCTGAATTTCGGCTCAATAGTGAAGGAGACGACCAAGATCGTAAATTTACAGATGGTTTGAGTAAAGAACTGACAAGCGGAGTGTGGGCATTGACGCAGAGCTGCATGGTCATGTCTTGGATTCGTCTCTCTCTCTCAATGTTCCGATTGGAACGGGTGGAGCGTAGAGAGAGAGAAGAAGACGGAGAGACAATGGTAATGCCTGCTAGCTAATTTGAGCTTTTGATAATTGAAGCTCTGTTATTGGGTAGAGAAGAGAGAGAAAGTGGTGGAGACTCTTGAAGAAGCTGAAAGGCCATTGGCAATTGATTAGTGGCGGAAGCGGCTATTCTTTGTTTTGTTCTTTTGGTTTATAATCAGGTCAGATTAGCGCCGCCCATTAAGGTATATATAGCCCTTCAACTTTTCATTTTTAAATAAAATGTTTTTGAGTTCATCCCGTCATATTCATGGTAAGTACTAAGTAGTTTATCAATTATAGACTGATTTAGGACCAGTATGGTGTAGGGTAAATATATTACGGATGCTACTATTTTAACACAAGTTTCTAGAATCAGGGTGTGAAAGAAAAAAAAAACTCTTCTAAGCTCTAGGAATATATATATATTTTTCATAACCATCGGTTTACCATTTTCAATACCATTTACAACTAAGGTTGTCAGAATCGGAATCCTAACTAGGATCGGTTGAGGGAAATATCAGATCGTTTGTAGGATCGGATCGGGGATCGTACGATACTACAAAATTTTACGAATTATTTCATATTAAAAATATTTAATATTTTTAAAGTGAATACATTACTCAATATAATATCAAATCACCAAAATAGTATTTTAGACATTATTAATTAAGTTATACACTTCATAATAGACATCCAAGTCCAACAAAGTACTAAGAGCATCCACAGTGGTATTACGTAAAAATTACGTAAGAGCATCCACAATGGTATTACGTAAACGTGGGTCCTACATGTTTATTTAAGTAAAGCAACAAAAACTATCTACAGTGGTTTTACATAGCATTCCTTAAAGATGGGAACCACACGTAAATTTATATTTTTACATAAAGCATTCCTTAAATTTAAGTAATGCACTATGTATTACGTAACCAATTTTTTATTATAAATTAATTCATTTTATAATTAATGTTAATATCTTATTGGTGGTTGTTGGAAAATTTAATAATAAAATATATTTAAGAAATATGTTTAAGTAAGAGCATCCACAGTGGTTTTACATAAATTGTATTCTTTAAAGTTGCCACGTAAACATTTATGTATACTTTAAGTAATACGTAAATTTAAGACACACGTAAAAAATATTTTCTCTGCAATCGTATTACTTAAACATATTCCTTAAATATATTTAATTATTAAATTTTCCAACAACCACCAATAAGATATTAGCATTAATTATAAAATGAATTAATTTATAATAAAAAATTGGTTACGTAATACATAGTGCATTACTTAAATTTAGGAATGCTTTATGTAAAAACATAAATTTACGTGCGGGTCCCATCTTTAAAGAATGTTATGTAAAACCACTGTAGATAGTTTTTGTTGCTTTACTTAAATAAACATGTAGGATCCACGTTTACGTAATCTTTACGTAATACCATTGTGGATGCTCTAATACGATTGCAGAGAAAATATTTTTTATGTCTGTCTTAAATTTACGTATTACTTAAAGTATACATAAATGTCTACGTGGCAACTTTAAAGAATACAATTTATGTAAAACCATTGTGGATGCTCTAAACGTAGATCCTACATATTTATTTAAGTAAAACAAAAAAAACTTTCTACAGTGGTTTTACATAGCATTCCTAAAAGATGGGACTCACACGTAAATTTATGTTTTTACATAAAGCATTCCTTAAATATAAGGAATGCACTATGTATTACGTTAACATTTTTTAATTATAAATTAATTCATTTTATAATTAATGCTAATATCTTATTGGTGGTTGTTAAAAATTTAATAATAAAATATATTTAAGGAATATGTTTAAGTAATACGATTGCAGAACAAATATTTTTTACGTGTGTCTTAACTTTACGTATTATTTAAAGTATACATAAATGTCTACATGGCTACTTTAAAGAATACGATTTATGTAAAACCATTGTGGATGCTCTAATAACCTTAAATTAGTTCAAAGTAAGCTTCTAATTATAATAATAATAATAATTGTCTATAACAACATTATCAACTCTATTTAAGTCTTCATCAGCTTCAAATGTTAAACATACACGATATTTTTATAATATTATCTAAGTTCAAGTCTAAATCACCTTGATCATTTAAGTTATAATTAGTCGAACTTCTACTTGTAAATAATTTGAAAATAAGAATTCAATCACAAAGAAACGTATGAAGTATCAAGTTAATTATAAGAAACGTATATGTTTAATGTATCATAGATAAGCAAAGTTACTTGATTTATTAGAGACATATATAAATGGAGATGATTAAGAAATACCATATACATTTTGTGTTTTTGATATTCTATTTACCAATTATTTTTTTATTATTAAAATATAATTAGATTTATGTCATAAATAAGTATAATGAGCCTACAAATTGTAGTTAGTGGTTGAAATAATAAAAAAAATTCAATCTATGACTCTATGTATGATTTTCTTAGTATATTTTAGAATCACGATCCTAGACCGATCCTAACCGATCTTGAATGATCCGACGCTCGATCCTACTCTGATCCTACGTGCTAGCGATCCGGATTGATTTAGCCTTATAGGATTTTAGTATCGTACGATTCTACGATCCGGATCAACCTTGTTTACAACTGACATGGTGCTAGTTGAAGACTATTCTATATAACAACTATGCTACAATCACCATTGGCGTTTTTCTCTTGTGGTCCCATCAGGAAACTCAGCTTAAATAAATAAGTCCACCCGTTGCTTTTCCTTAAAACTAGTCATTAATGACTTTTTTTTTGTGCTGTCTTAGAATCTTTAGCAGAATGTGATATTGCATTTCACTCTGATCCAGCCCCATCTCAAGTTTTTTTTTCTTGTAAGAGTTCTATTTGTAAACTATCGATTGATTTTATAAATAACTTTTGTGCAAATACTAAAATGGTCATTTAGATTATGTCTCATTTTGGGTTGACTATAAATGTTATTGGTTTTGAAATTTCAACCTTTGATTTACAAAATTAGGTAAGCTTCGATTTGATTGTCGAAATTGATTATTAATAATGTGAAGAGTTGCATAACCTTGTCAAAGGTTTTGCTTTTGCAGCTGGTGTTTTTCACAAGGAAGAAGATGAACTGATTTGATGGGTAAATTCGTAAATTACACCTTAGACATTTTAATCTTTTAACCAAAGTGATTTGCTGAAACCAATTCATAGTCGAACTAGCTACTAACCCCTTTTTATTTTTAAAGTTAAATAAAACCTAAGAGTAAAACCTAAAATAGCATAAAGAAATAAGGTTTAACAAGTAGACCATAAATAATGTCATGGAATTGATTCTCTTATTCATGAAGAGCCATTTTGTTTTCCTAGTGATATTGGTTAGGCACTAACTTTACCCAATACTTAAAAGGAAAACGACGAAGACAATACATACATACAATATATATATATATATATGTGACAGCAAGATAGATAGGGCATTCTCCTAAGAAATTGAAGGAACCAATCCTAAACGAGTGGACTGAACTGGAGTGGAGCAACTGTAACTGGAGAAATTCTTCTATGGGGCGGAGGGAACACGTGGATCCTACGTGTTACCCCTTCAGCCAACCAACTCGTGACATGTGTCAGTCTCATGTCACGAGTTGGTTGGCTGGAGGGGTAACACGTAGGATCCACGTGTTCCCTCCGCCCCATAGAACTGGTGAGATAGACACAGTATAAACAAAGGCCAATTCGAACTTATATAAGTGAAAGTTTTTAGTATAGTCAACTTTTAACGTCATCTTTTATAAAAGGGTTAATAACATATAAAATGTATGAAGTTTGACCCATGTTCCGGAGAGGTATGAATTTTCAAAAGTTAATACGGAAGGTCTGAAGTTTCAAAAGTTAATACGGAAGGTTTGAAGTTTCAACTTTGTTGATATAAGAGGTCTCCGTTAATTTCTTCCGTTAAAAATGATGGAAGTTGGTCACGTGCTTGGCATGCGACCGGAAATAAAATTAAATCTCAAAAATGCCCTTCTATCAAAGTGTGCCCCTTACAAGCTTGAAATGAAAAGACAAAAATGCCCCCCCACACATGCTTGAAATGAAAAGACAAAAATGCCCCAATCGTGGCCGGCCACCACCTGCGGCAGCCAACCACCACCCAAGGCCAACGGCCACCACCCGAGGCCGACGACGACCACCAATCGAGGCCAGCAACCCCAATTGGGGTCAGCAGCCCCGATTGGGGTCGGCCGGCCACCACCAGATGGGGTGGTGGCCGGCCCCAATTGGGGCTGCTGACCCGATTGGGGTGGCAGCCACCACCAATCGGGGCCGGCCACCACCAATTGGGGTAGTGGCCGCCCCAATTGGTGGCTGCCAGCCCCAGTTAAGGCTGGTCGGCCACGATTTGGTGGTGGCCGACCCGACTGGCGGTCGTCGTCAGCCTCGGGTGTGGTTGTCGTCCTAGGGTGGTGGCTGGTGGACTTGTGCGGTGACGTAGAAACCAATAGGACTTAATTGTAAAAACTAAAACTTAAGAATATAAATTTGAGGACTAAATTGAACAAAAATAAAAAATAGGGACTCGATTCTTAATTAGACTTCAGGGGTAATTTTGTCATTTCACATTTCCTCAAATAATGTATTAAATAAAAAAATATTAAAATGGACAAAAGTGTCATTTCAGACAATTCTGTTAAATTTAAACATAAAAATGGACGGAAAACCAAATATCAACAAAGTTGAAACTTCAGACCTTTCATATTAACTTTTGAAACTTCAGACCTCCCCGGTTAACATGGGTCAAACTTCAGACATTTCATAGGTTAAACCATTTATAAAATTTATGTTTGTGAACAACAGTTTACACCAGACTCATCACTTAGTTTGTATCTGACTCATTACTTAGTTTGTTTCTATATGCTTCAACCTGACTACCTTAACCCTGTCTCATTATCTCGAATTTGTGAGTAAATATCTTTAATATATTCTTAACTATAGTTTATTAACACTTGGGACTTCGAAGCTAAATCATATGGAAGTAAGCGTTATTAATACCTAGACCACTACTGCTACTACCGGTGGTGCCAAAATTTATAGTATGCTTAGATATCTTAAAGTTTCATAACAAACTTAAAAAAAAACGCAAAGACAGATTCTAGAGATAGAGAGATGAATGAAAAATAAGGAGTATAGTTCACAAAAAAAAATTGCCAACTGTTATGAATATATTTAGTGGATGTTCAATATTACGTGTATATACCATCTTCCTTATTTAGACTTTCCTAGTATTAAATTTACTTCCTCCACAAGTATATGTAATCCCTATATAAGGGCTCCTTATGTGTGATAATAAAACATCCTCAAGTTCCCTCTTCTATTACCTATCTACTTCCGTAACACGTTATCAGCACGATTTGCCTCACACTTTTTATTAGCTACTCCCTAATTACATTGCTGCCGGTGTCCTCTATATTATACCTAAGCAACCCTAATTATCTGGAGCACTTGCTTTCACCAATAGTCGCTGCTTTCCGATTAATATCCAAATTTGCGCCGCTCCGTGGTCCGTGAAGAATTGAGGGGTCCGGGAAATATTATTTGAGGGATCATCTTTATGTTTACCCTCAGGACATACGGCATCATCATCAAAAATATGGCCATCACCATCAAACATATTATAATAGGGAATATTATAATTTTTTTTTTAACTGATATTAGGTTCTACCTATATTTTTTTTATATTTTTTATTCTAACTAATATTATGTTTACTTGTCAGCAATATGATGAATTTACTGTATACGACATCACGTTGTCGACAAGAGGATGAACATCACACCGATCACGTCGGTAATTTTTTTTTATTTTGGTAGTATTTATATATTGAATACACATAAATGTAAAAAAATTATTTCATACATAAAGTTATATGTATTGATATTGCTCCACTCCCTAAAGCGAGTGTAGAGGCAAATATTACGCTCCATGAAGTAAGCGTCATAAGTTATGATTATAACGAGGATATACTCCACTCCCTGAAGCGAGTGTTGTAGATTATGATTATAGCGATGAAAGCATCCACTCCCTGAAGTGAGTGATATAATTTATAATGACCTTTTAAGAGTATAAATACAAATATGTTATAATCATCATGGTCATAGAAACAGTTGATTTTGATTTTGAAATAAATAAAATTGTTAGCATCGTCATGATATCGATAAAAAGAAGATGATGCATCTTACAAATAAAGAATGCAAAATTCAATTGATTTGGAAGAATGATAATTTTGAGAAGCGCGATGACGCTATCATAAAATTAATGATATTATGCAGCGCAAATTTTGATCATATGAAGCGCGATGACACTAGGCGAAGTGACCTATGTGAAAAGTAAAAATCTTTGCATATATTATGATTAATTATGAGATATTATGACTATGTAAAATGCATTCTTTATGAATTTCGAATCCTGAAGATCCGATATTACGATCTTGAAGATCAATAATTATGAATTTATAGTTCCCTTAATTTTTATATTTATATTTACATTTTTGCACTTTATTTACATATACTGTTATTATTATTTATTTTTTTGCATTACCTTTACATTTATATTTTTATTTCTTGCACTGCATTATATTTATTATATACATGTATTATTACGTTTATTGCATTTTATTATAAAATGATCCAGAAGATCATGAGTTATTCAAAAGCTAAAAAAAATTTGATAATTTTAGGATCCGGAAGATCCTAAAATGTATGAAAAAATAGGATTTGAAACATTGTATTTATGAATTAAAGATCGTCTTGTATAAGAATGAATCATGTATATCATGAATTATTATAAATAAGGATCTGGAGATCCTAAGAGATCATGAGTCTTGAATAAATGATCATGAAGATCCTAAAAGAAATATGTCTCTTGCAGATAATGAAAAAAAAAAATCAGGTAAACCAGAAGTTTACCGCCAATATTGGCATGCTTGATTATATATTCGGTAAACTAGAAGTTTACTGATTCATATAGAGGTAAACCCGAAGTTTTACCCATATAATATGATATTTGGCGTGACGGGTTACAGACCATTCCGGATCACTTAAGATGCGCAGTACATTATTTGGAAGAACCTGAAGATTCTCCATAAATCATTATGATAATTGCTCTCAAAGGAAAATTCATTATGTGATCATCATCAACTAAGTTCGGGATAAAATCCTCTTGTTTGTGGAAATTATAAAAGGTGAATATGGGCTCGTTCACCTGCCATGTGGACCGATATATTGTTTTGAAAGATGCATCTACAATATGGTCACATGTACGTTGATTATGAATTTGCAAGTTTCCAGATTATGTAATAAAGAATGATGATGATATTGAAAATTGATATTTACTACAAGATTCAGACAATTACATGTCTGGATTTGCATTTTAGCATGAAAGTTACAAAGATCCTCCAATTAAATAGCTAAACTGCTACCAATTAGAGAAAATTGAGTGCAAATGCATGCTATTATGAAAGCAGCAATATAACTGCGCATCAAGCCAATGTTAAATCACAGCCCTCCCCATTACAACCATTTTTTTTTGTAAAGAGAAAAATTTCCCATATATTAATTTATGATGTGCAATATAAGTTTGAATTGCTCCACCGCAACGCACAAAGATGGGTCTGGAATGTTGGGAAAAATATGTTGGATATAAACAATTTATTGGGAAAAATATGTTGGATATATATTTTAAAGCAAGAGTTGATGATTGTCATTGATGAACAACTTTCCCAACATTAGGGGGAGAAAAGAAGCAGCTGGCAGAAAAGAGATTGACTGATAAAAATTGTTATTATCTCATTTAGATCCCCGCACAATGAGAATATGAACCTGAAGTTCAAAGAGATAAACATTTTAAGATACTGCCTATTAATAGTGACTTTATGAGACCCAGAAAGTCATAATTCAAGTAAGTATCAGCTGCAAATGCTCCAATTTGAAATGTCCCGCTAGGACAAATTATAATGAAAAATAACTCACGCTTGAAGCGTGTGATAATGGTTCCAAAGCAATTTTATTGATAAAAGAATGGAGCTAGTAAAGAAAATAAGTAAATATGGTCTTATTATGGAGGTGATTTCCCAAAATAAGTAAAGACGTAACTAATTATGAAACCCCAGAAGTGGTTCAGGTACCTGAAAATAATTGTAATAAAGAGATCTCGATGAGTTATGTCGTTAATGGGAAAATGATGGAACCGAGAATATCAAGTTGTCGACAACGGTTTTGAATATTATTCATGAGTGAAATCATAAAACAAGACGAGGAGTCGAGGATCTTGAGCTCAATATGTTAAACAAGTATTATGATTGGCCAAAGTTTGAAAAGACGCAAGTATTAACATGAAAAATGCAGAAGGTGGAAGCCAGTGGATACAAATTATTTCCCGCATAAATAAATTGGGTCGTAAGATATATACGCACAACCTGTGGTATAAATGTTATATGCAAAATCCTGGCAATTATTATATAGATCATTTAGTGGAGCAATCACCTTCAAATATATTATTACGTTGGCAGTACATAAAAAGTTTTGAATGCGTCCCACATATGAATTATTTATAGCCTTTTTAGGTGGCTAATTTGATAGCAAAATTAAAGTGAAAATCCTAGAAGGATTGAAAATGCTAGCGTGAAATTTTTTCCAAGAATGTTGGATAATAAAGATATTGTACCATTTAAAATAATACATATTATATTCTCCATAATGTATAGCTCATTTGAGCTAAGATATATCAGAAGATATGATGCGAATCAAGAAAACTGATATTTTGATAAGTTGAATTGATCACGCTATAGCCAAAAAGAGGCATCGCGTGATGGGGAGAATTTAAAGATATTGAAACTCGTGAAGAGTCTGTAAATACACTCAATTTATTGATGATGTTAAATTCAGACAAAATATATTGAAAGGACAAAGGTTTGGCTCGGCCTAAAGATCGAGTACTTAAGAGATTGAAAATAATATTGTCTTATAAAAAAAATGTCTTGAAGCTATTTTGCATAGATAAACACATCTATTGAGTAACTTAATGATTGTAAGAATGCCATGAGTTTAATATCATGATGAATCAAGACCTAAATTAATTTGCTACACAAATGTAAGTTATAACATGGAAGTGCACAATTTTCAAATGTAGCATTATATTGTATATATATATATATATATATATATATATATATATATATATATATATATATATATATGAAGATAATGCAGGTTATATAGCTCGAGTTGAAGATTGTTATATCAAAGGAGACATACAAAACACATTCGCCTCAAGTTATTCTTCATCCAACGAATTTGTTCATATGACTATCTAGCGGATCTTTTCAAGGAGGCTTTATCGACTGCGACATCTGGAATATTGGCGAACATGATTGGATTGCGTCGATTTAATGAAATTACGCGATGTCAACATCAGGGGGAGAATCTACACCGCTGCACTCTTTTTCCCTCAACCAAGGTTTTATCCCATCGGGTTTTCCTGGTAAGGTTTTTAACGAGGCAGCTTACAAAAAGGGATCCATAATTGTGTACTCTTTTTCCTTCACTAGATTTTTATCCCAATGGGTTTTTTCTAGTAAGGTTTTAACGAGGCATAATTCCCTTATAAACATCCAAGGGGGAGTGTTATGAATATATTTAGTGGATGTTCAATATTACGTGTATATACCATCTTCCTTATTTAGACTTTCCTAGTATTAAATTTACTTCCTCCACAAGTATATGTAATCCCTATATAAGGGCTCCTTATGTGTGATAATAAAACATCCTCAAGTTCCCTCTTCTATTACCTATCTACTTCCGTAACACCAACGACAAATTAACAACAAATTGTATAATGAGGTACTAATCTCTTATTAATCATGTATGTTGAGCCAGACACCATCAGCTTTTTTAATTACCAACCATTAATGCAATATACAGAATTTCAATCAGACATTTCTTTTAATTTTCGTTGAAGAACGCTTAGAGTGTATGAGAAAGAAACTCAGTGCATCCGATTTCAATGAACGGAGATCTGAAGAACCAGCTCCGGGTTCTCGACGGGAAGAATGGAGAGCCATCAAATACATTATTGGTAAATTTTTCTTTTTTTTAGTAATGGTTACAACTAATTAATGGAAATAGAGTATTAATTTTTTTGGTTTTAATTTTGATGAAGGGAATGAATCCTTTGAGAAGTTGGCTTCATTGAGTTTAATAGCTAACATGACAGTTTACTTGCGCACCAAGTACAACATGGAAGGAATCCTGTTGGTTAATGTGATTTACTATATGGTATGGTTCATCCAACATCGCATCTCTTGCCGGTGCGTTTATATCCGACATACCTCAGACGCTTCTTCACTCTTATCTTCGGCTCTATTGCTTCTTTACATGTAACATTCCTCAGTAGTAAACTCTATTAATTAAGAATAAAACTTGCATCTTGTTCCATAAATTCAAACTTGTGAATGAATTTTTTCGATATATATACTCTTAACTACACTTTATCAAACTGTGAAAAAACCTAAAAATGGTGTAGCGGTTAGCACGTTCACTAAAAACCTCCATTTGTGTAACATGTGTTTTTACTATTGTGTGAATGATCTGACATGTTTCAAAACAATGATAAACGACAACTTCGTCTAAAATAGTCACTAGATACTTTTTAAATTTGGGTTAAAGGTTGGTGTCACATGTTTGACCAGTGTAAGTTTTTTGGGTCATGTGTTTAGTTTTGTAGGCTTTTGGTGTCATATGTTTGAGAGGTTGTATGTTTTTTGTTCTTCCGTCAGTCAACAGTTAGTTTGACCGTTAAATACTTTTATTTTGTTCAATTTAGCCCTCAAATTTATATTTTTAAAATTTAATATTTACACTTTAGTCCCTATTGTTTTCTCAAGTCACCGTCGAAGGCCGCCGACCACCACAAAAATGGCCGGCCACCACCAATTGGGGTGGTGGGCGGCCCCAAAAGGTGGTGGCCGGCCCGATTAGGGCTGCAACCCTAATCGGGGTCGGCCACCACCAATTGGGGTGGTTTCTAGCCCCAAATGGTGGTGGTCGGCCATTTTCGTGGTGGTCGGCGACGGCTTTGGAAGTGGTGGGCGGTGACTTGAGCAAACAATAGAGACTAAAGTGTAAATATTAAATTTTAAAAATATAAATTTGAGGACTAAATTGAACAAAATTAAAGTATTTAACGGTTAAACTAACTGTTGACTAACAGAAGAACAAAAAACATACAACTTCTCAAACATATGGCACCAAAGGCCTACAAAACTAAACATATGACACCAAAAACCTACAATTGTCAAACATGTGACACCAAAAGTACCTTTAACCCTTTAAATTTACAAAACTAATCGAATATTTTTCCAAAATGTCACAATTAAATTATAATAACTTTACTCTAATGTTACAACATGGCTCGATGGGTCCTAACCATAATTTGGATTCTCAACCAGAGTATTAGACCACTGCTTGGAGCTCAAATTGAGACCCAATCGAATTAAGATTTAACTGTAATATTATAATAAGTATTAAATTGGGAAATTATTCGGGTAATTTATAAATTTGAAAAATATATACCACTTACCAGCACTTTGAAACAGAGAATTGATAGAAGTACCCATTATTGTTTAACTAGTTTTAAAACAATTTAGTTTATAAAAAACACGTAGCACCACTTTCAGATTTTTAGTTGGTTAATCAGTATTCATCAATATATTACACTCAATTGTATCTTATGATCACATTGATGCCGGAGAGCATGAGGACGGTAGCCGGGGTGATCTTCCTCAGCATGGATTAACGGTGAATATCCTTGGTTAGGTGGCCACGAACTAAACATGAATCGGCTCGAGTATTACATTATCGGCGGGATCAACTTTGTGTACTTCAATTGCTTCGCTAGCAAGTATCTGGAACTAACCTCGCCGGTGGTGCAATGACAGCTGGAGAGCCGACGGCGAACATGATTCATTCCACCATGTAGCGGTTGGACCCAACTCATGGCTCGATTGTGGTTAGGTCCAACGAGCCCGCTAATGATCCGATTTGACAAATTAATTATGTAAAACAAAAACCAAAGTTATGGATATATTATGGGATTAAATGATGTATTCTGAGCAATTATTTTAGGAGAAATTATATAATAACAAACTAGTCATACAACTATATTAATTAATGAGTAGTAAATAACATATATTCTGATAATTCAAAATTTAAATAATGATATTTTCGGTATTTCCAACATATGTAATAGTGTTGCAATAGGGGCCGAATAGGGGCCTCAATGTTTGCTCATGTTGCCAAAAGGGGTCTGAATTGAAAAAACGTATTATTAAGGGCCTGAATTTTGAGTTTTGTGTTTTTTCAAGTCTCCGTCCAAATTTTCTGTTAAATCTAACAGAATCACGTGAAAAGACAAAAATACCCTTTTGTAATTATTATACAATTTATCAATTTAATTAATAAAACGTGAAATGTCTAAAATACCCCTACAAACTAATTATGCAATTAAGGCCACCACGCTCCGGCCACCGCCTGGCGACCACCGCCGGCCTCCGGCAACCGCCACCGGCCTCCGATCGGAGCCAAAAAGGCTCCGATTGGAGCTCCGAAGCTCCGATCGGAGCCAAAAAAGCTCCAGATCGGGAGCCACAGAGCTCCGATCAGGAGCTCTGTGGCCCCGATCGGAGCCACAGAGCTCCGATCGGAGCTTTTCGGTCGTCGCCGGAGGTCGATGGTGGTCGCCGGAGGTCGGTGGTGGTCGCCGGAGGCCGGTGGTGGTCGCCGGAGTCGGGGTGGTGGTGGTCGCCGGAGCTGTGGTGGCTTAAAGGGTATTTTCGTCATTTTAGGTCAAACATATGAGAGACACACTTTGGTCAAAGGGCATTTTCGGGTTTTCAAATTATTTTTGGTCACATGCGTGGCATGTGACCACTTTCCGTCAATTTTAACAGAAAAAATAGACAGAGACCTCACTTATACACAAAACTCAAAATTCAGGCCCTAAATAATACGTTTTTTTAATTCAGACCCCTTTTGGCAACATGGGCAAACATTCAGGCCCCTATTGTGTTCTTAACCCTATTTGTAAACATAAATAAAGTATATAATACACAAAAAAGTTAAGTGAGGCGATTTAATTTTGGTACAAATATAGGGGTAATCCATAACTTTTCCCCTTGCATACTCTTTCACACTTTCACCCACCGGGCTCTTAACTTTCAGTTTCATAAACTCGATTTTGTGAGCGAATGATAATTTATATTTTTTGGCTACATAGACAGAACATAGAACATGTCATGTTTTTTATCCATTAATTGGAATACGTACAAAATGATCACATATACTTCAAATCTGGAGTTAGCTAGAGTTGAGCAGATCCGATCTGGTATCAATGACAATGACCAACAAAAAGATCATTAACTTTCCAGTTCTAGAAATTAATTGCTGGTTTTAAAGCTATCAGCTATGCCTTTTTGCAGAAGGTTCTGAATCTTCTGATGAAAAGTATCACATGCACGCACCAAGTTACCAACGCACATTAACCATATAATTTAGTTTAGCGAATCAGTGTTTAATCAACATTCAAAATAAACACTTGGATTGAAAAAATATATTCGTAACTAACACTTTATTCCAAACTGATTAATCAGATACAAATGAGATTATTTTAAGTGTATAGTATACTTACGGGTGATGACTCCTAATTTAACCCCTTAAAACTCCATGTTTCGAGTGCTCTATAGAAATAAACATATTTGTACAAAAAATGTTTATAATCTCTCGCACTTAAAATTTGAAGTATTTTTCAATGGAACGACTTAAAAAAAAACTTGCTAGAAATATTAAAAATTACTAGAAAAAATATATACAATTTTGATATTAAAAAAAAATTAATAAATCCCACGAAAATTTGGTTCCCTTAAAAAATTTATGTTAGGGTTATGTATGAAATTTTAATTTTTTTACTTAAAAAAATTTAACTAACAAATGAATAAATTTCTTAATTTCCAATGAATAGTTTCCCTTGTAAAATTTAATGTATCCACCATGTATAGGGGTGGGCACTGAACCGGTTCCGAACCGGACCGGAACTGCTTTAAACGGTCCGGTCCAGTAATGACTAGGGTTTTATATTGGCTTAGGTTGGTCTAAAAAAAACTGGACTGGTTAGAACCGGTCCAGAACCGATATTGGCCTGTTTTTAAAAAAAAAAACAAGTCCTGGACCGGTTTTATATGTCGGACCGGTTCTACCATTAAAAACCCGTAAAAACCGGTTTTTTTTAAAAAGAAACTAGTCTCACTCAAATGTAGTCAAAACGTTTTTTTTTTTTTTTTACTTAAAAGCAGTTCAAAACCGGTCCGGACTGGTTAATTGGACTGGTTTGGTATACCCCTTGGACTGGTTCCAATTTAGGGGTTACAAACCAGTCCAATTTGAACCGGTCCACTCCGGACCGGTTCCAGACCAGTTCTGAACCAGTCCGGCCGGACCGGTTTTTATGCCCAAGCCTAACCATGTATGTATATTTAATTTATATATATATTGTGTCTTGTTATGAGTGACATTTGAGGAGGAAATAATATTTATATGAATCCGCAAGGAGTGAATTCCCAAAGTAGGTTCTTCTACCAAACTATTTCCCAAACTAGGCTCTTTTAGAAACTAATTCCCAAAATAGGTCTTTTCATTTTTTTTGTAATGTATATTATTTAATTTAAATCCTAAAGTTTACAATATGTTACAAATGAACCCTAAAGAAAACTATAATTAAAAAATGAAATTTAAGAAACTAAATGTATGAAAAATAAAAATAGAAATAAAAAATAATTAATTAAATGTTAAAAATGCACATTAAAAAATAATCAAACAAACAA
Organism: Clarkia xantiana subsp. parviflora; assembly: GCA_036873135.1. Taxonomy (NCBI): domain Eukaryota; kingdom Viridiplantae; phylum Streptophyta; class Magnoliopsida; order Myrtales; family Onagraceae; genus Clarkia; species Clarkia xantiana. Next base: position 10,246,945 of record JAPTYO010000010.1, on the reverse strand, counting down.
ATTTTGTAGATTTTAATTCTAAAAAATATGTGAAATTAAAAGAAAAAATTTAAAAAAAAAAAATAAATTTTGAAAAAAAATATATATAATGATATACAAATTATATTCATTAAGAGCATGCAAAAAAAAAATACTAACTAAAATCCATTCTTAAATTTATTCTTTTGATTTTTTAAATTTAAATTAGTTTATCCGTTATTTTTTCATTCGTTAATTTTATATATTTTTATAAATTTAACATATTTTATTTAGGGTTTATATTTTTATACTTAAAAAAATCATGAGTATTTAGTTTCTTTACGTTTTATATCAATGTTTTTTTTTATAATTTATATATTTTGGCATATTTTATTTTTAGAATTTTTTTTCAAAATTACTAATTTATTTTATGTTTTTAACTTCTACATTAATTATCTTAATTTTCAATTCTTTTTATATATTTCTTGTATGATATTTAGTTTTAGGATCAATTGTAACAAAATATAAACTTTGGGGGTAAAATATAAAACTATAAATGATTAAAAAAATAAAAAAACCTATTTTGAGAATTAGTTTCTGAAGAAGCCTAGTTTGGAAATAAGTTTGGCAATGAAGCCTACTTTGGACATTCACTCATCTGCAAGCTACTCACTCCACTTGTAAAATTTATTATAATTCAATTGAAAGTCTTACTGAAGTTTGAGTTTGACCTTAAACAATAATGATAAAGAATTCCCTGGGCAGCTTTCCAATGCTAGCTAGGTCATGATCCCAGAGACCCCCTAATTAACACTAGTGGTCCTAGCTCAAAGGACTTGGTGACAAAACATTGAGAAATATATATGTATCTACAATTCTACTAGATCTACTTGTAGTATAATAATTTAACATTTAATTTATTATTTATGTTTAAAATTCATTGAAATTAAATATACATTACAGATACATTACCTACCTCTTTATGAATTAACATTGGCTCAAGTAGAAATTATTCTTATTCTAAGTGCGAAACATGCAAAAATAGTATAGACTTTAGCTTCTAATGAGTTACTTTAAAACACGCTACGCTACGCTACTATTAATATGTGGTCCCAAACCATGCAACCATTGATATTACAATAACTCTATATATATATATAGGATAGGATCTCTCCATGTGAGGGAAAAGATGGGAGTAAAATTACTTGTTACATCACATGTGATGAGAGTGTCCTTGATCCACCACCGTCCAAGTGGTTGTATATATAAACTCAACAAACACTCGTGATTTACCATTTAGTTGGACTCCCAACTTGGTGGTGTAGCATAGCAGCGTCAATGATTAATTATTGGAAGAAATGAAATCATTTATGAATCTCCATGCACATTTTATCTGCACACTTCGTTAATATGTGAATCTCCATGAACCAACAAAGCCTCTCTAAGTTTATTAGCGCTTAACTATAAAACCTTATGTATCATATAAGAAAACTTGTATGACAAAACTTCTTTGAATAAAGTCCGATCCATATGTCTTATAAGAAGAAAAAATGCAACGTGTCTAATGTCTTCACGTTCTCATCGACTCACTTCTTCTTTTCTTTTCTTTTTTTTTATCACTCTTCATGGTTTCATACCTAATCCAACATATACATACATATTTACGATTTTTTCGACCAACTAATTATATATGATTAATACTTACTCACTTTCTTTACAACTAAAATATATTTATATCCACTCTACACACCTAATAAATATATATATATACTCCGATATTATTTCCTTTTAAATATAGAAATTAAATAGTTATAACTTTTTCCACGTATTCTGATTTATGAATTGTTTTTTTTCATGTAAAAATAGACGTGAAAACTTTTTAAATAACATATAGTATTATATATGCCTAATCTATGTAGTCACTATAATAAATTAATCAACAATAAATGAATATTTTATTTTAATATATTAATTACTTTAAAAAAAATTCCACTCAAAACGGGCAAATAAACATAAATTTTCATATAAATGGAATCTCTCGAGCAAAATATTGATAAACATATTTTGCCCTACTCCCATATTGTCATACTTCATGTCCTAATATATAAATTAAACATCCACAATAACAAATAAAAATAACTTTTTCACATACAATATCATACAAGTGTTACTGTTTTTGTGGTTAAAATTGTTAGTCATAGGGTACGGTTGAGTGAGGAACCCTAAGGGCTCATTGACTCATTTTAGTCATTTATGGCATACATGTCTACCCGTTGCAGTAGTATTATATTGTATATTAAAAAAAAATTATTTGTTATAGTGAAATTTTTATATAATATATAAAACCAATATAGAGTAAAACATGAAAGTGTTGCATGAGATATTTGTCCAGAAAATATGGATCAATGACTAGTTATAATGAATTTATTAAATAAGATAAGAACATGTATTAAAATAAATATTTATAAAATTTAAATTATAAAATTAATTGGACCTAAATTCCTACTAGTTTTCTACATGGCAGTTATGAGATTCTAAACACATAAAAATTATATCGTCAAATGTTTTAATATATACTAATTATTAACGCATCAATCATTTAAATTTCAAGATTTATAATTTCTTTTAAGTTTATTAATATTTATAAATAATTAAAATACAATATGTGCAAGTTGATTCGTTATGAGAAATGAATCCACGTGATAGAGAAAAACGACACAACGTAATTCCAAACGTGAGAAAGAGAATAGGATAATTAAATAAAAATTAACTAATGTCTTCAGTTACGGTACTAATTAAGTTAGCCTTACAGTTAGATCTATGAATGAGTTGGGTCGAGCATTACGTGGGTCATTGACGGCTCAATTGTTTATAACTCATCAACTTGAGGTGTTAAGAATAATGTAAACTTGTACTTAACCACTTAGAGTCGTCGATTGACAAGTTTGACATATACAATTGTAATTATACAATTCTCATGCAATTTAATATCATAATACCAACAAAATTTGATTTAACATAAAGAAGAATTTAAAATCATAAAAATATAAAGTTCATACTTGAATTACAACAATTATTTATTTAACTACTAATTAGGTTGTACACGATGTGATTGAATTGACAAACAGAATAACAAAATTAATAGTTTGAGTATAAATATTGGACGATAAGTAACATGTTATCTGAAAGAGGTTAAACTTCAAGAACCACATTTGACCCATATTTTGAGTTGTTATATATATATATTGGTAAGTGGCTGATCTATGTGATTGAAAAATCTCAACAGGCGAAACATATATCCCCGGCCTCTATAATTTGTTGAATAAAAAAATAGATGTACTCAAAGTTTGAACGGGTAGAGTATGACCGGGCTGAATTAAATTGATAGAAGACCGAACTTAAAAGGGATAAAGACTTTAGTATGATCATATGTTTAGAATAAATGCGACAGCAACTATGACCTGCCGACTAAGCGACCTTAAAAAATAATGAAATTTAAATAATGACTTAGTAATAGTATTAAAAGATAATAATAAATAAAAGTGTTTTAAATATACTAAAACTAAATTATTAATTTAATAAATATATGGGAACGAAATACAATATTTTTTTCTTAATAAAATGAAAATGTGCAAAAATGTATCTATTAGGGGCGAGAACCCAACACAAACGTATCATATTTGTATGTATGTATTTGTATATATATATATAATATGATATTATGTTAATACATATCTAGACGTATTTGGTAATTTTTATTTTAACAAACGTAGTAGTGTTATTAAGTGTTAACTGTTATGTGATCTAACACACATTTCACCCCCTTTAACTTCACAATAGAGATTAGACTTGTTATCAATTCGCGCGTTTGGTGTTTTTTTTTTCATAATTAGAAAAAGTATTTATTCAGATTCTCCGGATTTTGTTTCTTTTTGCCATAGATTCTCCTGATTCTTTTTGCCATAGATTCTCCTGATTCTTTTTGCCACTATAGGATTCTCCTGATTAAAACATTCAAACCTAAATATAAAATATCATTTGTTATTGGTAATAATTTATTATCCAAATCTAAAATAATATGGTAGTATACTTTCAAGTTCCTACCATCTTTTATAGAAAAGAAAAAAAAATATTACCAAATATTTGGCCTATTAAACTGAAGTATTTTCAAATAATAATTGACTAATTAGTAATTGAATGCCTTATCAGTGGAATACAAAATTCAAATGTCATTTCAATGATAAATGCAATCAATTCAAATATGTACATTTTATTTAATTCAAATTATGTGAAATTTCTTCCGAATGTAAATTATTGGCATAATTTTCTAAAATAATCACTATAAAAAATTAGAAATAGTATTTTCTAAAAGAGTATATATTAATATACTATTTATATGATCTAAAATAAAATAATACTACCATTTTCTTCAGTGCATGCATAGGGATGGCAACGGGTATCGGGGCCCTGCTGACCTGCGGGCCCCGACCCAGTTTTGACACGCCGACCCGCGGGTCACGGGTCGGGGCGGGTCAGGGTCTAGGGCCGCGAGGGCCGTTGACTCGTCCCGAATTTCTAATATATATATATATATATATATATTTTATTTTTATTTTTTTTAATGTTAATATAATGTAACATTTACTAAACAATATGGTTAATATAGTACCTATATAAATAACATGGACTAAATCATAAATAGATGTATATTTAGATTATTTGGATTTGGTATTTTGTGATGAATATGATGTGTTTGTTGTTTGTATTTTATTGATGTTAGATTTATGGTTTGAATTTATATACAATGTAATATTTTGTAAAAAAAAAATTGTATTTAATATTGATAAATGAAAAAAAAAAAAAAAAAAAAAATTATTCACACGACGGGGAGGGTCGGGGCCCCACGGGTCGACCCGCGTGATTTGTGACCCGCCCCGACCCGGGAGGAACAATTTCCCGGGTCCGGGTCAGCCAGGCCGACCCGCGGGGCGGGTCCGGGGCTACGAAAACCCGCCCTGACCCGCCCCGTTGCCATCCCTATGCATGCAACCACACTTTATAAATTTTTTAACAGTTTTTACCACTGGCAGTGGTGGTCTAGTGGCCAAGAGCGCTTATTCCTATGTAGTTTGACTTCGAAGTCTAAGTTCGAACCCCTCAGGGATGTCACCTCGCGGTAACCTGTTTAAAAAAATATCATGTTCCGTCTGGCCCACACACCGCGTCAGGCATATGAGGAGGCGAGTAGAACTGGGCACGGGACGGCCTTTTGATTATACTAGGCTGCTGGTGGACTTACGTTAACAAGGTCAGTGTGCGGACTGGTTGCTCACTAAGACCGGTCGAAGAAAAGAAAATTCAGACCGTTTTCATAAAAGTTTGAACATTACGTAGCGGATGGGATGTACAGTTGTCTTGTCACTGCCCATTCCTTCTATTATGGCCAAAAAAAAAAGTTTTTAAAATTTTGTGAATATATATATATATATAGGCACTAGAAAAAGACAGTGAACTAGGAAACTGTCAGAAGGAAGACAGGAACTCCATGGACGAAAATAAGAAGACTCCTGGTCAAGGATTGGTCAGCGCCGGAGGAATGGAGGTCGCCGCCGCCGGAAAAGATGAAGAAGCCAAGATCCATTACAGAGGGTGGAAAGTCATGCCCTACATCATAGGTACCGAACGACTCACAGTTTAATTATAATTATAATATATAAAGAGATTCGATTCGATCGATCTGGGAAATTTGGGAATTTGGATTTTTCAGGGAACGAGACATTTGAGAAATTAGGAGCGATAGGGGCACTGTCGAATCTGTTGATTTACCTGACCAAGGTGTTCAACATGAAGAGCATCACCGCCGCAAACACAGTCAACATTGTCAATGGAACCACCAATCTCTCCACCTTGCTCGGTGCTTTCTTCTCCGACACTTTCTTCGGTCGCTACACAACCATCGCCTTCTGCTCCATTGCATCGTACTTGGTAACTAAATTATCAAATTGCTAACTCGAATTTTTTAAGTCAGGTAAATTGATATATAACCGATGTTTTTCCAAACATTTAATTTGAACGGAATGGGGTTGCATGTGATGAGAAAAAAAAAATTGCTAAATGATATTTGGACAACCAAATAAATAAATTATTAGCTAATGTTTGAGACTTTTAAAAAATAAAATGCTAGCTAATATTTTTTTGGCTAACAAATATTTTCTTCCACGTTATGATTCCATTTCCATTCATTCAAATTAGACAAATATATTAATTTAGTCAATTTATACCTGTGGGAAACATGATCAAGCCAATAATGTTTAGAGGAAAAACATAATAACGTTTAGAGAAAAAAAATTAGCTAGTAATTTGTTCGACGACTGACTTGAACTAGTAATTTGATCATTAATGTGATTGATGAAAAAATTCATGAAAATGGAAAATCAAAATTACTTATTTTATAAAATATTCACAATTCTAAAGTTTTTTTTATTAAAAATAAACATTGGGCTTAAATCCGAAGGCGTGTTCAGTTTTGAAAAGGTTTGAAAATTAAAGTTTTTCATGAAAAGTTAAAAAAAAAATGAAAATTTTGATAAATTTGACAAAGAATGTAATACACGATGAATTTGACGAAGAAAACATGATGAAAACTGAATATAAAATTTGTATTTTAGATATTTCATTAAAATGTAACTGAATTGTCAAATGTACAAACATTAGTAACTAGAAAATACATTTTTGAAATTATCAATGAATAAACGTAAGCAATCAAGTTTTGCGTTAATTATTATATATTCAATAATAATTATTATTTTACAGAATTATTATATTTTTATTTATGACGTCACTTTCAGGGACTGCAAATGATACAATTGACGGCGGCGATCAAGAACCTCCACCCTCCTCCCTGCGGCAAAAACAGCAGCTGCGTCGGCCCCAGTAAAGGCCAAATGGCGTTCCTAATAACGGGGTTCGCATTACTAATCACCGGAGCGGCGGGGATTCGGCCGTGTAACCTGGCGTTCGGCGCCGACCAATTCAATCCAACAACGGCGGCAGGGAAGAGAGGAGTGAACAGCTTCTTCAACTGGTATTTCTTCACCTTCACTTTTGCGCAGATGGTGTCGCTGACGCTCATCGTCTACGTTCAGTCAAACGTCAGCTGGGCCGTGGGTTTAGCCATCCCTCCCGCTCTGATGCTCGTGTCGTGCGCCATTTTCTTCATCGGATCGAAGCTGTACGTCAAAGTCCCGGCCTCCGGCAGTCCGATGACAAGTGTGGTACGGGTGGTGGTGGCGGCAATTAGGAAATGCCGATTGAAGCAGCCGGAGCAACCGTGGCTCTCGCTATATAGCTATGTGTCGTCGAATTCAATTAACTCCAAGCTCGCCTATACGGACCAATTCAGGTAGTCTTTCGTAATTCAGGTAGTCTTTCGTAACCTCGAATTTAGTCTTAGAAACTCACATCGAAAAATAGTACATATTATCATTGTTTAACGACATTTAAAACATTTTGATACATTTTTCTCAAATATGTTTGATCAACTAACAATTTTTTTTTTTTTTATAAATATTTAATCAACCGATTCAAGCATGCGAAACTGTCATTTAAAATATTTTGTTAAGCTAAAAAAAGAACATTTTTTTTGGTCAAATATGTGCATCATTTCCAAACTTATAATCCATTTCCTTACAATCTCTACTCAGATTTCTCGACAAAGCAGCGATCATGAACGCCAATGACCGAATAAACCCCGACGGATCGCCGGAGAACGCATGGCGGTTATGCAGCGTGCAACAAATCGAAGAAGTGAAATGCTTATTGAGAGTACTCCCGATATGGCTAGCTGCCCTAATCTACTACATAGTCATTGTCCAGATGAATACCTACGCCGTCTTCCAGGCGACTCAATCCGACCGCCACCTCGGCAACACCAACTTCAAAATCCCAGCAGCGTCCTACGTTGTCTTCCTCATGCTAAGTTTCTCCATCTTCATACCAATCTACGACCGCCTCCTCGTCCCGTTCCTCCAGAAACTCACCGGAAAAGACGGCGGAATCACACTTCTCCAACGAATGGGAATCGGCTTCTTCGTTTCAATACTCACAATGTTAGTTTCCGGAATCGTCGAATCAAATCGGAGACGCATCGCCCTTACGTTGCCTCCGGTCGGGTTTGAGCCCAGAAGAGGGGCGATTTCGTCAATGTCCGCTCTATGGCTAGCCCCACAGTTCGCCTTGGCGGGGCTAGCAGAGGCATTTGCGAATGTCGGACAAGTCGAGTTTTACTACAAGCAGTTCCCGGAGAATATGAGAAGCGTTGCTGGATCTTTGTTCTACTGCGGTATGGCCGGAGCTAATTACTTGAGTAGTTTTCTGATAACAGTGGTTCATAAGGGGGATAAAACTGGAAATTGGCTGCCGGAGGATCTTAATGAGGGTCGATTGGATTACTATTATTATATGATTGCGGCGATCGGAGTTGTGAATTTGGGGTATTTTCTGGTGTGCGCGAGGTGGTATAAGTATAAAGGAGAAGCAGGGGTGGAGTTGGAAGTGATGAAGCATCAGGAGAAACCTACTACTACTGCATGACTAGTTAGATCAATTGTACATGTTTTTAAAGTAATATAAGGTTAAAAAACTCTAAAAATTAATTTTTGTAATAAGATTGGGTTAATCTGTTTTTTTTTTTTTTTTTTTTTTCCAACTTTGAGTTTTGATCCAATCTTTTTTTTTTGTTTGACAACTTTTGGTTTTTGGTCCATCTGTTTGTTGACCATTAAATAGTCACTAGATTTGCACATGCCTAGCCCCAAATTTTTATTTTGTTCAGTTTAGTTCTCAAATTTATTATTATATCTTTTTTATTTTTACAAGTCATTAAACATTATCAATTGCATCTATGAATAAATTGACATAGTCATGGTCTGACCCATAGGTCGCACCTTAGTTAGGGTCGCCCAGGTTGAACCATGGTTAGGGTTGCTCAGGTCCAGAGACCCTAGCCATCATGGTCAGACCTAGCCATATGGTCGGACCATGGCTAAGTCAATTTAGTCCTAGGGTGCGGTTGATAATGTTTTCGGACTAAATTGCAAAAATAAAAAGTTAGAACAATAAATTTGAAGTTTTAACTGAAAATAATAAAAATTTGGGGTTATGTATGTGCAAATCACTTGACTATTTAACGGTCAACAAACAGATGGACAAAAAGCTAATAGTTATCAAATATATGGTACCAAAACTAGGTAAAAAAAATATTGGACTAAAAGTAAAAAATTGTCAAAGATGTTGGACCGAAAGACTTGTTAAACCAATAAGATTTGTTTAAGAAAACTTGATAAATACACCTAGTATCACAACAACATTATCGTGCGATTGAGCAGCAACGATATTCAAAAGGTTTCACTCAGTTGTATAGTTTCTTGCCGATGAAGAAACAATACATAGCAACTACATTTTGAACACAGAATAATATCAGGCTAGTTTCCATGCAGGATCAAGCTATAATATTAATAAAATGATAGAGCAGATTAGGGTATTTGATTTCCCTTGTCCATCCTAAATATGGCCCATACCAAAACTTAACTATATATAAATAGAAAAGGATAGTTGCAGTTGCTAGCATATTATAGTATCACACTTGCATCATTGCTTAATTAACAGTAAACTCAAGAAAAACCTGACTGATTTCACAATCAAGAGACTCACTTACTCTCCCTCACACAGTGTAGGCTTGTTGTATCGTCTCTATGTCGAGCCCCTTCAATCTCACAACCGATTCTACATGACCCTTCAGTGTGTGAAGTTCTCTTAACCTGCACATATCATCAAACAAGTTTTCACCAAATCGAAGCATTGGTTGCTTGCAGCACAAGTTAGTTAACTAAGGATGAAGTGCCTACCTGGCAATTTCAGCTCTTCTCTTTGCTTCTTCAGCCATCTGATTGAGCTCACCGACGTGGGTACGGTCATTGAAGACAGCATCGGGTGCTTGTAGCCCGTGAAGTGTTCTCTGAGCATGGGCCCACTGAAGCTCCCTATGTTCTTTACCAAAGTCCTTCTGCCTCGTGAACGCGACCTGAATATCACAATATTTATAGATTGATTGACAACCGAATGACGATGAAGAAACTAAAAACCCCGGTAACTAACATACCCTCTGCTCAATGACAAGATCCCATGCCTTTCCACTAAGAGCATAGCGAATGAAGAACTTGATGAAATCGAGAGGGATATAGGTAACGATATTGTAGAGCCAAATCACACCAGCCCAGCCCCACCCGATTCCTTCAATAGCAGCAAAGTCCCAGCTTGCATAAACTGCTATCAAAGTTGCAATCTGCTCCAAACATTGAGAACCATCAATATAATATATAAACAAGATGCACATTATTGGTATGAAACAAGAAATGAACAACCACCAGACTTACAAGTTGTGCAATCACAAAAGCAGCTAGCAGTAACAACCCAGGACGTTCAACAAACGACCAGCTTCGGGATCGGGTCACAAATATAAGTGCCTGACTGATGATGCTCACTTGCAGGTATATTGCAGAAGCAAGCTTCCGGAAGTCGTCATGAGCTGTCTTTTCAAGCGTGTATACTCCAAACACTCTCTGTGTAAAAATCAAATACTTGTCACCTCCAATTGTCTTACTACTATGAAATAATTGCAACAAGAGATAAACGTCGCGCAAACATATCAATTTCAGTCTCTTTTAACTCAAAACCACCAGTATTCAGGATCTTGCTTGTTAAAATTCATATCTTTTCTGGGATTTCAAGAGATTTTCTCTCTCGAAGTAAAAAAAGAATACTTCAGTTTTCCATGAAGATACAAGGTTTTATCCGACCCTAATTTACTTACGGGAAAGAAGTCTGTCTTGTAAGCTGCCCAGAAGAAGATAACTGTCATCACGGCCAAGTAGCCCCCAAGGACAACTCCAGTAGCAAAAATTTCTGCTAGCTTCCAGCTGTCCGGAAGAGGAGATGGTTTTACTCGATCTTTCGAAATTGTCATTATGGTTCCTGTAATTTTCATAGTGGCGGTATGTTCTCAGCCAAAACAAATAAGCCGGTCCAATCAATGAGAACGAAAGAAAGAGAAAGGATTTGAGGAATGCTCACCATCATTGAGGATTGCTATGATCAACACCATGAATGGTGGAAAGTCAAACTTCCATATAAGGGCCAACAACATAAATCCAACCTGTAATTATATAACCAAAATAACAATACAATGTATTAGCAAGCGAAAATGAATATTAAGTTTCTGGCAAGTGATGTGATATACAGGAAACTATATTCTCAAGCTCAACATAAAGGCGAAGAAAAGTAGCTCACCACTATACGGATTGTGATGGACACTGCATATATCTGTCGAAATGAAACAAAGAGGAATGAATCATTAGCATTGGAACCCACCCATCTAACAGTTTAGCATTAAATTTGGTTGGAATGCACACCGTGTAATTTTTCATCCTCTGGAATATTGCACGACTTGTTAGAACAGCACTTATGATGACACTGAGACCAGGTTCTGTGAGGACAATGTCGGAAGCACTGCGAGCAGCGTCAGTTGCATCATCAACGGCAATTCCAATGTCAGCCTTCTTGAGAGCAGGGGCATCATTCACTCCGTCTCCAGTCATTCCACAGATGTGCTTTCTTGCTTGCAACCGCTTCACAATCTCGTACTTGTGTTCTGGAAAATTTAGCTAATAAATCATATGCATGAACCATGTATACCTAATATACACTTACAAAGTAAAAAAGGGAAGAAAAGAGAGATAGGGAATAAATGAAGCATACCAGGGAAAACACCAGCAAATCCATCGGCTTTTTCAATGAGTTCATCAATAGGCAATGCAGCAATCGACTCATCCTTGTTCTGCCCTAGCAAAGCAGATGAAGGATACATGTTCGTTCCCATCCCTAAGCGGCGCCCAGTTTCTTTTCCAATAGCTAGTTGATCCCCTAAAAAAAGTAGTAGTTCCTTCCTTTTAGCAAAATCATATTGAAGAACACTATAAAAGTATATCTTAGTTTATTTGGTAGACACCATAATGGAGTACAGGAAATGGTGCCAATTTTCACATAGATAAGATTTACTCATGTTCATATTCAGGAGAATTAGGAGAGATAAGGCGTAGCATGTTCAAGTTATAACCTTGTTTATCTTTCTTTCTATAAAGTAACTTGTACAAGTAATTACGGCTACCTATAAAAATAATTTATTTTCCTTTCTTGCTTTTCTAACTTTTCCAAAAAAGGGGGAGAAATCTTTACGAGGGTGACAGCAGAATCAAGAGCAAATCTTATAAGTAAAAAACAATCATCATATTGAAGGTAATATCGAACAAGTCAGTGGACTAACCCGTAATCATTTTAACACTAACACCAAGATTCAACGCCCTTCTTATGGTCTCTGCACTGTCATGCCTCGGTGGATCAAAAAGAGGCATTAAGCCAATGAATTGCCATGGACCCCCAGCACTCTCCTTCGTTCCTTCTGGAACTTCCTACACACAACCAACGGTCCAACATATCCATTAACAGCGAAAAAGATACAAGCAACAAATAAGCAGATTATGTAATCTTGTAGTCACCTGATATGCTACACCAAGAGACCTTAGACCTCGCTCTGCAAACTTGTCAATAACAGAATGAACTCTACGCTCGATTTCTGCCTTGTTATGGGCAAGGTTCAGGATCTGGATATTCAGGAACGTTTTAGATTAGAGACTAGAGGAGGTATGTTCATTCTACCACCGAAAAATAAACTGAAGTATATATTAGAATTAAGATAGTTTACCTGCTCCGGTGCACCTTTACTAACTCTATGCATTTTCCCTTCCCGATCAATATAAGTTAATGCAGTTCTCTTGTCAGTGGGGTTGAATGGAAGGAAATGTACTTCTTGAATTTCAGCCCTCGCCTTGACGAAAATACAGTTACATTATAAGGAGGTTAATATTCACTGTTTGTAAAATATTCACAAATTTAACATTGTGAGCAGTTTAATTTCTAAGAAGTTTTTTACCTCCTTAGGATCAGCTAGCACTCCAACAATGGCAGTGTCAATTGCATCCTGATTTTCCATTCTAGATGCTCGAGCGGCCATCAGGATAACTGTATCTGCGTCAACTCCTTTGGCAAAAACCTGAAAAGTAAATTACAGGACAAATTTCTTAGGTATTCAAAGCTCTATCACATTCTCTCTATATTTCAACAGAAGGATTCCCACGTAAGTGAAAAATGTACCAAAAAAACACTAACCTCAACAAGATTTTTATCCACTGTAAGCTTGTTCAGAGTGAGAGTCCCTGTCTTATCACTGCATAGCACGTCCATGCCGGCCATCTCCTCAATGGCCGTCATTCGCTTCGTGATAGCTCCCTGCAATCGATCAAATTCTCACAAAATTTAGCACATAACTGAAACTTGGCCTCCAAAATTTCATTAAAAGGTAAAAAGTTAAAACAACTCACCTGCTGAGCTAACCTATGAGAACCAATTGCCATGGTCACAGAGAGCACCGTGGGCATGGCAATTGGAATTCCTCCAATAAGTAGGACAAGGAGATTATCAATTCCAGGGCGGTACTCCCTGTCTTGAATTGGGTACATCACAATAATCTCAATAACCATTCCTACAGCGATCGAACATATGCAGAAATTTCCAATAGCAGTCAAAACCTGAAACATAAAATCCAAAAGGGCAACACGTCATTCTGCGACCATTAGCCTAAAGCATAAGTGGATTTAATCTTTAAGGTTGGATCAAAATTCAATGTGGCACAATTTTCTTGCCTTCTGAAAGTGTCCCACTTGGTTAGTAGAATCAACAAGGTGAGCAGCCTTTCCAAAGAAAGTATGAACACCAGTAGCTATCACAATTGCTTCAATTTCTCCTTGTTTACAGGTTGAACCCGAGTAAACACCATCTCCAGGACCTTTAGTCACAGGAAGGGACTCCCCCGTAAGAGCCGACTGTAATAGAAAACCACAACAAGTTGCTTTAGCTCTCTTTCCATGAGTTAGATGAATGCACATTAATAATGACATTGGAGATTAGGAGTCCACCTGGTCAATTTTCAACGGGTCTCCATCAAGAAGACGAGCATCAGCAGGAACTATGTCTCCAAGTTTAATGCTAACTATATCTCCAGGAACCAAAAGGGCCGCATCTTGCTCACTCCACTTACCATCACGAAGCACCTTTTTGCAAATTTAAATCACTGTTAAAACCAGAAATGAATCGAAAATAGGAGCAACACTAGAGTAGACACTTTTCAAGGTGGACATATACCTTGGCTTTCGGAGCAAGACGGGCCATAAGAGCTGCAGCTGCATTACCTGCATTATTCTCTTCGATAAAGCTAATGGTGGAGTTAATTACCAGCAGAGTGATAATCCCCACAAAATCTTGCCAATCCGGTGGTTTTCCCTACAGAAAAAGCAGAATATAGAAACATTTAAGAAAACCTTACTCATATTTCACGAATTGTTATATTGCAAACCGAATAGACAAAGTGAGCAGGACTGACTCCTCCATTTGCAAGAGCGATAGCCATTATAGCCGCAGCTTCCATAACCCATGATAGGGGATTCCACATGAATCCCAAGAACTTCAAGAATTTGCTTTCCTGAAACATTACCGCAGATTCAATCAATCTAACACCAGAAACCACTCAACAAAGTAACAGTAAATCCAAGTAGTGGTACCTGTTTCTCTTCAAGCTTGTTGTGGCCAAATATCACCAATCTCTCCTCAGCAGCCTGAGAGGTGAGTCCTTCTTTCGTACATCTTAGACTCTCAAACACTTCTTCAATGGGGATATTCTCCTGCAGAAAAATCAATCAAATTAGATGTACGTTTCAAAATCAAACAACCTCAGAAAAAAATTCAAAATTTCTATAGATCTGTGTATTACTAGATCCACTGCTTCCTTGAGCACAGCCTCCATCTCCAGCATTTCGGTCTTGTCCGCCATTTTTGTTTAATTATCGCAAACTGAGGAAGAAAGGAAACCCGCAATGAGGAAACGTGAGTTATGAGGAGATCAAATCAAGCAAAAGAGGCATGGATGGAACTCTGATTGTCGTGGAGAGAGAATACAAAAAGGGGTCTGTGACAAACGGAGACACACACCACCACCAACGTACCTAATCTGCAACGAAAGCCAATCCACGCCAAACCAATGGAAGAAAAGGAACCGCCACTACTGTAGCTGTAGCATCATCATCAAGTAGTGAGTAAGTAGTAACAGACAGTGAGGGAGCCCGAGAATTCAATAATATTCCTCTAATTTCAACAAAACGTTCAAAGAGGTCACCAAAGAAATACTTTTTAACTACTAATATTATATATCCAAGAATAACATCTGTCCTTTTATATAATATTTATATATAAATATTAAAAAAAAAACTATTTGTTCATCTTTATTGTTATTACTTTAAAGATAAAATAATAACTTGTAATATGGTTTGACAGTTAAATTTCAGTTTAGAGTTCAAATATTTATGTTCAGCAATTTATGTATATTAATTCGACGAGGAAATATTATTTTTCAATATGGGATTAAAATATTTAGACTACCACTTTATTGTGGATGAGCAAAGTAGATACACCTTTTTAAAAAAAAACATTATCGCTGTTTGTATTTGTATACAAAAAGATCTTATCATCTTTCTCGAATTAAGACAAAATACCGAAAAAGAAAAACCCCATGATCCATCACGAGGTTGGTACGGATGAGCTCTAGCTAGATAAAAGGGTTAATTATTGGTATCTTTTTTTTATATTATATTATATTATTATATTGGCAAATTAAAAAATTATATTTTTATGATTTCTTCGGCCAAAAAAATTTATTATTATGATTTCGCATTGACAGGAAGAAAAATGTTCCTACCTTACTAAACAAAAATGTTAGTTAAGCGGAGAGATTATTCACTATAATCGAGACAACACGTGAAGCTTATGTATTGTCCATTCAATTAATCAATATTTATGTGATATTTTATTTGACACGTGTTAGATACTGATTGGTTAAAAGGATAATACATGAGCTCCACGTATTATTTCGGATGCACTGAATAATTTCTCAGTTAAAATGGGAATCCTATGCTTATTATGTTAAGTAATAATATTTGAGTTATTTTATTTATTTATAAGCATATTATATATTTAAATAATTGACGCAAGCATTAATACTATCTCTCAATATAGCATCATTATCAGTTTAACATAGTTAAGATGTTGACATGTTAAACACTGGTCCTCATATAAAGTTTTTAGAGTAGTTGGTTCAAATTTGGATAAAGTTGATAATAAATAAAAATAAAATATGTAATAAAAAAAACTAAAAATAGAGTAGTGTAATATAACAACCACGAATGTGTTGCAAAACATAATTTGGTGTCATATAAACGAGTTGGACAATTCTACATTTGAGGCTAGCTTTTATGGTGAGTTAGGTGTAAGTTAATTTGTCTAGGGTTAAGGTTAACTATAATATATAGTTTGATGCAATCCTTATATTTCAAGAAGGTTTTTAAAGTGACTTAATTCAAATCCGTCAAAAGTCTAAAAATATACGTCGCACACAAAAACATCGAGTAAAGGTATGTATTAAAAAGTTAAAAAAACAAAATAATAACCGATGCTTGGTTAATTGAGAAGTTTAATTACCTGAAACATATATATCGGTTATGTTTACAAATCAAAACATAACCGTTGTTTCATTAAGAATTTTACTTATTGGGTTGTTAAGCATTTTGAATCGACAAACTGCACCATCATAAACGTTAATATTATTATTATCTATTTTTCTTAATGGAAAAATAAATTAGTAAGTAGTGGTGACTGTAGACAATTCCTGCTACGTATTATTGTTTGAACTATTCTGTTTAGTTATGTGTATATTTTTTTAACATAAAACCACCATTAACTTAGTATAATTGAGAAATTATTTAAATAAATAACTAAAATATTTAAACTAATAATCTTAAAACCAAAATATATAGTAGTGAATCAGTGGCGGACGCACAGTCATGAACGGGCAACTAATTGTCCCCATTTTTTCAAGTTTCACTTCCACCTATACATATATATATATATAGGTATAAGAAGAGTGTATTTGGTGCAGGTAAAATAAGAAGAATGTAATCTTACTAATCCCATCTCTTTATTTACTCATTTATTTATTTATTTTATTTTTCTTTATACCCCTCTCTCCTCTCTCTTTTGTCTTTTACTTTTTTTTCTCTATTTTTTTATATATATTTAATAATAAAACTTGTTATTCCAATTTCCACTTAGCCGGTTGATCGTTAATAACTCAATAGTAGTATTTCTTTTTGTCAAGCTTCAACATTAATAATAAATTAGTATTATTTAATTCATAAATCATAATTAGTAAATTATTTAGTCAAGAAATTCATAATTAATAATTACAGTAATAAATTGGAATTATTTAGTATTCACCACTTTTGTTTCTTCAAGTCATTAAAAAAATATATCTAATATTAAATTAAATAAAATAAAGCTTAAATCATTAAGTAGTCACGTCTCTATAATTTATGTATTAATTATGTGAATTGTCATTAAAAAAAATTAACTCGTCATATGACGTGATTGAATCTTATTTAGTTTTTGTTTATTTCATACTCACATTGTAAATAGACATTAAAACCGGAAATTTTAGAAATTACTAATGATGTTATGATATGTCGTTTTCAAATGAAATCTCTAAAAAAATTATAAATATTAATTTTTTGTAATTATTAAATAATGTAATACATATTTACTACAACATAATATAGTGTTTTTTTAAATCATTATTCTCTATCTGACCAAAAAAAAACCATCATTCTCTATGTAAAAATCATCACTTTTTTTTTCTTTTTCTAAAAATGTATTTGTGGAGACTAGAGGGTTACCGAAACACGTTATTGGGCTGATGAGGAGACACCTAAGCGCGTTTTAATGAGCTGGTTAATGGCGACGGACGGTTTTTTATTAATTAATTAATTAATAATAATTGAATTTAAATCATCCATCCATTACCATATAATAATACATAGAGTTTACCAAAAAAATATAATACATAGAGGAAGAGTCCTCCAATCAAATGGGTTCACGTGACTTGTCTCCTACGGCAGATGTACCGTCCCGTCCGTACTGCACATCCACCACCACATTTGTCCTCTCCGTAATCTCTGCATTCATTTCCGTAATTCTGAAGCCCCAGGAGAATTAATATCCTATCCTATGATTTCAGTAATGTTTCCAATTTTAGGTGGTCACATCACATCTTGAATCATAATTTCTTACATCCACGGCACGGTCCGATTTTTCTTCTTTATTATGTACTTGATGTTAGACGATTTAAGCTCATTTTATATTACATTTTACTTAGGATCATTTGTTTTTGAGTAAATTAAATTATTTTGTTCAAGCTTATTGTATTTACATTATCCCAGCCTAATTTATTTTCGTAAATGAAATTTGTAGAATCACTTTGTACCACATTAGTTTGCTAACATTCATCATTCTCCACTCATCTTCTATAAATATACACTTCATTATCGTTTTTAAATGCAACCATTAAAAATGTGATATCTTCTTTTTAGTTGAGTTAGAGTATTCAATATTTTTTTAAAATCCATATTTTCTTAATTCAAGTTATATTTTTCTCATCATCTGTTTTTTGTTTTGACGAATTGCAGAATTCTCATAGGTTGATATCGACTCATGTCGTGTTCTACATTTCAAGTTATTTTTATCTATAGTCGTTGTCGTCGGCTTTCCTGTTCTTTGTTTGAGTTCAGATATTGAGTTCGGTTCGGTCGAGTGTGTTGTGTGCATAACACGATTCGATGACACTGTTGAATCATGGGAGGTGATCGCCCCATATTTAACCTCTTTGCATAAGCCGAGGGTGAGGTAGGACGAAATTGCCTTAAGAAGACCGTGATCCGCACGGGTCTTAATATAAAAATACGTATTTGTTTTTGTTTCGATTTTACGTATAATTTCGGATTAGCATATTTTTTGCATGATAATTGGAGTAATTACTTATAAGTTATCAAAATTTGACTAATTGTATTTTAGTCATTGAATTTTAAAATATTATAATTTGGTCCTCTAACTTGTAAATTTGTATATTTACCCTTAATATTTCCAACCCTTGAACTTCTAAGCGGTGAATGTTACACCCCTATAAATAAGATTGCATTTCGTATGGAAATATATTAATCATATTTCTAAGTCTATCATATATCAAGTCAGCATTTGACGGAAATTTGAATGAGAAGTTAACAAGATTATTATTTATTAGCATCTCAATATTAAAGAAATTATTAATAAAAAATTATATACCAAGTTTAATATGAGTTGAATATAAGTAATCAAATATATAATTAATTATTATTTTTAGATAAATATGGAGTATATATATATATATTACAAGGCCTCGTAAATGCATACCAATTGCATGTCTCACTCTTTTATCTAAGATCATGCATTACCGTTAAGATATTGACACGTGTTTTAAGTGTAATTAATTTTGTGATTGTTTTTCCAAAATACTATTGTGATTGGTAAACCTTAGAAAGAAAATATTAAATTTAAGAATATGTGTCAAAATTTTAACAGTAAAGCACGATCTGAGACATAAAGAGTGGTGCAGAAAATCTAAGTCTCTCGTACATGTCGTGAAGTAGTACTATATATATCCACATGTTCGAGGGACATGTTTGGCCATCTGCATTGATATCCAGCGTTTCTGATAGTGAATGTCAGGACACATCATAACTTTGCCTTATAATTATAAGTAAATTATAATGATGAATATAATATTTATTGCATCATGGCCCCCTTAGTTTCCTCTAGTTATTTTTCTGTAGTAATATTCTAGATTTTATCTCAACCCCCATACAAAATTTAATGCATCGCCAGCATCCACACATGGCCTGCTTCGCGCTTTGGGTGAAATAAAAATATATGTGTTCAAGTTATTATCTAAATCTAATCTAAAAATTTAAAGCTCTATTTGATTGTTCTCGATAAAATTTAAAGTGATATGTTTCAAAACCGATTATTTAAGCTTTAAAACTCCCCGGAGTCAACATTCAAATTTCAATACTATTTTTATTTATTATAATATTATTTATAACATCTTAGTTAAAGAGTTATAACTTTATTCACATTACTCTTTTTTGTAAATATCAAATGTTGTTAATATGAAGTGTTGCCACTCAATTGCATTTAAGAGTTTTATTTATTAAAAGTATGGTATTTTAATTTATTTATTAAACATTTATATATTTTTCGGGTAATATTTTATTTTTTTGAAAATGTGTTGAAATATCTTTTTTTGGTAGAATTTCTTCTATATTTTTTGGGTTGAAATTGAGATGACCACACTCGTCTCTATATGATGGGGGCCCACAGCTACTTGGGGCCCATCCAGTGCAAGTGTTCCTTATCCAACCAGCTAGCTAACTGCAGCCTCTTAACTAACTAGTGAGACTAGGGGAGCATTTTCTTGATTTTGCTCTCTAACAAAAAAATAAAAATAAAAAAAATTAATCACACTGAAAAAAACTTGACCAAGAAATGTTCTTTATAACTTTAATTAATCACACTAGAATAGTTTATACTAGCAACAAGATCAGCATAAAATGTTTGCTATAATTATTTCCAAGACTTATGCAAGTTTTAAATCCGAGAACTCAATATTTGAACTCATATATATATATATATAAAATACACTTATCTTGTCATCATGAGGTGCATCCATCAATTAAGAGCATTCACATGGTAAAAGACATTTTAGCTCCCATTTTGGGCCACATCATCGCCAACTCACCTATATGTCATAAAAATATTAAATTTATTTGAAATATCTTATCTCTTTCAATGGCAAAGACATTTTAAAATGTTCACATGATATAAATCACCCATTAAACAATAGAGAGATACTAAATAAACCAATAAAATAGGGAGAGATTGTAAAAAGTTAGAAGTGTCCATAGACAACTTATAGAAAAGAGAATATGCATGTATGTGGACAATTAGTGGAGAGACAAAAAAATGTTTTCATTCTCTCGTCCACATAGTCAAAATGTCCACTAAAATTTGCCCATCGGAAATGCTCTAATAGTTGTATCTGCTTTTCTGTCACTGGTCAATTAATTGGATAAGAAAGTCTGGATTTGATCTACACTAGCCTCAATAAATTTGAATGGAGTGTGGTATATTTTACATGCTTTTCAGTTCTCTCATTCTGTGCCATGTAGGTGAGTTGGTATAAGTACGAACATTGACTATAAATTCTCTGGTCTGATCCCAGCTAAACCCGCATGTAATATTATAAAGGTTGTCTTTTGTATTACATATTTGACCATTTTTAATTTTTTGGTACAACAATTTTTTTATATTTATTTTTAGTCTTATACGTTTGTAATTTGCATACTTTTTAACCAGCTAGTTGACATTCATATTGACCGTTAAATAAACATGTGATTTGCACTGACTTCAAATTTTTATTTTATTTAATTTAATCATCAAATTTATTGACCTAACTTTTTATTTTTATAATTTAGCACTAAACATTTACAACGGCTAAATTGACCACTCATGGCAAGGTCAGACCATAGCTAGGATCGCAATGTCTGACGAATAAGAGAGTGACACAAAATAAATTATTGAGAAGAGAGATACATAATAATTTATTGTGCATCTGTCACTCTTCTCCTCCTGAAGTTGCAAATTGGAGCCCAAAAACACAATACAGTAACAACTTGGAAATGTCTTTAATGTACAACATATGTTGAATCCTTTCTTTCAACACCCAAAACATTACCAGTCTGCAAAATTATCAATAATAAATGAATATCCTTCCTACACCTACTGTCCACTAATAATCAGGTCTCCTTCATGACCCAAACTTGCTGCTACTGATGATGCCAGAGACTGGAAAAACAAAGAACCCAAAAATATATATAACAAAAAGAAACACAACTCACAAGTCTGAAGTCATCATCATCATCCCCTGGCTCCTTTGTATATTTTCCATCCTAGTATATTCACACTCCTCTCCAGAGTTTGGATATCTACATCCACCGTCCAATCGAACCGAACCACAACTCTTAATCGCGTTGTTAGACACGATTCGCCTTCCAAATCAAGAACCAACAACTACTTCATGATACTCCACCCAAAACCCTTCTCAATTCAGACTTCTGTTCAGAATTCAGTCTTGCAGGGTACTTGACATCAAATTTGACCCTCAAATTGCCTTTCTTCCCGGGTTCTCGAGAAATGGGCATCCCTTCACCGGGCACAACCATCTCATCTCCGGGTTTAACAATACTTGTAAGTTGGATCATCAGATTCCTTCCCTCTAAGGTGGTGAGATCGAGAGTTTTACCTGTAAGTGCCTCCAGCAAGGTTATCTCCTTGTCGACCACCAAATCGTTACCATCCCTCTTGTATACTGCATGTGGCTTCTCATCCACTATAAATATAACATCTGCAGCCACAACTCCAAACTCTTGGTTTCCCTTTTCTGGAAAAGTTATCTTAGTGCCCTTCTTCCATCCAGGTTTGATCTCAATAGTCAGTATCTCCTCCACGTTACGGGTTTTGCTGTAAAACAGAAGAGTTCCAAAGTGTAAAGGCTATATGGTGATTTAACGTCTAAGTAGCATTGACATAATTACTAGGGTTAAGAAACTAAAAACAGTCCCAAGTCCCAACTATGAGCCATGTTGCTAATCGCTGTCCCAACTATCAAAATTGTTGCTTTCCACTTTTTGAGACTGATTTTGGCGTTAAAATTGACGTTTTAAGCGGAAAAAAAAAAAGGTGAAAATCAATCAACCAATCTGGTAGTTGGAACACTGAATATCAACATTTTAAATTTGGGGCAGCGATTAACAACATGACCTATAGTTGATACTCTGTTTTTAGGTTCTTAACCCTAGTTACTAATGGATGATCATGACGAACATTGCCAAAAACATGTGTATGTACTACTTCTCTTACCGTGTGTATGAACTACTTAATTGACATGTCTTATATCCCTCCCACAATCACTTGTCATCTCAACAAGATTAGCACATCTAGTTTTAAGTAAAAAGAAAAAGAAAGATAATTCAACACTGTTTGATATCTCACCCTCCTCCCTAGGCCTTCTCAGTTAAAACTGCAGCAGATATTGTTGAACAAAAAAAAAGAAAAAGAAACAAACAAAAGACAGGAGTATCAATTTATCAGTACACCCAATCTAGCCAGACCCCCACAAAATTAGATATTTTAACTCTTATTGTAGCAAAGCAGATATGACAGGTCAGAATGGGACAAGAGGCTTAGAACTTCTCTTCCACCTTAGATCCTTAGATCAGATTCTTACTGAAAGTGAGCAGTCATAATCCCATACCGGAAAGTGGACTCTTCAAATATCAGGATTGTTAAAATTAAATTCTACCTAAAGTGACCAATTATAGTTCCTATATAAAAAAGTGCTCTGTGAATAAGATTAACACTCCTCCTCCATCTCATAATCTTTTCGCATCCCATATTAACTAGTGTTCCATTCAGTTTCAATCATTTCATATCAACTCTAACCAAATTTCTCCACAGAGAATTGCACTCCAAGAGATGATTCACTCGGTTACTTGTCCTACTCATCTACAGCATAAGATGCGAGTTTTGGCTGCATCTAGGCACCAATGTAGGGGTGCAATTCTAGCAGGACACGAAAAAACGAGTTGTAACAAAGCTGTTTTTTTTAAAGTCTCCTTACTACATGAAAACTTGTCCCGTGTCTAAACAACTCTAACACGAATAGACACTGCTTTTAAGCATGTTAGTGCAAGTCAGAGCTGCATGTGCACAGATAAACATGGATAGACAAGGCGTCTGAAATTTAGTATTTACTTATCGATACAGTAATTTTACAAATATTGCAACTAAGTCCTTACATTAATACATATATTTATATTATTACTATAAATATAAAGATATATATTGTAATGTTATAAAGTATAGGAGTTATATTGTCCTAATAGAAACAATAGGAGTTAGTAAGCAATATTAAAAACTTATAATTGTGATAAAATTTAGGGTGAGATGAGCCGTCATTTCAATCTCCAACTATCTTTTTTGTGAAGTTGTTTGTAAAATTTGTAGACTTGAACTTATTTGTCAAAATATGATATTGCTTGATTTAAGATCATTTTGTAACATTTGGAAACAAAATTAGGCTAAAAATGTAATATTTAGTTGTGTTAAAATAGTTCACATGTCGGCACGATATCTATTTTGACACGACATTCATGTCAAAACATCTAACGTGTGAAAAGTTAGTCTCAAGTATTTGGAAAATCAGTGACATGTTTAGTGGTGATATGTTTTGACACGACACAAATAGACACATGTTTAATTGTTACACGACATGAATGGACACGACCTGAATAGCCAATGATGCTTTGATTCAGCTCTTAAGAAACTCCAGGGACCTATACCATGCTTGTGACCCCGCCAGAAAAATCACTTCAAGGTTAACTATAAAACTGTAGCTACATTAAGAAAGGTGTAAGCTTATGCAAGTCTCATCTCAAGAACCTTTGACTAGCAAACTAAATCTACGAGAACAGAGGACATGTTGGGTTAAAATTACCTGAAGTCCTCTTTCACCTTAAATTATCTAGGAGAAAGAGTACAGTACCATTTGTTAGTCCAAATCTAGATACAGTCCAATACAGAACAACTCTAGAGTCTAGACCAGTGACGAACATCATAATTTGGAGTTTCTTGAAGATGTTCTTACTGGCAAAGTAATTCTTGGAAACATAGGGCTTTAGCAAAAAAAAATCATACTATGTTCTATCATTGTTACTACATACATTACTAAAGATCACGTCTTTATGAACAAAACTGCAGTATCTATATCCTTCATAAACCATTCTAATCAGAGATAGCCAAATCAAGAACAACAGCAATCCATAGAGTGAAGTGGACATACCCGTAAGCATCCACGACCGTTCTTGAAATCTTCATCTTCTTCTTTGCTCCCTTGTAGAGATCCTCTAAGCTGCAGGGCAACACATTCTCAATTGGAGGCATCTTCCTCGTTTCCACGCCGCTGCTGCTGCCGCCAGCACTAGCTGAGTCAACCCCATTAGTCGTCGACCTAAAAAACCCATCTCTGTATCCCCTTGGTCTCCCTCCAGTACCAGTCTCCGATCCAAAAAACTCCGCGTAAATATCCTCAGCATCCCTCGGGTTAAACCTGAAGGTGCCATTATGCTGGGAATTTCCGTTACCAAAGCCCGGCTGCTGCGACCGGTACCGGGCGGAGGTGCTCCTGTTAGGAGGCTGCGGAAACTGGCCGGACTTGAGTCCCTCCTCGCCATGCAGATCGTAGATCTGGCGCTTCTGGGGGTCGCTAAGAACATCGTAAGCTTCGGATATCTGCTTGAATTTAGCCTCCGCCTCGCTGCGCTTGTTAGTGGGGTTCTTGTCAGGGTGCCATATCATGGCGAGCCTCTTGTACGCTTTCTTCAGATCATCGTCGCTGGCGTTGCGATTTACCTTGAGAATGTTGTAATAATCAACTCCCATCCCTCCCGAGCTGCGTGGTTCCTTCCGGTGGCGGTTGAATTTAGGGTTTGACGAAGAAGGAGCGGTGGCCGTTAGATGAAGAGACGAAACTCCGGGAAGGGGCGGATTGACGGTTACGGTGGACGAGACGTGCGAAAGTAAGGGAAGAAGGAAAGGAAATCGATCTGGGCCCCAGTGACGTATTCGAACGGATTTACTTTTTCGAAGATACACAACGTGGGGGCCAGGACAAAAGTTTGGTCCATCGTATTCGGGTCGGGTTACTCATTTCCGTATCTCTCATGTGGATGCAAAGAACATTTTGTTCAAATAAAATACCATAACGAAGATATTGGATGAAAATCTTTGTCATGCATCTGGTGAATTTTTAAGGAAAAATTTACTCATTTTAGCCATTTTAAGGTTGTTAGAATCCACATTGGGCCGAGCCAAGCCCAACGGGTCAAAGAGCAATCATATATGCAAGTGGGGTTCCATCCTAAAACCAATTGGTGATAGGAGGAGGTGGCCCACTTACTTATATACTCACGGTGGAGCGTCTATTTCAACATAATTCCATCTGACTCACGGTGGAGCGTCTATTTTAACATTCCCCTTCACCGTGAGGACTCTCTGATTTCAAACAGACCATCTCCTAGGCCCAGGCCCGTCCCGGGCTCTGATACCATGTTAGAATCCACATTGGGCCGAGCCAAGCCCAACGGGTCAAAGAGCAATCATATATGCAAGTGGGGTTCCATCCTAAAACCAATTGGTGATAGGAGGAGGTGGCCCACTTACTTATATACTTCTCTAATATACAAATTCCATCCGGTGTGGTATTCCTGACTCACGGTGGAGCGTCTATTTCAACATAATTCCATCCGGTGTGGTATTCCTGACTCACGGTGGAGCGTCTATTTCAACAAAGGTCATGCCTAACCATTCATTAATTCTAATAGGTTTTTAAAGAAAAAAACCTATAAATTAATAACAATTGTATCATAATGTATACGAAAAAAAAAAATAAATTATTATTCTGAAAGTTTTACGAAGTAGGACAGAGAGTATGACAGAAAAGTAAGATAGAAGATTTTCATCCAATATCTTTATTATCGAGGTTTGGATGTGCAACCTACATTTAACATAATCATTATAATGTGAGTCTGAGAGAGCAATTAGCCTTTCATTTTTTCGTAAGTGTAATTTCAATTCTAAAAAAATTGTACATTTTTTTAATCAATTAAAATCTTACATTTACTCCTATTTTTTTTTACATAAATTAATTTTCCCTTATTCAATTCTTACCCTGCACAATTCGAAAACTACTAAGCTCATAATGCACTTATTTTAGTCTCTTTCCTTGTATTATATGTTACATCCAAGAAAGTAATGAATACACACATGCATGCATGGATCACAACGTTAACAGAGAGACTAGAGATGATGTTTCTAGAGTTTGTTTATTTATTTATTTATAGTAATTAATACATACTAACGAAACAATCAGATTCTATTTTGGAAGAAAGTTAGAGCCGAAAGAATCGGACTTTTTACATATACACTGTGTGTGCTCGATTCCCATACATAAAACTAACCCCACTCTAATCGCTTCTCCCATCTCTAATTTTTCATCACTCTCTTCTCACTTCCCGTTAGCACCAAAAACAAATTCACCAACTAATAACACACCCATTTCACCATTTCTTGATTCTACTAACCAAAAAATCACCCAGATTTCATTCGTTCGATTCGTTCATAATCACGATATCGAGCAAATGACCCTGAAAGGGTGCGCGAGCCAAGCGTGCGCCGCGTGTAAGTACCAGAGGAGAAAATGCACGCCGGGATGTCTCTTGGCCCCGTATTTTCCGGCCGACAAGCCACACATGTTCCGAAACGTGCATAGGTTGTTCGGCGTTAGTAACATCATCAAGATCCTCAAATCGCTAGACCCGTCGCAACAGCCTGAGGCTATGACTTCGATCATTTACCAAGCCAAGTTGCGCGATATGTTCCCGGTTCACGGGTGCTGCCAGGTCATCGATCTTTGCATGGCTCAGATTCGTCAGGTCAAGGAAGAGCTCGATGCTGTCTATGCGCAACTTGAGATGTGCCGCCAACATTTTCATCAGGTGCAACATTTTTATCCGCAACAAACCCTAGTATATATTTGCTATGTTTCTATAACCAGGGGTGTTCTACTGTTGCATGTTAATGATCGTTAACTATATTCATTCGGGTTAAGAATATAAAAGCAGTCTTAATTATAACTATGTTGTTAATTATTGTTTCAAATTTAAAATGCTGATATTTAGTGTTCTACCTATTAGATTGGTTGATTTCCACTTCTTTTCAAATTGAAATGAAAAAAAAAAAAAACAAGGAACAAGAACTTACATTCCTAAGTTTGCACCATATTATTTTTAGGTGCCTCACGTTTAAATTGTTGTTAATATGTGCCTAATGTTTCGTTTTCATTGCTCTTTAGTTTTCTGTCCGATTTTTCTATTAAATTTGACGGATTTGAGTATGAATTTCACAAATTAAGTTAAACTGAACCTACATTTTGCATAAATTCTTCAATTTCACTATATGTACATATTAATAGACATATATGTAAGTTAAAGGAAAACAAAATTGTCATTTTGTTATTTTTCTATTTTTTCAATATTCTTACTTTTGAATTTTATGGAGTATTGGATAAAAATCCATCAAATTTAACAGTAAAAACGGACGAAAAAATAAAAAGTAACGAAAACGAAACTTAAGCACATAATTAGTAACAATTTGAATCAAGTACACTTAAAAGTAACATAGTGTAAATTTAAGACTATAAATAGGTTCTTAAGAGCATCCACAGTGGTATTACGTAAAGTATACGTAAACGTGGGTCCTACATATTTATTTAAGTAAAGCAACAAAAACTATCTACAGTGGTTTTACATAGCATTCCTTAAAGATGGGACCCACACGTAAATTTATGTTTTTACATAAAGCATTCCTTAAATTTAAGTAATGCACTATGTATTACGTAACCAATTTTTTATTATAAATTAATTCATTTTATAATTAATGCTAATATCTTATTGGTGGTTGTTGGAAAATTTAATAATAAAATATATTTAAGGAATATGTTTAAGTAATACGATTGCAGAGAAAATATTTTTTACGTGTGTCTTAAATTTACGTATTATTTAAAGTGTACATAAATGTCTACGTGTTAATTTTAAAGAATACAATTTAGGTAAAACCATTGTGGATGCTCTAACCATTCCATTAAATAAACAGGTTAAGAACTTGAAAAACAGCCTCAGCTACAAACCACCTTCCTAATTGTTGTCACATATTTAAAATGCTAATATTCGTCGTGTTCAACTATCACATTGATTAATTTCCACTTTTTTGCAATTGACATGAAAAGAAAACATGATGCAAACAACAATATATATGAGTTAAACAACAATTGAAATCTCGATATAGGTCGCAACTGGAACCGAGTCGATGCCGTCACAGTTAGACCTTGGAATGGCCCTGCCCCTGCCCCTGCAGAACGGAAGCCCGGATGCCCTAAATCTCGACGCATGCGGCGGAGGCGCTTTATTACTACCAAATAACGTCGGACTCATCGGAACACAACAGCTGCAGTCTTCATACTCCAGTGGCGCCAGTTGCAGCATGTACAATACCAATAACAATGGCGGTTACAGCAGCAATAACTCATCTTCTTGTATCGACGGGAAAGACGTCAGCCCGTTATGGATTAATAATCAGAACCAGCTGCAGTACGGATCTGCGGACAATATCAGCTCCACTTGTTCCGTGGTTCCGAATCATCAGTTGATGGATAATAATTCATCTCCCAATATGATCCAGCACGATTTTGTTCCGGATTATGATGAGTTGCAGCCCTTTTTTGATACATTTGATGATGATAGGCAGTCTTTTGTCCAATCGAAGGAACCGTGTGAATCAAGGTACATAGCTTATCCTCAATTTCGTGTCCAACTTTTATAGTAAATCTCTATCAAATATATAAAAAAAAAAAATTAAGAATCTAAAAACAGTTTCAACTATATGTAATGTTGCTAATCACCGTCGGATAGACTTAAAATGTTCATATCTTGTGTCCCAACTATCAGATTTATTGGTTTGGTTTCCACTTTTTTTGAATGGTTTTGACGTTAAAATTGGTGTTTTAAGCAACAAAAGCATATTGTTTCCACTTTTGTAAATTATCAGATTTGTAACTCATGGTTTAGGCTTATTTGATGCTTAAAAAATATGTTTTTGTTTCATCAATTTAAGAGAAAAAAGTTTAAATAAACAAATATGATAGTTCGGACATCGGATATCAACATTTTAATCTGAAACAGCCATTAACAACATATCCTATAGTTGAGACTGTTTTTAAGTTCTTAACCTAAAAAATTGTAAGAATTTGTTACAAAATATGATTGGAGCTAAGAAAATGTCTCGGAAAAAGTTTAGCTAGCAATCAACACATTTATATCAATGATCATAGCTAACACTTGTGTACCTAACCGTAGAGCTATCCAGCCTAAAACACTAACATTTTCGGATTTTGGGGCATTTTCTTGGAGGACAAGAAAACTGTGACCAAACTGGTGTTCCTGCGTTTTTTACATACCGAACAGTGAGGCAATAGTGTGTATTGAGAGTCTGAAACACTGTGATTTTATGTGTGCAGTTCGGGATCGTCGCTGAAGGACACAATGCAGTCTATGGAGCATGTGTCTGAGAACGAGTTGAAGACTGCTGCCGCATGCTTCAGCCTTACAAGCGTCAACTGATTGATCAAGAAAATGTTGGAAAATTGCTTCCAGGACACAACAGGAGATAATAATCTCATCAAATTAAACCAAACTTGTTTACTCACATAGTATATAAAATGATGAGTTTGATGAAGGAGAGCTTCTCCCTGAAATTTACGAGCATCGACATAAAAGAAAAGATCGAATTCCTTTAAATTTTTCAGTCATGTCTACCAATGCAGAATAGTGAATTGTGGTAAAAGAATGTATGAACATGGTGGGTTTTTCTTCACCAGCAAAACAACACTACACTATCATTAGAATGTTGAGAAAATGTGTTGGTGAACTTTACAATTTTCTGATCGGGTGGATGAGAAATTAAAATTTTTGGTGCATCAGACCATCGTATAGTCCATATTCCTTCTAAATTCAATGAATTAGATGTATAGATATTAACAATAATGACTTCATTAGACGTATTTATTCATATGTTATTAATATTTTACTTTCAGTCTTCAAATTTCTCGTTCTGACTTATTTTCGGTCTACATTGAGTTCAGGCAGGTGTTATTATGACTGGTGGACATTTCGTGCTATCTTTCTACAAACTGTTTTATCATTCAGAGAATAAAAATTCTTATCCCAGTCGCGTATCAGTTATTCAAAACTCAAAATACACGACACGAATATACACGAGAACATATCCTCGTGGGCGGGAACATGCTGAATATTCAAATTCTACCTTTTTTTCCGGATATAACAATATATCCTCCTCGTGGTAGGTATCTAGCTCTCTACATAAAAAACACTAACTTTCCTATATATTCAAGCCTACAGCAACCTAGTGTTGTAAGAACTGCAGTGAGAGCACTTGTGGTATAGCCAGTGGAATGGAGAATTCCCGCGCTTTCCGCAGTCGTTGCATAGAATGATCTGCCAATTCGATTACACACGACGTTATTTCAAATACGGGGATGAACGAGTGAAACGATCAATAAAACACACCTGAGTTTGCCCCAAATACTCTTCTGGCATCCTCTCCTCTGCTAACAACGAGTCCAGCATTTGAAAGTAAACCTGTAAATGTTGATATAGTATAAGAGTGTGCTGAATGTCTTCAACTATAAGTTCGGACTTATGCGACAGTTGGTTAAGACACGCGTCTTATTATTAAGAGTAAAGTGTTTAATTGCCATCGGAAAAAAAAAAAAAAAAAAAAAAATCGTGACACTAACCTGCATGTCCCCGAGCGACTTGCTGCAAATCGGGCATGTATAGTGAGTACAAGTATACTCCTGAAAAGGAACATCAACCAGT
This sequence comes from Clarkia xantiana subsp. parviflora, assembly GCA_036873135.1. NCBI lineage: Eukaryota > Viridiplantae > Streptophyta > Magnoliopsida > Myrtales > Onagraceae > Clarkia > Clarkia xantiana. Next base: position 10,215,275 of record JAPTYO010000010.1, on the reverse strand, counting down.
CCTCACAATTTGCTTGCATAACAAGAAAAGGTCTGTATATTGTTGAAATATAGATGTTAAACCACACCTAAGGTTTTAGGACATTGGTTAGGTGGTCAGGTTAAAATTTCACATGGTATCAAAGCGCGCAAAATGTTTCACCATACACGTGAGGACAATTAGTCAAGTGATTCATCTAAAATTTCACACATCTGATCTAGAATCTCACCTGGAAACACGCCGAATGCATCAAATGCCCGCACATAAGCGCCTTTACGGGAGAGCTCGATGTGAAAATGTACTCGTGGCAAATTGGGCAGTTGTCCTCGAAGCATTTCTCTCGACATATGTGGTCTATGAGGGACACCGACATGCAGGCGTTGCAGTTCATGCAGTGAAAGTAGTCGATGCCCAGGCCCTTCCCTACCCGACACAGGTTGCAGTAAGGGCAATGGTAGATTTCTCTGTTTAGTTGGCAACTATAGTGTTAGAAGACTAGATCAATATTGTTAAGGTAAATAGATTGTCAGATTTTCACCTTTCATCATCAAATATCTTGCAGATTCTGCAGTAATATTTACCCATCGATCGGTTGTTACAAGACTTGGTCTTGCACACAGGCCCGATTGACTGAATCACAAGGCAGTTCATGCACATCATCTGAGTGATAGATTTTCTGCAGCCATTATATAGCAGCAGTTAACTATTGACATCTATTTTCTCGTGTAACAAGAAACAAAGAATTATACCACAATATTTGCTTGCATAACAAGGAATCAGGAACTATACCACTATTGAGTTGTCTTTTCTTGCGTAACAAGAAACAATGAATCATACCTGTCTAGATTATGTTCCGTAATCTCATCTTCATGGCAACGCCGGCACGTGTGAAGCTTGTTGCAGCATTCAGCAAGAAGCTTACAGTTCCTTTTGTAGTGCTTGCAGCCAAATGCATGTTTCAGAGGATCCCGATACGAAGGAGAACGACCCGGAATTTCTTCTTCATTGATTGGGGCGGATTTCTGCTGCGCAATGATCCAACGGCTGAAATTTCACAAAAAGAATCATAAGAATCGATCTCCAATATGGCAACAGTAAGCTAATTCAAGAACTGATGAAACAAAATTTACCTCATTAGTAGATTCTGAATAATGAAAGATTTCTTTCTCGAGTCTAACGAAGAATCACGAGAGACTCTTCGAATTGCAGCCTCGAGTTCTTCACTTGTACCCCCAAGTTCACAGCACTTACCTGCCCCACTTTTCTCTTCTCCCTCAGTAAGAAGCTTTTTACCATGTTCATCCTCGGCATTCGTGTTGTCGTGGTTATGGTGCCCATGACAATTGACAGTGTGTCCTTCATGTTCGTTAAGGATGTCCCTTGACAGGTAACTCGAGATTATCTCCATGGGGTCCTGATTTCTCTCCGGAATACGTAACACATTTCGACACGACGATTTCTCCATCATATTCACATCGTTGTCGTGTTCCTCCCACCATTCCGAAAGCCATTCATCGAACATGGTGTTCCTCGCGATCTTTCTCCACGAGGACATCATTGCTTGATATTCTTCAACCGAAAGCGAAGCCATGAGCCACGGAATCATGTCCTGAAGAATCTCTGCCCTTATTCTCCCAAGCATGCTTCCTATGATCCTGTCTTGTTCCTCCACCGTAAAACATTCTCCGAACAAAGACCAAATCTCAATATCCTCCTGGTCGATGTGGTCGGATAGTAACTTCTGCATCGTTCTGGACATATTCTGCAACTCTATACCCAATTGGCGATGGCCAGTGGATGTCGAGATGAGTGAATTAGCTTGCAAATTCATCATCTTATCGAGAAGAGCCGAGATATCATCGAAGAGTTGAACTTCCAACTTGTGGTCGATCGTGTAGGAATGGCTAATATTCTGAACCCTTTGTTCCTTGGCCTCCAAGGCAGGGAAAGCAATATCGTCCTCAGAATCACTGTGCAGTTTATACAGCAACTTCATGAGGTCGAAATGTCTCCGGAAATCTTTCAGAAACCCCACGTTCTCCGTCAAGTGAAGCGCGTCCTCCACAAGTCTCTCCAAATCTTTCTTCAGCGCCTTGTGGAAGTAAACGATGATATCCATAGGCCTTGATTGGTGGCTCGACTCAAGAACTGAGTTGGAAATGGAGCCCGTGAATGGATTAGTAGTCTCAGTTGGCCTTGGAGTTGAAGGGAAGAACACGTGCTGATTGATTCCGCTCGAGTAGGGCATCTCGAGGTTGCTTGAGCAGCAAGGCGACTTAACTTGATCATCGGTGGTTTCGAGGTTAGAGAGAAAATAGATTCTTCCCTTGAAAATTTCTTGGAGGTCTCTTCTGAACTTATCAGAGGAAGTCTTTCTGTTGGAAGCTACGCGAAACCACTCGTATAGGAGCGCCGCGAAAGGATTATCAACGGAAGAAGAAGAATCTAGCTTGGCCTTTGCATCTTTTGCGACGGAAATAATGGACAACAGTTGTGTTTCACATAAATTGGCTAAGAACCAAGTCATTGCACATTTAAGCAGGCCAAGTGGAAGCATTCGGATGCTCAAGCAAACAAGTTGCTGCTGTGTTTCGAGGTTGCAATTCTTCTTGATGCGATCGAACACCTTAGAAATATTATACAGGTAGTATGAATAAGAGTGTGTTGAATGCCTTAACCCACAAGTTCGAGCTTTTGAGAAAATTAGTTAAAACCCACGTCTTATTCTTAAGATGGTATCGAAGCGCACATGTTCAAATACTAATGAAAGGCGGAGGGATTGAGAAAATGTGTACCTTTGTCTCGTTGAAAGTTAAGAACTCGTCAATTCCTGCCACCCGCAACTCAAGTTCATGGCAGAGCTGATTTATCGCATTGTATTGAGGCATGTTGCTATCGTTCTTATCATGGAGAAGCTCCTGCAGACTTTTTATGTGACTTCTACCCGGAAACTCATTAATCGATTGGCCCTCATCACCGAATTCAGTCAACAAAGGATAAAACAGCTGATCCAAAGCATTGCTGTAAATGTTTAAGCTTTTGTTGGTAAAAAGATTACATTTTAGTATGAAATTTTGAATCACAGTACCTACCTGTAGAAGCTAAGGACATCCGCGAGGAACTTGAGCTGAATAACAACTGAGTTTAAGCTTGAAAAACACATCGAGCTTCTGATAAGGTAAAGCTCCTGCAAAGTGGCTGCGAGATCTTCCCGAATCGCAGCATGCCATAGAGTAAACCCATCAAGTGGACTTTTACTCAAATCAAATGCCGAGTTCTCTGTAATTTCACCAAGATTTTTAGTTGAAGACGGTAAGAGCATTTGAATCCTCTTCACATTTGAAGATGGCTGGTACTTCTTGTACAACCAAATCCTTATCACCTGCAATATCACAAGGATGGAGTCGAGAACTGTTGATTAAACCATGTTTTCACCTATCACCTTAAGATTTATAACAGTTGGTCAAGTAGTCTATCTAAAAGTTTATATGGGTTTTAGGACAATAGGTAAAGTGTGTCATCTGAAATTTAGTATCAGAGTGCGCAGTTTTGAATTTTCACAGTACCAAGTTTCACATGATGGGCGTAGAATGTTGAAGTATAAAGATTAAACAACGTCTTCACCTATCATCTTAAGGTTTTTTAGGACAGTTGGTAACGTGATTCGTCTGAACTTTCACAAGAACTGATAGCAAAGTGGGGCTTTCTTTCAATGAATTATACCTCTTGTAATGGTTCTTCTTGAGGAACAATGTCCTTGACACAAGAGACGATATGTTCTCGTTCTTCTTGGGAAAGGAACGACACAATCCATGGGAGGAAATCCTCGAGAAGCATAATCGGAACACTGCACATAAACTGCCACATAAGCGAGGCTTGCTCCTCTTGAGAAAATTGCTGCATCAGCATAGGAAAAACCTGCATTTTTTAAAAAGATGATACTTAAGGATCCATTTGCTGCATATGCTTACAAATCAAAGCCTGTTTTTCTTATTAATTTATCAGTACCTGTTTTTCTTCCTTGAGCATATGCTTGCAAATCAAAGCCTGAATGGTGCCGATCGAAAATAGAAGCTCCCTACAGGCCTCGGGATTGCTTTCTCCATCCATCAACAATGCGTCGATCGTTTGGAAGAAGGAATCAAAGAGCTCATCTATGCTCCTGTGCTCTAGTGAATATCTACTAGCTACGTTTTTATGTAATGCTAGAAAAATAACCTGCAATTTTGCATCAAAACTAACTAAGTGAACTTCATCCAAAAAAAATTGAAACACTCCACAGACTCCAGCAAGTAAATAAAGGCCTATCTTTGGATAATGACAATTCACTATCGAACTACCCAAAAGTATAAAGTGCTTTCCACTCTTCTTTCCAGAACAGAAAAGCTAAAGCTAAAGTTGTTCCTTTGATGAAGAAGAAGCAAAATTATCTACTTTCTTCACAGAACCCCACTCCATTTGAAAGGTGTTCACTACTGATGAGCTTTAATCATCAACTTCCCTTTCCTGCGTGCCCATCCATTAAAAAAAATTGATTTTTCACTCTCCAATGTTCTCTATTCACATTCACCGCCTATTCACATCAGACGTTGCGTCTTATCTAACTGTTAAAGTTTAAATATTGACATTTAATTTGCGAAGATTCGAATATGTATACGCTGAAACCATATCAAGTCCGTCTTAATTAGTCCGAACAGTAAAAAAACATCAATTATTTTCTATGAAAATAAATAAACTAGTAGTGTCGTCCATAAATTAATCCATAGCTAATGTTCAACTCTTATGCTCATAATTTGAAAGAAAAAATGCACACCTTAATTAACTATTTTATAAGTTTGAATTTATGATTGAAAACTTTTTCAGCACACTTATTCATAAAATTTTAGTTTTAACAGTTAATTATAATTACAGTAAAAAGAAAATGGAATTTTGATATCCAATTTCTTAAGTCGAAGCAGGCAGGAAACAGAAGGCCTGACCTCATCTTCTGCAGCTGAATGGTAGCTATACGCGAGCTTCAGAAACTCGAACCGATCACGGATCACCGCCACCAGGTCCGGCCGGCCGCCCTCCACGAGTTCAGCGGCGAGGAGGTGGAGCTCCGAAAGCTCACCGCGGAAGGCCTGGTGGAAGAAGACCAGAAGCATCACCGGCGAGGCCGCCAGAAGCTCGCTCGGAAATGCCTCCGCCGCCGCCGCCGTGGACGACGACTCCTCGGAATCTGTCAGGCGCTTTCTGGATTTGCCACGCGCCATGTCGTACTGCAGAAGGCAACATGAGAGTCGGAGAAATTCCGGGAAGAGGAAGAAAGGGGGGATTTTGGGCGGAGAGGAGGTGGGAATTTAAGGTGAGTTGCTTTGGAGAAGAAAGTGTTTGTTTATGCTGCTGTGTTGTTTGTCTCTTTGTCCCTCTCGTTGAGAAAACTTCAATGATGAAATTTTTCTATTAATTTTCTTTTTGCGGGGAGTTTTAAAATTCGGTTATTTTTTATTTAAAAATCAGTTGCCACGATGGGGATGATTATGACTTCGTAACTAATGGCTTATGGCCATCATCACCCCTCTCCATTTTTTTAAACTTTATTAATCGCAAACTAATGTCAAACACATTATTAAGTTCAAATCTTTCGTATTATATTGTCCCATATCAAACCTACATACAATCTCACGTTATGATCAAACCTATTATTAAATATAAGAATTTAATATTAAATTATGTTAAAATCAATTATTAAAATGAACTTAATTTCTCCGCCGTTAGAAAAAACATTAATTTTCTTACATAGATTTTAATGTGCAGATGTGATGCTGAAAAATCAATTTGAATTTTAATCTAACTTATTTTTAGCCAAATTCTTTAATATGTACCTTTGATATTTTTATGTGCTCTAATTTTTAAATGATGAGAATAATTATTTTTTAAAAATGTGGTCATTTATATATATATATTTATAACTTTTTTTATATAATTTTACATACTGAAATAATCATTTTTTTAATTATAGTAAATAAATAATTGAAATATTATCTTAAGACGTCGAGTTTCGACTTTCGAGGTGATCACACATGATGGTTAAAGTGGAAGACTGAATATTGGCCTAAATTTGGCAAACTCATACGAATTAAAAAAAAATAACCGTAAAAATTACTTAAAAACAATTAGATTTTTATGATTTTGGAATAAAATTAATTAAGACAGTCCAACACTATACACTGATTTGTTTATGTATGTAACTTTAAAATTATAAATATTAATTTATTTATAGTGCTTTAAAAAAACTCTTATCGAACATATGTAATTATTTGACTCAGCAATTATAGAATTGAAATTTGATCTCTACAATTGAAAAAAAATTCTAATTCTACTGTAACGATATTAAAGCATGACCATCAGAATGTGCTCTCACTAATGCTTTTTTCTATTTTTTTCAAAATAATAATAAGATTGACGTGACACAGATATAAAGTTTTTTACTATTTAAATATCTACATGATGTCGTAAAAGTGACAAGTTTAGGAGTTTCATTTGGAATGGAAATTAGACTCACACAGTTCCTAATAGCAATATAGGATATTGTTATAAATTTTCAATCAATTGCTGTTATTAATTGATGAGACAAGGTTATTTTGGAAATTATCTGCTCCCACGTAGTTTATCTATATATATTCCAGGTATATTCCAAATAACAACAACATGACAACGCTATTTAGATGTTATAAGTGTTGATATCCCTTTTTTTTTCCAAATGTTATCCCATTTGATATGACCAAAAGTTATGCATTATCCACATCCAAGCACTCTAAAACCACACTATAATATGAGATTAAAAAAAGGCATTTCTTACAAGAGATTATGCTTGTTGTAGTAGTAATAATAATATTGCAAAATTTATATTAACCACAAATTGTGTTATTTAAAAACTCATATACACTAATATTTTTACTAATTCACATTCAAAGAAATATTGTTAGAATATTTTAGTACGAATTAAAAAAAAAAATGAATAACTCCGAAGGTTTGAAGTCTTTTTAACTTTTCCCTTTTTTTCTGTACCATATAAACTATTTTTCTGATTTTTAGTAAATTAGTAATACTTTTATTATTCTTTGAACAAAATAAAATATTGTGGTATTTAATAAATATCGATACAAAAATTCATGATGTATAATACCACCATAATGGCTCTTGAACAAATCGATCACGTAGGTGAGGAGATTTTAGTAATTTAATTAATTTTCAAAGATGATGATCGTTTTATTAAATTAGATGATGATATTTGTCTTGTCTCTAAATTTTAAATGGAACGTACACTTTTATGTGACATGCTACATGTCGCCATTTCGTACGATAATAGACTGTTAATAATATGTATAATAATACAGATTTGAGAGTGATATATATAGAGAGCCATATATATAATAATAATATATATAGATCACCGATAGTGATGATATAATAGTTTTTTTTTTTAAATAAAAGAAAAACTACAGTAATTAGTTGATTTCAGTCAACAATTACACGTGTTTCTGTTTGTACTTATAATTAAACACATTAATAAAAAAGATACAAAATCTGGAGGTTTGGAGTGCACAATAAACGAATTGTCCATTTTCACCGCTTTCTTGGCGAGTCCGTCAGTTACTTTATTAATTTCTCGAAAAATGTGTCTAAACTTACATTATTTGAATATTTCTAGATTAATCGATGATATAATAATTAAATCACTCATTTATATACGATTTGATTTTGTGGTCACAAATTTAAATATATAGTGACTTGATTAAAATTATTTCCTATAAAAATAAGATGAACCGATCTATTCACTATATTATGACACGATTTTTAAATATATAACATGCTCGCAAATGAATATAATTGACGAAAAATTACATAATAGAATAACCCATATGAATAATATTAGCAAAATGTAAAAAAAAAAAAATAGAGGGTGTGGTTCATGCCGTCTAGAACCGTAAGGTCAACTCCTAGTGTCGGGGAGGGTAGGCAGGAGCGTGTAAAACCTGAGGTGAGCACGCGCCCGCGGCATTTCTCCACGTTCCCTCCTATTCCATGCCTTTTTCCTCCATGACGTCATCCTTCCCCAGATACAACCAAAATCTTATTTATACATAATTATTATCTAATTTTACTTTTAATAATTAATAATAGTCCCACAATCATCTCAATTGTCGCAAGCATACAAATAGTTATTACTATATATATATTATAAAAAAAAAAAAAAAAAACTTCATTTGAATGTCTTATAAAAAGGTGGAGTTATCACTATATGTATTTATTCGTATAAATATGATAATTCAACATTTCATCACTTAACTAAATTACTCGAATTTAAATCCTATAAAATGTAAAATATTTATAATCAAAACTTACAGAATAACTCAATAGGAATAATGATTATATCAGATGTAGAATCATCGTTAAAAGTATAGTGACATATATAGTGTTGTTAAGATTCTTATAACAACGATCAAAACTTATAGTTAGAACACAAAGTATATAGCTGTGAAAGAGACTAGCCACTCCACTCTTATGCATGATGGTAGTGGTGCAAAGATTCTTATTATTATAATAATGATCAATCTTATGGCTCAAATCAGAAAATACAACATTTTTGTTTCCCAACTTATTATCGTTACAGAATTCTACTTATATAAAAATTTAAGTTATAATATTATTAATTTATAAACTTTTTTTAAATTATTATATTAAAAAAACATTTATTGTTAGTGTTGATTCATTTATTATCTTAATGTACAAAATTTAGAAATATATAATTTTATTCGGCAATCATAAATGTTTCATCTCTAATTTCATATAAAAATATTTATAAATCTGAATACCGTAGAAAAAATTATAATTATTTGAGAATAAACAATCTTTATTTATTCTCAGTTTCTTACATTAAAAAAAAAAAAAAAAACTATATGTGAACAAGCGTGGTGTTATACTAATATGAAAATAATTATTTTTACTGCATTCTTTTATTATTTTCAGTTTAGTTCTTTCACCAACAAAAAAAGTTCATTTCTTTTTACCCGCATATCTGAAAACCAGGCTTGGATGTAGACCAGCACTTTTGCAGGCCCAATCCAACTAGGCCCATATATCATTTTTGGCAATCGGCCCATCTAACAGTTGTCGGAATAAAAACAATGGACCTCGTTGACATTTCAACTGATCAATAGGGACAAACACGTAAATACGCACTGCTGCAGGCACCATATGTGCACGAAGTAACTTCATCACCACTATAGTAGAGGAGGTTCAACGTTTTTCATTTAAGAAGATGAGGCATCGAGTTCAAAACTCTATTGGAGCTATAGAATGATAAAATATCTATGGTCATGTTTACCCCTTATGGGGCTCTATTTATGGCAGGCAGCATTAGTCACTGACTGATATAGATGATGCCAACATGCTTTTAATTTACAAGTTGTTGGCTACATACAAGTGGAAACATTTATTTCGGCTGCAGAATTTGTGGATCGCATTGCGTAGGTGTCAATAATCCATTCCACGTCGTCACTTTTATCATTTTTTTAAAAAATATTTTTGGCCCAAATCATCTAGATAAATTTAGAATAAAAATAAAAATACATACACGTGCACTTCAAAATATATATATGGTGCTCTACCAAAGAAAAAAAAACATATATATATGGTGCTCATTCTTTGCTATTTTTGTATGTTTCGATTTTTAAACTATAATATATTTTTTCCTATTAAACTGCTTAAACTTTTCAAATTTGCATTGTTTTAGAGTTTAGGGTTTTATGTCATTTGAATGGTATTCACTTTTTATTTTTACATATAATTTTTTTTAATAAATTAATGTAAAAAATTTATGTTTAATTACGATATCTATATATAATATAATTTTAAAAGAAGTTACAATATCATTAAAATTTAAAAGTAAGCCTTTTGAACAACTTTATCTTTCATATTTGTCAAAATAACTACATTTCATTGGTCCACCTCAATCTTTTGATAAGTTACATGAGTATTATAATAATCAATCTTCCACATGGAGCTCTAAAATGAAGGCAACACTCCTCATTCACTCTTAATATCCGTTTTATTAACAAATATATCAAATTAAGCTTTACATCCTAACATAAAAAACTCAAATATTGCAACCCTATAAAGTTACAATCTTTACATCCTAACATGAAAAAACTCAAATATTGTATCCCTATAAAAGTTACAATCGCACACTTTCATATCAAAATTAGTTTCAATTGCACTTTTTATTTTTAGAACATGAGATTTTTTTTATAATAAAAATGAAACATAAGACACTATTATATATAGATAGTTAGAATATTATATATAGAATACTAATAAAATGATTATTTTAAACCTATATAACATAATAATAATAATACAATAAAATAAATATGTAATTACATAAGTATAATTTAGTTTTCCAAATTTTAATATATAATTAAAAAACACATGAACAAGATTATTAAATCTATAAAAGAATAATAAAATAAAATATCATTTTGAACATCAATATATACAAATGATACAATATATTGGTCCATATTATTTAATCTCTCCTACTAATTATGTGAAATTGAACATGTAAATAACTCTTTAATTTTAGATGGCCTGCAAATATAGAATCAATTTATTTTTCTCAAAAGTTTGAGATAAAAAACACATTTTACATTATTATTTTCAGCTAATCAAATTGCCTACAACCACACCACGGAAGCAAATGAACAATAAATATAATTAACTTCAACTTTATACATTTAAAAAAAATCAATATACATCTAATTGTTTACTTTGTATAGATTAATACGAAAATTAAAATATTTCAAACCATACAAATAAAACTGGTGAAAAAAAATAAAGCAATCAAATTTGACTATGTTAAAAATATTGGTAATAGCAATACAATAATTATATAATTTAAAACATTTCATAATAAATATTAGAACATAAATAATCCAAAAATTTTATAAAGGAAACACATTGTTATGACATTTTTTTTATAATAAAAAATAATAGATTTTTAAATAAAATATACACCCAATAAAAATAAATCTCTTTTATTTAGAACATACGAATAGTATAGCATAAAACATAAGTGACCGAGATAAAAAGAGCAAACGTCAGCGTGGAAAAGATTGACATAGGAGCACTTCATAGGTATAAATCGTCATCAAAGTCATCACTATATTTCAGTCGTTCCTCGCAAAGAATGTTGAATTCCCTCATCATCACACAATATCAGTGCATACTTCTACCTCCTCTCACTTATCATTTTCTCTTTTAGTCTCCATTTTGTGGTCTTTTTATATGGTAGCAAAAAGTTTACTGTTGGATCACGGGCGAAGCTCCGTTACGTCCTTGACGGAATGCTCTGGACTCCTGGGCTCCGCGTAATCCTGCAAAAGGGGATGACCTGGGTGGTGACCCAGAATCCCTCTCCGATGCTTAAATGAGTATACAATCAATGGGGTGGCAGCAGTATTCTAAGTGCGTATTAGAGAGCATATGAGTTTTCTGGGGTAACTTCCTCCTTTATATAGGAGGAGGAGTTGCCCAGCTACCTGTGACCATGCTTGGCCGTTGTACCCATGATTCCGTGTATCTCGCCAGGATTCCGTATATCTCGGTTGGGATTCCATATATCTCGCCCCACGCTCCGCGTATCTTACCCATACTCCACGTATCTCGGGCACGCCCTGCGTATCTTGGGGGATTTATCTTTATCTCTAACCGTCTCCCACTACTCTATCTAGTAGGCGGGTTTCTCGGTCTTTATCCTCTGATCACAAGTCCCGACTCCTGTCGGAGACTCCAGAGTTGTCTCATTCTAGATCACCACCCAGGACCTTCAGTCTCTGCGGGACAGGTCCAGCCTTTGCGGGGCTATATTATCGGGACCTTTACTAAGGCATATCGGGGCCTACTCAGAGGCTTCTTGTCGGGAGCGTTCAGCTCTTATGTCGGGACCGCTTAAGTCGGGACCCTTCGTACTGGGCCTCTGGGCCTTCCAGGCTTTCACGAGGCCCATTGGACCTGCTCGCCGTCCATTGGCTGTTAACGGGGCTAACGATTACATCGGAACCCATCATTGACCATATACATTATTGCATTCAAAATCATCATAGTGGAAGAAAAAAAAAAAGAATCCCCATAAATGACAAAAAAAATCTATCATAAGTTACATTCCATTTCGAATATTGCGTTTACTCATGTAAATATTATCGCATTCATGTCATGATATTTTCCTATAGAATCCTTCGTCTCTTATATACTTTCCATTTATACATATATTCTACCATTCAATGTCATGATTACATTTTTATTTTACAAATCCAACGTCATCTTCTTCCAAAATTGCCTACCATTTTTTCATTTATTTTTCATCAAATATTTGAGTGAATATATCATCTTTACTATCATAGATAATATTTTTAAATAGACTAGAATGGTGATTTCGTAAATCTTTAATTGCTTCTTGCATATCACAAATTGGAAACTTTACTAATTTAACAATTAAAATTTATTAGTTTTTTTTTTTTAAAGATAAATCTGTTTTTCTAATGGAAAAAAAGTAAAAAAAAAATGATATATTTTTTAATTTTTTTAATAAAAGTAAAACACAAAATATTACCTTTTTTCTTTAAGAAAAATTATTCTTAATATTTAAGATTTTTTTTAATATTTTTCTATAGAAACAAATTAAAAATCATATTTATGATCTTTTAAATAAAAATAATTATGGATACTTTTGCTTTTTTTTTTAACAATATAACTTAAGGGTAAAGTTGAAATAATCATAAGAAGTCAATGTAAGACTTATGAACATAACTTCCATACTAGAAAATATATTTCTATCAAATCATGCAAAGTCCATTCATGCCTTTTGCCGAATGATTTACCCATGTACACTCATATACTTTTTTTTTAATCCCTTATTTTCTGCTTATGATGACGTGCCAATTGAATATTATAGAAAAATATTCATTAACAAATATATTTGGTCACGAATCGGGTCACATATCTTATATTTGTATAGATACATAAAGACGTCGTTACTATTTATCATTCCTTCATCGAACTTATACATCATTCGGTCTTGGAGAATACTTTCACATAAACAGATGTGTCACTTGTGTTTGAGATAGTTATTGTATCATACTATGATAAATTTTGAAGCAACTATATATTTATATAACAGTTTAACCTCTATAAGTTAGTTTAACTCAGTCACAGTATAAAGCCACCATAGAAGAGTGACAATATCCATTCTTCTACAAGAAATAAATAATCATATCGTTTTTAGAAAGACAAGATAACGTAGCTTCCAGTAGTTTGTAAAATACTTCATTGATTTTAGATATTGTCCAACATAAAATAAAAAAATATATACTAATTATATTATATGCAGATACACTTACCTTCTAAAACTAGCAAACTGGTAAAAATATTCATAGAAATATATATTTCTTATATTTATATTCGCTCTCACTAATGCTGATATCTAATGACGATCGAACATTTAGAAAAAAAAATGGTTGTAAATGAGAACATGTGTGTTTATACAATGACACTTATGTTTCACATATCGAGATAATTATGAATGTATAAAAAATATATATAAGATTTGAAAATTAACAATATAATGATAATTTTATAATATAAAGTATTAACCGCGCAATGCGCGGGTGAACTAACTAGTTCAATTAATATCTAATCTTAAGAATTACTAGCTACTATTCCCGCGCACCGCGCAGGTAGAAAATTTCAATAATTTAGTATAAGTTAAATGCTTAAACTATCCCAATTTATAAATAAATATATATATTAATTAATGTTTGTCAAGTTAAACCTTAGTTAATTAAAAAAATATATGTGTATTACTATGTAACATCAAATTAATTACCGGCGTTCTACAAAGTCGGTCATCAAGAGCTCAACTTCTAAATGTACCATACACATCGTAACAATCATCTATAAATGTGATCGTACATATGATTTCCGTATATACTATTATGTGAGCTTTATAATATTGTCACTGTAAATGAAACTGATAGTTAATGCTCTATTAATTTGTCCATGAAGAAGCTCGTCTTATTTAACCCTAACTCGGTCCACCACCTACAAAAAGAATACAATTAATTTAGATCTAAATGATCAAACCATTAAATTGATGTAAATTTGTTTATATATATATATATACCGTGTTAGTTGGATAGTAATCTCTTGGTGTGACGATTGGACCATGTTATAGTCCAGTTTGGCAAACCGGGGCAAAAGTTAGGTCCATATCGAGAGTTATTCAATGATGAACCATAGAGCCTTTAATCTATTTGGCCTCCGATGGATAGGCATGTCCAAAACATATTCCACAATTCGACCCAATCTAGTTTCTACAGCCAAATTCGCATTCTTAGTTTCTTCAAAGAAGCAGTCGAGAATGTGCCATGAATTCATCAACAATAGTTTCGTCTGGCCTTCCACGAAACGAAGCTTTGCACAAACTCAACATGCCATTCACATCTTCACTCAGTGATTCTCTCAAGGAACAACTTTCACTATCCATGAACTTCTTAAACACGTCTGAAAACAAATTTTAATTAGTCTTTCAACCATGACTTAAACAGCCGTACCCATTTATAGTACAAAAACACAACTATATATATAGTACATATAGGGTACCAAGGTGAAAAATGTAGTCATGTTGCCTTAAAAGTCAAAACTGGAGAGCTATAGCCTAGAGATGATGATCAAATATGCTTGATGATTTATCATATATCATTCCTAATACATGCTTGATTTATGCATCAAAATGGTATTGGAGTCCTAATATTTAAAGAGTATCGATAATCCCGTCATAAACAAAGTGAAGTAGAATTGTCGCAATCATCATCATCGTAAAATTAATGAAAACAATTAGAACACCTACCTCTTCATGTGTCAACTTTTCAAATATGAACTTTTTGGTCCATATGGATTCTTCTTCCTCTGCACCCAGTAGAGGCAGCTTCTTCACGTTGAAGGAGGCAAGAAAGCTCTCGAGTCTCGATGCAAGCAAATAATGACTTGAAGTAACCCTAAACCACCACAATTACACTTTGGTAGTTAGCTTATATAATATTAAGAGTTGCAGACATTTTTTTTTCTTCAAGTGTTCAACTGCATGCAACTAAAAGTGTACATTTCCTTGGCTTTCTGTGCTCGTAGCCACTAAAGGAAGCTCTGCTGCTTCGACCCTAAAAATATAGATTATTCTAGCGAAACCTTTTATTCATTGCAAAATAAAATGCCATCTTTTAAAAAAGTTTTAGGTTTCTACTTAACTGAAAGCAGAGAGAGGCAACATTGCAAGGGTTGCGAACACTTACTTGACAATCAATATAACACTAAACATCCCCCTTGTAGGTCATCCTGAAATGTGACGACACTATTAATCAACCAAAGTATAATTGCAGATAACATAAACAAAGAGATAACTTATATCACGCATGGCCTGTTTAAATTTATCTAAATCTTGATCTTACCGCACCACTTTGATTTCTATTGGTACGATCTCTCTTGTCGATGGTAATCATCAAAACTTCACCATGTGAAACCCTAATTTAGTTCGAAATATTATATTATATCGGAGACAAAACTTCACCATGTATTAGGTTATGGTTGTTATGTTATATATAAAAGTACAAAAGCACATATTTATACCTCCTCATTAGCCCTCACTCAAATTCGTGATCATATGTTGTCTCGTGGTGGTGCTTGGTAGTGAGATTCGATCATCCTCCATCATCCGATACGAAGTGACATCCTTCTCTGATTTGTTAAATATTGTTACATATGGCAGTAATAGAAAACCTAATGTGCACAAAACGTGTAATTTATATATTTTATTTGGAAAAAATATATATAATATATATTATAATATAACCTTTTCTTATATGATTCTTTTAAAAAAAATATTAAAATAAAATCAAAAGCCATTAAAATAATTTAATTGTTGTTTTGTATATAAAAGAAAATCACCGTCCATGCATATAAACCATCTTCCGTTTGATTAAAAATAAATATTATTTGTTGGCCAAATTTTCTTATTATATTGCTTTATTTTGTACATATATAATAAATTCTTATTATTCTATCGTAATATCCTTCTAAATTTATACTGTTTATTAAATTTTATTTACCTATATACGTTGCTTACGTGACGGCCTATGGTCTTCCGGAGCCAAACTGTATAGATAATGAATTTAAAAGGAAACTTTTAATTAATTTGTTTCTTTAAATTGCGTAGAGACCAAAATAGGAGATACAAATACTTCTTAATTTTCAATCAATCAATATTATGTATCTAAATTTAGAGAACACCTATTAAATTCTGATTAAATTAGGAAACACTGACTAGGCGGACTGTCCACGTGTCATTCAGAGGGCTTCCGATGCCGAATTAATATAAAACTAGCCACTAACCCCGCGCACCGCGCGGGAGTAAAAATCCAAATAAAAATTAATTTTAAATATTTAGTTATCTTAATTTATTGAATATGCAACTATATATATATATGAAAATTTTAATCCATTTTCTATAGAAGATTAATTAATAATAATGCATTAATTTAATTAAAATATTTAATACTAATTATTATTTAAAATATTATATAGTACTGAAATAATTAATATTATACATCATTTTTATTAGACATATAACTGATATAATATAAAACTTGTAATTTTAACGTCTACTCATTTTTATTTATTGGTATTTATTGAATAATTTTAAATTTATTTTATTTAAATTATTTAATATGGTATAAATTTATTATTTAAATAGAAAATTGTAATTACTTCATTCCTTATTTTACGTAGAGATTAAATATGGTAGAAAAAAAACTTTTCTAAATTTGCAGTTACTATATATTTTATATATACATTTATAGAGTTCCAATTAAATTAGGAAACACTGATTGGGCAAAAAGTCAACATGTCAGTTCGAGAAGCCCTCAACGTCCATAGAAACTACTACAATGTTTTTGCTACCTTGGTCATATAAATTTTTATTTTGCCAAAATAAATAAATAGTTGATAAATAATAATAAACTAATCCAGCTATCATATATTATATTACTAAATTTATATGTATAATAATAATAGGCAAAAAATTTTTTTTACTACATAATAAGTATATAAACTATCATATATATATATATATATATATATATATATATATATATATATATATATATATATTTAAACTTGATTTCTTATGATAATCTATAAATAAATATGTTATTTGTTTTCTAAGTCTATCTTAATTTAAGCAATAAATACAATTTAATTTTAACTGATGTAAATAGAAAAAAACATATAAATGTTCATTTTTTTATATTGAATTAAATTATAAGTCGGGGACGTTTAAGAAATATTTGCACTCAAATCTTATGTCTTTTAAAGTTGTATGACTGTTCTTCTAGCTAGTATTGGTCTTTGAACATGTAACTCGATTTTCAAAATGATAATTTCTTTTTGCCACAACAAAAGAATAATTTAAAACTACATATATACATAAACATATATATATCTTCAAACAATATTGTTCGTGATATTAATCATCTCCAACGTCTTCTAGCTCCCGATCTCTTTGAATATATTTTTTTCACCAAATGAACTCCTTGAATTAATGATCAAAATTATGTTCTTAAAAAACATGTTGATTTATATGATTACAGCTGAAAAATAATACTAAATGACAACAAATAATTTTATAGGATTCTTATTTAATTATTAAATATAAATGACTATATTGTTAAACAACACGATAACATAAAAATGTATTTAATTGATAAAAAAAAAATGCAATATTAGACAACATGATGACACCAAGTTTCAACTCCAAAACTACTGACACTTCCATCTTTGGTGGTAATTAAATCAAAAAATCTTAGTGTTGCACAATGTAAAATCATTAAAAAGAGATCATAAATTCGATATACATATATCTAATAGATGAAATCAGTGAACCGGTAATGTTATTATGTGTTATAATTTTTATGAAAGTAATACTCTCAAAGCCTAGGCCTTGTGCAAATCAATTAATTAATGTTGTGCAAGCCAGACATGTATAGCGTCGGGTGACAAAATCATCATATTTAATGCACAATATTCTCAAATAATTAGAATCAAATAAATAGAATAGGATGATAAAAAAAAAAAATTCAAATAGTTTTAATTGGAAGTTAAGTGAAAGAATTTACCGAGAATAATATTCCATCTTAAAATAGTTCTTTAACATGTTTCGTATTAGAAACTCTCGATCTCAATGATAATATCAAGTTCCATTAATCACTAACTTTCTCGAAATATATAAATAAAAAAAGAGAACACTAACAAATACCTTCTTCAAGTTCTGGATGAAAAGTTTGTCGGATAACCTCTTGTGGCCAGAGTGCATCAGTGATCAGTTTATAAGTTAGTATTATTCTATTTAGTTAACTGCAAATATATGACTATTTCAGATTATTTAAGCATAGAAAAAATAAAGTACAATTAATAAATTTCATACCTCTTTAGCTTTTCTCTTGCTGGACGTCACTTTTAGCTAGGGCTAGTGCATATTGGAGCTATTGATTTTTCTTATTCTTTTATATATATATATATATATATATATATATATATATATATAATGGTGATCGTTATACAAACATATAAGAGTAATATTAATGTTTCTTTTATTGTTTATTAATTCTATTATTATTCTATATATATATTTCTTTATATAAAGCGATATATTATTTTTATTCTATATATATTATGCTTACGTGGCGGGCTATGGTCTTCCGGTGCCAAACTGTATAAATTTACTATTTAAAAGGAAACTTTTAATTAATTTATTTCTTTAAATTGCGTAGAGACTAAAATAGGAGATAAACATACTTCTTAATTTTCAACCGATCAATATTATTTATCTAAATTTAGATAAACTCTATTAAATTCCGATTAAATTAGGAAACAGTGACAGGGCAAACTGTCCACGTGTCAGTCAGAGGACTTCCGATACCGAATTAATATAATATAGTAGATAGTAGATAGTTCTGTTGAATTAAGCTAAAAGTTTCATGTGACAAAATAGGTGACTACAAGTTTTAAATCGCATTAAAATCAACGAGATTGCTATTGGATCTTTATAAATGAATTTTTTTGCCAATAATCTCTTTTTGGAAACAACAGGGGCTGAGACCTCCTAACCACCAAAAGACCAATGCGACGTAGTTATCATAATTCAACTATTGACTTACTAGAGCTAACATTTCATGACAAATGATGAAGAAACGATGTCGCTAGAACTAATCGACAGGTGGCACCTTACTCGTCACCACAATTAGGTGGCAATCTACTTATCTCCATAAAAAGGTGGTGACCTGCTCGTCCATACCAATAGGTGAAAATTTATTTGTCACCACCCAATAGGCTACAACCAAGCGTCTCAGCCAATAAGGAGTCAACCATCAATGCCACTAAAAAAAAAATAAAAAAAATATCCACAATAAGGAATAATTGACACATAGGCGGTTAACATCTCCTACACATAGTAATTTTTACACTTTTGAAAACCCTATACTAATTTGAGCGTCATATATGAATCATGGGGAAAACTCCAACCTTTCGTATTTTAGATGTTGCTAGCAGGCGGAGCATAGAAGTCCCAACTTTAAATATACAACATGTGTCATGACATTAAATAATATTTTATAATTTTAATCTCTACAAAATATATATTTTAATATTATTTACTATTTAATATTAATCAAATATCTATTTTTTTTAATACGGTACTCTGAATTACAAACATAATTTTTAAGTGAAACTAGAGATGAAAACATTTTGGATAATATATATGTCATCATTTTGGATGAAAACATTTCTAACTTATGCACACTATTGTAAATTATTTATCAACAATAAGATTTTTTTTTTCCCGCTGGGCAATCCTAAGCACCCACGTTAGGAGGGTATCATATTTAGCATGCTTGCTCAACACTTATACTAATCTTCACGTGCAATGGGTCAGCTCGTAAGAATTAAAGTGCTCGACATGAATATTTCTATATTCCTACTATCACAGCTGGTTTAAACCCCTAACCTCTTGATTTAAGATGCGAAATGATGAATGAACACACTATATTACATGGTTCAACAATAATATATATATATATATATATTAATTGAAAAAAACGAGTTTGTATGAGATAAAAAATAAGTCTGTAATATCATAACCTAATATTATGTAATAAATAAAAGTAAAAAAAATATATTTATAAATTTTATTATATAATATAATAAAAATTGATCTTTTAAAATAAATATATTTTTCTAATTGTTTTACAATTTAGTTTACATAATTCTTCATTATCAAGTTATCTTGTAAAGATAACAACATTATTGTACCATGTGGTACTTGATTTTTCATCATCTAAGTTCTTTTGAAAATAATATATGGTCGGCATTTTAACATTTATAAATTGAATGATTGATTCGATACATTTTAACATTTATAAATTGATTGATTGATTCGATACAAAGAGAATTAGTTTACATATAAAACCCCAACCTCCGTACTTAGATCATGTCTCACCGTTAAGATTTTGATACCCGTTTTAAGTGTAATTAATTTTTTAGTTTTATTTCAAAATCCTATTGGGATCGATGAACTCTAGAAGAAAAATATTAAATCTAAAGTTATATGTCAAGATCGTAAGTTCGCAACGGTGATGTACGATTTGTAGAACAAATAGTGAGATATGTGATTTGAATTGAATCCCTAATAAGAGCCCCTCCTGTAACTACCCATAAAAAAATTCTTAAAAAGAATGTAGATATGCCTATTAGACAATCTTTTAATTATTAGCTCAAGCCAGAAGAGATATGTTCAGACATCTGGACACCATGTGAAAGATCAAGCCATTATGTTTTATTATATCTCCCTATAATTTAATAATGCATTTCATTCAGACCCATAAATGCATTTCATCGGACCCATAAGGTCCATTTACTTATCGCTCACATCACTGTTTTTTTGTCACATGCTAACAATTTTCATTCCGCCAGCTTGTAATATATACAGAGTCTCCATTATATTTAGACTAGATATATTTAGAACGTTTATTGGTATAGGATTGATTTTTACTATGGTTGATTTTATCACTTAAGACGCGTCAAAACAATCCGTGATATTTGTCGGCCCCTTTGTTCAAGTTGATTATGTTCCATTCGAGTAAATTAAGGCGTCGGAGGTTGTCCTTTGTATTGGTTTGGCTGCGTCTGGAAAAGATTTGTTTTACTTTACCAGGGCAGTAATGTCGGCTCCGAGATTTACATCTTCCCCAACCATGATCGGTCTGAGTCGCGATGTTCATATATATAGGAAAGACTGCAAGTTGGCCTTTTCAATTTTCCAACCACCGCCATTTATTCTACACAGCTTATTCAGCTAAAGTCAACTACTGGGTCTCCCTAGTAGTGCCGCTGTCTTTACTTTAATTTCTTTATCCACGAAGAGTTGAAATTGCGGAACTCAAATGGCATCTTAGTTGTTGTTACCCACTCACCTCAGAAAGGAACGAGAGAAAGTCCGGTGGAGCCCGTGGAGGTGACAAATTTCCTCCCGGAAAGGCAATGAGGGATTGATTGACCACAAGGTGTTTGTGATTTTGTCTACGAGAAGGGAAGAAACAGAGAGCAGGTGATTGTTGCCTTTTGTTCAGTGTGATGGTGATTCTGATGGGCGGTGTCCGTACTATTATCCTCTTCTTGTTCTTGAGCTTCCTTGGAATTCCTAATCCCACTGCTTCTGAACCTCTGTGCACAGATTCAAGTGAGTAGTAGTTTACTTTAGACGCTCAAATTAAAATTCATCAAGTTTGGTGAGCTCTGTTGAACCAACCATTCATGTTCTGGTACTGTTTTTTCTGTTGAAATGTTACAGTATATTCTGAAAGTAAAAGAAAATGTGCAACTTGGATTTTTCTTTTATAGCTTTGATCTGGGACCATTTTTTTAGAAATTGGAGCTCTTCTGATGTTACATGGTTTCTTTCCATTTATGGAAAGTTTCAATCTGTGGCTTGAACTAGAGCATAATTGTAGATTTGATTTGATTTTTTTTTTTGGCTACTGTATATTTGATTTGATTTGATGTAACACCTCATATTTGCATTTTGACATTTAAATGTGATGACAATTGCATAGGAGCACCATTTACTCTATCAAAACCTCTTGCTTTCTGCCCCTACAATGGAAGCACCTGCTGCAACTCCACACAAGATACCCAATTGCAGAAGCAGTTTCAGGCTCTGATCGTATCTGATACTGCCTGTGCTGCTGTACTCAAATCAGTCCTCTGCGCTGTAAGTCCCTGTTCTTCAGACTTTTAAGTGAAATTATATCATCTGGTTGGCTAGGAATTTGATGTTATGAATAAATAACCTTTGAATTATTTCAATTATATGGCTAATCAGTAAGTACAAAACTCGTTATACGTTATGAATTTGGTATTAATTCCAAAGTTTTCATCCACAGACATGTGATCCATTCTCTTCACAACTATATACTGTCGAAACCGTGCCTCGGTCTATTCCAGTGCTCTGCAATTCTACTGTCTCAGCAAATTCATCCCAATCTAGCCGAGCAGCAGATGATTACTGCTCCACAGTATGGGATACATGCATGAACGTCTCTATGAAGAGCAATCCATTCACTCAAACGACACAAACGAAATCATCATCCATAACTGACCTCTGGAAATCAAAACTCGTTTTCTGCAACACCTTTGGAGGAGCTTCCACTGATGAATCAGTCTGTTTCGATGGAAAACCTGTGACTTTAAACACCACCGAAGCTCCAGCCCCACCAAACGGGCTGTGCATCGAGAGAGTCGGGAACGGATCTTTTCTCAACATGGTTGCCCATCCTGATGGCTCGAATCGTGCCTTCTTCTCCGACCAAAAGGGATACATTTATCTGTCCACCATTCCCGAAATGGGGTCTGGAGGAATGATGGATCTTGATGAGTCTAGTCCCTTTTTAGACCTCACGGATGAAGTTCATTTCGATACCCAGTTTGGAATGATGGGGATTGCATTTCACCCCAACTTTGCACAGAATGGTCGGTTCTTTGCTTCGTTCAACTGCGATAAATCCAAGTGGCCTGGATGTTCTGGAAGGTGCTCGTGTAATTCAGACGTGAACTGTGATCCCTCGAAGCTGCCTTCTGATAACGGTGCACCACCATGTCAGTTTCAAAGCGTTGTTGCTGAATATACTACCAATGGAAGCGCTTCTGAGCCCTCACTGGTACATACCAATCACAAAATCTCAACTTTTTATCTCTTTCCATTGATTTTTGCAGCTCTTTAAAAGTCGCTGAAGATTAAACCGTAACTTTTATGCTTTCAGTTGAATAAAGTTTTGATTTTTACAGGCCACAAGTGCGAAACCAACTGAAGTCAGAAGGATTTTTACCATGGGGCTTCCATTCACAGCTCATCATGCAGGACAGATCCTCTTTGGACCCTCAGACGGATACTTGTACTTCATGATGGGAGACGGTGGTAGTAACGGTGATCCTTATAGTTTCTCACAGAATAAGAAATCACTGCTCGGCAAGATCATGAGATTCGATGTTGATGACATTGCAAGTGAGAGCCTCTACGCTCTTTATTAAGATTTAAGAATGTGCTCAAGTTTGGTTTTTGAAATTTGCTTCTTTTTTCTGTTCATAGGCGCTGATGAAATAAATAAGTTGGGTCTGTGGGGAAATTACTCCATTCCCAAGGATAATCCATACACTGAAGATCCGGAACTGCTACCCGAGATTTGGGCTTTAGGCTTAAGAAATCCATGGCGGTGTAGCTTCGATTCTGAGAGACCTACCTACTTTGTTTGTGCAGATGTTGGTCAGGTTTGGACATCATCACTTCCCATTTCCATCATTTTCTTTTCTTCATCTATAAAAGAAAGATCTTGACACTTCGTTCGATCAAAAACATACAGGACCTGTACGAGGAAGTCGATCTAATCACCAAAGGCGGAAACTACGGTTGGAACATATATGAGGGTCCATACCTGTTCTCGCAGAAAGGAAACACATCGATAAACTCGGCAAATTTCATATCTCCAATAACAGGGTATAACCACTCCGCCGTGAATAAGAACTTAGGATCCGCTTCAATCACCGGAGGCTACTTCTACCGATCGACAACAGATCCGTGTATGTACGGAAGGTCAGTAACCCGGGATTCATCTTGAGAAAACTACATTTCCTTCATATTCATGCTTAAACAAACAATGATTTTGATTTCAATTTATTCATCTTTAGGTACTTGTATGGAGATTTATACGCAGGAGCAGTATGGGCGGGTGTCGAGAACCCAGAAAACAGCGGGAATTACACGACAGGTCAGATTCCTTTCAGCTGCGCCGGAGATTCTCCGTTGAAATGTGTGACTGTGCCGGGCAGTTCTATCCCGTCTTTGGGATACATTTTCTCGTTCGGGGAAGACAATGAAAAGGATGTATATATACTTGCTAGTTCGGGTGTCTATAGAGTTGTTCGACCAAGTCGGTGCAGTTACAGCTGCTCGAAGGAGAATGCCACTGATGTTCCGAGCCCTGCTGGACCTGCAGCTGCGCCCTCTGGGGCGATTCGGTTGAATCAGAGAGCGGGTAGTCTGATGCTGATATATGTGGCTTTGTTGATCGTGATCGTAGGAATTGTGTAGCGATTTGAGTTGAGACTGACTTTTCACGTTATTAAGAGCTATTGTTTGAGTACATTTGTGTTGTAATTTTAGCGTAGTTTTGTGTGCATACTTGACTTCTGAACATATTTCATCTTTGAAAGGAAATCTGGTAATAAGGTATTGTTTTGGTACAATTTGAGAGAATTGGAGTGAAATAAATAATAATAAGATATTTTGGAAAATAAATAGTTTAATTTTGTTTGAAAAAGTATTGCCCTCGAATTTTTGCAGTTTAGATGAGATTTTCTATGTTGTTCGCAGTGTGTTGATATGGGGCTTATTAATGTAAAGGACATACATTATTAAGAAAAAACATTTCCGCTACTAATTGACACACTGAGTAATCGAGATTCAGATCTCCTCCTCTTTTTTTTTTTTTTTTTCAGATCGTGTCTCACTGTTAAAATTTTGACACGTGTTTTTAGATTTAATATTTTTCTTCTAGAGTTCACAAATTCTAATAGGGGTTTAGAAAAAGATTACAAAATTAATTATATTCAGACATATGTTAAGATCTTAACAGTGATATACAATCTGAAACAGGAAGCGTGGGGCAGAAGATTTGTATTCGAGCCCTAGATGTGTAATGCTCATCTCCAAAGAGAACAAAAGGGGCCAAAATAAAAGCAAGTCTCAAATTCAGAATACATCTAATCTAAACAACATATGTATGATTAAAACCATTTCTCTTTTGGGCTAATGCTGATCCAGCCTACTTCTCTGTTATGTAATATCAGCAAAAGTTATCATGTCAATACTCAATACAGAGTACCACCATATCCTTTCTAGTTAAGATCTTCAAGATTGAAATTAGCAGGAAATACCATCAAGATCTTTAAGCTTAAAACCTCATGTCCCAAAATGTACCATTAATTTCTAATATGCAATAATAATAATGAGGAAAATTAGATATATCTACATATATTTATAGAAGGAAAAAAGAAAATAGGAAAAAAAAACCAAACCTCTTCTCTATCTATCTACTATAATCTGTCTCTGTATCTCTCCTTTCCTATTATTTTCTTCATCAAATTGTTCCTTCGTCTTGCTGCAAAGTCTCTTCTAATTTATTCAACCTGCAAAGAAACCCAGAAACCCTCGTCAAAGTACTCGCAGACAGACCTTCACCCCTCCATTCTTCCGCCCACGGTGGCCAGTAGACGCGATTCTTCTTCACCAACCGCGATTCGAAAACCCTCGTTAATATCCGTACAATTGCTTCACTCCACTTCCTCCAACCTCTGATCCTGTAAATGCAATCCCACGTTCGCCTCCCCTAACCCTAACTTCCCTGATCTCTGAACCTATGTCCTCAGATTCCTCCCCCTCCGGCTCCGGCAACCGATCCCCTCCCGGAGACCCTGCGCAGGAGGAACCCACCGCTATTCATAAGGATATTGCCGATAAAAACGGCGGAGACCCTCAGAACGACGGCAGTTGCTCCCAGAACGGCGTGGTTGTTCAGTCTCGGAGCGGCCGACCTACCCGGGCCTGCACAGTTCGCGCTGCTGCTAGGTATCAGCAGCAACTGGCACAGGTGGAGAGGAAACCGAAAGCGACTCCGAAGAAGGAGCAGCGGGTTGAAGAGCCTCCCTCTCCGCCTCAGCAATGTGGAAGCAGCAGAGTCGTGACGCCACTGGTGAAGCCGCCTCCTGACTCACTATTGCCACGGTGGAACCTCCGCTGCATGTGGGAGCTGGCTTCAGTACTTAATTTCTTGCATGTGTGTGACTCCTTGTCCAATTGTGATATTTGCCATTGGATGTTCTTTTTTCTTCAGTGAAGTGCTTTGCCTTTCTTGACGAGGTGTCTCTGTTTCTGTAGATTTTTAGGCCTTTGTTAAATATCTCAATAGAGTTCTCAGCAGAGGAGTTTGAGACGGCTTTGCTTACTCCTAATGACACACTAGCAGCAATACACATGCCCCTGATGAAGGTTCGCTGTGTTTTATAATTAGTATGTTTTATTATATTTGTTCAATTATCACTAGCTTGGATACATCGAATTCTAAACTCAAGATTCATTGCTAAATCGTTTACTTCTCCATTATTCTTGATTATCTTAACCCTGGCGAGGAGATTTTTTGTACTGCAAATACCAACATGATTCCATTGATGGGTTGTTATTGTTTTTTTCTATTTGGAGATCTGATATTACATGTTTTCTCTGTAATCATATTGTATGTCTGCTTATAAATGTAGTCTTGGTTGATATTTTGCACCTAGGTCCTAAACAACTATATGTGTTTAAACATTTTCTCCTCAGCTTAGATGGATTTGACATCTATTGTTTTCCTCTTTAAGGCGATCCCTCCAATTACTCGAATGGCACTTACTCGCGATACCTGGATTACTGTTCTATGTAGAAAACTAAGAGACTGGTGGCACTGGGTAATTTTGCTATCTTATTTTCTTTTTGACTATGCACATCTAGGGTTATTTACTTTAGGTCTGAAAAAACTTGGCCTTGTACAGGTTGCAGAAGGAGAACTGCCAATTGTTGCTTCTCATGGGTAGGTGCTTATTAGATGTGCTATTTATCTAACCTTGTACAAGAAATTTCTTATCTTTGATTTACTTGTATTGATTTGCTAGGACGGAGATTGAAGTGTATAAGTCTCTTGATCCCAGTATACGCGTGGTGATCTTGAAAGCATTGTGTGATATCCGTGTTGAGGTATTGTCATGCATGTATTACATTTCTTTAGTTTTACATGACTGGCATTTTTAGCATTCGCCTATCTCGCTTGCTGTGTATATAGTGCAATGTTCATTCTATTATGAACTATGAAGTGTTAGTTGCTCTGAGGGTTATGAAGTTTTATAGCTAGATGGTTTAGTTAAGCTATAGATGCTTTCATGTTGAATTTTAATTAAAAGGTTCCCTGAGTTTGTCATAGCTAGTGTTTTTTGAATGTCTATCTATGCTCCTTCTTTAGACCGATCTTTAGGTATAATAGCTTAGCCTTCTCAGGGGAACCACTTATCTTGTAAAATTGAAGAAGGGTTCAATTCATCAGTCAAAAATTGATTTTGAGAGGCCATTACAGCAAAACCGAGTTGAGGTTAGATGAGCCAGAAGAGTGGATTTTCTACAGAAAGATAAATGTTTTGAGGTTTATAGTGCTGATGCAGAAGAATTCTGTTTTTGGGTGCTCTTTGGATCCATGGACATAGAGGAAAGTTCTTCACCGATGTTCTTATTGGGATGGCACCGTTTCTAGTGTATTGATACTTCTCTATTTTTGGGCGCTCTTTGGATCCTTGGATGGGGAGGAAAGTTGTGCATCAATTTTCTTATTGGGATGACACCTTTTCTAGGCTATTGATAGTGGTCTGTCAGTGTCAAAACTTTCTATTATAGCTGAAAGATCTGCATATATGTCCAAGAGTCTAGAACAAGCATAAAGGAGTTAATTTAGCAATTTATCATTTTAATTAATTTGCAAAAGAAATTGTTACCATCTACCTTCAGATCCTTTTTTTGAACATAATGATAAGACTGATCGTTTACCCTGTTAGTGTCAATGTGTACTTAGGCCAAAATTGCAGTTCCTCTTGGTTGGGTCAATAATACTCTAGGATCTTTTCTGCAATTTTGTTACTCATACAAGTAGCCTTTTTATCAATTATGTCCTTGTACAAATTTAGAGTTATAATATTAAATCTCCGGAGTGATATATGTGAGAATATCTGTTATTTGCTTGATTACATATTACCACCCGTGGTTAACCTATTGTCTTTTCAGCATTTCTTTTGCATTCATTATCTGCTCAGCTGTGACATGAAATTTGTTTTCTGAATTTTGCAGCAAGAAGATATTCGTAACTATATCGAAAACTCACTCAAGCATGGAGCTCATCTTTCAGCATTTCGTAAGGAGCGTGTTGGAGGTGATTCGTATGGGGTCCATTATTGGTAAGTTAGGGTTCAGCCGGACAATTCTCTCTGCTACTACGAGAATCTTTATTTTGAGATAAAGTAGGTTCACTTTGATTTAGGTATGAAGATGATCCCATAATTGGACATCGTTTGTACCGGGAAACTAGAAAAGTTGAGGTGAAAAGGGCTAAGGCCAGGGGCTCCCAGGTCATTCCTATTGCAACATATCAGTGGGAAACAGTAGCAACCAACTTTGATGAATTTCAAGATGTATCTGTAAGTACTTTGTGAAAGATTAATGTCGTTTCTTTAACTGGTGGAAAAAAACAAAAAATATTTACGCCAATACAGTTTGAATTATCCCTGGCTTATCGTTTCAACCGTCTTAAAATTTTCAATTGTGATGATCCAGGAAAAGCTTTTTTCAAGTAGCAACAGGACGGAGGTCTCTTTGGGGAAGAAGCTGAAGATAGATATGCTTCCAGATATTGAGAGGGAGCACAAGGTAAATAATCATTGGCTTAGCAGAAACTTGTGCTATCTGAATTGACTGATTCATGTTTTGCTGCATATTTTACTTTTCGACCTTTTTGAACTATAGTATCCTTGATCTAAAAGTGAACTTTACTTCTCTTTGAAACAGAAGAAAGAGAAGCTTCTGAAAAAACAGCAGAGGGAAGCTCTTCTTCTTGATAATTTCATCAGTATGGATGGCCTTGGTCCTGGTCGATCTCTTCGTGACAGAAAACCTGTCACCTATACTTTTGGTAATTGGTGATTTTAGTTATTATTTTTCCATGTTTGATATTGATGATTGCATTGCTAGATATCCACCTGCTAGTGATTTCTGGTTATGATCATATCTATGGAGAAAGTAACTGTTCTTTTCAAATATCTGCAGATGATTATGATCGGTCTATCAATGAGGCTATTAAGATAACAAAGTAAGCATTTGCTCAAACACATATATCACTGTTGAAATTCCTGTATTATACTGATTATTATGTGACCCTTCCAACTTATGATATTCGCCACTGCATCAGAAGAAAACAATCTTCACCAGAAGCTATCCCGAGACGAGAAGGTTTTGTCAAACAGGAAGTTTCTGCAAATGGAGATTTGACTGAGGGGCAGCATGCATCATCTGGTTTTGCTGATTTCAGTGCGGTATCTCCCAATTCACCTTACTCTGATGGCGCTGATGAGGAGGAGGAGGAGGAGGAGGACCATGATAACCCCGACCAAATAGATAGAAGGTATAAATGGTACTTTTTTACCCAAAACTATTTTTCTTTGAATTGAATTGGTTAGTAACTAGAACACGCTTGCTCGATCAACAGGCAAAGGAAGAGGCCGCAGCGATATTCAGACAAAGATTTTGTAGAGGCAATATCTGATATGGAAGCAGGCCTTGATGACAGCGATGATGATATAGTTGGAGAGGCAGTGTATGATGATGAGTATCTTCGGAAAAGGAAACAGAGGAAGTTGTCTAGTAGCTCGGAAGGAGATGAGGAGTACCACATGGATGATGATAATGCAGAGGAAGAATACCAAGTGGATGAGGAAGATGAAGAAGAGGAAGAAGACTCGTATGGCGTCAGTGAGGATAGTGATGATGATCGACCCAAGTTTAAGAAACTCCGTGGTCGCACGAGGAGGGAAACTAAAATAAGGTCGGTGAAAGAAATCCACTCGGGGTTGAGACGGAGTAAAAGGGCCACTAGGAACCGCATTAACTATCGTCGCTATGAATATTCCGATTCTGAAGCAGAAACTACAAAGAAACCCGAAAAGTGGAATCAGAAACCTTCTCCTAATGAGCACTACTCAGAAGAAGAAGAAGAGGCAAGTGAAGGTTCAAGAGAAGTTTATTCAGATGGAAGTCGTGGTAATAATTCAGAGAATAACGATGATGGTGATGATGAGGAAGAGCAGGAAGTAAAAACAGAGGAGCAACCCGTTCAAAGTTATGGCGAGCCAACAACTGAGAAAGATGAATTTGAACATGTAGCCAAGAAATTAAAGGGTCCGAGCCAAGAAGAGGACCCATTGGAAGGAGCTGAAGAAGGTGGTTCAAGTAAATGGGGTTTCCTCGACTTGAATGAACTTGCGCCCGGTTCATCAGGGTTTGATGATGGTCCTCCCCTTCCTCCTAACAATACTACAGTAGTCAAAGATGCAGAAGATGGAGATGATTTGTAGAGCCTTCTCCCCCAGAAAAAAAAAAGGTTAGTTTCTCTTCTCTTATGGGAAGCATGAGAATTTGTATGATAGCAAAGGAAGTTTTGGGGAGTTTAGGAGGAAGAGGTTGGATTGATTCCATGGAGGTGTTTCTTTGTAGTAGTAGTATCAATCATAATACATATGATGGATGGGTCTGGAACTGAGAAGAAGTGTAGATTAGGTAGGCATTATTTTTTTTAGTGTTTTCACTGAATTCAAAAGGGACCCACCCTTATGAAGGAATGGTATTATTGCTGGGAAGAAGGTGGTGGGCACTGGTATTTGGTGCCGCTGCTCTGTGATCTTATGTACAATAACATTTTAACACACTGTCTATTTGATGATCCTGTTGTACCCTCTGCCATTGGATGTTATTTGCTATGATTGGGTTTTGATGTGAACTGTGATGTGCTGTAGTTGGTGGGTTGTTAGAGCTGTAGTTGGTGGGTTAGGGATAAGAACCTAAAAATAGTCCCAACTATATAGGCCCAACTATATAAGCGATATCGCTAATCATTGTCCTAGATTTAAAATGTTGATATTCAGTGTTTCTACTATTAATGTTGCTAATCGCTATTCTAGATTTAAAATTAGGGAAAATAATCTATTTGTTGTCTCAGGTTTACCCCATGTGTCAGTTTGGTGTCTCTTTTTTTTTTTTTAATATTTGGTGTCCAAGGTTTCAACTTTTTGCAATTTTGTTTTCGTTCATTTTCGGGGTTAAATTTGACATAGTCAGTTGAAAAGACGATTTTGCCCCTTATACTTTTTATTTTTTTGCAAAGCCACCTGTCCGATTCCAGCCACCCATCTCTAATTTTGGCCACCCACAGCCAATTCCGGCCACCGACTGCCCGGCAGATTTCGATTTAGGATTTAGGGTTTTGGCCGATTCCTGCGGTGGAGCAGCTAATGAGGACGGGTATAATGACCTAATTTAGGGTTTAGGGGGGTAATTTGGTTATTTTCAATTTTATTTGGTCATGTGCCGGTAACATGACCGAATTTTATTAAACTTAATCATAGAATTTGACGGAGACTAGGGCTGGCGATGGTGAGGGTATGGTGCGAATAGCACTAATACCATAACCATACCATATTTTTTTCACTCATACCATAACCATAACCATAACCACCGCGGTTATGATTCTTCATACCATCACCATAACCATAACCATAACCATGGTTTTTAACCACGATTAAACCATTTAACCACAATCATTCAAACTAATACAACATCATTGTTTCATACAAAAAAAGTAAACATACATTCATTGTTTCATACACGAAATCCAAATTAAACATAACTTCATTGTTTCACTTAATTAAAAAAACACATCTTCAATCGCCTATCACTTGCAATCCTCGATCCTCATTCGCCATCACTTCCAATCGTGGTTACCCAATAATAAGAAATATAAAAAAAAAAATGGTGGGTGGGAAAGGGAACGGAATAAGAATTATAATATTTGACTATAATAATTAAAGTATAATAATAATGCATATATATAACAATATAAGTATTAGTAATATATATATATATATATTAATATTATATATATAGAGGTGATGGTTATAACCGCGGTTATGGACTGAATACCATAACCATAACCATTGCGGTTACAAGATTCATCACCATAACCGTCCCTCACCATAATGGTGCGGTTAACCATTGCGGTAAATGGTGCGAATAACCATGGTTATTTGATTTTCACCGCACCATTGCCGGCCCTAACGGAGACTCCAAATTGTAACAAGATTGAAATATGGGATACCAAATATTAATAAAAAAATATTTTAAACACCAAATTGACATCTGGTAGGTTCTCTTCCCTTTAAATTATTGAATGTCTCAAATATTAAATTGATTGTTTTCCATTTTTTATTAAAACGCCAGTCAATTACGAAATTTTTGCCGCCAACATTGAACCGTACGCGATTGCCCTTCATTGCTATCTTTTTTTTTGGTAAACCCCTTCATTGCTATCGATA
Organism: Clarkia xantiana subsp. parviflora; assembly: GCA_036873135.1. Lineage (NCBI taxonomy): Eukaryota > Viridiplantae > Streptophyta > Magnoliopsida > Myrtales > Onagraceae > Clarkia > Clarkia xantiana. The sequence goes on along the minus strand of JAPTYO010000010.1, from coordinate 10,182,389 downwards.
GTGAATCAGGTTGTAATTATTGATGTATATATTAAGGATTAGGAAATAATATATTTATTCAACAAAATTACAGATGATATATATATATATATATCTGTACATACGTGAGAATATTTAGAGATATAACTGTGTGAGACTATATATATATAAGTAAACCGGCGTAATATGATTTATTTATAAGATAATGTTATTGAAATCAAGAGTTTTATGAATGTGTTGCTTAATATTTGGTTAATTATACCTAGAAACTGTAGAAGTTTTATATGCATAATCAAATTAATTGTAATCAAATGAGCACAGATTTGATTTCATCCAGATTACGTCGAAAACTGCAACTTTTATACAAAAGATAACATTAACTTCTAACAATATGGTTGCTTCGAGTTTTTTTAAAGAGCAAGAGAACACTCCATATAGAAGTACCCACATTTCAACTCAATAAAAAAAAATTCCAATGAACTCAGTAGATTCATATCAAAATTAAGCTAATTCAAGGGCTTCTAGCTGATGATGAATGTGCTCGACATGTTAATGAAGACGATGGGAGTAGAAAGTCTCCGTTAAGCGGACTTGCCCAGCTTGCAGCACGTACAAGTTCAAGAACACCGTTCTCTAATTAGTGAATCCTTGCCAACCCCGGTTCGCAGAAGATCGAGAATTACGGCAAAGCATTCTGGGTTCCTGTCTATGAACACTTCATCATTTATACCTTCACCGGTATTCCTATTGTTTGTTACTTAAGAGTTGTCCAAAGAACGAATCAAGGCCGGCAGTTGCGAGTGTTGCCGCTGTTGTTTTGTTGCCGCCAACATCGAACTGTAGTTGATTACGCTTCATTTCCAATAGGAAAATAACATATTCACTGTCTCAAATTTGCCTTTTAATTTGGTGTCTGACAAATTTAATTTCTCAAGTTTCATTTTGGTTAAAATTTATTGTCTCAGTGTTATTATTTAGAGAAGTCAATCCCGACGAAACCGACTGTCATTTCCGAGCTCCCAAGCATGCTCCCTTCTCGTCACTTTGACATTAAGAAAGATAAAATGACTTAAAAAACTTATTTGGCAACACCATATTAAATTTATCAAGATTATATTATATAATAATATAGATAAACTTAATATGTTTTTTTTATGTTAATTAGGGCTAGATTTATGGATGACAGCACCGATTCCGAGATCATATGGTTGTTCCATTGACGACTTCTCAATTTTCGGCGACAGTCTAACTAATGACTAAATCACGTCTTCATCTATAACCTTAAGGTTTTAGGATAGTTGGTTAAGTGGTTACTCTTAACTTTCTCATGATATCAGAGCACGCAAGTTCGAATCGTAGCACCAAGTTTAACGGCATGTTTGGTTCACGGAATAGGAATAATGAATACGGAATAAGGAATAGGAATAGGAATAGGGAATAGTGAATAGGTAATATTATTATGATGTTGTTTGGTTGACATGAATATGTAATGAGGATTCCAAATCCAATGTTTGGCTGATAAAATATTATCGTAAAATAATAGAATAAGTCATAATTGACAGATATACCATTTTGTTATTTTATTAATTAAATTAATATTATTAAACGTGAAAATGACAACTCATGTTTTATTAAACAAAAATTGATTTTTTTCTTCAAAATCGATTATTTTTTGCAAAAACTATTATTTAAAAAAAATAATTTTTTTTAGACATTGTAAAATTCACTATAACTAATATAATATTGAATTGTAAATTAAAAATACATGTTAAATTATAATTCTTAATTAAATTAAAATTTATCAATTTTAATCAGATTTACCATGACTAACATGTTATCTATGACGTACATATAATCAAAAGAAAATCGAGTATATAACATACAGAGAAAAGTCAAATCGACAGCATAATATGCTTCACTAACAATCAAGCATGCTGTAAAATATATAAAATTTTAGGGTTAACAGGTCTTTTGATCCATGATGTTTGACAACTTTTGGGTTTTGGTCAATGATGTTTTTTTTTTACCTAGTTTTGGTACCATATGTTTGTAGATTTTTTCTAGTTTTGGTCTAACCGTTACATTCCGTCCATTTTAGGGTGGATCACGTGACTTGTACATGTCAATGGACGGAATGTAACGGTCGGACCAAAACTAGAAAAAATCTGCAAACATATGTTACCAAAACTAGGAAAAAAAATATCATGGACCAAAACCCAAAAATGGTCAAACATCATGGACCAAAAGACCTGTTAATGATTATAAATTTTTTATAACATACCTTATGAACAGCAAGCCGTCACAACAATTATTTTGTTGGTAGAAAAATCACAGCAGTTTGCAGGACTAATAAATCTAATTTATAATGAATATATAATAATTTATAATGGATATATAATAATTATATTAGATTATGATTAAAATATAATTTTTTATTTTTTATTTTATTTTAGAAATGTTGGAATACTCAATCCTAGGTTAGCAATTATGAATTTTAATTCTATAATAATTAAGCAATTCCTTATTCATTATTCTCATGTCGAACCAAACATGATGTAAACTTCTATTTAAAGTTTCACGTGTTAAACCTTCTAAATATTTCAAGCCACACCTGTTGAAAATCCTAGACATAATAAAGCTTGCAATTCAATTCGAAGGCAACTCGACTCAAATAAGCCAAATTCAAGTCCGGTTAAGAGCATGGATTCCCAGGGTAAGAATTTGCTCGACCGAGCTCAAGCTCAGCTCAATTATTGTACGGTTCAAATTGATATTGAGAGATTGGAGGCTTGTGGCTTTTGCTGGTGGCAGTCATATATTAATGCTCAATATATATATGAAAAAAAAATCGATTAGGCTATAATCGAGTTGTTTTGTCAGTCCAATCGGGATCGCCTTATAAGTACCATGGCGATTGATTTTATTCCAACTAACAGTAGATAGTATCCGAATGTGGTAATTCGTTGGAATGAATCAACAAGATGAAAAGATAGGTATGCTTGAAGCATAATTAATCAAGTTGAGTAAACGTCAATCAGACAATTTCAACTTGAAGCAAATTAAATAAGTAACCACATAAATCGAGAAGTCAACCAAGTTGGTTCTACTCTGCAGCGTGAACAACCTGTCGCCAGAAATCGAGAAGTTAGTGACTTCGAAACTTGAATTGCCGCTACAGCCACCATTTCTTGGAATAATTTTTTGATGTCATCACTAAATCGGGCAACGAGTATACAAATAAGCCTTTCGAAAAAAGCATGAAAATTCTCACTATGATACATCACTTTACTTGACGTATACCCTATCACCGGTTTCGAACGCCACTGGACATCTCCAGTGAACCTCAAGTCAAGAAACCCGATCTCACAGTCTGTACTGATCACACAGATTGAGTTTCGATCTTTCATCACTGTCGCCCCTCGAATCATCCTACATTCGTCATTATGTTTGTAAATTTTGCTGCTGCAGGACCCATTGTAAACACTATGACTATCTCTCGTATCAATTATTTGAGTTTCAAAGTAATCTCTAGAATAGTTGTCGGATTTAAAAATAGCATGCATAGCTACTAAACAGTTGTTGCTACCATTTAAGGTCTGCAAATTGATACGTCTCCATTTTTCTGAATTATTATAAGCCGAGCCCGATAAATGTGTAGGAAAACGAAGATTAGGTGTACCAGTGTACTTCCCCAACTCGTGGTCTAACATTCCGATTGCCGTATTATCATTCTGACAGAGATGAAATATATTAGAATCACTGAGACACATAGAAGTTGCACCACGGACCTGATTACCTTTCTGATCAACGAATTTTTACTGTAATTTTCCGGTCATTGCATCGAACATCCCAACGGTATTTGCCGTAGAGATGACAATATTATTAGTGTCCACCCACGAAGTATCATTCACCTTTCCGTATTCATTATCAAGATGGATAGGCGGGTGTTCATGCAACATCCAGTCATACACATGAACTGATGTGTCATTTTTAACACAAAAGCCGCCGTTAGGGCTTCCCAATATCCTCTTAGCCGATGATGAATTTTCTCCACATGTTAATGAAGACGATGGGAGTAGAAGGTCTCCATTAAGCGGACTTGACCAGCTTGTAGCTCGTACAAGTTCTAGAACACCGTAAAATTGAGCTTCTCTAATTAATGAATCCATGCTGATATGAGGAGGAATGGAAAGCTCCCTAGTTCGGAGAAGATTCAGAATTACGGGAAAGCAATCGGGGTCTCTGTCTATGAACACTTCATCATCATCAACATTGGTGTTGGTATTCCAATTGTTACTTAAGAGTGGTCCAAAGAACGAATCGGGGCCGGCGGTTGCAAGTGTCGCCGCTGTTGTTTTGAACTTTTTTCCGCCAACATCGAACAGTACTCGATTCCTCTTCATTTCCAGTAAGATAGATTATTGTGTATGTTGTTGATTGATGAGGTTACCAAAACGGAAACGATACAGAGGATTTTATAGTGGTCGATACTCGATCGTGAATTGGTTGAATCGAACTGATTAATGAATGTATCTTGGGAAGTTTAAAGGTCTTCATTAAAAATTTCGAAACTTGGTTAATTGAAAATTAAAACGACAGTAATTATTAGAAGATTATTACCCTGTCCCTTGACTCTTCCACTCTCAAGTCTCACGTGTCACGTGTCTGGAGTTTTGACGCTCCCAGCGGAATCGGCACGCAGGACATCCAACTCTGCCACAGCTGAATCAGCCCTCAATACTCCCCAAGGATCAGTTCTCGAAGCCCAACTCACACTGCGCATACAGACGGAACGGGTCGTGGTTAATGGGTCTCGCTCCTAAGAGCAGCTTGACTGGTTTTCGGCCTTCCCTGGCCATCATCAGGAGAGCGGCATTAGCTCCCGAACCAGCAAGATCCCGAAGGATGTGCCTCGCCTTACCGATAACAACCAGAACAATGAGAACCAGTCAATGACTATCAAGCTTCACCCCATGTCTGGGGGGAGAGTTCCGCATCCATCACGTCATGTCCTGGTTTCCAACTACTACTACGCCTTAAAGAGCTTTATATAACAAAACTCCCTTGGACATAGTAGACGTTTGGTGTGCTCGAACTAGCACCAGTTTTCCAGGCACGTGACACATGACTCTTTCAATTTCGACGACTGACTGGTCCGTGTGGTTTAGACTTTAGAGCATCCACAATGTTATGCAGGTATATGACATAGCATTATATGCGCTCAACGTGTGTTTTTCGTAAGTACAGAAAAACTTACTATAGTAATCGTTTTATGTAGCATTTTTTTAAATGTTGGGTTCACCTATTTTTATATAATAAGTTTTTTAAATACAAGTGATACACAATGTGATGTGGGGGATTTTTAAGTGTTGGATTTTGACGTGTGAGTATATTTTTTTTATGCAGAAATTGCAATCTGAGCAAGACCCATATTAAACTATGATGTTTCACGGTTATTAGCCAAATTCTTTCGTTTAGAGGGTCAAAATTGCGGTTTTATATATGTTTATATCGATCTTTTTGTAATATTTCGGTTTTATTAAGGACTTCGTTGTTAATTTCGGATTTTTTCTTAGGGTTAGGATTTTATATTTCTCTATTTAAACTTTGTTAACCGTCATTTACATTCAGTTTATGATATATGAAAAATCGAGGTTTTCCTCTTCTCTGCGTCTGAATTTTCGATATTCCTTTAATTGTCGATTTCTGCGCATCTATCCAAAATCACACTACATCAGATTGGTATCAGAGCCGAAGATTCTGCGCGATGCTATTCCTTGAATGGCTTGCACCAGATTATACATGAACTGTTGTTGTTCTTGTTAATCCAATCTTTGATGAGTACGTTGAAGATGAAGACGTCACAGCGATGATCGACCATCACTCCACCTTCCGTGATTATGGATTTATTCTTTCCCCGACCGCCAGGAGCGACTTTGAAGGCTTCTTGACCTCCGATTTCGGGTACAAACCACAACGCAAATAGACCCATTTACCGGCACCCATACCACCCTCGAACATCGCTTCACGTGAAAAAAATTATGCTACTATGACTAATTGTGTTCTTATTTCTGCTTCCTATTACTGGCCTTCGTTGCGCAAGATTCGAGGGAGAATCTTCTCTTCCCGGAGAGAATGATGTTGGGGATTTTGAAGTGTCGGATTTTGCGTGCGAGTACACTTTTTTCATTCAGAAAAAACGATCTGAGCAAAATCTATAGTAAACTATAGGGTTTGACGGTTTTAGGTCAAACTCATTCGTCTAGATGGTCAAATTTGTAGTTTTATGTTTCTTTCGGTCTTTTTTAATCTGGCGGTTTTGTTTTGGAATTTACTGGTAATTTCAGATTTTGTTCTAGGGTTATGGTTTTAGATTTCTCTATTTAAACTCTGTTAGCCGTCATTTACATTCAGTTGAATTTAAATGAAAAAAAATCGAGGTTTTCCTCAATCCCGCGTCAATTCCTCGTCATTCTTTTGAATCAACGAGTTCTCGCGCCCTCTATCCATCAAATTCTCGGCATTCCCCTTGAATCAACAATATTTTGTTCCATATATCCCCATCACGCTGCATCACAATGTGTGTCACATTATCATTAAAATTATTTCCATATTTTTTACCCAGTTCTTGGGTAGAACCGCATTTTAAACCTAACTCGCATTCAATATCATCATAAATAATTTTCGTTATTCGAAATTATTTATGAAAATTTCCATCGGGATAAGTTCACAATGAGATAATCGTTTCATAATTGTTGATTAGTTTTCTCATATTGAAGATATATGTGGTGTTTTCTTATTTTTCCTGATGGAGTTAGTTGATGCATAATCATGGTCACCAAACTAGCTACTTGTTGGATTCGACTTCTATGTTATGTTGCAATACTCATTTCTTCTTCATCGAACGAGCTCATCAAATCTATGAATATATCAACGAGATTGAATTGTAAAAACTCATTGGATCATGTAATGTGGGATTAAAGCAAGTTTTGGAGATGAGATGTATATGTATATACAGAGACAATGTACAATGACAATATCTCAACTGTAGTAAATTAATAATAGTAACAATTCAATATCAAATACAATTAAGACTAACTACTTTTTAAGTTAGTTGTTCAGATTTAATAATAAAATATTTTTAAGTAAAATCATTAGAAACATTAAAGTATACATAAATGATGTAGCATTTTTAAGAAATATAATAAAATATATAAAATCATTGAGGATGCTATTAGGATCGAGATCAACTTAAAGACGAGGTTGTTAGGATCGACATCCTAATTAAGATCGTTACGGGATATAATCAGATTGAGGTTCATAAGATCCTACCGAAGTTATTTTTCAAGTAAATAAATGTCAACCATGAGAGAATCTTTTTTATGCTATTTCAAATTTATCAAAATAATTTTCGATATAAATTTTTAAATGTTTTGATTAAAATAAAGTCGATTATAATACAAGTTAATTTCTCACTTATTGAATTATGAGAGAAAATACATCAGATTTTAAAAAAATAAATAAAAATATTAATATTTTTTACACAAACCACTGCGTGCTTCATTTAATGGCAAAGAAACACGGAATAATTATGAATAATTATAGCACACACTCAATGTAATGATATACTTAGATAACTATATACTAGTTATTAACGCGTGCATACGCATCGATCGTTTAAATTTTAAGATATATAATCTATCTTAAGTTTACTAATATTTATAATTAATCAAAGTAAAATATGGGCAAGTTGATTCGTTGTGAGAAACGAATCTATGTGATAGAGAATAGCGACATAACGTAATTCAAAACATGAGAAAGAGAAGAGGATAATTAAGTAAAAAATTAACTAAGGTACTAAGTTAGCCTTATAGTTAGATATATAAATGAGTTGGGTCGAGCATTACGTTGGTCATTAACGACTCAATTGTATTAACTCATTAACTTGAGGTGTCAAGAATGTAAACTTGTTCTTAACTACTTAGAGTCATCAATGGACAAATTTGACCTATACAAACGTAATTATATACAATATCACAATACCAACAAAATTTGATTTAACAATAAAGATAAAAATAAATCACAGAAATATAAAGTTTAGACTTGAATTTACAAAAATATTTAGTTAACATTAATTAGGTTGTACACAATGTGATTGGATTAACAAATAGAAGAACTAAATTAATAGTTTGAGTCCATAAATATTGGACGATGAGTAAAATGTTATTTGTACGAGGTCAAACTTCAAGAACCACATTTCACCCATATTTTGACTTGTTATATATATAATTTGGTAAGTGGCTGATCTATGTGATAGAAAAATCTCACCAGGCGGAACATATATCACTCGATCTATATAATTCGTTGAATGAAAGAAATTTACATGTATCCGAAATTTGAACGGAATGAGTATGATAGGGCTGACTTAAATTGATATGAATATTTGATTGTAAGTTAATTATAATTACTATGACATGCCGACTAAGCGACCTAAAAAAAATAACAAAATTTAAATAATAATTTAGTAATACTATTAAAGATAAACAAATGTTTCTCAAATATAGCAATGACTAAATTATTAATTTTATAAAATATAGGAATTAAATATAATATTATTTTTTTAATAAAATGAAAAGGTGTCAAAGATGTCTATTGGGGGTGAGGACCCATCACAAATAATATATTGGTATTAAAGATAAACAAATGTTTCTCAAATATAGTAATGACTAAATTATTAATTTTATAAAATATAGAAATTAAATATAATATTTTTTTTAATAAAATGATAAGGTGTCAAAGATGTCTATTGGGGTGAGGGCCCGTCACAAATAATATATTAGTATATAGATAGATGTATCTATATATATACGATCTAAATATGAAGAAAACTATTTAGGAAAAATTATTAACTCACCCTATGAACTTTTAAAGGCTTTAGAATAATTATTATATTGGAGAAGATTTAACTTTGCTTCTCTAAATTTATACACACAGAGTATTTACTTCATTTAAAATTAATTTTCAACTTCATCCTTAGCATGCATAATTTTACACTAACTTAAATTGCTAATTAACAAAACTGAAACATATTTTTTAAGTATTAAATAATTCTAAACCATTAGTAATATATCTAACACTGGAAAGCAACATATTTCAGATATTTTAGACATCAAATTGCTCTCCTGCATTTTTCAAATCCCATTGAACATCTCCGGTGAACCTCGGGTAGAGAAACCCAAATTCACTGTCCCTTTGGAAATGTTGATGAAGAAATGTTACTTGTAAATGGAGTGTCATCGGAATTTTAAGTTAGTTGGGTCCGGTTTAGTGAGTTAAACTCTGGTTTAGTTATTGGTTTATGTATAGTTAATTAGCAGTTTAATAAACTGAAGTTTAGGGGCAGTTTTTAGTAGTGGAAACTTGAAAGTAGCAGTTATTTGTTGTTTAAGTTTTTCCAGATGAATGTGCTGCAAATTTTAGTGCTCTATGTTCTTCCTCAAACCATCTCTACAATCACATCGGTTTTTATTGCTTGTTTGCAATACAAGTAAGGGAACATGATTCTACACTCACCATCATACCATAGAGTTTCTGCGGGACCAGGACCTACTACTTTTAGCCTTCTTTGTACTAGAACCAGAATTGCTGAAATTATGCCAAAAATGATCAAAATTGGGTTCAAACAATGGATTAATTTCAATCATTCAAATTCAATGCATCGGGTGTGAGCTTGGGGATGGTTAATTAGATCATAATCAAGTTTTCAACCTATAAAACCCAGATCAGATTACCCATAATCAAGTAATTCATGATTAGCAAAGTCATCCATCAAACTTGTTTTCTCCTAACCTTAAGTTTCTTCAACCAAATCCTAATTTGAAAATCAAACATGAATAGTAGAGAGAATTCAAGCAATTAAAGCGCTCAATCATTTGCCAGTCTATTAGACAATAGAAGCTCAACCTCAATGCAAAGTAGATAGATTTAATTCCAACCAACAGTAGATAGTATTCGAAAAGAAAAACAAAACAAAATGCTGAAAAGATATAAATATGCTTAATGAATCTAAATTCTGAGATTACTAACTGAACTCTACTAATAATCCAGTTTCAAGAAGAAATCCAGTTAATCAGATAATTAATCTAGCTAGCTAGTTTAGAGATAAGTTATGCAGCTGGGTCGAGGAGTCTCCCACACGTCAACCAAGTTGGTTCTACCCTGCAGCATGAACAATCTGTCGCCAGAAATCGAGAAGTCATCAACTTCGAATATAGAATTGCCGCCGCCACCGTTTCTTGGAATAATATTTGATTTCATCACTAAATTTGGCACCGAGTATACCATTAAGCCTTTCGAAGAAAGCATGAAAATTCTATCACTGTGGTACATCACTTTCTTTGACGTGCAATCTACTACCATTTTCGAACGCCATTGAACACCACTAGTGAGCCTCAAGTCAAGAAACCCGATATCACATTCGTTACTCATCACACAAATCGAGTTTCGATCTTCCATCAGCGTCGCCCCTTGAATCGTCATCCTTTCGCCATTATGTATGTTATTTCGCCTACTGGACCACGACCTGTTGGAAACACTATGACTATCTCTTGTATCAATTATTTGAGCTTCAAAGAATTCTCCAGAACGGTAGCCAAAACCATAAGTAGCTAGTAAACATTTGCTACTAACATCTACCGTCTGCAGATTGAAATGTCTCCATGCTTTTTTTGGATTATTATAAGCTAAGCCAAATAAAAGTGAACAAAAACGAAGATTAAGGGTAGCTGTGTACTTGCCCGATTCGCAGTCCAACATTCCAATTGCCTTACCATGGTTCTTATATAGATGAAATATAGTCGAATCACTGAGACACATAAAAGTTGCACCACCGACCTGATTACCTTTCTGATCAACGAACTTGTACTTTAATTTCCCCGTCACTGCATCAAACATCCCAACAGTTTTGGTGGTAGCGACGGCAATGTTATTAGTACTCACCCACAAAGCATCATTCACCTTTCCGTAAACATTATTATCAAGATGGATCATCGGGTGTCCATGCAGCATCCAGTCATACGCATGAACTGACGTGTCATCTGTGACACAAAAGCCGCCATTAGGCCTTCCGAATATCCTCTTAGCTGCTGGTGATTGTGTTTGACATGTTATTGAAGACGACGGGAGTAGAAAGTCTACATTAAGCGGACTTGTCCAGCTCGCAGCGTGTACAAGTTCTAGAACACCATAAAATTGAGCTTCTCTGATTAAAGAGTCCTTGTCAACATGAGGAGGAATGGAAAGCTCCCCAGTTCGGAGAAGATCGAGAATTACGGCAAAGCAGTCTGGGTTTCTGTCTATGAAAACTTCATTGGTGTTCGTGTTCCAATTGTCACTCAAGAGTGGTCCGAAGAACGAATCGGGGCCGGCGATTTCTAGTGTTGCTGCTGTTGTTTCGAACTTTTTTCCGCCAACGTTGAACCGTAATCGATTACTCTTCATTTCTAGTATGATTGATATTTTGTACGTTGTTGATGGATGGGATGACCGAACGGAAACAATACAGAGGATTTTATAGTTAAGTGAATTGGGAGAACCCAACTGATTAAATGTATCCTGGCTGGGAAGTTTAAAGGTCGTCATTAGAGATTTCGAAACTTGATTCATTTAGAAATTAAAACGATAATATTTATTGCAAGTATTCAACTGAAAGTTTATTACCATTTTCCCACATGACTCTTCCGCAAAGTTAACTAATACGCAAAGTTAAGACAATCGTAAATAATATTTGTTATTTTATCATATTAGTTAAATATATTTTATTATTAAATTTACTAACAATCATCAATAAGATATTAATATTAATTATAAAATGAATTAATTTATAATTAAAAATTAGTTATGTAATACATAATGCATTTCTTGAATTTAATGAATAGATTACGTAAAAATAGATGGGTCCACTTTTAAGGTAGACTGTGTAAAACCATTTTAGCATGTTTTTATTCGTTTTACATAAAAAAAAATACGTTAAATCCACATTTAAGTAATACTATATAATACCATTGTGAATGTTCTAATGTCAATTTGTGTTATCGTGTGTTAATAGTTATGTCGTGTTGAACTTACTGAACACGAATACATACGGTTAACTTATTGTGCCACATTTTACAAGCACGAACACAGTACTGAATTTTTCGCATGTATTCGTGTCGTGTTATTGTGTTGTGTTAAGTTATTTAATTGTACATGTTTATATGAGATCTTTAAGCAAAAGTCAAAACAATTAACTTCATAAAAAAAATGAATTAATATATCATTATTCATAAGTTTGTAATATATGATTAACAAAGTCTAAAAATTAAACTATATATTATATATTGAAGTTTAAAAGCTATCAAATATGATTTTTTTTAATCACTCAAGAGTGAAATTTAGTAGCACCATTTTATTGTGTATGTCGTGTTGTAATGCTAAACAAGACACAAAAATATCATAATAATTGTGTCCATGTTGTCGTGTTATCACTTTGTGATATAATTGTAGAATACGATTTATTTATTTTTCAAGCTACGATATGTCGTGTATGAAATTGTCAAACCGACTTTCACACGACTCTTCCACTCTCCCCCGCGACTCTTCCAATTTCGACGACAAATCCGTATGGAAGGTTGGTAATATCTAGATCCTAACAAGAATCATGACGGGATATAATTGGATCGAGTATCATAAGATTTAATTGGAATTATTTTTCAAATAAATAAACGTCACACACGAAAGAATTTTTTTAATGACATTTACAACTTTATTTTTAATATAAAACTTTAAATATGTTTTTTTTTGCAAAAAATTGTATGAATTAATAGTGGCGACCCTAAATCTACACGATAGAGATCCGGCTCGTGATCTATCCTAATTCCTAACAACCTTACTTAAATATTTGAACATTAAATTATGATGTGATGTTGTTATGTTGATTTTGTATTTACGAAAAACCATAAATAATAGCCTTAAGCAAATAACATTAAAGAAATTTGAAGTATAATTTATATATGTTATGGTTTGGTGTCTTGGCTTCTTTTTGTTGCAATTCGATGTCTGTATTATCATCAAATTTGTTATTTCCACATTTTCATCGAAGAAGGTGCAATTTGATTTTTAAGCATCAAAAAGTCTAGACCATGAGAAATATATATGATATTTCGAAAAAGTGGAAACTGTTGAAATATCTCGACTGTGAGTCTGCAGGTAGTCCCACCACCGGTGTGTTTGTATTTGAGCACCATATAAGTAACTTGACTACCTCCTCCTATCACCAATTGTTTTTAGGATGAAATATCACTTGTGTAAATGGTTGCTCTCTTCTCTTAACTCGTTGAGTTTGGCTCGGACCAATGTGAAATTTAACAAAAAGCAACATGCAAATTGCAACATGGTCTATACTTCAAGTCGCTTTTAGATTTTTAAAGCTAAATAATAATATCTAATTAACAAGATTAAAAGATATTACTAACACAAACTCTACCAATTTATAATCCAGTTTCAGCATATAACTCATGAATCAGATCATTAATCTTGAAGCAAAATAACTCATCAAATTACTGCATGCATGCATGCTTCATTAGTATTCACATATATGCTATATCTTTAGCTAGTTTAGAGAAAAGATAGGCAGGGTCGAGGAGTCTCCCGCACATCAATCATATTATTTCCAGCGTGCAGCATGAACAATCTGTCACCGGAAATCGAGAAGTCGTCGAATCCCGAATCGCCGCCGCTCTTTGTCGGAATCTGTGCCGTCATAACTAAATCAGGCACCGACCGAGTATACCAACAAGTTCCCCCCAGAAAGCATGAATATTCTATCTCTTTGATACACCACTCTATCACTCGCCAAACACTCTCCTACCTTATTCGAACCCCATTCAACATCTCCAGCAAACCTCAAATCGAGAAACCCGATTTCACCGTCCCGACTAATCAAACACATCGAGTTTCGATCTTCCATCACCGTCACATCTTGAATCCTCCTATTTTGATTATTAGATTTGCAACAACTTCTGCTGTACCAGTACCACCAGGAGGTCCAGGACCTACTATGAACAACTTTATTATCTCTGGTATCAAATATTTGAGCTTCATAGTGTTCTCCAGTAAACCCAGGTGGACAAATACCATACGTAGCTAGTAATAAACAGTCATCTACAGTCTGCAAATTGATACGTCTCCATTCCTTTTCTGAAATGTAAGGAATGGCCATTAAAGTAAAAGGTAACTGTAGATAAATCGATCCAATCGACTTCCCCGATTCGACGTCTAACATTCCGATTGACCTATAATTGTTCCGACAAGTATAAAAGATATTCGAGTCACCGTGACATATAGAAGTTGCACCATTCACCTGATTACCTTTCTCATCAACGTAATTGTGCCGTAATTTTCCGGTAGCTGCATCGAACATTCCGACGGTTTCTGCTGCAGCGATGGCGATATTATTAGTACCCACCCACAAAGCCTCGTTAAGTTTTCCGTATTTGTTATTATCGAGATGGATTGCTGAGTGTTGGTGTAGCGTCCAGTCATAAACATGAACTGACGTGTCGTTAGCGACACAAAAGCCGCCGTTAGGGTTTCCGAATATCATTTTAAATGGCAATGGTGGTGCTGGACATGTAATTGAGGACGACGGGAGTGCTAAGTCGATGTTAAGCGGACTTCCCCAGCGCGAACAACTTCTAGAACACCGTAAAATTGAGCTTCTCGGATTAATGAATCCTTGCTGACGTGAGGAGGAATTGAAAGCTCGCCGGTTCGGAGAAGATTCAGGATGACGGCGAAGCATTCGGGGTCTCTGTCTATGAACACTACTTCATCTTCTTCGTTTTTGGTGGCGTTCGTATTCCAGTTGTCGCTTAAGAGTGGTGCAAAGAACGAATCGGTGCCGGCGGTTGCGAGTGTCGTCGATGTTGTTTCGAACTTTTTGCCGCCAACGTTGAAACGTACTCGATTGCCCTTCATTGCCCGTATGAGGTGAACTGGTCGATAGGGAATCAGGGCTATTGTACGTAATTATTGATGTTGTAATCTGATTTGTTAATTTTTAAAGATTAGGAAGTTATATATTTTATGAACATAATCAATAATGATACATGTTGGCCAAAAAAAAAATAACATAGATTCACTGTATCTACGTGAAAATATTTATAGATATAATTGTGTGAGACTATTTATAAATATATGTAGATATATTTTTATAGGTATAATTTCATTTAGAATCTAAAATTTTGAAAAAAAATGTTTAGAAACTATGAGAAAAAAAAAACTGAAAATAAAACAAATCTAATAATAATCTTTGTTACATTTGAAATTAACTTTAAAAATATACGTAATAATAGATGCAATATATGTGAAAAAAAATTAAAATTTCAAAAAAGTATTGATCATCTAATTACAAAAAATTTAAATAAAATTGAATAACCGTGTAAAATTATAAAAAATAATACATTAAATATAAATTAGTTCAATCGAATATTTTTGAAAATATGATGATTTTTTTTTTCTTCGGATTGAATTGGTTAGCTAGTAATCTAAACAAATACGATTCTTGCTTGGGACGGACGTAATAGTTGAATCGGACTCCGGAGCTTTTACCATGCAAATTAGAAATTGCAACATAGACCTGATTAACCAACTTACGTAAGTTGAAGATACTTGCGATTTAAGTATTTTAAGGTATATAAATTGAGTTTTTTAAGAGATTGATAGATCTATCAATAGATATTGATATATGTTATTTATATTGGTACGTAGATATAGATTTTTCTTGATTAACAAGTTGACTAATAAAAATTTCAGAGTTCGTCTTCTATATACATATATATATATTTTATTCACTTACACTACACAAGATCAAGTGATTTTGTTTACAAATACTAGCTATCAGAACAAATTTTGAGAAAAGTTTGGCTTCAACTAAAAACACGATGAAGATATTTCAGCAAAAAAAAAACACGATGAAGATTACTGATATCAAATGATTTGTAGGTATGACGATACCTAAATTCGCATGTAACTATGATTTCTAATGGAAAATTTTATGCGTTCAAAACAGTATTGGAATGTAGCGATAAATGGTGTAGACATTAAGGGGTGTATGGATGGATGTAATCTCACATTACATCCACATTACGTTATTTAGTTTGTCAAACGACGTAATGTGCATTATAATCTGAGATTACGTTCAAACTTCATTCAACGTTATGTGAAATTACATCGAAAACGTCTGGAGTATTATTATTTTATTATTATTTATTACATAAATAAAATATTTTGTATTATCTTTATAGTTTATTATTTGTATAATATTGTTATTATTATTAGCTTTTATTTTTTATATGCTTTTTTTGCCATTATTTTTCATGTACTTCATAACTCAATATTATAGTAAATAATAATGTGCATGAGTAAGTCTTTTTCATTATATTTTTTTTATGAAAATTATCTTATAAAACTATATATAATGTTTTAATTAATAGAATATTATTAGTTGTGCGTACTGACTATTGAGTTTAAATATTTAGTAGTTAGAATTTATAAGTGATAATAGTATTAATCCCACACATAATCTTTAAGAAGTTAGTTATTGTCAAAATATAGATTTTTTTAAATATTATTATATTAAGATATAATATACTCTCATATATATTAATATAAAAATAACAAAGTCACATTACAATGCACATTACAACACATATCAAATATTGTAATCTGACATTACATTCCACATTACAGCACAACCAAACACTGTAATCTAACATTACATTACGTAGCTCACATTACTTGTAATCTTACATTTCAAATAATATCACATTACATTCATCCAAACACCCTGAAGGTTTGACAGACAAGCAAAATGAAGATAGAATAGGATGTCCATCGGAGAAATTATTCACTACCTCGGTGCTAACACGTGGCACCGAGGTGGTGGAACTTCGCCCTATCGTGAGCTGACATGTAGCCAAGTTATGGATAAAGTGCGCCAGATGTCAATTTGTAATTGGGCGAATGTCCACCACCTCGGTGCCACGTGTTGGCACCGAGGTAGTGAATAATTTCTCTGTCCATTGACATGAAGGTCAAGAACGCCATGTTCCAAGTCATCGATTGGGTCACTTAGAGAGTATTCTTAATAAAGATGCATTTAAGCAAATATGAGACTCCATCAAGAGGAAAGACATGATATTTGTACGTACGAAGAAGATACAACTACAAGCATTAAGAAAAGAGTTCGTACTTCTGCATATAAATTCGCGAGAATATTTGAGATAATCGATAAAGTGAGGATGTTTGGTGAATGTATGAAATACAGTAGATATGATATTAAGATGAGTTAGTCTTAAATTTGACTATGTGATCAATCTAAATATTTTTAGACACACTCGCCCTTGATGAATTGCATAACTCACTAATAGTTTCATGAGTAGAAGATAAATATAATTTCTAAAGGAGAGGACATTGCCATGAACAAATTTAGAAGCTGTCAAATAAATGATGTCATCAATAAATGAAGATTCCTATCAATTGCTTATACGTTGTTGTATATATATATATCAATCGAGTGAATGCACAAACTATGTCTTTTTATCAAACTATTTCCTAAACCAGGCATATTCAGAAACTAATTCTTAAAACAGATTTTTTCATATTTTTAATAATATATATTATTTACATTACATCCTAAAGTTTACATTATTTTACAAATAAACCCTAAATGAAATATATAATATAAAAGAGAAAAAAAATTGACAATTAAGAAGAATAAATGTATGAAAAAAAAATAAAAATTAACTAATTAATTAAATGATGAAAAATGCATATTAAAAACAATCAAACAATCAATTTTTGTAGATTTTAATTCTTAAAAAATATATGAAATTAAAAGATAAAATTTAAAAAATAAATAAATGTGAAACAAATATATAATGATATAAAAATTATACATTAAGAGTTTGAAAAAAAATATACTAACTAAAATTCATTCTTAAATTTATCATATTGATTTTTCAAATTTAATTTAATTTTATCTGTTTTTTTTAGTCACAAATTTTAGATAATTTTAGAATTTTTTATTTAGGGTTGATGTACGTTTTCATTTTTATATTTCCATACTTAAAAAATCACGAGTATTTAGTTTATTTACATTTTATATCACTATTTTTTTAAAAAAAAAAATTTATATCTTTAGCATAATTTTATTTTTAGAATATTTTTTCACAAATACTATTTTATTATTTTTTAGTTTATAACTTTTATATATAATTAGCTTAATTTTTTCAAAAAAATTCATATATTTCGGTTTAGGATCAAATGTAATAATAATATAAACTTCGGGATGTAAAGTAGAAAATAAAAATAATTATAAAAAAAAAAACATATTTTAAAAATTATAGTTTCCATAGAAATTTAGTTTGAAAATAAGTTTAGAAAAAAAGATTTCTTTTGAGAATTCACTCTATATCAATCTGCTGCACTAGTCTTCTAGTGCCTTTTGTCTAGGCCCTAGGCTAGCTGCAGGCATCTGCTTGCCTTGTAGTTTGAGAATTTTGCCCTAGCCATACGCAAAGTAAATGTTTTGTTTGTGGGATTAGTAATAGCTTTACGTGAGGTTGTGGCATAATTTGTTATTTCCGATGAGCATTTTTTACTATATTTGCATTTCTTTTCTTCTGTTTTCATAACTTACTATATTTGCAAGTCTTGTAAGTACATTTGTGAATTTCCAAAATATGCTTAAGTTTTAAAAAGTGGATTTTTAAGTGATAACTTATCCTCAAATTAAACTTCTTCAAAAATTAATTCATAAATTAGATTTTCCTATTCTTTTAATTTATATTTACTAAAAGTTTACATTTTATTACAATTGAACTAAATTAAATGTATAAGACAAAAATATATGAAAAAGTTTAAAAAATTAATAATAAGGAGATTAAATAAATGTCTACTTAATGCAAGATATTTTTAATCTATATAAATTTGCAAGTATCTATATTTTCTAATAGCTAGTTTTAAATTTCAGATAGTTGATTGGTATATCTATTATATGTATTAGCTTGTAAATAATTTAAATTAGTAGATATATATAATTAAGACTATATAAAGAAATCAAGGCTTAATTAATTAATCTCCATAACATAACCACTAGTATTATCTTCGAAGTGGCCGACAGGCTTGGGTTTGTGCTATTGATTGCCTCTCTGGAATCAAAACTGAAGCAATAAGGTCGTCTTTACCTAGTCTGATTGTTTGGCTCTAGATTGATTTATTTATATAGATTAATTTGGATTTGAGATACAAATAAGTTCCCGCTTATTAAGACAACATCATTATATTTCGTCTAATTGTTGGCACCATACTTAATTAATTTGGTCATATCATATGCATGCATGGTCTAATTTGATTCAAATATGAAGGTAATAATTTTATGTTTCTTAAAAAAAATAATATATATCGTCTTTTTTTTTAATATTTATGTATGTATATAGATATTATTTTAAATCGTTTTCCATATTTTTTAAAATAAATTTACGCATTTTTTTTTAAATTGAATAAAACCAAACAAGACAAATTGTTTTATTAAAGTGGAAATAACTTAAATTTGTTGTTTCAAAAAAATAAGGTTTTCAAATAAAATTGTGTAATCATAGTTATTCGTTAGAGCATCCACAATGGTTTTACATAAATTGTATTCTTTAAAGTTGCCACGTAGACATTTATGTACACTTTAAGTAATACGTAAATTTAAGACACACGTAAAAAATATTTTCTCTGCAATCGTATTACTTAAATATATTCCTTAAATATATTTTATTATTAAATTTTCCAACAACCACCAATAAGATATTAGCATTAATTATAAAATGAATTAATTTATAATAAAAAATTAGTTACGTAATACATAGTGCATTACTTAAATTTAAGGAATGCTTTATGTAAAAACATAAATTTACGTGTGGGTCCCATCTTTAAGGAATGCTATGTAAAACCATTGTAGATAGTTTTTGTTACTTTACTTAAATAAACATGTAGGACCCACGTTTAGTTAATTTTTACGTAATACCACTGTGGATGCTCTTAGCAACAAATTAAATTCAAATCTTGTATAAAGATAGGATGCATAGAAAGTGTTGTACGTCCAACCGTAGAAGAAAGTTCCCCCGAAGTAGATCGAGTCAACGGTCAAAACAATAAACGGACGGGAAATTGAAAAGGAACGAAATTTGTCTTTGAGAGATGACGTACCCTCTCACTTCCTTTAGAAATGATCACATGCCGCCGATGTATACCCCCTATCTCACAACTTTATGGGTCCACATCCACTAGGTCCCACCATCATATGTAACTGCAAAGGTATACACCCGATGTTCATATAATTGTTCCATTTCGTTTCCTATCCTCCCACGGCGCAAATTAGCACACAGCAGGGGCCCCGATCTATCCACTGCTCATTCCATTCACCAACAATCTCTATTCCTCTGAACCCCACACCATTCTCTTCTTCTCCGCGCCGAGACATGGCGCACCGTAACAAGCACAAGCTCCGTCTATCAGCTCCAGAACCAGAACCCACGACTCTCACTGACCCATCTTCCAAGAATCATTTCTCATCCGCCGCCGCCGCATATTCCGGTCATCACTTGTCGAACGCCGTCCGCAGCCGGTTGCACACGGCGAACCAGAAAGTCAGCAAACCCATCGTTGACACCCATTTCCAAGCCAAAACCATGACCGTCTCCGCCGATTTCGAGCCATCCAAGAACAAAACCAGCCACCCAATCGAAAAGCAGCAGCGGAAGAAAACAGAGGAGCCGCCGCGCCAGTTACCGGAGAAGGGCGGCGTTGAAGATGATGAGATAGTTAAAAAGTTGGATTCTTTATTGCTGGAGAAGGAGAAAGAGCCGAGGAAGTCCAGTGGGGAGGTGGAGGCGCGGCGGAGGAGTTCGGGGGCTTTGGCGGTGGCTGCCGGAGGGAGGCGGAGGTCATTCGGCGGGATGCAGGTTGAGCTGGCAGATGTGTTTGCGAGTAGTGGGGTGAAAATAGTGTCGGTTGATATGCCACCGTTTATGCAGATTCATGCTGTGGATTGTGCAAGGAAGACTTGTGATAGCCTTGAGAAGTTCACTTGCAAGACCCTTGCTTTAACCCTCAAGAAGGTAATTTTGATTCTTTGAAACCCTATTTATTATGTAATGTGGCTTCCATTGTGATGCATCATTGCTACAACTTATTGTTAATGCATCATTGCTATAGCAAAATGCTCAAAAACAATTCCAGTTAGAAATTTGTTCTGACCAAACACCTGCTTGCAGTTTGATGATTAACCCTTGTTACCAAAATGTCAAAAAACTAATTTTAATTAGCAATTTGTTCGAATGACCAAACATCAACTAGCAAGGTAATGTTGATTCTTTGAAACCCCATTTATTATGTAATGTGTCTGCCATGGTTGATGCATCATTGCTAGCTCATTGTTGATGCATCATTGCTAGCTCATTGTTGATGCATCATTGCTAGCTCAAAATGTTCAAAACAAATTTCAGTTAGCAATTTGTTCGACTGACTAAACCCTAAACATCAACTAGCAATTTGATAATTAACCCATGTTAGCAAAATGTTCAAAAACAAATTTCAATAGCAATTTGATCAAGTGACCAAACTTCAGCTAGCTACTTGATAATTTGTTGGACTCACCAAACATCATTTTTGTATGATTTTGCAATATCAAAACCATTTTGGTAATGTGATTACATCATCTTGGTTAGAGTTGTAAGCATGTTTAAAATGTTGGAAAAGGGATATTGAGATGGGAATTTGATTATATGCAGGAATTTGATGGAGTGTATGGACCTGCCTGGCACTGTATAGTGGGGAAAAGTTTTGGATCATTCGTGACACATTCGGTAGGCGGTTTTATGTACTTTTCAATTGATCAAAAGATGTATATCCTTTTGTTTAAAACAACAGTACAAAAAGCAGTTTGATCATCATCTATTGTGAGTGAAGTTGATGATTCAATCATCTTTATAATTTACATGAAAGGAAAGGAAAGGCTAGTTTGTAACTCTATTTCATCATTAAACCAGATAATTAAGCCAAAGTTGTGTAGTTATTGGTTGAAGTGGTCCAGTAATAGACATATATGTATGTAGCTCCAAATGTCTGTCTTTAACTATAGCCTCCAATCTGTGTTTGTCTGCTAGGAGCATTTACTGCAAACATGTTCCACCACAGTTTCCAATAGAGAGTCACACTCACATATTAAAGAAAAGAAGCTCTCTTTCACTTTCTTCCCCTGACACCACATAGATGTTGAGTGAAATGTTTAAGATAGGATGTAGTCTCTCTATGTAAGTTTATTTTTTTACATGCACAATGATGATATATAATAGGTTTATAGGAATTTTGGTATCCTTTATCACTTATGACTTTTAGTACCACATGTTTGGTTTAGTCTATTTTTGTTACTATATGTTTGCAAATTGTATATTTTTTGTCCGACCGTGCGACCCTAACCATGGTCCGACCTACCCATGGGTCGGACCATGGTTAAGTCAATTTAGTCCTAAGGGCGGTTGAAAGTGTTTAAGGGCTAAATTGCAATAATAAAAAGTTAGGATAAAAAATTTGATGACTAAACTGAATAAAATCAAAATTTGGGGTTAGGCATGTGCAAGTCACGTGACTATTTAACGGTCGGACAAAAAATATACAATTGACAAACGTATAATCCAAAAAATAGGCAAACCAAACATGTGGTACTATAAGTTAAAAGTTCTCAAATATAGAGTAAAAAAAAAAAACTATAAACCCTATATAATATCAAAGCTTGGAGAAGAGATGTGGTTCCAACGCTTGATGAAAAAATCTTCATTGCCGGCATCTTTTATATAAATTTATCGGTATCTGTGTAAAGATTATTTTAGATTTGAGTAAATTCTTTATTAGAAAAAAAAAAAAAAAAAAAATTTGAACAAGAAAGAAATAGGTGGGGTTCGTTTGATTCTTTGAAGTTTGAACTTTGAAGGAAGGTGTATCATCATGTATGTGGTTTTCCACGTTGTCAGAAAGAGGGGTCACATGTACAGAAACAGAAGATAGAGTACAACCCTTTTTTTTTTGCAGAGGAAGGTCCCCCAAATAATGCTCTTGGCCCTTGTTGGTTGGTGCTCTAAGATAAGAAGAGTACTTGCATGGTTTAGAAGCTAGTCTTATATATAAAGTTAAAAAAGCATTTTATAAGGTATCGTCTTAAAAGCAGGTTTAGAAGCTAGTGTTATATATAAAGTTTAAAAAGCATTTTATAAGATATCGTCTTAAAAGCATTTTTTAAGGTAGCGTTTATACTTTATAGTGTTGGTCAATTTTTTTTTTTTTTTTTTTTTAATTTCTGAACTTGAGTGTATATAGATGAAGTGATGAGCTGATATATTATACGTTAAAAACTTATAAACCGTCTGAAATTTCACTAATGTTGAACTTTGGTATATGAAGTTTGAAATGTTAAAATGGACAGTTCAAAGTTTCATTTTTATTGAAATTTGGTGTCTTCACGCGTATCTTCCTTCCATTCAATTATTTTCATCAACTCACTCATAACCCATCACTCTTTACTTTTTATAGAGTCGCCAAATTTCTCTCAAAACTTGAACATCCAATTTAAAAGTTTCCAAACAAGTGGTGTGGAGCAATTTCTAACGACAACGGAGCGGGATTTACTTGCGCGGATGTGGCCAGCTTCTTAGGTGACGGTCTCGGCAATGTGACGAGAAGGGAGCGTGTCTGGAAGGTCGAATTTGACAGTCAATTTCATTATGATTGACTTCACTAAAGTAATCACACCGAAACACCAAAATTTAACAAAAATAAAACTCGGGACATTCTATTTTAATGTCAGATACGAAATTTCAACGTTGATGAAACTTCAGACAATTTATAAGTTCTTAACTCTATATTACATGGTTAGCTCGCTTTACTAATTAGTCCGACGAACGTCCGTATATTACAAATACTAACTTAAATAAGACCACCCCCAATTCGGGTCTAACATAAATTGAGGATAATACCGCCAACAATCTGGGTAAATAGTGCCGTTTAGGGTAAACTACGGTAATGTTAATTAGCATTGAACCTACCCAAAGGTTCGTTGAATAAATTAGACCAACTGTTAAAATAAGTTACATTTTTAAGAACAAACCAACTTCGAATCTATATATATAATAAATTATTTATGAAAGGGAAAGAAAATGGATTCATCTTCTGATGCCACGTCAGCATTAAAAAAAATTAATATAATGCCACATAAGCAAAAATAACCAATAATATTTTAATACCTCAAATTAAAACACATTAAATTAAAAACTAATACATTAGTAATACTATAAAGAAAATCATTCAACAACTTTAGATCTCCATCTGCCCAAAATAAATTTTACAATTAATTTGGATCAATAATTAACCCTATACAAAACTCATTAAACATGCATGATCATTCGTCTACTCAAAATCTCACCATGAAACTATCTATATAAAGAAGAGACTTATTGCAAAAATTAAAGTTTTGACTTCTAACGACAAATCGGAATTGTACGGTGACGCGAGCTTGACGGAAACGAGGGCAGGCGGTTGTGGTGCTAGCGGTGATGGGTCACGCAGAGGCTGAGGTGGTAGAATGCGGTTGGTTTTGTTTGTGGGTTAGAACCCAGATCTGCGAGGTTCGAACTCGTATATGCATGATTCGAACACATATTTGCGGGGTTCAAATTCAGATATGCATGGTACGAACACATATCTACGGGGTTAGTAGCGTCAGGATTTTGTAGGCAAGGGACGAACTGTCAGTATCACCACTGGATATGGAAGGAAAGCCTTAGGTGGTCAGGATCTAGGCTCGACATGGACTTTCCGGCAAAAGCGGCGATGAGAGTGAGATTAAGTCGGCGAAGATTGTTGAATCGACAACGAGATTGCTGGTGACGGAAGTGTGTGAAGAAGAGTTGGGAGTTAGAGTCTCTGGAGGCGTGAATGGGGGTGGGTTGTGGGGGGGGGGGGGGGGGGGGGGGGGGGGGGGGGGGGGGGGGGGGGGACTTAGGCTTATAACTTACAAATTTAGATTAGACTTCTAATGAAAAATAATAATTTGGTTGTCCTCTAATTTTATTAGATAGGGCTTTAAGTTAAAAATGATTGGATTGGCTAATGATTTCGGTAAAATTTTGAAATAGTGTATGAATATGTATTATATGTACGTACTTTATATTCGGTTTAACTTTTTAAATTAAAAAAAGATGTTACATATTTGATAAGTATGAGTCTTAATAAAGTTTAATGAAATTATGTAAAACATAAACATATTAATATATATTTGGATGCTAATTTCGTATAGTATGTGAAATAAACTAAGTATAAAAACTTTAAATTACAACGAAATAATAGTTAATTGTCATTTATAAGTGTATAGCTAGAATATTGATAATTTTATATAAAAATAATAAGAAAATACAATAATAATCATGAGATATGGATAGATCAGGTCATATTGTTATAATATAAATAAGGAATGCAATAATATATATATATATATAATACTTATATTTTTTTAATGGAAAAAGAATTAATAAAATACAATTGAGTTGGGAGGGGCAAGCCTATGCCTAACCTCATTCATTTAAGGTTATATAACTTAGAACTCGATTCTGCTATTTGAGTCTTCAACTTAAAAATGTACAAATCACCTCATCCGATGCAAGAGACCAGAAGAAAAAAAGAATTATGAAAAATAAGAAGATTTAAAAGTTCCATGTGTATCTTTAATCTACTTATTGAAAATCTGTTATCTGTCATTATGACAACAATGTCATATCAATAAGTTAAGTGCATATTGAACGATTATTGTCGATCTCTATAAAATTTTGTTTTTAATGTCATATTTTTGGTATAAAAACTAATAAATCATCCCGTGCTTCAAAGCAAAAACTAACAAAATGGAGGAATATACATTTTTATTTAAAATCACGCAAGTCGATAAATAATTTCAATCATTTCATACATGTGAATGTTTACGGTTTAGCAAGCCGCCCCGCGCGTAGCGCGGATCAGCACCTAGTTCTTATATTGGGAGAGCTTTAACAGAATAAAATTGCAAAATTGTTACGTAAGTAAAGAGTAATAGAAGAGAGAATTTGTGGATAGTCTTATTATCACACATAGGGGGGCCTTATATAGGGATTATATAGACTTAGAGATGAAGTAAAATCAATATATGAAATGTCTAAATAAGAAAAATGATATATACACATAATATTGAACATTCACATAATATATTCATTAAAAAAAAATCAATTTTTATAATAAAAAATCATTGCCAGAGCCCATGAGCCTTATACTATACTGGTCCACTACCCTGCGACATAAACGTTCACTTTGCCCGAGCCCATGAGCCTTGTAGAAAAGATTTAGCCCATGTGCCTTATTATCTGACCATGAAATCCATATATAATTTCACCAGAAAGTTTACGTTACGAAAATACTGGTCCACTGCAACTAGTATTTTCGTAAATCAGGACGGGTTTGAGAAACTTGGACTTTATTTGTTACGAAATAATCAAACGTAAATAAACATTATTCTAAATATGAAAGCCCTAAATTAATTTGATCGACAAATTCAAAGACTGTTCACAATTATATTTGTTATGTCATTTGCTGTTTTCATGAAATAACAGTGATGCATCTATATATATCCCCACGTGGTAAAATGATCGACAAGCAAATTCCAAACAGTTATTTTTTTTTTCTTTTTACGTAAGCTAAAGAATTTGAGCACGTTTTCTTACCATATTCTAACGAATCTAACAAGTCACCTTCGCTGCGTGATACGGTTCGGAAAGGATATTTTTTTGCGGGTATGATGATTACACTAAGACCTAAGTTATACACAATCCAACAAGTATTTTATTTACCCTTTAATATTCATTAAGTTTAATAGGGTTTATAAAAGAAAATTACAAAATTATCCGACATTTCTCAAGTATTATTTGAATTCGTTTAAACACTAAGCTGACTAAAAAATTACCCGCTTTGAAGAGATTTGGTGGTTGCCACTATTTTCATTTTGTGCAGCGTTGTAAATTGTTAAACTATGTGATCGATTTAGTCGATATTTGAATTCGATTCGCTAAATTTTTAATTGAGTTTTTTTTTTTGGTAATAATAAGTTCATTTATACTCGAATCGTGAGGCTGGCGAATCTATTCAATCTTTTTTTTCTTCCAAAAGCTTATTTAGCTTATTTAAATCAAGTTCAAGTTTTACATAATATAATATTATATATTTATTCAATTCAAGGCACACACTAACTATAGAGTCGAGTTTGAGTTATTTAACTGAAATAATTTCAAGCTTGGCAAGTTGAGTCGAGTCAAACTCGTCGAGTATGATGTCAAATTGGGGTGGAGCTTGAAAACACTAAACTTAACCGAGATTGTGCTCGAGTAAAATAATTCAAGTCAAGATTATTAAATACTCAGATTGACTCGATTTATTTACACCCCAAAAGAACAAAGTACATTTTTGGGTAAGAATTATATAGTGTGTGCAGATGATTACTATATATATATTTCAAATTTACAAATATATTATTTTAAATGGTTAAAATTAAATAAAAATTAATTATATCATTACCTTTAAAAATTTGAAGTTAATATTACACTAGAAAAATAATTAGTAGAGAGTGTAAGAAGAATAAATATTAGGGTTCAGCTAAAATAAACTCGAGTTTATTTCAACTCGATTTCCCAGCTATCGGATTATGCATGTATAAGAAATAATTTTTATATCTCCTAAATTTTGACTAATACTTTCTCATGATCTAACGGCTGAAATCTGATTGAAATAAACTCGAATGCGTATTATGCTATTATTGATTTTAAGTTTTGTTGTCCCACATGATTATATATATATATATATATATATATATATATATATAATGCTTGAATTAAGCCTATATCAATGATAAAGCCTTGATGATTAGTGTCTATGTAAGAAATTCATGATTGATAGAGTGATAATGATAGAGATTAGAGACATGGGTAAGAGTCATTGTCACGGTGAAAACGATGGATGGCTCCTATCATTATTTATATCGGTAAATTACTAAATACAATCACACAAAAATAAAAACATTTTCACCGTTTAATTAATTAATATTAATAGAAAAATAATTCAGAGTCCATTTTCTCAATCTATATGTATAATAAATTTTGATTAAAACCCTTATAGTGTTAATAAGTAATCTAATTTAAAAAAATATTTTACAAATATATTGGTCAACTAAAACTACGAGTTATATGATATCACTTTTGTGTCAAATATATTGGCCCATCTAAACCACGAGTCACGTGATATCATTTTTGTGTCAAATGTTTTACAAATATATTGGTCCACTAAATATTGTAATATAACATTACATTGTTAATTACTACACCAACCCGCTGGGTCAGGGTCGCTGGACTCAGGCGCCCCCGACCTAGGGTCGGACCTAGCCCTAGGCTAGATCTGGCTAAGTCAATTTGAGTTTAGGGTTCGATATTGAAATTTTGGGACTAAATTGAACGAATTAAAAATTAGTAGTGTATTAGAGGGACTAAACTGAACAATATCAAAAGTTTAGGACCACTTACGTGCACGTTACATGACTTTTAACGGCCAAAATGAACGGAACTTTAACGGAGATATGAAAACGGTACATTGGTACCAAATTGGTTCAAAAAAACATATGGTATAATCAATATATTTCGTGCAAATCTATATATATAATAAGCCAAGATGAAAGAGAATAAGACAACTTCTCTTACGCTGACACAACTAATATCCACTTAAAATTGAACACATCAGCATGTTTCTTCTTACACATTTCCTCTCTCCATAATTAAACCTGACACAAAAAATATCTCCATGCACATCTCTCAAATATCAAACACTAATTTAATAAATATCGGTAAATGGTGGGTGTTTGCTCACGTGTGTTCGTTGTGGGCTTCTCATTCGTAGATGTGCTTCTCCTTATCGATCTTCTTCCTTGATGGGCTTCTCATTCTTGATCCTCTCATTGTTTTCCTGCAAAAGGGGCACCGGGGGTTCCCGGTAAACCCACTCCGAAGCTTAAGTTAGTGAGAGCTTCTAGAGAGAGGGTGAGCTTAGAGAGAGAGTGAATACCTTCAAATGAGGGGATGAGCTCTCTATTTATAGAGTTTCTATTGGTCAGCCCCGGTTCCAGTGGTTCTCTGGTCCGGCTGTGGCGGGTTCGTAATTATGGGTTGACCTTGACCGTAAATAAGTTGCCTTTGACCTTGGTTCGACCGTAGGTAAGTTCAACGTGGCTAAGTATTGGTGTCTGGCCTTCTGGGGGGGGGGGGGGGGTAGGGGGGTAGGGGGGGTAGGGGGGGGGGGGGTACCCCTAAGGCCTTAATCGGGTGCTCGAGCAAGGAGTACCTTGCCCGGGTACCCGAGCAAAGAGTTTCTTGCTCGGGTCCTCAGGTGGTTTTTCCACCCGGGTCTTCCCGAGTGGGTTTGCCACTCGGGATATTTTCCTGGCCCAAGTGACGGGCCTCGGGTGTCCGTGTCTTAAGCCTCAGATTATATCCGGTTTCGGCCCACTTCTCGGGTCCGATTGGTGATGGCTTTGGCGTATATCCACCAGTGGTAGGAAGCTCAATCAACATAACAGTATAACGAACACGCAATCAATAGAAATATAAGAGTTTGGCTATTAGCCGATTAGTTTCTGATAATATATATATATATATATAACAATACTTATAATTATTATTATTATTATTATTATTATTATTTAACAATTTGATAATATAAGGAGGGAACGATATAATATAATGAGGGAACAACATTATTTTTTTAGAAGAATTACATTGCCGGTACCTATTTTTAATAAAAATGTTATCACATGTTTGAAGGTACTTTTCATACCACATGTTTGACTGAATGTGGGTTTTAGTACTGGATATTTAGTTTTGTATACTTTTGGTACCAAACGTTTGAAAAAATGTGGCTTTTGGTACATCTGTTAGTTGGCCGTTAGTTTTGGCCGTTAAATGACATGTGCAAGTCACGTGATCGACTCTAAACTTTTAATTTTGTTCAATTTAGTCCCTCAAATACATTCCTAACTTTTATTTTGTTTAACTTAGTCATAACACTTCAAAATCAGACCCAATTAAACCAATCAAATTCAATTGACATAGCCCCATTTATGTCAATTTACCCAATTGGGGATAGGTCCCAATTGGGTTTAATTTTGAACCTTTAGGACTAAATTAAACAAAATAAAAGTTATGAATATATTTGAGGGACTATATTGAGCAAAATTAAAAGTTTAGAGTCGATCACGTGACTTGCACATGTCATTTAACGGCCAAAACTAACGGGCAACTAATGGATGTACCAAAAGTCACCTTTTTTCAAACGTTTGATACCAAAAGTATACAAAACTAAACATCCAGTACTAAAAGCCACATTCGGTCAAACATGTAGTATGAAAAGTACATTTAACCTTTTTTTTTATTATATTTAAAACAAATTTATGAATCAATTAAATATAAATTCTACGTTTTATTTAGTTTGCCTTTTGCTTTAGAAAATGTAATAGTTTCATCAATGATTGAAAATATAGTAGTTATACCAATGATCAGAAATGTATTATTAATATTATTTTGTTAAGAACATTTAAGTTAGTTTTTTATTGAAAAACCTATAAACACCCTATGTTTTCATTTTTTTTATTAATAGTTATTTATATATATAAGCTACCAGTTTTGTGAATGTTCATGTATAATAAAATATGTTACAATACATTTGCTGCATTGCATAATGAATCAAAGCAAAATATAATTTTAATCTTTTACACATATGTTAACATTTGCAATTTAACAAGTCGCCCCGCGCGAGATCAATACCTAGTATATGATATGATGCGGACTCCTTAAGCCTTAATAATCTCATATTTAGTCTATACAAACGCCTACCCAGCAAAAAAAAAAAAAAAAAAGTCTATACAAACGCCCCGTTTAGTCCATGTTTGCTATTGTAATTGTAACTGATTAACCTACAATAAGTAAAGTGCTTTTTATCACTAATTTGTTCAACTATTTACCTAACTCAAACCCGAATCCTTTAGTAAAAAACTTAAAATGCTTTGCTTTCTCTCTCTCCATTTTCTTCCCACATCAGAGAGAGCTTCCAGTTCCAGCGTTTGCTTGCTTCTGCGCCAATCACTGCTACTACACTGAGCTTCCCACATCATCACCTCCAAATAAAAAATAATTAATTTACCCCGATAGGAAATTATTGATCTGCATACAAAGAAACAAACAAAAAGCTCAGACATTTCTTCCTCGCCTTGCCTTCTTCTCTTTGCTCATTCTGGATCCAAATCCCAAGGCAAGCCCGTTCCCTCCCGCATGAATCCTGATCCTCTCACATGGATCCGCCATTGATCCACGAGTCTTCCTTCTCTGCTGCAAACCCATCCGCTTACTCCCTCGCCGAGATTTGGCCCTTCACTGGCGAACCTGGAAATGGCGCCCTGGGCCTCCGGATGGGAAGTTTAGGCAGCTTGATGGATGGTGGCTCCGTCGAGGAATCCTCCGTCACTGATCAAAGTGGTGCGAGGAAGAAGAGGAAGGACGAACCTCCGGAGATGGTCTCTACTAGTAGCGCCAATAATTTGGTTGGTTTTCTTTTGGCTCTAATTTGCTTTCTCCTATCAAATGTCGCATTCTGTTGGATTTTGCGCTGAGAAATCTAATCTTAGGGAACTAGATTTATGGAATCTTAAATATTTTAGGTTGTTGACTTTTTAGTGGGGGGTTATGGTGTAAAGTGTAATCATCAATCTTGAAATTTGATATTGATTATTTTCTTTTAATTCTAAAATCTTGCTTTTGGATTTTAATTCTTTGATTCTTTCAATTACATATTCTCTGTTTGATCTAAGAAAATAATGGCAAGTGCAATTTGAGTTACTGAGCTATTGTTGTGAGTGAAGTTGCGTTCATGTAAAGCTTGAATTTTGAAGGGGTAGTATTTGGATGGTTTTGTGTGGTTTTACTAGAATTTCTCCTATTTCTCCTAGTGTTTGATTATGTGGATGCTTTAGAAAGAAAAAAATTAGGAGGTGATTAATTTCCGGTGTTTGTCTTTGATGGTGGTGCACTTGTGACTAAATTATAGAGAGGGTAATCAGTAATGATTTGGCTGGTCCCCAGAGCCATTGCTTGTTCTTTCAGCTTTACTTCTGTTTCTTTTTATGACCTTTTTTCTATTTCTATTTGGGTGTGTTAATAATAAAAAAGAAGAGATCAGTGATATGGTGGTAGATGTGAAATTTGAATGGTAACTAACACTAAATTTACAATTTTACATTGTGTTAGGGAATTCTTTTCTTGCCTGTTGATCTAAGCAGTGTTGAGACACCCTTTTTCATTTATGATTAGGCTTCCCCACATGTTGCGTCACTAAGGAACGTGTCTTTCTGCAAATCAACATAGTGTATTTCCTACCGAGTTAAGAAAATCATCTCATAGAAACCCAGATTGAGCAATTTGGGGGTTTTTATGGGTTCTAGCCTAGTGGAATGATTGGTGTCATGTTTAAAGACCGATCTGTGTAAAACAGTCTTGGAACTATGATCTTTGAACAACATTATATAGGTAACAGTGTTTAGTTATCTAATGATCAACTTGGAAGAGATTAATGCTGTTGGTACCATTTGACCTGTCTCTTCTACTTTCTCGGGATGGAACATATTTCACCCTAACTATTCTCCTACTCAACTTAACAGAATAACTCAAACGGAAAACGCACAAAAGTAGCAAGATCAAGAGATGAAAGTGGAGCTTTGAAAGGCGAAATAGAAGAAAGTTCAATAAGTGATAGCAAGAAAGCAGAAAAGAGTGACATACCTTCTGAACCATCAAAGCAAGACTTCATCCATGTACGGGCACGAAGGGGTCAGGCTACTGATAGCCACAGTTTAGCTGAGAGAGTAAGTTTCCCTGGCTTCTATGAAATTCGAAATTATGAAAGCATTTATGACGTGCGGGTATTTGCTTTGGCTAATTGCTGAATTCTCTTGTTTTTCGTATTTGCAGGCAAGGAGAGAGAAGATCAGTGAAAGAATGAAAACTCTCCAAGATATAGTCCCTGGTTGCAATAAGGTATTTGAATGTCTTATTGAGTTCCCCATTAAAACCCATTATTCTGCAAGAGAAATGAATTTATCTCATCATGTTTTTGGAATTTCAGCTCATTTTATTTTCTTCTCAACATTCAATTCAGGTGATCGGGAAAGCGCTAGTACTTGATGAGATTATCAACTATATCCAATCACTGCAACGCCAAGTTGAGGTACTCCTTTTGCCCCTTTAAGCTTTTGGTAATTATAATACAGCTCAAAATGAAATCCTCGGGTTTAGATGACATTGAAGTGCAAGCAAATCAATGAGGTGCCAGATCATAACAAGTTCTAGTGAGCTTTCTTTTGGTGGTAAAGTCAAAGTAACCCATAGTAGAACAAAAAACAGAAAATTGATTATCTCGAAGACTGTAGAAATTGAAAAAGAGAGTGTTCCACCACCACTACTTGAACATTATAATCCCTCAATTTTCTTTGGCCAAATATAATCCCCCAATTTTATGACTATATTTACTAGGGTCAATAACCTGGGAGAGGTCTGAAGTTTGGCCCTTGTTAATTTGAGAGGTCTGAAGATTGAAATGGTGATAACTGAGGTCTGAAGTTTGGACTTTGTAATTTTTAGGTTTTCCGTCCAAATTTTCTGTCAAATTTAACAGAGCCGTGTGAAATGTCAAAAATACCCTTTTGTAATATTTGAATTAATAAAAAGTTTAATTAATATAAAGATGAAAGGACAAAAATACCCTGTCCATAATTTAAACCTAACCCAACTCCGATCACCACCACGGCTCCGGCCGGCCACCACCCTCTCCGGCGACCACCACTCTCTCCGGCGACCACCACCCTCTCCGGCCGGCCACCACCCTCTCCGACGACCGCCACCACGGCCTCAATTGGGCCCAAATCGGAGCCACCGAGCTCCGATCGGAGCTTTGTGGCTCCGATTTGGGCCCAATTGGGGCCGTGGTGGCGGTCGTCGGAGAGGGTGGTGGCCGGCCGGAGAGGGTGGTGGTCGCCGGAGAGGGTGGTGGTCGCCGGAGAGAGTGGTGGTCGCCGGAGTTGGGTAGTGGCCGGCCGGAGCCGTGGTGGTGGCTGGAGTTGGGTGGTGGCCTTAAGGGCATTTTCGTCTTTTCATTGAATCATGTGAGATGCAAGAAGGGTATTTTTGGAATTTTTTTTATTTCTGGTCACATGCAATGCACATGACCAACTTCCGTCAGTTTTAACGGAAAAAACTAACGGAGACCTCTATTATCTACAAGTCGAAACTTCAGACCTTTGTTATCACCATTTCAAACTTCAGACCTCTCAAATTCACAAGGGCCAAACTTCAGACCTCTCCCAGGTTATTGACCCTATTTACTATGTATACAACATTTGCAGTTTTTGTCCATGAAGCTTGAAACAGTCAACTCAAGGGTAAACATGAGCCCTGCACTTCAAGGATTCTCTGCCAAAGATGTAAGTTTGATTCAAGAATTGCAACTTTCTGATTTGACCAATTTCTTGCGGTCTGTCCTACATCAGTGAGTCGTTACTTGTTGATTGAATATCCTGTTCTTGAAAGATTGATACGGCTTGTATTGGTCTTACAAACAGACATTGATTCTTGGATTGATGGATATGACATTTAATGACTTTGGATTTTTTTCAGCTTGGACCTCCTCCATTTGATGCTCCTTCAATACTATATGGGTCCCAAGCAACTAGGGAGTACATGCAAGGAGCTCAATCCGAATGGCTGCATATGCAAATAGGTGGCAGCTTCGACAGAGCAACTTGATACTTATTATTATTCTGAAGCAAGGATTCAATTATTAGATTTCGAGGTCCAAATTTGCCTTGTGATTTCAAAACTGATCTACCACGCTATTTCATGTATTGTATTGATGATCATTCTTGGACATGAATGGCCATCTAATCTCTCATATAAAAGTCTAACCAACCTATGTTGCCACTCTTGCTGCTCTACTTCAAACAAGTGCTTCTCTGCTGAAATAGTGAATTATTATTGGTTAGTTCAAGTTCAACCCGTTTTGTATGCAAATTTTGTCGTGCTTTCTATAGCTCTGTGCTTGGGCACTTTTTGACCCAAACATAGTATTTTCTATCTGCAAAGAAAAACCCAATCTTTATTGTGCTTCATGATGTCAATCCAAAAAAAAAATATTCTTTTTTAGTCTCACACACATGATCATAGTATATTATTCATTCAGGCTAAGAACTGAACTTGGATTTGATATCATTGATGACTTTGTCTTCAACTTGGAAGGCTTTGGACAGAACTTCAATAGGAAGTGAAGGAGTTGCAGCAAACAGTGTGTTGGGAATCACCACTGATCCAGGCAAGTGGCTGTTGAAGGCAGCAAAGAGAAGAGCTTTACCTTTCCCAACATTCCATTGAAAATGGATTAACCCTCTTGGAACCACAAACATCTCCCCCGGACCCAGTACCTTGGAGTAGAAGGTATTGTTTGTGGTAACAAACCCGATCAAGATCTTTCCCTTGATGACCACACCCGACTCAGTAGCTCGGGGATGAGAATGAGGTGGGTTAATTCCTCCCGGGCTCAGGTCCACCCGGTTTATGGAGATTCCTAGAGTGTTCAGCCCCGGAAATGCAAGAACATTTCCAGCAGCTACACTTAGCCCTAAACGGTTACTCGTGTTACCTTCGTTGGTTAGACCGTTGAAGAAGAAGTCGTTTGAAGTTACTTCTGAAGCGGGTTTGCAGAGGAAGCCGTTGATTGATGGAGGGGCCTTGAGATTTGCCACGCAGAAGTCCTGTAACGGGTCGGGATCAGATGAATAGGAGGGTGTTGTGAAAAGAAGAAATGCAATCAATAGCATGAAGGATGATGGAGTGGCCATTGAAGAGGTTGGATTGGTGGTTGAAGGGAGTAGAGAAGTGTTTAACTGCTAAATGAAGAAACTTAAGAAAGGTATGGCAGATATTGTTAGTTCATCTGTTTCAGCAAGTTGGTTGCTGATGAAGGAGACTGCCTAAAGCTGTTATATAAAGGAGTTAGGGGCTTCTTTGAAAATGTCAATCCTCTATTTTTTTTTGGGGCAACTTTGTTAATTTTTATACAATAAATAATTACTTAAAATATTACTTAGTATAACTAGTGGATAGTTTTGTAACACAAAAAATATTTTTACTTTCGGGTGTGCAGCATTCGTAATATGCTTATGCCGCATTTAAAATAATCTTCGTTATAGAAGTTTGTGTTGATTATAAATGTTTTTCCAGTCTCAGATCTCTAATAAGTCTTGAATCCAAAACATTTGGATAAGAAAAGATCACTAGAGCTCTGGGTTATAGATATTTGAATCCAAAATATCTCGTTTACGTGAATAATATTAGTAATTGCGTGCGTGGACTTGGGGTTATAGACATTGGATTTGCTTACTTATATAGTAGTTGACTTCTGAGAATTTATTTAAATGAGAATATATATTATATATATTTATAGTAGTTATTAAATTTTGCTCTATCTGAATTATTTTTAGAATTAATATACTTAAAAGATATATGGATTGTCAAGTAGTGTACATAATCTAAAAATATATTACAATAAATGTCATTACAAGTTCTACTTTTTTTTTTCAAATTTTTTCATGTTTTGTCAAAAAAAATTTCTTCCATAAATCGAATATTATACAAAAAATATATTGATTTTCTAATTAAAATACTCAAAATAAAAATAATAAAATATTTAAGAAGTATTTAAAGAGTTTTATTAAAATAAATTAATATATATATATATATATATATATATATGTATCTTTTAAAATAATATGATATCATTTAATAATATATAAAATTTTATAGTTATTTACGATTTTAGAATTGCCGACTGTATCCAATAGTAAAGTAATACTAACTAGGTGCATTTTCCGCGCATCGCGCGTGGTGATCAACCAAATATGTATAATTAACAAACTAATATTTGATGAAATTAATACTGACTATTTGTAATATGTTGAATCACTATTTTTAAATAAAATACCAGTCTAAAATTTGAAAAAGTAAACGAAATACTGAAAATTTTGAATCATAAAATACCGTTGCGCAAATTCACAAATAAATTTTAGAAGTCCGTACCGCATGCTACATTTGGTCGTCGGATCCGTGTCAAGCGTCTGTTCTTCAACAGTTATGACTTCGATAACCACCGGCGATATCTCGCCGGAGATAGAGATGGCTCTGCCACTGAGACTATCAGCCGCCCGTACCGCCTGGTATCTTCGTTCGCCGACTACGCGTCAAGCGTCTGCTAAAAATCAGTGAAATTTTAATTTCGAATAATTACATACATTGAATCTTGAACGGTCTGAAATGTTAATTGCGATTAATTGCATACATTGAATCTTGAACGGTTCGAAATCAAGAAAATTCTAATTGCGATTAATTGCATACATTGAATCATGAACTGTCCGAAATTTTAATTGTGATTAATTGTATACATTGAATTTTGAACGGTTCGAAATTTTAATTGCGATTAATTGCTACTTAAAAACCTTCAGCTTTCTAGTGCAATCAATGCTATGAAGTTAATAACTACAAAATTCTTAACTCAATTGTCATAAATGTATCGGTTAACATAAAAAACAAAATTATTTCTTCAGAATTTATAATATATATAAATTTAGGTTTAAAAGCTCAAAAGGTTAATTTTAAACATTGTAATTAGTAATAATTTTACTACAAGTGTTATTGTTTAACTTCGTTAAAACACGTGTACATTTCTTAGATTTAGTAGTCCGTATCACGTCGCGTGCTTGTTTTAGTAATATGGTTATCATCAGCTCCATTATAGAAATCTACACTTAGATAGTGATGTTGAGGTTGACGCAGTTTATTCTGATATATATATAGAAA
Organism: Clarkia xantiana subsp. parviflora; assembly: GCA_036873135.1. Lineage (NCBI taxonomy): Eukaryota > Viridiplantae > Streptophyta > Magnoliopsida > Myrtales > Onagraceae > Clarkia > Clarkia xantiana. The sequence goes on along the minus strand of JAPTYO010000010.1, from coordinate 10,144,266 downwards.
TATTCAAGAATCATTTCGCTGATTAAAATATTTAATCTTGTATAGTTCACATACACATTAAGCCATTATGCATAAGGGGATGTAATTAGAACTAGATTTAATAAGCTGGATTTTTTACTATACTAAATTGTTAATGATTAAGGTATGTCGACGAAAGTTATATAGCTGGTTGTTCACTAAATCTGATCATAAAAAAACTATAATTATAAACGGGAGAGTCTAAACATTACAGCAAAATAAATTTATGTTCATCATTGCTATCACATTCATTATTATTATAAAAAAATGAGTTAAAATTTAAAAAACTGTCCAAGATTTACCATATGTTAAAAGTAGGTGTCTGAAGTTTAAAATATTAAAATGGATTGTCCCAACCTCCCAGGTTTATTATTGGCAGGTTTCATCTCCCTTCAATCGTTTTCATCAAGCCACTCACCCACTCATAATCCATCACTCTTTAGTTTTTACAAAATCGTCAAATTTCACCCAAAAGTTGAACTTCCTAAAGAAAATGTTTTTAGCAGAGTAGTGTGGAGCGATTTCCAACGACAACGGAGTTGGACTTACTTGCGCGGATGTGGCAAGCTTCTTAGGTGACGGTCCCGGCAAAATGACGAGAATGGAGTGCGTATGGGAGCTCGAATTTGACAGTCGATTTCGTCGGAATTGACTTCTCTAAAGTAATCACACCGAGACACCACATTTTAACAAATCAGAAACTTTGGACACTACAGTTTAACATTTGAAACTTCAGACACCTTATAATTAAGGTAAACTTTAGACAAATTTTTAGTTATTAACCCTAATAAAATAGACTTAACTTAAACCCCCCTCAAAGAAAGTCAACCACCTCTAAGACTACGTTATGATGATTATTCCAAATTTCCAATTATATTCACTGTATGTATGTAATTTGTATGTGATACAACGTGATAACGTGTAACACCTTACTTTGTTTATAACAGGGGACTGGTCGAAGAAAGTGATTGAAACATTTAATTAACTAATTATTTGATTTTTTAATTTTAAGAAATGGTTGTGTTGATTACAACACTGCTAGAGCCAATAAATCATCCCAAATAATATGCTAAGAAGAGACTGTAATCTTTGCCAACTTTAATCGCATATTTATTCCCAGAAAAAATGCAGTTATCGGACCGTATATCAATTTTTACATTGATAATTAATTTAAGAAGAAAAAAAGGTGTGTATTTCAGTGAGACAAAGGTTGAGAGACACGACAGCGTTTTGGTCGTGAGTGGACAACGCTCGACAGACCGTTAATTCAGGTAACTGCCATTAATAGACGAAAGAAAAGAAATGCCACTCTTTCCATCTTCCATTGCAACAGAAGAAGACTCATCTTTTCTCCATACCTTCTTCTTCTTCTTCTTCTTCTTTCTTTTACTTTTATTATAATATATATTTATCTGCTTCTGCAAAATAGAAGACCTAGCTAAAGCCAGTGAGAGAGAGAGAGAGAGAGAAGGGGTCATGATCTTTACGACGTCATGATCTTCAATCTCATCCTCGTCGTCCCAAACATTCCCTATACGAGATGACGGAAACTCGAAACCCGATGCCGAACCGATCTTTCAAGTCCTACGTGGACCAGGAGCTCGGAAAATTCCCCTCCTTTGTAATCTACGCTCTCCTCGAATGGCTCCTCATCCTCCTCCTCTTCATCGACGCCTTCCTCTCCTTTGCCTGCACCGAGTTTGCTCGCTTCTTCGAGATGCGCATCCCGTGCCTCCTGTGCACCCGGATCGACCACCTCCTCACCCGCCGCTCCCGCAACTTCTACTACAACGATTCGGTCTGTGATACCCACAAAAAAGACGTCTCCTCCCTCGCGTTCTGCCACATGCACAAGCGCTTATCGGATATTCGGAAAATGTGCGAGGGTTGTCTCTTGTCCTTTGCTACCGAGAAGGAAACCGACTGTTACACGTATAAATCGCTAATCGGGATCCTGCATAAAGATCTTGATTGCTTCGTTCAAGACGACTATTCCCAAATCCAGATCCCTCTTCCGAAAAAGGAAGACGTAAACAATAGTTGTTTCTTTGACGGAGGAGATCGGTGTTCTTGTTGCGGCGAGCCGTTGAGGATGGTGCGACCGAGAGGTATGAATACCCAGTCGAAATCAGGGAGGGGCACTAGTCCGCCGTTTTCTCAGGCTCCGGCACCTTCGCCTCGAGCTTTCATGGGGCCTAGGAATGGGGATATACCGAGCTTCGTGATGCACCGCCAGATGGAGCTCAAGCTCATGGATGCAGATTCGTATTTGGCTTCTGATGAGTCTGGGTTAGGTGGTGGTTCGGGTTTGGGTTCAGGTGGCGAGATGGTAAAGTGCGCTTCCATGTCGTCGCTTGCTGAAGCCGAAGACATCACCGACACTTTACGAACACCGACATTTGCGCAGAGGAACAAGTTCTTCGGCATCCCGCTCTGTGACGGTGGGAGCCCGAGGTGGGCCGGTCGGTCCCTGAGGAAGTCTCCGTTAGAGAAGACAGAGTTCGCCTCAGACACGCCGCCAGAAAATAATAACGAATCAGATTATTCGATTTTGAGTCATCTGAAGAGACAGGTGAGGTTGGATCGGAAGTCGCTAATGGCGCTTTACATGGAGCTAGATGAAGAACGGAGCGCTTCGGCAGTGGCGGCCAACAACGCCATGGCCATGATCACGAGGTTACAAGCCGAGAAAGCGGCTGTGCAAATGGAGGCGTTGCAGTATCAGAGGATGATGGAGGAGCAATCGGAGTACGACCAGGAAGCGCTCCAGGAGATGCACGATCTTCTGATGAAGCGCGAGGAAGATGTCAAGTCCCTCGAGACGGAACTCGAGGTTTATAGGAAGAAACACGGGTGCCTCAAGGAAGAAGACTTCGAGAGCTATAAGGAGGAGGCACCGGCCGAGGAGGAGAAGTTCGAAGATTTGCCGCAACAGTTGGTTCAAAACAACCAAGATCAAGAGGAACAAGAAGATACATCAGCTAAAGGTAAATAAAAACTGCAGCAGTGTGTTACTTCAATCGGATCGGGATCGGGAATTTTCTTGTGTAAGGGCGGTGTTTAACTATTTACTGATGAATTTACAGAAGCAGCACGACCTGCGGAGAGGATGAGGACTCTTAGAAAAGTGGGAGGGTTTCGACAAAAAGAAGGTACGAGGAACAGACCTGCAGATCCAGACAGCTCCAATATAAAAGCTCCAACATCACCATGAGAGTTGTTCTTCATTACTGATTTTAGATGGTATGATTGGTGTATTCAGTTTCTCTTTGTGCTAACATTTTTAAATTCACCTTTCTAATCATGAACTAATGACATTGTTTTACCAGGTTTTTTCTTCATGTTCAGTTACACAGACAATGATGATACTAGAAAGCAGGCAGACCTGGTGGATATGAGAAAAGCCGAGGTCGTCGTGTAATTAACTTTTTTCGGGTTTTGATTTTGGAAGATATGTTTCTTGTTTTTCAGCTGTTAGCAGCAAGTATATGCTGCAGCCTATTTATTGATTTTTCTTTGTTAGGGTTCTTTTGTTTTACAGAGTTTTATTACATCTATACATAGAAAGGCAGAGCAGATGACCTGCATGCTACTGTAATTTTTAATGTTCTTTTTGAAAGCTTACTAGTTCTTCTGGTTGTTCATTAAATCAAGGGTTAAGAAGCTAAAAACAGTCTCAACTATAGGCTATGTTGCTAATCGTTGTCCCATATTTAAAATGTTGATATTCGGTGTCCCAACTATCAGATTGGTTAATTTTCATTTTTTTTCTACTAAAATTGACGAAACAAAAACATGTTTTTTAACTTTTAAATAAGTATCAACTAAGCCTAAATCATGGGCAACAAATCTGATACCTTGAAAAAGTGGAAAACAACATGTTTTTGTTGCTTAAAACGCCAATTTCAAAGCCAAAATCAGTAGAAAAAAATGAAAATCAACCAAGCTGATAATTGGCCAAAAAAAAAAAACCAAGCTGATAGAATATCAACATTTTATATCTGGGACAGCAATTAGCAACATAACATATAGTTGAGACTATTTTTAGGTTATTAAACCTTATTCAAAGCTTCTTCAAACTAACTAACAACACTCACTACAACCATCTAATATCTAATATGAAAAAAGGAAATTGTCTAATATATCCCATGAAAGATGGATCCTTTCATACTATAATCTACAAAGTTGTGTTTCGGTTAGAGATAATGTAACAACTAGTATTGTATAGCACAAGCTATCACAATGAGGAGAAAAAAAAAAATCAGACCTCTTCTGGCGATTCAAGGGCGGTATAGCTATATCCACTACCCACAACATTTGTAGCCATATACGGCGACACGCATCCTTTCACCTGAACAAGACAAAACCATTATTCATTGTATTAGAACTGCATGCACCTGCAATAGAAGAATTGCATGCGCCTGCTTCAGAACTGTGCAGCAGCATGTCCTCAAGTTTGATTTGAAGGTGGTATCGAGTTTACTATTTCAAATATGTTCATTCTCGGTGTAATGATGTCAAAAAAGGACTATATATGCTCAAGTGGTCAATTTGCAAAAAGAACACACAGAAGATTGCAAACAGTTCCTCATTGTTAAGAAACTTGGATGAATGAACTAATAAAATGTGAATTGAACTGAGAAAATTTACCTGCAACAAGTCCATAGGAATTTGAAGAAACCCCTGAAGTAAGAGATTAACTTTGTCTAATGTCTTTGGTGGAACCGGAGTTAAAACATAGATCAATCCGTTGGATAAGTCCACAGCTCTCACAATCCCTATTCATAAGCAAATACAAACACAAATGCAAAGTACAAGAAATATATCAACTAAGATGGATAGTCTTTCCAAAAAGAAATTGCCACAAGTATCTCGAGCAGTTTCCAGTTAGACGTGGCCAATCATTCAATGGTAGCAACTTACCAATACCAACGCATGAAGGTACCTCCTCAGATTCTTCATTGTCAATGGCGAGACCAACTATAGAAGCGTTCAAACTATAAAATGTTTCAGTGCTAGGGACCTGACAAAATCACCATCGGGATTACTATGAGAAGGACAAAGCAATGACAGCGAACTACCAAAACTTCTAGTTGTATAGTTTACATAATTCAAAGGCTCCCGTATAAAAACCTAAGCCACTATAAGTGTTGATTCCTTCCTAAACTTCAATGGGTTCTATAAATTCACAAACTTTTCATCCTGTCAAATATTCTACTCTTATCAACTCAGGTAAATGTAACGTTGACAATATTTTAGAACCAGAAACAAAGCATTCCTCTAGTCACTCTAACTGACCTGGCAATGAAGATGCTTGATTCTGACACTTGATATTGGAACTTGGTAAGGACGCAGAGATGCTAATGCACGTGCAAGTTCCTTGTTCGTGGTGATCTTTGCACTGCTAGGGAAGCACTGTCTAAAATATGCTTTTACCCGTAAATCCCTCTCCAGGGCTGCCTTTTTCCCAACAAGAATCCTACCAAAGAAAACATCAAATCAGTTTTACAACTTTTGCCGACAAAACGCAGATCAAATACAACAACTTGGAGTTGGAGTATACTCCAACTTGGAGTTCGAGAACTTACGATCTATTCCGGGAATCATGACGAGCTGACCGGATCTCCAATATAGCAGTCCTGTGATATTCATCTGGTTCCAACCAGAAAGCTCCAGGTGGCAAGTTCATATTTTCAGCGGAGATATTTATCTTAATTACATGAGTTGGTGCTAGCTTATTCACCATCTGAACCAATAGATCATAGCCCGTGCCTGGAAGGAATAATTCAGAGAGCAAGACAAGGCATGTTATTGTTAGGATCGATTCTCTCAACACTCACTGGCGTGTTATTAGATAGTCCCACACAGTTACAATTTCGGAGAATACAATGCTATATTAGGGTTGTCAACGGGGCGGTTCGGGGCGGGTATCGCTTGCCCCGTACCCGCCCCGCGGGTCGAGATGGTCGATCCGTACCCGCCCCACACAGTTTGCGGGGCGGGGCGGGTCGACCCGCGGGTCACCTATTAGTTGTACATAATATATTATTAGCAATTTAATCCCTAAATTCTATATTTACCATATACAAATTCAATTTAAAATTTAAATCACAAATAAAAAATTTAACTTCAAATTCAAATACAAGTCACAAATCCTAATTATTTTAACTATGTATTATATTACCTATATAGTTTTATATAAATACGTGTAATATATATATAAATTATCCACATACGGGGCGGGGCGGGTCAACGGGGCGGGACGACCCCAAAACCGTACCCGCCCCACGGGTCACGGATCGCGGGTCAACGGGTCAAAATCAGGGCGGGGCCCCGCGGGTCACAGATTACCCGTGACCCGTTGCCACCCCTATGCTATATATATAGCTACAGAGAAAAGGAACTCATAAATCCTACCGGGCCGGGTCGGCTCCCAAAAATCGGGATCCATAACTCAACAGTTATGGCATGGCATTTAACTAGCAACATGCAGTAGAATCAAAAGTAATAGACAAAGCCTACGAAAGTGTGTGTGTGTGCGTACAAAATTTCATGAGAATGGAATCTGCAAACAGGTAGATGACATGCTGTAAGGAAAAATCATACCTTTAACCCATCCAGGTGTGTTAATAACAAGAGGTAGCTCAACTGGGTCTCTGCTACCTCCTGACTTACGATATTTCTTCACAAAGTAATCAAATAAACCATCTACGCACTTCAAGTAATACGCAGGATCCCTTTTTGAAGAAATATCCCCATAGAAGTAGCTCCTGGTAAAATGCAATTGGCATGAAAAAAACTATTCTGTAAATTTTAATCAGGAATGGAGAATGTTTATGCCCATAAAATAGACAGTAACTCACTGATAGTTCTTACACACTCAAATGATCCACTCAGATGATCCAGTCTTATGCCTGACCATCCCAAACCCAAAAGGACAAGGAAAGAATGAGCCCAGATCAACTAATCAAGGAAAATGCTACCCGTCCCGACAATATATCATTCTAGAAATTCATTTCATTTCCTCAGAATACGTCACTTCTCATGTAAGTATTGCCACTCTGAACCTCAAAGAGAAATAGCATTGGCAGTTTCAACATAGTTCTTACAATCATCAGTGATGCAATGCTTTTTTACCTGGAAAACACTTTAACTTATATTCAGACTTAACACAATTCTCAGTAACCATCCTAAAATTAAATAAATCATTAATACTAATAGGGATGTTGCTACTCTCCAATTTTTGTAGATCCTGCGTTTTTTGGTGCCTATTAATGGTTTAATAACTTCACCACTAAAAAAAAAGAAGATAAAAATAGTACCTTTTCGGTCTCTTCAGGCATGGACCCGTCAAATCTGTGTTTGTATACGAGCAAAACAGACGGATCAATCAAGAAGATAGAAAGCAAATACGCATGAGCAGAGTTGAGAAAAATCCAGCAATTTGCTGGCAAAAGTGCATTACTAGAACATCTACCTGAATATACTTGGTCAACAACACAAAGGGAGAGGAAACCAGGGACTGTGAATTCTGGCTGCCCCACATCAGTGTCTAAGTAACCTACTCTTCCATATCTGCAAGGGAAAAAAGGACTTGATACACATAAATGATAGATTTAAAAATAAACACCTTATTTTGCACCCAAAAACAAAAATAATCTAGCTTAAACTGAGACTATGTTAGTATTGAGACCTGATATGAGCTTATACCTAACATCATTCCGTGGTTTATTATATCATAAGGATTTAAAACAACACTTAGAGCTGCTTCTATTTGTGATTATTTCTCAGTAAAGAAGTTTCTATATAACCAGGCCAGTTAATTTCATCACTCTTCAACCAAAGATATGGCCGCTATGAATGAAAATTAAAATGCAGTGAATAGAATGTACAATATTCACTACTTCAAATGCAATTCCTCATGCATAGGAATGATTTAAGAACTTATTGGCCGCTATAAGAAGAGAAATCAAACTGCTTCAACAGCAAAGTAAACTGAAGAAACAGAAATTTATTCGATCAAGAAGAGCAAAATGGCCAATAAGTCATGAGCAAAAGGGCCATGACGCCCTAACCCACATGGCAAAACCAACACGCAATCTCTATCCTACTCCTACAAATTCGTCCAAGCTAACCAAAAATGAAATTTTGACCAGCTGGATTGAACCTCAGTAAGCTGTGTCTCCTAAGAACAACAGTAGATGCAGATGAGAGTGAGCAGACACCTTGGAAGGAGCGTGTTAACGAGGTAGCGAGATAGGACGGATTTGCCCGCGTTTTTTGGGCCGCATATCAGAATAACGGGAGAAGGTGGCGGCACCGGCGTGGCGACATAATCGATGGCGTTCCGCCACTCGTCAGTTATAATGATATCTGGTTTCGGAGAATCCATGGCCGCCGTCGCTTGGTCAGTCTCAGTCTCAGCTCTACCAGTAGTTTTCTTCTTCGGCCGAATTCTCCAACTGTAGTAAGGCTGATTGATGCCCGCGGTTACAAAACAAACTATAATAATAACAAATCAAAGTTTGGGTCAATATCCAGTATTTCTCCGTATGTTATGTTCAATATTGATTTTTGTAGTATATAAATCTTTTGTAGATTTTTTGTATGATATATCTGCATTTTTGTAGTTTTTTTGGTAAATCAATGTTAAGTTTGACCGCTAAATGTCTATAAAATTACGTAACTTTTCATAAATTTATTTCTGTTCAATTTAGTGTTTGATTTTATTCCGGCCACAGCCACCGCTAAAAGTATTCCAACTACTGCACAAGGCAGTCGGCCATCAAAACTTCCGGAACCCGCACAAAGCCGCTGGCCACCATCTAAACCCACTGGTGACCACTAGTCGCGGCCGGAAGGCTCCGATTAAAGCCGTTCGGCCCTGATTGGGCCACCGAGGGCCCAGATTGGAGCTCTGTGGCTTTGGTCGGGGCCACAGAGCTCCAGATCAGAGTTAAGGGGCCACTACCAATCTGGCCCACGGTGGCTCAATTGGGGTTGGACGACTCTAATCAGAGCTGTCCGACCCCGATTGGTAATCATAGGTGGGCTTGGATGGTGGGCGGCGACCTTGTGCGGGTTCCGACGACCTTAAGCGGTGGCTGGCGTCCTTGTGTGGTGGCTGAAATATTTAGGCAATGGCCGGAAGAAGATTATGGTCTGAACTGAACTGAACAAAAGTGAAACCTAGAGAAAGTCGCGTTATTTTGCATGTGGATACTTAACGGTCAATTAACGAATGCACCAAAAGTTAAAAAAAAAAGTTAAAAAAAAAAAAAAAGTAAAATATGACATAAAAGCCTAAAAAAAACATATAACACTAAAAATTAATACTGACTAAATATATATAAGACACCCAAAGATTATTTAACCCTATAATTTTATAACAGACCGTACTGTCCAATAAATAATTCGCAACTCAGCACAAATAATAACAACGAAAATCCAATATTTTCAACAACAACAAAAAAAAAATCCAGTATGATTGGCGTGTGGCAGCACGGTTGATCAGGCGCGTGTAGCCGTTTTTATGAACAGATTCAGAGAACTTCTCTCTGTCGTTGCAACTTGCAGAAAGCAAAGCCATCCTCTCTGGTTTTCTTCTTCTTCTCCTCGTTCCCTCCGAGATCTTCTTTTCTTACTCTCCCTTAAACGCAACATCTGCAATGTGATCTCCTCTTCTCCTGAAGCCTAACGGAGGCGCAAATTGTTGGCTTCTTCTCAGCTGTGAAGAAATTGAAGATGATGTCGTCCAAATCGCAGGAGAAGCCCATCCACTTCCTCCTAACCCACAAACTCGCTAACCTCGCTATACCATCTTCCTCTTCTCTTTCTTCATCCCCAACCCAACAAGACTTCGATTTTTCCGACGTCTTTGGCCCTCCAGCTCTTCACGTCTCCGTTAGCCCATCTCCTTCAACCTCCACTCTCCCCAAGGACCCTCCGGTCATCCACAACAGGTCCCACTCCTTCGTGGGACCCTCTCCTCGCTTCACTCACTCCGTCTCTCTGCCTTTCACCAAGGAGATCGAGATCGACACCGAAAGTGATGCTGAAGAAGATGATGAGCCGCCGCCGCCGCTGCCGGAGCTAGAAGAAGGTAAATCTGGGAAGGGTGAAAGTAGTGGAGATAAGGTTATTGGGGTTGGCGATTTTGAGATACTGAGGGTGGTGGGGAAGGGCGCGTTTGGCAAAGTGTTTCAGGTTAGGAAAAAGGGGGTCACTGATGGAGATGGAATTTATGCAATGAAAGTGATGAGGAAGGACACCATCATAAAGAAGAATCATGTGGATTATATGAGAGCTGAAAGGGATATTCTTGCCAAAGTTGTGCATCCCTTTATTGTTCCTCTGTGTTACTCTTTTCAGGTGAAGCTTCCATCAAATATTAACACTGTTCCATTGAATCTAAATTTTGCTTTTGTACTGCATCAAGAGATAGGGGTTCTAAAAATATGTTTGATTTCTTCTTATTCTGCAGCATTAAGATGTTTGAATCAAAATGATTCTTTTGCTTGATTGAAAAGATAGTTCTGTGTACATAATTGAAGAAATCATTGATGAGCATCTCAGAATTGTTACGTAAAAGTTATCTAAGAGATTGCACAAGTGTAGAACTCACAGCACCACATGAATTAGTTTTATACTTGCTTACGTAGTAGTTCTGCTATTACATCTTCCATTTTGTAGATTTTTTCCATCCTGGATTGTTAAGTACATCTAGATGAATATTCTTAGAATCAGAACCAGAGGACATTGGAAGGAACAGCTACATAATATTGAATGAAATGCATATTGTTGATCGAAACCTTTCAAATACGGTTCTAGTTTGCAACTGATGGCTTATTTCTGATTATGTCATCTTACAGACCAAGACGAAGCTGTATTTGATATTGGATTTCATAAATGGAGGACACCTCTTTTTCCATCTATATCGACAGGGGATCTTTAGGTATCATTTGTTTTGCCTTCAAATTTATACTTTTTGACAGTAAACATAAATATATATTGCGCGAGTAATTTTGCTGACTAGATCACGGTGATACCGTGTAGTGAGGATCAGGCTCGGTTTTACACAGCTGAGATAGTATCTGCTGTATCACATCTTCACAAATGTGGGATTGTGCATCGGGATCTCAAACCTGAGAACATTCTCATGGATGCAGATGGCCATGTAAGGGTTATATATATTTACTATTTAGCTGAAAATTCTACAACTGTTTCTCATTTGGCTCTAAATAAATGCAGGTTATGCTTACAGACTTTGGGCTAGCAAAGGAGATTGATGAGTCGAGCAGATCAAATTCAATGTGCGGAACTACTGAATACATGGCTCCAGAAATTCTATTATCTAAAGGCCACAACAAAGATGCTGATTGGTGGAGTGTTGGAATACTCCTGTATGAAATGCTGAATGGGCAGGTTAGTATTTTCAAACTGACATGTTGATTGAAATTCAATGTAGAACAGCAGAAAAATAGATTATTCTATCAGATTCACGTCATCTTATTAAAAAAATACTTATTTTGACAATTGAGGGTTCTATTTTAAGTGTCTAGACTTTGCTGATTTTGATTAGCTGTCTATCTTATCTTCTTTTAGCCGCCATTCACGCATGCAAATAGGAAAAAACTACAGCAGAGAATTATCAGCGAGAAAGTTAAATTGCCACCGCGATTTACTAGTGAAGCTCACTCATTGCTTAAAGGGGTAAGCTGATATTCTACATCAGATCTTTCTCTATGTTCATTCCATATTAAAACCAAGCTCTGCATTTTGTAATTATAGCTGCTTCAGAAGGACCCATCTAAAAGATTAGGTAGTGGGCCTACTGGAGGAGACGAGATCAAAAGTCACAAATGGTTCCGACCCATCAACTGGAAGAAGTTGGAGGCAAGAGAAATAAATCCCAAGTTCAACCCAGATGTTAGTGGTAAAGACTGTACAGAAAATTTTGATAAATGCTGGACAACGATGCCACTAGATGACTCTCCGGCTCCAACTCCAACAACTTCAGGTGAACATTTTCAGGGTTACTCTTATGTTGCGCCTAATCCTTGGGTTTCTTCGAGTTCTGTGGAAGAGTAATCGACAGAGAAGCCTTGTAAAGTATATAGGACAAGTTCTTTCCTTAATTGGCAATCTGTAACCTTTAGGTTAAGTGGATGAATTATGAATCATGATTATGACTTTGCAAAAACATCTCCTTTAGTGCTAGTGACAAAGTTAAACTGTTTGTTGCTACTGCTACTACTTCAGTATTTACTTTCTACTTTAATTGTTTGGTATGTCAAAAAAGAAATTGAAGGATGAACAAGCATGCACTCTGATTAGTGCATAGTGACATTCATAGAAAAAAACCTCCTTTCTGGAGAAATGCAGACCGATTGAGTCTCTGCATATAGGATTGCTACTTTAGTATCATATTCCATACTTGAGGAAGAGGATAATTGAATTATGATGAGGGTTATGCCAAGCAGCAATGAATGGTGAGAAACTGAGAAGTTGCCCTCAGAATGACAAGACCAAAAAGGTGAAGAATCTTGTTCACTCAACTTTAAATGGAGATTTTTACTCACCCTTCAAAAAGATATTGATTTACTATATCTACAAGCAACAACTGCTGCCCTACTTATTTGAAATGCATTAGACAAGGCTAAGAATCACCTTAAATTTATTTTTTTTCTTTTATGCGAAAGATATGTTTGGAGCTTCATGGTGAAGGTGACACAAAAGCAGGTAAGGAAGAACTTTGTTTTATGCTTTTACTTATAGTCAAGCAACCCTGAATTCAGATAGATACCATGAAGATAACAACTTCCATTCCTCGAGAACACGTGTTTCATGGAGATTTGAGGTGCTCTTATATTATCTGTTTTTATGCCACTTGGGTATTATTTTTATTTAGCTTTAACTGGAATCTGGCTCTTAGATGTTATTTGATAGCAACTTGCAGCTTCATTTGTCCTCTCATGAAACACATTGCTCTATGATAGAATTGGAATTGATGGATGTGATTCAAATATGCAGTGGCATCTTTGTATACTTAAATGAACAATAAGTTGCGTGGAATATCGAGCTACCAAGCAATATATCCTCATGTTTGAAATTATGAAGAAGAATCCTGCAACAGAATAAAGTTGACACTTTGTGCCTCCTACATAAGAAGTCTCTGTCTCTAAGCACCACACACCTTATCAGATAGCTCTTGTTGTATAGATTATTCAGAAGTTGCTTTACTTTCTATCTTGTTTAGAAATGGATAGCAGCAGGGACTCTCTGTGCGAAAGATCGATGAAGCTGGTGACGAATATCATCAGGCTCTCGTCTTTCTCCCTAGCCAAAGCTAGCCTCGGTCCTCCTTCAGGGATGCGTCACAAGAACCAACCTCCATCAAGAAAAGCATCATTCAAGGCGGAAATCGAACCGGGTCACAGTGGGACCCGTCGGTCTCAGGAGCCACAGGGAGGGTCTAAGCCGATATCTTACTTGGTTGAACTGGGGGAGAGGACCGGTTCGGCATGCGTGATTCACGAGGAGAAGAATGTTGATGGTATGGCTTCAGATTATATCAACAAGGTTCATAGTAAGAACCGACATTATTTCCGTGAGGTTATTGAGGATTCTGATATCATCCTTCCTCCTCCGCCTCGGGTCCGGGTGGTGAAGTAGCGTATTCACAGTTTCAGAATGATCCACTCTATCTTTTAGAAGAACTAGCTTCTTATATCTGCATTGAAATAAGTCTCTCTCTCTGCAGCAAGATGCTGCAAATTTGTGACTTTTATTGTTTCTTGATGTTTGCAAGTGAATCTGCTTCCTCTATAACTTGTGGGTTTACTGCAATCATGGATCTTTGTATCTTCATGGATTTAGTGCAATCATGGATCTTTCTTTGTATCTTCATGGATTTAGTGCAATCATGGATATTTCTATCTTCACATCTATAAAGTAGTTTTGGTATGAGCAGTATTATATCTGCAAGGCGCTTGTAGCTTAGTGGATAGAGCGTCTTTTTCCTAAGCAGAAAGTCGTAAAAAAGTGTCTAACACTAGTATAGTTTTGTGTAAAAAAGTTATGATATATTTAAACAAAGCATATTTGACAAATTTTAAACTACACTGCACGAATAAAACACATATAAATTTATCATATTTGCTATCAAGCGAGTAGTATTATATCCGCAAGGCGCATGTAGCTCAGTGGATAGAGTGTCTGTTTCCTAAGCAGAAAGTTGTAGGTTTAACCCCTACCTGGCGTGTGTCTGGAGCAAGATTGGTTGTACTCCTATTTTTGCTCAAAAGTAATGTTGGATCTAACTATTATGCTCGCTATTTTTTACACGACATTATGAACGATTTGTAACAATACGGTCTTATACAGACGTGTCTAACACTAGTACAATTTTGTGTAAAAAAAGTTATGATATATTAAAACACAACATATTTGACAAATTTTAAACTACACTGCACAAATAAAACACATATAAATTTATCATTTTGCTATCAAGCGAGTAGTGAACAGTGGCAGCGTCGGGCGGGCGAATGGGCGATCTGCAGGTTAATATATATATATATATATATATATATTAGTTCTCAATTCCTGCCGAAATTGGAATGATCATTTAAGGGGTTGGGACAAAATAATCTATTCCCTCAAAATTAGGAATTAAGAATCTTTATTCACCTACAAAAGTAATCAAACATCTCAAACATCATAATAATTCATTATTCTCTATATCTATTACTATTCCTATTCCACAAACCAGACGTATCGTTAAATTCTTTTTTAATGTGATTCCACACGTCTTATTTTTACGGTATCAGAAAATTTAAGAAAATGGTAATGAATAATCCATTTTAATGCAATACATATAACAATTAAGAAGGTTGTTAGCACTGGACCCGATCTTAAGATTTTAAGATTCTAATTAAGTTAAACGATTTGGATCAATCATAGTAAAAATTTCAAATGATTACAATCATAACATTAAGCAAATCAATCCTAGTTTAATTAGGACCTCAATCCTAACGATCTTAATGTATAATACCACCACGTTAAATTAAGTAATATGACACGAATTACCAACCCTACTACCATTGATTTGATGAGAAACTATTCAATAACTCAGAACCAATACGTGGCTCTGATGTGGAGCAATATCAACCATATCAATATATCACATGTAACACGTGATCACATGTCAACTAATATTGCACCATATGAGAGCCACGTGTTGGCTGTGATGTATGGAATAATTTCCTCTGATTTATGGGAATTGAGATTTTATTTCTTCCAAATGCCTACCTCTACTGGGGAACTACAAAAGGAGCTTTGAATAAGAGTCAAATTGAAGAACTTGCGACCCAAGAATAACTCCCAACGATAACGGGAGCCTTTTTAGCAAGTCCATAAAATATTGGGGCCAAACTGCAAATACCGAGATAAATTTTCCCACTACTAGATTCTCGTGCATGCAGAGAGACCCACGCGCCTAGCAGCACTTACTCAGATTCTAGTGGTCCACGTGTCACCTGTGTCGGTGGGACCTCTCTCGCGCCCACGGAGAGAACAAAAGAAACGGAAAACTACTGAGTACGGCGTTTTGAGGCGATAGGTCATGGCATATTCGTAATTATCTCCTGAAGAGAGGGGTAATTTTTAATCTCGTCGCTTCCGTTCTTAAGTCTTAACAGACAGCTGCTCTGCTACTGAATGAAAAAACTAATGTAACTCTCAACCAACTCCCCTTCTTCGCTGCTGCGGCCAACCGAACACGAAAAAACCTCAGACGACCACAATGGACGATTCCGAGGTAATTTCTTCTCCTTGTTCCTCTCGATTATTTTCAGTAATCACCGCGACAGCTGTTCGTGGCTACAAGATTTGAATTTTTCTAGTGGGTTGTCCTAGATTCTTATTCCTTTATCATTTTTTTCGAAATCGGTGTTTACTCATTGTTTTGATCTTGTGGGTTTTATTCTGATCTTTGGTTTCTGATCAGAAACTGACGGCGCTGAAGAAAGCGTACGCCGAGATAATCCTGAACACGACCAAGGAGGCGGCTGTGCGGATAATGGAGTCGGAGAGGAAGGCCGTGCGGTTCCAGCAAGAGCTCTCCGTCGCTAAAGAGGAGGCGCTCCGCATGCTTATGAGGTTAAAACAGTTGTTTGATGCTAAGGTAAATATTAGATTTTCGTGATTTAGGGCCAAATCATATGTTTGAGTTTGATCCGTCTCTCTAATTTTGCTTCAGGTTAAAGCTTTGATCTATTTTTCCAATTTTAGTTTCTCGCATCGGCCTTTATGACACATTGGGTTCAATTGCTGTTATCTAGTTAATTTGGTGAACTTTCAAATCACTTAAACTGGAGAAAGTTTTGTTCTTTGGTGTCACATTATGCTTTCTTTCGGTTTACCGATTATAGCTGAAAGTTGAAGTTGAAGTCTTGATTTTCTGTATGTGCAGGCTAGTGAAGCGGAGCTTGTTGCAATTTCTCAACAGAAGAAAGTTGAAGAGCTTGAGGCTCAACTTCAAGAAGCTGAGGATATAGTTAAAGAGCTTAGAGAAGACTTGAGAGAGGTGCGAGCTGAGCTCGAACGGAACTCAACCAGTCAAATACCCGCATCAAAACAAAAGTGTACCAAGAAATGTTGCAAAAAAATTGATGCTTTTGCAACATCAAAAGACAACAACTTTGGTCTGTCTGAATCTGCAATGACTCCTAAATTAGTTGCAGTGTCAAATGATAAGAACCTCACTCTCAGCAGTTCACATGAGGAAAGTGATTGCTATCCTAAAGATCTAGCCTCCATATTGATCAGACTCAAAGAGCCAGGATTTGGAATAAATAGGTGTTCTCAAAGAATTCGAGCATGTCAAGGTGACTTGGATGGTGAACAGGTAAATGGAAGCCGACGAAAGCCAAACCAAGAAAATGAACGAGCTGAGAAGATATCTGGTACCACCAAGCTGAGCAAGAAAGAAGGGCGGCATGAGATGGAGGAATTAAATCGGATTAAGAAGAGGAACTATCTTGGTGTTCCTAAATCCTTTAGAAAAAAGAGAAAAAGAAGTACCAGATCGAGAAGAGCTAAAACACCCTCATTTGTGGAAGTTCTTGATAATGCAACTACATTGCAGAACCGTTCTTGTTCTGACAATTCTCAAGACTCGAGATCTGCCCCCATATTCCCCTCAGATGGAGATAAGGTGATTCTACAATCGAGAGCTTCAGATGTTGGTACTGACCCTGAAATTTGTAGACCTTGCATTGTTGAGCAATCTAGTGAAAATGCTAAGGCTTCTGCTGAATCACACCCTATAGAACAGGATGGGCCACCTGCAGAGGCTTCATGTTTAGACATAGATTCTAATAAGTTGAACAGCACCCAAATTCTCAGTACAAAAGCTTGTGATAAAGTTAACGAGGTTCTCGCTCAACCGCCTATCAGTAAGGTCATTAAGTACACATTCCAGAGAAAGCGGAGGAGAGTGGATGTTTTGAGCAGCCCTGACCAGAATCGTGCTGTTGAAGTGAAAGACGAGAAAAACAAGCTAGTAACCAATACTAATGTTTTGGAGACAAAGGGTCAAAGCTTCAAAAGTGAATCATCTCGGGATAGTCGGCGATTAGTGCAAGTTGCTCGCCAGGTTGGTTATGAATTACATATAACTATGTGCATGCTTTCACATCCAATTATGTCTGCACTATACTTGATCATGGAGTTCTGTCTAGTAAAGAACATATAGATGCTGATACTTGAATGGTGTTTCCGATTTCTGGTCATGGTCCAAGATCTTGCTGATGAATTCCTTAGATTCCCATATTCAGATATACCTGATTAATGCTCTCTATAAGCATATAGGCATCTTACTCTTCATTTATGGACCTCATCCATCAGTCTAGTGTTTGTTAAGCTTCTGTCTTTTTCAAATTAGTGGCTTGACCTCTTAGTGTAAAATATGGCTCGAGTCCATGCCTTGGCTTGGCTGAGCTGGTCCAACTGTTATGGTGGTTCCTCTTACTATTGCAGTTAGGAGATGAACTGATGGTCTTGAAATATGGTTCCACTGACCTGACCATGCCCATCTCAGGTTATTTAACCATTGTTATTGTAGAGTCTCTAATGATCCATTGTAGCTAAATCACCTTTTCCCTTGTATCCATTATGTCTAAAATAACTTCAACAGTGTAACTAGAGTGTTACTCTGACCTGTAGGAAGTGAGAATATTTAGAGACATGTAGTTTATATTGCTGAAATTAAAATCCTAAGAGAGTGATGACTGGTTTCTTTTCCTTAGTACATTGCAGAATGACCCAAAAGTTTCTCTTATCCGTATTTGCTTGCTTCCCGTGCTTTCTATGAAGCAACTAAAGATCATAATTTCTTATTTAGTATTCTGTATCTGCTATATTCTATCAGAGAGTACCTCTTCTTTGTCCACTACGAAGTTGTCTAGAATCGAGACCGACTTACCTATTTTGGCTATTGAATGGCAAATTTATTGTGATATTGGTTGTTCAAGTTTTACCATCTTTTTTTTGGTTTACCTTTCTGCTATCTGTTACTTCCTCTTTTCATCAGTAGACTGGATATTCTCATCCTTTGATTATGTTGATCCGTCTTTGCATTCATAGAAACAATGCTTTCTCATGAATTCAGTGATCCATAAGGTCATACTATAAATAAGTTGTAGATTTCCATGTTGAATTCACGTTAACAAAAAACCTAAAAACAATCCCCAACTGTAGACCGTGTTGCTAATCACTGTCCCAGATTTAAAATGTTGATATTCGGTGTCCCAACTATCATATTGATGATTTCTACATTTTTTACTGATTTTGGCTTTAAAATCGGCGTTTTAAGCAACAAAAATATGTTGTTTTCCTCTTTTCTGACCTATTAGATTTGTTACTCATGGTTTATGCTTATTTTATGCATAAAATATGTTTTTTCGTCAATTTTAAGAGGAAAAATGAGAAATCAACGAATCTGATAGTTGGGATATCGAATATCAACATTTTAAATCTAGGACAACGATTAGCAACATAGTCTATAGTTGGGACTGTCTGTTTTTAGGTTTGTAACCCAATATTTATGCTGCTTTTGCAACCGCGAAAGAAAGTAAAGTAGGCTTTATGCTCTGATCTGTTTGGAGGATTGCTGCATCATGTTGTGGTGATTCTGTGAATGCACCACTTGTTTGGGATTATGTCAACTAGTATAGTATGTTGAACTTGATTCCATTTCCAGGTACTTATCCATCTCTGCTCTGATTTTTAACTAATTGCTCTTGGAATGTTTCTCTGTTTTACAGTTGATTTCATTGTCAGAGAAGAAATGGTGAGAGACTGATATGACAAAAAGAAATCCTTGTTGTGAGAATCAAATGACTGAGGATTCTAGCAAGAAACCCAATGGCTGAAGAAGTGGGTTGTCTGAGAGACAGTTATTACTAGGTTGTTTGATAATGTTCAAGAGCTGCTGCGAATGTATGTTCTTCCCCAATTTTATCTGATGTTTCTTGGAAATGAATATCTAGTTTGTTTGAGATAGAGAAAGAGAGAGATCATCTTCTGGAGTTTAGTGTAATGCTCCTCTTCATATTAAATCTATTGTGACTATATTATCATAGTAGAAATTTAGGCTGTTTTTAGTAATTTTTAATGTATTTTATATTCAAAGTTTATCGAAAAATGAATGGAGTTAGTTTTTTTTTTTTTTCTTCGCAATATATAAAGTTCAACTAGTAATTATCTATTTATCTCACAATAAAATTTTCAGTTAACAAATTGCATATTCTTTTAAAGAAAAAAAGAAAGTAAAGTCCAGCTAGTAAATTGGTAATATATATATATTTTTTTTCATTTCCTTCTTTTTACTTTTCCTTAATATATTTTTAAATCACAATTTACGAAGTAATTTTACATTATTTTTTTAAAAATAGAAGAGCATTAAAAAATTACAATTATGTTTGTAAATTAATTCCAACATTAGAAACTCTTGATCTCTACTGCACTTACTATTTTATTTATCTTGTTTATTTATAAATCCAATTGACATGTTTGTCACAATTGTAAAAATTAACAGTTATTTTCTTATTTTCTCATATTATACTAGACATCATCATTTTATACAATGGCGTGAATCTTATACCTATATAATAATAAGGGTTAATAGGTTTTTCTTACAATATATTTTACTAATATTGTCTTTTGAAAACATTATTTTTTATATATTTTTTGTGCATAATGTTTGAAACTTGTTGTCATTTGGTGCGTCTGTTAGTTAACCGTTAATTTTGATCGTCAAATACACACGTAATTAACCCCAAAATTTTATATTGTTCAGTTTAGTTTAGTTTCCAATTTATTTCCCTATTTTTTTTTTTAATAATTTAGTCTCTAATCTTGTTCCAATCGAATATTTGGCTTAATTGACCTAGCCGGGTCGACATTAAGCTAGGTCCAACTATGTTTAGGGTCACCTGACTTAACCTGCCATGGGCTCGACCAAACCTATGTCAAATAGGACCTACATCCATTTGGGGTTCAATTGGACCCAGTTCCCAATTGACCTAGTACGGGTTGAGCCCGGTGCTAGGTCCTATCCATGGTCGGACCTAGCCATAGCTCGACCTGGTTAGGTCATTCGAGTTAAGTGTTTGATTGGAACAAGTTTATGAACTAAAAAAAAAATTCAGGGACTAAACTAACAAATAAAATTTTAGTGCTAGTCATGTGGTAAAAATTAGAACCTTTCTACAATGCTCTTGGAGCACCATGCTTTTGCCACTAATTTTTTTATTTTTCTATTGCCCTAAAGGTGAACCCCATAGGAAAATTGATATTAATAATAGTATGATACACATTTTAGGTGTAGTTTAAAAAAATCATAATTTTTCAAACTTTTAAAGAATGCACCAAAAGAAAAAAAAAAACTTTCAAACACTATGCACCAAAAGTATGGAAAAAAATGATGCACTAAAAAGCAACATTAATCAAACATATTAACCTCATAAATAAAAATAAAATGTAATCTATCTATCTATATATTATATAATCTATTTATCTGTATATTATATAAAGTAGGATGAGAGATAGTGTTTAAATATTACGCCGCCACGTCATCATAACGTATCATATTTCTTCCCTTGATCAATATTTATTCTTCAGCAACCATCTTTACAAGTTACAACAAATATGACAGCTACACTATAAATTTGTATCTCAACGTACGTAAAGATAAATGTAACTAAAAAAAGTTGTACAATTTATTTTTTTATTCCCGTCAAATGAATTCATATTTCTTAAGTTCTATATCGTTTTTAATTTTCAATATTATACATACATGTTAAATGTTACAATTTATTAAGTAGCTCTGCGCGTGGCGCATGATCATCACCTAGTTATATAACAAATGATATATAATTATTCACTCTATAACGGACGAGTATTACCCTTTTAATGAGAGAGTACAATAATTATACATTATATGGTAGATAATTATATATCTAGGATTTCTTGCCAATATATCTCTTATATATATATCAGTTAACTGTTATTCTCAACGCATGCTAAAATAACAAAATCTCACTCATTTCATTTGCAATCGAATTTACAACAAATGGTTGCAACAAGTTGGTATGTTTCTCTATTTCCGTAGTGTAATAAATAATGCATCGCGTATCAATGAATGGATTACTTTTGCTATTCAATGCAATGTCAAACCTGAACAACTCTAAGCGTTACTTTACACTCGTAAATTGTCTTTGGGGGTGCAAAATCTGACATTATCAAGTTTTGCCATCTATGTAATGCTAATGTAGTACATATGTCAATTCGACAACTTGTTTCGGTTAATATGTGGAGATGAAGTAGATGCCATTTCTAACGTGTGCTTAATAGTGCATTGGTTTTGGAAGACCTTATTCTCTCTACTTAGACAAGTTTTTCACCTCATTTCCTTTCACAAGTAAAATCATCATCATGAGATAAATAAGCATTCAAAGATTTCGGAGAAGTGTAGAATTTCCACAAGGCAAATTGAGATATTGGCTCCATTGTAAAGGCTAGACTATGACAAATTTCAATTGTTGTAATGCCCTTATCATGGCCTAGTAATTTTCACGTTGAAGGTGTATTATCATCTCCTTGCATTATACAATTACTACCTCCTCTTGAGATTAAAGATTAAAATCTATACGTTGATGTCTAGTTGAGTTGACATAATGTTTAAAGTTCTTTTGCACTTCGATCTTTTTTTTTTTTTGAAACATTTCGAGCTTCATTTACAAGCTTGTATATGTAGGAGTTCTCATAATATTGTAATTTTTTTTCCCCCTAAAACACTAGTAAATATTTTGCAATTTGTAGTTTTCTTTAGAAAATTATAAATATAATTTATGGGTCTCAGGAAATTTATAATGGGTACGTTATATATAATTTTTTTAGAAGATTTAGCATATCAAGATATTTCATTGGGGAAAATATGATTTTTTTGTACCAACATTTATTAAAATGTACAAAATATTTTAAAACAATAATAATTGGTATTTCATTCAACCATCAATTCAAAATTGACGTTAAATACATATCAAATGTACAAAATTAACTGAGTAGTTTTCAAAGTATCACAATTAAGCTCTAGTGAATTATACCAATGTTATAACTAAGCCAAATCTGACCACAACCATTGAGTTTCAATCGAGCCGAGACACTATTGTAACACTGATATAAATTATTAGACATTGATTTTGATGTTTAGAGAAGTATTCGGTTAATTTTATAAATTTAAAATGTATTTGACAATATTGGATTTTCCGTATGACATTAGATTTTCATAGTCTAGTAAAATAGAACTAAATAATAAAATTTACAATAGTCTTCTTCAAATTAAAAATCTCAAAACTTAAAGTTGATTAAAAAAAGGGTTAATTCATCAATTAGTTATTTATGTTTGACCAATGTGACTCAGTGGTTACCTTTGTTTTTTGACGTGATTGTTTGGTTACATACGTTTTAGAATGTGATTAAATGGTTACAAAATGACATTTTTACCCTTATCTTAAATAAATTAAAGTGTTCTTCATTAAGTTTTCTTGTTCTTCATCAATTCCATTTATTTTTTAACAAAAAAATTAAGAGAACCTCAAAATCGAATCCAAATATGAACCTGTGTTCGAATTCGAACTCATCATACCAAAAACAACGTATGAATTACTTAAGTGTGAAAACTTCTTTTGACGTAGGCCTCTTTCAGGAAGTTGATCTCATAAATGATGAATGATTTCTATATGTAAGAGCAATTACGCTTTATCAATTTGCATATATATAATTTCATGACATATTGATTCATTATCAGCTTCAAGTGTCTAAAGCTTCGCATAGAGCTTTCTGATATCAGAATCCACAATATCAAGTTGAGAAAATATCTCCATTGGGATTGTAACAAAATCTGTTTGATTCATTCTTTTACCCAGTCTTAGAGATTCAGTCAGCAATCATAATTAGGGTGTCGACCTACCTCTGCAGATCACCAGAGAATCTCCTGCAATGTTTCGGTCTCCCACAATTAGGGTCCTAAACATTCCTCATAGTTGGGAAATTACAATTTAACTCGGAGCAGTAAGAATTTCTCTCCATTTGATGAATACGACGTTCCAAATTCTTCAATTGGATGAAGAATAGGATAAACATAAAAGGATAATTTAGAGATTTCATTTTAAAGTAACCATTTAATCACATATTGCGAACATATTTAACTAAAAAGCACATGTTTGAACCAAACAGTCACATTGGAAAACGTAAGTAACCATAGTATGTATTAACCCTTAAAAAAATCGAATAAATTGAATTATTCATTACAAAATAATAATGAATATAAATAATAATAATAATA
Source organism: Clarkia xantiana subsp. parviflora (assembly GCA_036873135.1). Lineage (NCBI taxonomy): Eukaryota > Viridiplantae > Streptophyta > Magnoliopsida > Myrtales > Onagraceae > Clarkia > Clarkia xantiana. Next base: position 10,120,340 of record JAPTYO010000010.1, on the reverse strand, counting down.
ATATTGTCTTAATGTATTTTATTTTCGGGCCCTGAAAATAACCAACATAGTGACCATCGGCCTAATAGGAAAAAAGGCCCAGAAAATAACCTAACCTTGGGAATCAAGAAATGTTTTTACTGTTTCCAGATGGTTAAAATGGAAATTTCATAATAATGGGGAAAAAAACCAAAATTACGTTTTTAGTTTCCAGGTGTATATCTCTTGTAAAATTACGTTTGGGTGCTTCGTCGTCTTGCTGGTTTATGGGATGCTTTGGCGGCCACGTCACAGCTCTTACCCCATAAAGACTGACCAAAATCGGGCGCGAAATGGTGGTTCAACAGATAATTAAGTTGCAGATTAAGGGTAATATAGTAAAATGGACTTATTAAGGCTAAATTATATTATTCGTCATTTCGTCTCCTATAAAACTTCTCTGGTTCCGGAGAAAGAAGGGCGAGCAAAACAGAGCAGTTTCCGTTATCCACTCTCCATTCCATTCCAAGCCTAACGGACAATTCCTTCTTTCATCTTCCATCCAAACAGAGACGCCAAATTAGGGTTTCTGGTGAATCGAGAAGATCGAGATTTCTCCTCCTTAATCTGCAGCGGCAGCAACCATGGTGTCTGATTCGATCACCAACGCTTCAATCACCTGCGCTCCCAACGTCAAGGACTTGGGCAAGAAGAAACGCGTACGAACGATAACCTTTTCTTCAATCCTCCTTTAGATTTCCATATTTTGTTTTCTTATTAGATTGCTTGAATTTCAGGGGAATAGGTCGGCCAAATTGAAGCAAAGCAAGCTTGATTTGCGACGCGAGCAATGGCTTGCTCAGGGTAACGCGATTTCTCTAATCTTGATGGCGTAATCTTTTCTCTACCGTTTCTAACTCGTGATCCATGATATGAAAAGAACGAATTAAGTATAAAAATAGCAATATTTTCAGATTTTTTTTTCTCATATTCGCGGCTCTTGATTTTGTTCCGATTGGTTTTTCCCGTAGTCAAGAGCAAGGGCGGCAGGGAGGATTGGACCGAGGATGAACAACAGCACAACGTAATCAACTCGTCTACGGAGAATGTCGCCATTGGAAAAGCGAGAGCTGGAACGGAACAGAACGGCCGTGGGTCGGTCCAAGAGAACGATTCTGAGTCCCGTTCCAACAGCACCATCAGCTTCAACAGCTTTACGGGCAGCAACGATTCTGGGACCAATTACAGCGGCAGTTGCAGTAATAGCAGCAGCGCGGGTTGTTATTCCGGGAATATCACGGAAGAGGACGAGGATGGTTGCTTAGATGACTGGGAATCGATTGCAGATGCATTAGCTGCCAATGATGTGCGTTCAAACCCACCGATTCACGCTCATCACGAGCCACCGGAACTCATTCGTCGAATTGGGCCAAATTCAGGCGCAATAAGGGAAAATCAGAGAATGGCTCCAAAAGTTGCTCCTTGCAAAGTGAATCATAGCGCGTGGAGGCCAGATGATGCATTCCGTCCTCACTGTCTCCCAAATTTATCAAAAAATCACACCTTTCCAAAATCGGGCCGCCACTGCGGCAACAATGGTGGTGGGTTTGCTTGGTCGAGTAGTAACACTTCACAGCCTATGTCGTGCCCCATATGTTGTGAGGACTTGGATATGACAGACTCGAGCTTTTTGCCTTGCTTGTGTGGATTTAGGCTCTGTCTCTTCTGCCACAAGAGGATTCTTGAGCAGGATGGTCGTTGCCCGGGTTGCAGAAAGCCGTACGAACACTATCCTGTTGATACGGTGACATTCCGTTGGAATCGTTCCTACAGTATGATGGGAAGGCCTTAAGAACTATGATGTTTGATTGATCATGCTGGTTTATCTCCCTTTTGGCTTGTGTTCTGTGTTGAAATTTGAACTCTGAATTCAAACTCTAAATTTAGTTAGAATGTGGTATAGGATTTGTGGTTCTGAGCAGCAACTGGGTTTAGTTTCTCCTCTCACCAACAAATTGGATCTTCTGTAGAGACTCATTTTGGTATGTGAATATAGATAAAGAGGGTATAGAAAAAATAAAATTGATACATGAGAATATTCTAAAGCATTGTTATCTCAATATTCAGTTTGATGGTAAAGAGATAAATATGAATATTTTGCTGTTTCAAACTAACTGTTAGCTGCTACAAAGCACTTGTATAGTCATATTAATGTCATCATTCATCCTCGTCCTGGGGATGATGCTGAGTTTTAAGTGTTCTTATAATGTCCAGATTATTATGAAGGGTGTGTTGTTTGAAGCTCTTATGATGTTCAGATTATGAAGGGGTGTTCTCTCTTGCCAAAGACTTGAGATACTCAAGTGCAATAAAATGACAGGCTATATAGTAAGGTATTGCTCCTATTTTTTTTTTTTCTACCTTTGGCTAGATGACTATGGTGAATCATGATCAATAGAGTTTCAGAATATTTGTTACACAACTATATGTCTCTGCCCTGTTTTTTTCATTGCACAACTAAAGAATTCAGAAATAATAGTGTAATAATTAATAGGTATCAGCAAGAATGCTACTCTTCTTATTCAAGGAAAAAAAAATCTTTTTAAGAGTTTCAATTATCGGACTGTGACTTTAAAAAGCCTCAACTTTAAAAGAAAACAAGAATTTCAATTATTCGAATGGTGACTTATCGATCATCAAGTTAAGAAGCTCGTACTGGTATGAACTTGTGCCAAACTTGCTCGCCTGGTCTAGAGACCTTGTATGAGACGAGCTCGAGTCCCATGGCTCACTCTAGCCAATTAAAACTATAAATCAGTCGTGGCTGAAATGGGCGAATCAAGGGATTCACTAAGATTCACACTTATGCTAGACATGGTTTTTCAGACCAGCTGACTATATTTGGCACGAGCTCAGATCAAGGCGAGCCCGCTAACTGGGTGAATCGAGTCATGGTTGACTGATAAGCCACACTTCGAATAGTTGAGAATTCAAATAATAATTTTTTTAATTAAAAAAAAACCGAGACTCCTAAAAATCACAATCCGATAGTCAAGACTAATAACAGTAATTATCCCATGATCAGAATTCATCATCTGATTCATGATCACTGATAGATCCAATTATTCCAAACGTAGTATCTTTCCCCAAACCAAAAGTGTAACCAGTGAATCTGGGCGGTGTCGATTGTCCGACATTAACAATCCCCGCGTTCTTCTTCTGCTGCTGCATCATTTTCTGAGTAAGATCCACCCTAACTCGGTCCACCATGTTAAGAAAAGCTTTGACAAGAACAAACAGTTGAAGCGGCTGCAAACCCTTAGCATGGTAATACTCTGTCGTTCTCCTAACAAGCTCCATCACTCTCACTTGCTCTTCTCTCACCACCTTGAGCTCCTCATCACATCCCTCCAGAAATTCCTTCATTCCTCTTAGGAATCCACCATTGTCGTCGCAGCAGCAGCAGCTTATCGCGGCTTTCCGGGTTTCGACTACGCAGCTCGAAAGGTTGGAGCTCGTGTTTATGAAACCTTCGTATTCTATTAAAGCTGCTTTCTTTACGTTGGAGAAGTCGTTGCTCAGGGTTTCAAGCTGTTTCAGGCCTATGAGTAAGAATTCTTTATCAGTTTCTTCTTCTTGAGCAGGGTTTCCTAAATTTGAGCAGCGTTTTCCTTCCGATCGTACCACCTGTTGCAGATACCAGTTTAGAATTTCACAAATGCAGTTCACTAATAAAATATTTATATATATTTTTTTTTTGGCAAATATTCACTAATAATATATTTTTTAAAGAAAAAATAGCGTTGAAACTCTATATTTTAGTTTTATAATTATTTATTATTTATATATACATAAGTTATAATTATTACTAAATAATGGGAGATTTTTTTTTGCAATTAGAACATCCACAGTATTGTATTCTTAAAAGTTGTCATATGTATAATTTAAGTAATACGTAAAGTTTTTTTTTTTTTGTAAATAAACTAATACGTAAAATTAAGACACACATAAACAATATTTGCTCTGCAATCGTATTACTTAAATATATTTTATTATTAAATAAATTTCCAACAACTACCAATAATATACTAGCATTAATTATAAAATGAAATAATTAAAATTAGTTACGTAAAACATAGTGCATTTCTTTAGTTTAAGTAATAGGTTACGTAAAAGTACTTTTAGGAATGTCATGTAAAACCATTATAACACGTTTTTATCTTATAAAAAAATACGTTAAATCCACATTTAAGTAATACTTTGTAATATTAGTGTGAATGCTCTAGCCTTACTTATATCCACTTTTGGGTCTATAGGTTGTTGGGATATACTATATATAATTATCGTGTAACTAAAAAAAATTGTAGTGTATTTGTATCGCCGTGGAAATAAACTAAACCATAGAGTTGATTTGATCATGTTTTTGTATCGTCATTGTTGGAATTGACTTAATTATGTTCTTGTAACATTCTTATCACGATGATAATATGTATGCGCATAGCACGAGCTGTTGTCAAGCGCTAGTGTTGTACTAAAATTGCATGCCCTAAATGAATGAGATCTTTAAAGAAAATGATGAAGTTCAAAGTATATTTTGTTTTAAAAATAAATTTAGAATCTTAAATAATAAAAAAATTAGTCGAGAATATACAGTACAATATTCCTCATATTTTATAAGGGTGATGCTAGAGCCGGTGAAAAAAACTGTGAAAAATTCATAGAAAGCACTTCTAGGTCCACATGGCAATGCATAACAACATTCTCTTTCCATTTAATGAACATTCATCACTTGACATGTGTTGCTTGACAACTTTCTATGGATTTTTCACAAAAAAATTCCACACTTTAAAGATTTATCCATTTTATATAACCGTCACTAACCTGTTCCACAACAAAATGGAGAAGAGTGGTCTTCCCATCACTGCTCTTGATGTCAGCTATTTTCCCCAGAGCCGTGAGATTGAAACCCTGCGCATTGCCTCTCGCAGTCCCAGCATTCATCCGGTTCCCTGCCTTGAGAATAGCTTCTAGAAGCTTCAAGAACAATCCACCTGTTCTCAGCTCCTTACACCCCAGCTCAAGCGTCTGCAACGATTCCTTGAGATGGAGGATCTCGGAATCGTAGCTCAATCGGAAAAGCAAGCTCTTGAATCGGGTAAAGGCGGACGGAACGGCCTTGAGGATGTGGAAGAGAAAAGCTTCGGCATCTGCAAGTTTGTTAGGGTTTCCATTGAATTGCAGGATCTTGGTTGCTTCTTCGTGTGTAGGAGCCATCTTGTTGAGCTTCTCCAGCGTTTCGATGCTCAGTCCTTCTCCTTCGAGTAGCGCGTCGATGATGTCGGTCCTGGAGACTCGTATGGATTTTAGCACGATTGCTGCGTTTTGTGATTTCCGTGGGTCGAGGATGAAGATCGGAGAAGATGGAGCGGAGATCGGGTTGGTCGAGCTCGAGGATACAGTTGTTGCCGATCCGTTGGTTTGGTATCTTCGATCTCCGCCGTTTGTGTATGCAAATAGAGTTTCCATTAACTCGTCGTCAAAGCTGCTGGATAACCAAAGAAGTTGCCCATTTTTGTTAGGGATAGATATATTTGAGCAACTAGAAAGAGATATTGACTAAAACAGAAAAATTGTTGAGTTTTTTTTTTTTGGTCTTAAATTGTTGAGTTTGAATGATCGAATAAATTGTTTTTTTTTTAAATATTGTGTACAAATTGCTATCTACATTAAGATTTCTATTTAATTTTAACGGAATAGATTACGTGTACAACTTCTGTGATGAACAAAACCAATGACAAATTTGCTAACTTGTTTGGATAATCGAACACATTTCTAGCTGAAGTGTATATTTTAATATTTTGCTAGCTTAATACTCACATGTGTGGAAACTGCTAGCTTCTTTACGATGCCCAATACAAAATGAACAAAAGCACGACAAATTGCTAGTAAATATTTGGACAGTCATACAAATTATCGCTAGCTACAACTTTTGTGATGAACAAAAACAATGACAAATTGCTTTGCTACAAGATATTTGAGCTGTTAAATACATTACTAGTTGAAGTGTGTATTATATTTTTCTAGCTTAATATTCATATGTGTACTGCTAGCTTCTTTACAAAGCCCAATACATTATGAACAAAAAGACGACAAATTAGTATCAAATATGTTTAGGCAGTCGTACAAATTTTTGCTAGCTATTGTTTGAATAGTCAAATTAATTGCTAGTTATATTTTGCACAATTAAACCAGTTTGTAACTATTTTTTTCTTCATATGTATGTAATTTCGTCTAAAAAAGACGATAGTTCTAATGGTGCTAGTAATTCTAAGCTACTAAAATGTTAAAATAAAGAACTTGAATTAGAAATTTGTTTGAGGTGTAAGTTTAGCATTTTTTTATAAATAAGGACATTAATAAAATAATTAATTACCGCAAGGAGCCATCGTTAATCTCATCCCAAACCAAGGAATGGTCCGTGTTAGTAGCGATCTTGTCCCAATGAAGCGGTTTCAGCTTCGTTGGTCCTCCAATGGCCGCAGCATGGCTTCTCGGATTGTGATTTGGCGCAGGTGGTGGATTTATAAGACGCAGAGATGAATTCTTTGCCCCAGACGGCGGCGGCGGTGGTGGAACTGCTGGTGGTAAACCAACGATCCTTTTGATTAGAGCCGGTGGCCTCCGTTGCTGTGATGGCGGCGGTTCCAAAGCAGCACCGGTTGATCTCCTGATTGGAGCTGATGGCCTCCGTGGCTGAGATGGCGGTGGAGGTGGCGGTGTCGGTGGTTGCAGCGGCGGATCTGGAAAATTCTCCGGCGGAACTGACACCTGAGAGGACAGAGGTGCAGTTCGGGGAGGCAGTGGAAGTGGCGGTGGTTGCAGTGGCGGATCTGGAAAATTCTCCGGCGGAACTGACACCTTAGAGGAGAGAGAGGCAGCTCGGGGAGGCAGTGGAAGCGGCGGCAATTGCGGCGGAATAATTACTTGTTTATGAAAATTAGGTTTAACAACTTCCGTATCAGTAATCACCATTCTTACTGCTGAATCTACTACTACTCTCTTCTCTTCCTCATCATCATAATCGTCAATTCGATAGCTAGGGTTTATCACCACCTTGGGAAACTTGTCTCCGAAGCCACCATCTTCGAGCTTCCTTAGGTAAACGACATCGATTCCGCCTTCCTTCACTATCAGCCCCTTGACATTTTTTCCGAGTTTCTCGAAATCGTCATCATGAGGCTGAGGAGAGACCACCTCGGCTGATTCCTCCGATCGGTGATCCTTTTCCTCCTTAATTGTGTTCCCAATGTGCAGCTTCTTGTATAGCCAGAAGAAGAGAGCAACTGCTATCAGAGTAAACACGACCGAAACCGCGATTGCCACGGCTAGAGCCATTTTCGGTTAGATCGGGTAATCGAGCTTTCGGTTGCTATATATGTGAAGCAGTCGATTTCACTCTGTACTGTTTGTTGATCATGCTTGTGTTTGTATTGTTAACAGCTCGACTCCAATGGACGTTGTTGTCCGTTGCTTTTGATGCAAGGAATTGAAAAGGACTACAATGCCCTTGTTCTGTCACTGGTTTTTAGTGTAGAAGGGGGTTAGTTCGGTAAATTCACAAGGTGATATGTTGGAGGAGGTCAATCAAATAGGTATTATTGCCGTCCTTCATGTATCTCCTTCATTTACAATGTTAAAAGGACAATGAAGAGGAGATGACATTTGGTTGCATATTGTAACAAAAATCAGATTTTTGTTATTGTTTTGATAGCTGTGTTGTTATTATATTAATAAGGGTTAAAGGTCATTTTGGTACCACATGTTTGCAAAAATTACACTGTTCATACCACTAATATTTTTTCGTACCGAATTGGTACCATATGTTTCCAAACCTTACTATTTTGGTACCTCCGTTAGGGTTCTGTCAAAAACAGCCGTTAAATGGTATGTGCCATGCACGTGACTAGCCCAAAACTTTCAATTTTGTTACAATTTAGTCCATCTAATACATCCCTAACTTTTATTTTGTTCAATTTAGTCCTAAAACTTCAAAACCAAACCATTTTCCCAAATTGACCTAGCCGGACTTAGCCTAGGGCTAGGTCCGACCCTGGGTCATGGTCGCCGGACCCAGGCGACCCCGACCCAGGGTCGGACCTAGCCCTAGGCTAGGTCCGGCTAGGTCAATTGGGACATATACCCAATTTGGGGCTAGGTCCCAATTGACCTAGCCGGACCTAGCCTAGGGCTAGGTCCGACCCTGGGTCGGGGTCGCCTGGGTCCGGCGACCCCGACCCAGGGTCGGACCCAGCCCATGGCTAGGTCCGGCTAGGTCAATTTGGGGAAATGGTTTGATTTTGAAGTTTTAGGACTAAACTGAACAAAATAAAAGTTAGGGATGTATTAGATGGACTAAATTGTAACAAAATTGAAAGTTTTGGGCTGGTCACGTGCATGGCACATGCCATTTAACGGCCGTTTTTTACGGAAACCTAACGGAGGTACCAAAACAGTAAGGTTTGGAAACATATGGTACCAATTCGGTACGAAAAAATACTAGTGGTATGAACAGTGTAATTTTTGCAAACATGTGGTACCAATAGAACCTTTAACCCTATTAATAATGATGTTACAGCTAATAATGTTTAAGCTACTATTTCGATAGGAAAGAGTGATAATGTTATGATCCCATTAGGGATTTTATGGATTAGTAGAATAGTTGAGGGGTTAACCTAATACTATGTGATAGTTAGGAGGGTAAATGGATTTTAGAGTTTCATCTATATATTTGTATTAGGGAAGAATACAAAAGAATGGGTTGAATATCAATTACTCGCTCATATATCTTCTCTTTGTCTCCCCTTCTATTGATTATAATCGAGTTTGCATTATTAGTATTAGAACTGTTTTTTCTCAGCAGTGTGATTTAATTGTCATTCCAAAAGGCGCTTTCAGTTATTCTAACATATTGCCACATCCGCCTCTGCTACTTCAGATTCCGACCACCGTCACTGGTTCCATCAGCCACTGATTCAACTACGCCATAAGCCACCGATCAGTTTCGAATAGTCTTACCAACCAAATCCACTCCCAATCTCCTTCGGAAATGTCCATCTGTTTACTTTAAAAAATAGAATGGGAAATCTGAAAAAAAAAAAAAAAAAAAAAAAAAAAAAAAAAATCGTACCAAGTTCTATCATTCATGATATTTAGGGTTAATAACTAAAAAACTGTCCAAGGTTTACTCTATGTTAAAATTAGGTGTCTGAAGTTTGAAATGTTAAAATGGATTGTCCCAAGTTTCATTTTTGTTGAAATTTGGTGTCTTTGTGCGACTTTTCATCTTCATTCCATCATTTTCATCAACTCACCAACCCACTCATAATCCATCACTCTTTACTTTTCACATAATCGTCAAATTTCACCTAAAAATTGAATATTCAAAAAAAAAGTTTCTAGAAGAGTGGTGTAGAGCCATTTTCCAAGGACAATAGAGCGAGATTTACTTGCCCGGATGTGACCAACTTTTTAGGTGACGGTCCCGGCAAGATGACGAGAAGGGAGTGTGTATGAGAGCTCGAATTTGACAGACGGTTTCGTCGGAATTGACTTCTCTAAAGTAATCACACCGAGACACCAAATTTCAACAAAAATGAAACTTGGGACAGTCCATTTTAACATTTTAAACTTCGACACCTAATTTTAACATTAGGTAAACCTTAGACAGTTTTTTAGTTATTAACCCTGATATTTAACATACTCTTTGGAAGGAAATTATCCGCTCCATTATCTCATTAGGGAGTTGAAATGAGATGCCGAAAAAATTACAGTTTCCTCTAAGATACATTTCACCATAAAACATATTTCATATTTCAAAATGGGACCATGTACTAAAAATCTTAGGTTTGAACTACTAATTCAAATATCATTTATACAAATCTGAATTTGATACTTAAACAGTCAACTAACTTAAACAAAGAAAAAACGTGAATATACTCAACAAAATCATTGAACCCTAATTTCTTTTAGCTGATGACTTGCATATGGTTCTTCCACTTGAGAACAACCTCATCAAGCGCCTTGATTGACGAACCCTCTTCGCTTAGTACAACGTCAGAAGCCTCCTTAAGCTCTCTCATCGAGTTCCTAATCCTCTTCCCTTCCCCTTGCATTAATCCCTTAATTGTCGTTGATATCTCATCCCTCCGGTACACCATTCCGCCATTGTCATCCCCCGTCGATGGTTTCACCCTCATCGCCACCTTCACATCGTGGGTTAACATGAACGCGTTCATCTTCTGCTCAGCGCGAAGCGGCCATGCAATGAGCGGCACCCCGTTGACCACACTCTCAAGGGTCGAGTTCCATCCGCAGTGTGTAAGGAACCCTCCAATAGCCACGTGGGCCAAGATCTGCGACTGTGGGACCCATGCTGGGACCAACAAACATCTATCATTGGTTCTCTCAATGAATCCACGTGGCAAGAGCTCCTCCAAGGGCTCCATGTATAAGTGAACGGTGTTTGCTGACTTATTGTTTGGCTGGGTCCTCACCACCCACAGGAATCTCTGCTCGCTCATTTCCAATCCTAGTGCAAGCTCGGTTAGTTGGGCTGGCGATAAGATCCCATTGCTTCCAAACGAGACATAGAGTACCGAGCCACGTGGCTGGCTGTCCAGCCACGTCAGACACCCTGACTTGTCCTCCACTGTAGCTTCATTTGTCATCTTCACCAGCGGCCCAACCGGGTATATGAAGGGCGCCATCTCTCTCTTCAACAACATCCTTATGTGTTCATCTTCCAGTTCAATAAAGCTATTTATCTATAGTATACAAATTAAACAACTTTACTTAACAATTTAAGATTAAGTGATCCGTTTGAAATTTTACATGTTATTAAAATGAGCATTTTTTTTTTAGCTTTTCCATAAGAGCATCCAAGATTACGTAAACGTGGGTCCTACATGTTTATTTAAGTAAAGCAAAAAAAACTATATGCAATGGTTTTACATAGCATTCCTTAAAGATGGGACCCACACGTAAATTTATGTTTTTACATAAAACATTCCTTAAATATGAGGAATGCACTATGTATTACGTAACTAATTTTTAATTATAAATTAATTCATTTTATAATTAATGTTAATATATTATTGGTGTTTGTTGAAAAATTTAATAATAAAATATATTTAAGGAATATGTTTAAGTAATACGATTGCAGAGAAAATATTTTTTATGCGTGTCTTAACTTTACGTATTACTTAAAGTCTACATAAATGTCTACGTGGCAACTTTAAAAAATACAATTTATGTAAAACCATTGTGGATGCTCTAACCAAATTAAAAATATTACAGAACTGAATATATGTAGAGCTAAATTACGGATCTTAATTAAAAAATAAAAATGTTTACACCCGAAAGAAAATATTAAAGGAAATCCACAACTTTGCCTATCACAGCACAACTTTACCCAGGCAAATGAGATAGCGAAAGACATATATATAAAATATAAAATTAAATCACGAATTTACTCGTCATTTTAAATTTTAAAATAGTTAGTCTAGAAGTGGTTGGTTTAAATATTTCAATTTTCAAATTACCAGAATGCCCTCGGCGAGACAGTAGCGTTTACAGTGGTGCAGCACCCACTTGTATGCTTCGTCGGTTCGGTCCTGAAGCGGGTAAAGAAGCTCCGATCCGGGAATGGGGAGAGCGCCGGGGATCTTCACCGGATCCGGCAAGTCCCTAAACTCGCACTGTACCTCACTGTCGAGCGTCGGTAGATAGAAACAGAAGGAAAGACACGTGGCGGTTGTAGGGAAGAAAATGTAGGGCAGCAAGTTGAACTCTCTTGCCACGTCGAATGCATCGGTCCCGAACAGGTCAACGACGAGGGCCACGAGGCGGTTGGACTTGGCTAGATCGGCGACGGCGTCGCGGATGTGGGGGAGGGAGCGGACAACGGTGAGGGAGATGATGGTCTCGATCTTGGTGCCTTGAGGGAGGTCGTCGAAGGTGACTTTGGGGAGGAAGACGGAGGAGACGGCAGGAGGGAGGGATTGGACGGCGGATCTCTGGGCGGCCGTCGGAGAGCCGTCGGTGGGTATGATGAAGGTGACGGTGAAGGCGTGGCGGTGGATGAGGCGCTTGGCGAACTCGATGAGGGGGATGAGGTGGCCCATGCCGGGAGTCGGAAGTATGGCGATGTGGGGTGTTGACGAAGACGACGACATCTTAGCTTTGCCGGCTGCCGCCCTTGTGGCTAGTTGTGCCTTGTTTCTGGGTTTTATAAGCTCACTTTTGCTTTCTGGTTAAATATAATTATGTGGGTTGGTGGGAACTTTATTAGAATCTCTCACTTTATTATGCCTTAATAATAGGAGAAAGTATTTTGTGTGACGCTTATACCACGTCATCAATGCCACGTGGAGTGACGAATTAATAAAAGTGTGATATTTGGAAAAATTTCCAAATTATCAAAATTTCAATTAATTAAAAAATTTCCATTAATTACTAGCAAATCATATTGAATAGCTTTAGTTTTTTTTTTTTTTTTTTCTAAAATACTATTAGATTAAGTGAAAAGTTTGGCTGTATAAACCCTAGATGGCTAAATTGGACGTACAGTTTGGCCGGTTGAACCCTATTGGTGGTCAGGTGAACCCGCCCGGCTAAAAGGTTCGTCAAATTTTAGCCCTCTAGGGTTCACCCAGCCAAACTGTTCACTCAATCTAATAGGGTTTTAGAAAAAAAAAAAAAAAAAAAAAAAAAAAAACTACCTAATCTGTTAATTACTCAAATTCCAAAAAAACTAAACCATAAAATTATTCAAAATCTAAACTCTAAAAAACCTTTTCTTGAATAAATAAAACTCATAGAAAAAAAAATTGCATTAATAACTTGAATTTATTTTTTCCCTAAAAAGTTGCATGTGATTATATTAACAATTATTTTTCATTAACTAAAAGTTTGCTGATGTGGATTTTTTTCCAAATGTCATATTTTTATTAGTTTGTCACTCCACGTGGCATTAGTGACGTGGTATAAGCGTCATACAAAATACTTTCTCTAATAATAGAGCGAGATGTAACTGAAAAAACTCCGTATTAGTGTCTACTGTCTAAAAATTAATAACGTTTATTTTTATATAGTTTTATTTTTAAAAGTGACATTGCGGTGATATGATTAGAATATCATGTTGTCCATGGCTCGCATGCCACATTAGATTAGAATATCATGTTTTCCATGACTCGCATGCCACATTAGGTATATAAAGAGGCGAGTAAAACTAGGTTTATCGGGCCAACTTCTAGATATATTAGGCTTTTGATGGGGCTACGTTGACGGAGTTAGTGCGTGTGTCGGTTATTCACTAAGTCTGGTCGGAAAAATCTCAAACATTAAACAAGAGATTCCGAACATTACTTAACAAAATGAGTCTAAAACCATGGCTACGTGTTCATTCTTTTTTTTATAAAAAACAAAAAGTATCCGATGTACACAAAAGTTGCTATTCTTTTTGGTGCAAGTTGTTATTATTCATTGTTTTTAGGGTATTTTAAAAAATCACAAGACAATTAATTTTTTTTTTGGATTACCATACAATTAATTAATCTTCACCATCCTTAGTTTTTAATATTATTTTTATTATCAAATTCATCTCCTATCAGATATTGTCAACTAATATCGCATTAAATTGACTAATTTATTATTATATTCATAAAGAAATGTATAGGTTGTTCACATGTTTTTATATTCACACACGTTTTTTATATAATAATAATAATTGGTGCAATGTAAGGGTTCCTAGGCAGCTCAATTACTATTGATTTCTCAGTTCCATGAAATACTTCACCACAAACTTCTGTCGTGCCAAGTATAAATCACTTGACCCAAATCTCCTTCTTTAAACTTTCATTTCATGTAGTGGAGACAAAAAAAACTAAATTTCATTTACTATCTATTTTTTTTAATAAATGAGTTAGTAATGGCACCTAAATTCATCCTGCTATATAGGGGTGATAATTCGAGTGCGCTATCATGTGTGTCAATAATTATATCGTGTTAGACTTATTGAAAACAAACACGCACGATAAGTTTTACAAATATGACACATAATTTTTCTTGTTTGTGTCGTTCTATTGTGTTAAGTTATTCAGTTGTATATCTTTATACGAAAAAAAACTGCATATAGCGAAAAACTATGAATTAATATGTCAGTATTTATGTGTTCGTAATAATAGTTGACAAACTGTAAAAATTAAATCACTAACTATAGTTTTAAAATCAATTAAATGAGATTTGTTCAAAAATACTCAAGAATTAGACTTAGTAGCACAATTTTATCGTGTTTTTATGTGTTTCATGTTGCGACTAAACACGAACACGACATGAAAACTATATCTATCGTGCTAATTGTTTCGTACTATCGTGTTATCGTTCTGCCATATAGTTGTATGAACACGATTTTTTGGCGTGTGTTCGTGTCGTGTGAAAATTTATCAACCCTACCGTCGCGTAAAGTTTGGGTTCTCCTACTCACAGTATAAGGTTTTTTTTCCGACTAGACTTACTGAACAATCAAAACATGCACTGACCTCATCGAAGTAGCCCCACTAGCAGGAATAAAGCTAGAAATTCTGTTCACAAATTGAGTTATGGACAAATAACTAATTTAAATAAAAACAAAGGGTATAAATAAGAATTTAAAGAGTCAAATTAACAATAATTACAAATTTAATGCTACAATTGCACATCATTTAAAGTTGAGGGGCCAATTTCTCCGTCTCATTTTCATGTCTGCCAACAGAAGTTAGTACAATTAAAATATAGATAGTCAACTAATTTTGCTAATCTTCTCATAAATATGTCTAACATGAAATGTAAATTAGACTAGACTTGATAATTTAATCAGGACATTATGATATGTAAATCTATGCGTTTCGAACATGAACTTTAGGAGTGACATAGTTTAGTGTTAAATGTTATTTTTAACTAATTGTTTTTTGGTTGGAAAAAAAAAACTAATTTTTTTTTGGCAAAAAAAAAAAAACTAATTGATTTCCGCACGTGGTAGACGTGGACGTGCATGTTTGCGATTTTTCTTTTATTAATTATTATTATTATTATTGTAGAATTACAAAGAAGCAAACTAATAAATCAAACGGTTAAAGGTACTTTTGGTGCCACATGTTTGAACTGTGTAGGTTTTTGGTGCCATATGTTTCATTTTGTAAGTTTTTGGTGCCATATGTTTGAGAGGTTGTATGCTTTTAGTATTTCCGTTAGTCAACAGTTAGTTTGACCGTTAAATACTTTTATTTTGTTCAATTTAGTCCTCAAATTTATATTTATAAAATTTAATATTTACAATTTAGTCCCTATTGTTTGCTCAAGTCACCGTCCAAGGCCGCCGACCACCACCCACCACCTCCAAGGCCGCCGACCGCCACAAAACGGGCCGGCCACCACCCCACGACACCGGCCACCACCGCTTGGGGCCGAAAACCACCACAATTGGTGGTGGCTACAACCCCAATCGGGGCCGGCCACCACCAGTGGTGGTGGCTACAGCTCCAATTAGGGATGAAACCAAAATCCGGTTGGTCCGAAAAACCGGTGAAAACCGAACCGGTCCGGACCGAAAAAAACCGAATCCGAAATATACGGTTTGGTTTTTGGTCGGATTTTTTTACTCTAGTTCGGTTTTTCGGTTCGGATTTTGAGCTTTGAGGACTGTGGGGAACGAACCGACCGTTATGCTAACTAAATATGTAAAATATATACTATATTACTTGATATTAATCAATATAATTAATTAATTAGGTTAACAAAAATTATAAAATAGTCACTTATAAAGATTATTTTTTCTAATTTTGTTTTATAGTTTATTTAATTATATTAATTGAAGCTATTTTTCATTTCGGTTTGATAAATTCCATGATAATAATGAGAATTTTAAACGGTGATTGTTAATTTTGGATTTTCGGTTTAAACCGAAAACCGAACCGAAAAAACCACACTACCAATGGACGGTTTATTTTTCCTCATACGGTTTTTTGGTCGGATTTTTTAAAGAAAAAAACCGGACCGAAAATATGAATAACCGACCGAACCAAGCAAAAAACCGGTCCGACCGATCCGTTTTCACCCCTAGCTCCAATCGGGGCGGCCACCACCAGTGGTGGTGGCTACAGCCCCAATCGGGGCCGGCCACCACCAATTGGGGCTGTCGGCCCCGATTGGAGCCCTCTGTGGCCCCAATCGGGACCGGCGGCCCCAATTGGTGGTGGTCGGCCCCGATTGGGGCTGTACCCACCACCGATTGGTGGTGGCCGGCCCCGATTGGGGCTGTACCCACCACCGATTGGTGGTGGCCGGCCCCGATTGGGGTTGTACCCACCACCGATTGGTGGTGGCCGACCCCGGTTGGGGCCGTAGCCACCACCATTGGTGGTGGCCGGCCCCAATTGAGGTGGGCCACCACCAATTTGGGCCGGCCACCACCAATTGGGGTGGTTTTCGGCCCCAATCGGTGGTGGCTGGTGCCGTGGGGTGGTGGCCGGCCCGTTTCGTGGTGGTCGTCGGCCTTGGAGGTGGTGGGTGGTGACCGGCGGCCTTGGACGATGACTTGAGCAAACAATAGGGACTAAATTGTAAATATTAAATTTTAGAAATATAAATTTGAGGACTAAATTGAACAAAATAAAAGTATTTAACGGTCAAACTAACTGTTGACTAACGGAAATACCAAAAACATACAACCTCTCAAACATATGGCACCAAAAACCTACAAAATGAAACATATGGCACCAAAAACCTACACATGTCAAACATATGGCACCAAAAGTATCTTTAACCCTAAATCAAAAGGTAAATAAGAAAAAACTTTGACTTGGACGCGTAATTATTATGTACTAATATGCCCTTGTTCCGTCACTGATTTTGAGTGTAGCAGAGGGTTAGTTCAGTAAATTTAAGCTAATGTGCTGGAGGTGGTCAGATCAAACAAGCAGCGCGGTCCTTTGATTTGCCTCTGTTTTTTTAGTGAAACAGTGCCTCCGTCGTAAGTATTTTTCTTAAGCAATGATACAAGTACCGTCACTAACATTCCTACTTGTTCCGATTTGTGTCTAAGTGGTTTAGTTGTAATTATTAGCAACTTTAAATGCATACAAGGGAAATGATAGAAATTCCGATTTGGAATTCCTACATGTTCCGATTACCCTCAAAGTTCAAACTAATTACTGAGTATGCCACTTAGACAGTAATCGGAACATGTAGGAATTTCAAATCTGAATTTCTATCATTTCCGTATATTAATAAGCACTCACAATCGGAACAAGTAGGAGTGCAAATGTCGGAACCGAAATCTTTATCGTTTTCTTAAAGTTATTTTTTCAATATATTATTTATTTACTCAAATATTTAACTTTTTTTTTTATCTAATATATATATATATATTAAATTACATGCATGCACATCCATTCTACTAATCCATGGATGATGTTTAGTTCAACCGTGATTTAGCTACAAACCGACTAAATCTTTCGTAGGGACATATATATACAGGTCAATAACCTGGGAGAGGTCTGAAGATTGGCCATTGTGAATTTGAGAGGTCCGAAGATTGAAATGGTGAACCGAGGTCTGAAGTTTGGACTTTGTGATTTTGAAGGTTTTCCGTCCAAATTTTCTGTCAAATTTAACAAAACCACGTGAAACGTCCGAAATACCCTTTTGCAATATTTGAATTCATTAAAAGTTTAATTAATATAAACATGAAAAGACAAAAATACCCATGTCACTAATTTAAACACTTTAACATGTGCAGATCACGTGGAAACAAATTGAGAAAGAAAGATTGATGAGAAATAAGAAAGAAAGAAAGAAGAGAAAGGAAGGAAGGAAAGAAGAGAACAGAGGTTTTAGGAAATTAGGGTTCTTGCTGAAGCAATTTAGGGTCGCAAGAGTCGTCGCGTCACCAGGAGCTCGCCTGCCCAGTCTGCCGGAGTCGCTGATGCTGCCTTCTTCCACCACAGTCGTCGTTCACTGCTTTAATGAGATGAGGGAGATTGGGTCGTCGTCCGAATCGAGCCAGAGCCAGTCGATTTCGCGCCAAAATGCATGCTGGAACCGGGTGAGGTGGTTATGTGTCGCTGCGACGTTACAGCAGTGGTGAGAACGTCGGGAACAAGTGGAAATTTTGGCAGGAGATTCTATGGGTGCCCGTTTTACACGGTAAGATTTCAATTGGGGCTGGGTGAGTGGGGATATTGTCCATTATGCCCAAGTACGATAAATTGAACCTCAATTTGATCTTGAAATTGTTCAATTTCTGTAAAATTGGGATGATTTCGATTTTGTGGACATTACATTCTGTCAATTTAATGCAAACTATTAATTTGGTTGTTGATTGTTGTTGTATAATTTGGCTGTTGATTGTTAAAAGTAATTCATGTTGATGATTGTTGTATAATTTGGCTGTTTTTTGGTTTGTTCTTGCTGTAGGGGAGGAAGGGGGACGATTGCGGCTTTTTCGAATGGGTTGAAGAATGATGTGTTCTCAGTCAAGTAGGATGGCTGTTATGACGAAGAGAAAACTTGCTGAAGCCGAAGCAAAACTAAACCGACTTGAGAGGATGTATCGCATTGTAATTTGTTGCTTATGTATGTCAGTGATAGGTGCTCTATTTGTAGGAAAATTCTATCTTTAAGTGAAACATTATGTGGCATGTTTCCGTTGTTTGATTTAGGTGTTTATCAGTTGTAAGTCTATAAAGTGTGTGATAGTGTAAAATTGTAATGTCTGGTGTATTACTGTTATGGATAAAATTGTGATGTTGTGTATTACTGTTATGTTTAAGCTCAAATGTCAACATTGTATTGTTTAAGATCAATATAATTGTATTGTCCGAAAGTTAAAAATTGTGGACATTAGAAGTCTGGAGTTTGACATGTGTTGATAATCAAGGTCTGAAAATTGTACTGTTGTGACATTTAGGGTTCCGAAAGTTTAAAATTGTGTACAATAGAAGTCTGGAGTTTTACAGCTGTTGATAATCAATGTCTGAAAATTGTACTGTTGTGACATTTAGGGGTCCGAAAGTTTAAAATAGTGGACACTAGAAGTCTGGAGTTTTTTTAGTTGTTGATAATCAAGGTCTGAAATTGTAATGTTGTGACATTTAGGGGTCCGAAAGTTTAAAATTGTGTACATTAGAAGTCTGGAGTTTTACAACTGTTGATAATCAAGGTCTGAAAATTGTACTGTTGTGACATTTACGGTTCCGAAAGTTTAAAATTGAAGACACTATAAGTCTGGAGTTTTGACAGCTGTTGAATAAATGTCTGAAAATTGTACTATTTTGAACCACAAAATAAGGTAGTAAATCTGGACATTAAAAACCTGTTGTTCATAAACCACAAGGTAGTACTGAATAACATTTAAGTAGAGCAGGTCCATTAACATCATCCAGCAATTCAAATTCATCGAACTCTTCTGCTGGAGGTCCATCTACGGAACAAACAAATATATCAGTCATGTGATATACTTACATAATAAATCAGTAATTAAGCAATTGAATAACACTAGCCTGCAACATTCCCAACATCGGCCCTGTCACTAGTGACCTTCCTCTTCCCGGCAGCGACTTGCTTCCTCATTTCTGCCTCATTCGTTTTCTCCACCCGTGCTGTTTCCTTGGCAACTTTATGTCATGGTCAGGACCATCAGAATCTTTGCTGTGCACGTCCTCTCCATACCTAGGCTCCCAGTCTTCATCGGAGAGTATTTCAGCAGGAAGACAGTGTTCGTCAACTTCACTGTCTTCTTCTTCACCGGATTCAATGGACACCTCTTCATAGGAGGAAGATGCCTCATCTCGGCTCCCCTCTAGATCGACATGTATGAGAGATGTAGGTGCTTGTCCATCTCTTTCAGCTACTTCCCGTGCCAACCACGACCTCAACTCTTCCATGACATCCCTTAACTGACCCAGGTCGTCGCTTGTTCGACTTGTCCCTTCAACACCTTGCATAGTTCTGGACCCTTCAACATCGTCCTTAATCATGTAAAACTACATCAGGGCTCCTCTAGGATGCCTCTCTATCACATCACCCCAATCAGACATCACCCCAATCGCCACTCCGGATAGCCATACTTTCCCCTCGCCACCTTCAGTAGCTGCCTGAATGGGTAGAAGCTTGAAATCTCAAAGCAGTCGATCTGGCCAACGTACTGACTAAGAGACCCATCCGATTCAACAATAAACCGGCTATGATGGTTTATTTCCACAGTTATTGAATACTCTTTCATACTTCTTTGTGGTTGTACATCTGCCAGCAATCAAATTGACAAATTAGACAGTTTCTGACAAATCACACATTTGAAGGGTAACAAAGTTCTGAACATTTGTTAAGGTATGAAGAATGTCTGAACTTTTGTTCTTGTTTAAAATAAAGGTCTGAAGAAGGTCTCAGTCAGTAAAATGTTTTCCAACAGAAGTTGCATTCAGTCAGTAAAATGACTGAGACCTCTATTTTAAAACATTATACTAACTGGGACCTCTATTGTAAATAAGAAAAACTGTTCAGACCTTATTTGTCAAACCTTCACAAATGTTCAGACCTTTGTTTTACACAAATGTATGACTAATTTCAAATATACAAGAACTTGTCAAATGTCATCAAAAGCTCAATACCACAGATATATTGTAAGAAATAACAAAATTTGCTCAACCAAACCGTTAACACTCTCACTGAAGTGTTGTTGTTGTTTAAAAAAGAGGAGTGTGAATTTCCTCTTGTGTGAAAAATCAGGTCTCAAATGTTCTTCTTCTTTCAAATTATAGGTCTCCAATCAGTTTGACATTAAAGTTTTCCAATCAGTTTACAGTTACCCGAAAATGAAACCGTAAAAATACTTGTTCAAGTTTTCTTGTTTTGAACAAAACCCTATACAAATTTCAGTCCCTAATCCAAACAAGAGGTTAAATGCATCGATTATCCATTTTTCAACCTCTAATCAGCCAACTGGCCCAACTTTACTCACTGAAAAGTAACATTTTCGACTTTCATTAACTATGAAATGTTCAAGTTCTTCAAATATCACTTTCTTCCTAAACCAAATTCAGTTAGCCGTTACACATGCATAAAGTTTCGATTTGGCCAACACTAATTAGCTAACATATCCAACTGAACTAACTAAAAACTATCAGTTTCAAATGTAATTAACAAATTCGTTTTCAATGCAGTCACAATTTCAATATTCAATTTCAACTTTCAATCTTTCTACATTCTGTCCAGAAGCTGCTAAATGCTTCATTAAAATCAAATAATCAACATCTTTTAACACGTCCTCCAAGAAAAATCTAAACTTTGTACAAATTTTACTTCAATTTCAACAATGTGTACAAACCCACGAGAAATACAAACTTCAAATCTCACATTCTGTGTAAAGTTAACTTACCAGAAAGACTAGCCATCTTCCCCAGCCCTAAATTTCGTCACCACTTGCGTCCTCTACAGTGTCGTCACCTTCGAAGCCCTGGTGCAACTTCCCTCTTTTCCGCTGCAACTCCCGTCAACCTCGTCGCAGGCCGTGCGAAATTCCCGCTCCACTTCGCCAGAAACTTATTCATAGTCCCAGTCGGAGCAAACCCTGGTTTCGTTCTTCAGTTTTTTGAGAGAGTTTGAGAATAGAGAGAATGGAGAAGATTGAGAAGTTTGATCGGATGTGACAGAGTGACTAGGGAGATGAAGAGACGCCTGCTTTCTTTTTTCCGCCCAATGGTATTTTTGTCATTTCCACTCGGCACGTGACATGCACAAAGGTGAATGAGGGGCAATTTAGGGATTAAAATTTTAAGTTAGACACGTTTTTTGGCACGTGACAACTTTATGTCAATTTTGACAGAAAAATCTAACAGAGACCTCAGTTATCATCATTTCAATCTTCAGACCTCTCAAATTCACAATGGTCAATCTTCAGACCTCTCCCAGGTTATTGACCCTATATATACACACTATAGAAGACAAGGGAAGATATAATATTTTTAACTTTTTTTTTTTTTTTTTAATCCTCCCATTCTAAGTGTCAACTTATAAGATAATTTCCGTTCACACCGATCATTCCGTAAAAGGTAAAGTAGTGCTGGTTATGAAATTTCTCCAATTTCAAGACTCGAACTTAGTGATTAAAAAGATGAACTAAACCAACACGTCATTGATGATTAAGGGACGAAGTGCTGAGCCCTAATTATTGATCACTTGCGGATGATTATTCCACTTAAGAGCAACCTCATCAAACGCCTTGGTTGACGAACCCTCTTCGCTTAGGACCGTTGCAGCAGCCTCTTTGAGCTCTATCATCGAGTTCCTTATCCTCTTCCCTTCCTCCCCTTGCATTAATCCCTTCACCACCGTGACTATCTCCTCTCGTCTGTACACTATTCCAGCCTCACCTTCTGTCGCGGGTTTCACCCTCAATGCCACCTTCACGTCGTTGGTCAACATGAACGCGTTCATCTTCTGTTCAGCGTAAAGTGGCCATGCAATGAGCGGCACCCCGTTGACCACACTCTCAAGGGTCGAGTTCCATCCGCAGTGTGTTAGAAACCCTCCGGTAGCCACGTGGGCCAAGATTTGCGCCTGCGGGGCCCATGTCGGGACCACCAGACCTCTATCCTTAGTTCTCTCAATGAATCCACATGGCAAAAAGTCATTACTACACGTGTGTTCCTTGTTGACGTCAAAGTAAGTGGCATTTGCTGCCTTATCACTTGGGGTCCTCACAACCCATAGGAATCTCTGCCCGCTCATCTCTAACCCTAATGCCAGCTCGGCTATCTGGGCCGATGATAGGGTCCCACCGCTTCCAAACGACACAAACAATACCGAGCTACGCGGCTGGCTGTCTAGCCACGTCAGACACCCCGCCTTGTCCTCCGCCTTAACCTCCTCTGTCATTTTCACCAGCGGCCCAACTGGGTATATGACTGGTGGCATCTCTCTCTTCAGCAGTGCCCTTATGGTTCCACATTCAAGCTCCAAGAAGCTATTTATCTATTAATAAAGTATAAAGAGTTAAACCGCAACTTTACCGTCTATCATTTTAAGGTTTTAAGAATTAGTTCGTCTAAATATTCATCTGGTATTAGAGTAGCAAGCATACTTGAATTTTCATAGCATCTGTTCGAACCTTTTTTAATTAAATTTTTCATCTGATAGACCTTAAAAATGTCATAGATCACACATGATGGAAATATTGAAGTATAAAGATTAAACTACGACTTCATTTCACATAGTATTAGAGTGTGTATATTCATGGATATGCCTTGTGTGTTTGTGAGAAGAATTGACAAGTTAAATGAATTGAAAATTAGTTGAAATTTTAGAATTTGAGAAACGTAAAAGAGAAAGAGATGGTGATGGAGTTTAAAACGTTTGAGTATCATTAAATAATTATGTATGTTGAACTTGAATGATATAAGACTGAATTTTCACTCAAAAGAAATTGATTTGGACCACAAATTACAATTTATGAAAAACTCTTGTGGGCTTGGTTGATAACTTTTGTGAGTTTTGTATAATATATTAAATTTGAGCAATTTTTAGCAAGTAATAGTAGCAAATCTAGAAAGTTACGTTTTTACAAACTTTTACAATTTGACATGCGTTTCTAACCATTTTTACGACTCTGCACACATTTCTACCCATTTTTACTCAGAAAACAGTTATGTTTATGTTTTAACTCAGTTTTTAAATAAAAACATAAAAAGTTGTATTATTACTATATATAAATGAGCTTTAATTATGTATATAGATGGATGGGCTTTCAAAATGCTCCTACCCACACACATGAGTAGGTTTAGAAGAACTGGTTGTCCGTCTAAATCTTTCACATTACCAGAATGCCCTCTGCAAGACAGTAACGTTTACAGTGGTGCAGCATCCACGTGTATGCTTCATCAGTCCGGTCCTGGAGCGGCTCTAGAATCTCCGACCCGGGAATGGGGAGGGCGCCGGGGATCTTTACCGGCTCCGGCATGTCCCTAAACGCTCCCTTCACCTCACCGTCGAGCGTCGGCAGATAGAAGCAGAGCGACAGACACGTGGCGGTTGAGGGGAAGAAAATGTAGGGCGCCAAATTGAACTCTCTGGCCACGTCAAAGGTATCTGTGCCGAACAGGTCGACGACGAGGGCCACGAGGCGGTTGGACTTGGCCAGGTCGGCGACGGCGCCGCGGATGTGGGGGAGGGAGCGGACGATGGTGAGGGCGATGATGGTCTCGATCTTGGTGCCTTGAGGGAGGTCGTCGAAGGTGACTTTGGGGAGGAAGACGGCGGAGACGGCGGGCGGGAGGGATTGGAGGGCGGATCTCTGGGCCGTCATGGGAGAGCCGTCGGTGGGGATGATGAAGGTGACGGTGAAGGCGTGGCGGTGGATGAGGCGCTTGGCGAACTCGATGAGGGGGATGAGGTGGCCCATGCCCGGGGACGGGAGTATGGCGATGTGGGGAGTTGACGACGACGACGACGACATCTTTGCCGTGGTTGTGGCTGTGCCTTGTTTTTCTGTGGATATATGTTTTTTCGCTTTTGGTTTCTGGTTTATTTATTATGCGGTTTGGTGGGAAATTTATTGAGCCGCTTAATAATTGAGATGTAATTGACGGCAAACCAACAAAACAGCTTTTATGCTTCCTTCAAATTACTGAACTTTCTCTTTACTATATTGATGATGATGATTGATACATTATTGATGGGAGGATGATGTCGCTGTATATAGGATGGAAAATGACTTATAATTTGAGTAGGGAATGACTTATAATTTGAGTAGGGATATAATCTAGTCGAATCGATTATTTGACAAAAGAGTGTTGCTACAAACTGTGAAATTTCCTGTGAAATTTCAATAGAAAGTGATATAGGGTCCCACCAAGCACCAATACATTTGTTCATTTACTTTCTCTTTCTTACTTTCTATTGAAATTTCACAAGAAATTTCACATTTTAAAGATTTACTCTTGACAAAACTAACTTCACTTATTTATCTTGACGAGTTCAAGATCGGTTTACCAAGTTTAAATTTTGTCAGTTAAATTATAAATTATGTATTTTAAATTAAGGTCGAACTCAACTCAAATAAGTTTTTAGCTCGAGTTCAAGCTTGGCTTTAATTGAATATATATAATATTTAAATAAACTTAAATTTGAATTTAACCCGAATAGACTTTAGGTAACAAAGTAGGAAAGAAAAAATTCGATTATGAGTATAAATAAACTCATAATCAACATAAAGAGACCTTAAACCCTAAATCAGATCAAATATCAACTTAGCCGACATTAGAATTTAATTCGTAACCAGTGTATAAATTGTTATTTCATATTTTCTTACAATTCACGTAGAAGGAAAACGATCCAAACTCCTTAAAACATATTTTGCAGGATTTGGAAGGGCCTTAATTTTTGGAAAAAAAAAAAAAGACTGTTGGGAAACTTGTGATCTAAATTAAGATTTTCAGATCACCCACTCTATTTCTTATGTCTTAAATCGTACCTCGGACCGTTAAATTTTGACACATATATCCTTAAATTTAATATTTTCCTTCTTTCACCAATCATAATAGGGTTTTAGAAAAAAAAAAACTACAAAATTAATTACACTCAGAATACGTGTCAAAATCTTAACGGTGAGACGCGATCTGAGATATCGAAAGTGGAGCAAAAAATCCGTACTATTTTTCTAAGGCAGTGTGGTGACGATAAATATTTTTTCATTTTTAAAACTTTAATAATATTTATGCTTAAATCTTTAATGAATGGATAAAGCATTTATCTGTTATATATTTTAATAGATGTATAATCTCGTGAGTCGCAACTTAGAAGAAAAAAATCCCTTGAACGATGATGGAATATAATGACAAGTAGTCACTTTTCGGTCGTAAATTGTTGAACTGTAGTCACGAAGGGTGTGGAAAACATGATAAAGCAGCGGGCCAAAAGTTTAATTAAAGTTAAAACCTGTGAACCAGAATTTTTCTTTTTGGTGGATGAGAACGAGATTTCATTTTCAGGGTTTTACTTTTTTTGTTTGTCATCTCATTTTCAGGGTTAAAAGTTTACAACTAACATTTAGAGGTGTTGCTCTCGTGATAAAAATACCATGTGAGGAAGAAAAAAAAATTGACATTCGTTTACATTAGTAAACCTTTAAAAAAATAGAAAAAAAATTCCGATATTTTTCTCCTATTTACATACAGTTTAAATGAATTTTTTTAAAAGCATGATTTTTATTAAAAAAATATAAAAAAGTGAAAAAATCATATTAATCCTAGATTACATTTTTTTTGGTAATATCGTATATTATATATAAGGGAATTACTTTTTAAACATGTATGATACAGTCCTAGCATATGGTATCAACATATGAGAAAACAAGCTACTTTGGAGGATTTGCAATGTATGCATACAATCTGAACAAAACAGACTTACATGGTTTATATGAACTGTTTTATTTGAACAAAAATAATATTCTTCACTCCCACACCATTTATCCCGGTCACTAACACCTCGAACCCTGGTTTAAAGGGAGATTGATTGCAGCTGTTGAATCAACGAAGAATAATATCTGTTTAGAACTAGCTACAAGCCATTCATTCAATCAGTCAAATGAATTTTCAGAGAAAGTACAACTAAAACACTTAATAGCATGATCAAGCACAGTTAATAGCAATTAGCAACAATCATTAAGATCATGTAACTACACTAGAACTTCATTTTAGAAAAAACAAAACAAAAGAGTAGAACTTCATGCAAACCCAAGAGCAATACCTCCGGAAAATACTTGTCGGAACTCCTGGAAGTTGAGAGAGTTCAAAAATGTCAACTTGACATGTACCCTAGATCAGCAATCATCAGAGAAGTATATACAGCTCATTAAGTGTTACCAAAACCAGTCATTTGCTTAGACCCACAGGTTGAGGTGTCCCAATAAGAGGAACGATACGAGCAACAACCTTAACCTCAAATCACAACTTGAAATTGCGATGAAGATATTTAAACTTGTTCTGCATTCTCAAAATCTCCTTGGCAAAATCCTGGTTTCCCGTAAGCTGAAGCCCATTCAGGACCCTGTTGAAAGTAAATTTCCTTGGGATAAATCCTCTACCAACCATCTCAATCAATAACTTTCCCGCCACCACGAGATCCTCGGATTTCTTCCTCACAAACATTGCACTAATCAAAATATTATAGGTATCCAAGTTTGGCAGGCAATTCCCACCACTCATTTTCTGAAACAGAACCAGAGCTCGCTCAATCTCTCCAGAATCACACAAGTACCTGATCATAACATTGAATGTTTGAACATTTGGCAAATTATCACCATCCATTTTCGACATAAATTCCAGAGCTCTTTCCATATGACCTGCATGACACAATCCTCTAATCAACACGTTATAAGTTGTCCTGTTGGGCATATAACCCTTCTTCAGCATCTCCTCAAACATCAATAGAGCATTATCCACACTATCTTTCTTACACAGGACTTGAATCAATGCATTATATGTTGCAACCGAAGGGAGTACACCTTCCCTCACCATTTCATCAAATACCTTCCTAGCTCTAACAATCTCCCCTACAATCCCGAGCCCGTGAATCACAGTGGTATACGTAACAACATCGATATCACATTTCCTCCTCTTCATTTCTAAGAAAAATTTCCAACCTTCATCTATTTGTCTGGCCTTAAAGTATCCATTGAGCATTATATTGTAAGTGGTTGAATTCGGAACCACACCTCGTCGCACCATTTCTCTCAAAAGTTCCAATGCCTTCGGTGTTCGCTTAACTAAACACCAGCCATTTGCAAGTATATTATAACTAACACAGTCAGCCCTAAACCTGTTCCTGAGAATCTTAAAGAGCTTATTGTACGCCATCTCCACACGGCGAGATTTACACAATATGTCCAGAATCGTGTTGAATGAATTCAAATCCTGCCTACAACCATGCTCGTGCATAGAAAGGAACAACTTGATCGCCCTATCGGGCTTCCCAGCGGAAACGTACCTTTCGGCGATGATCGCTAGGGTTTTTGGGGAAGGACCAAGGTGGAGGGCCCGCATTTTCGCTACAAGAGACCAGGCCGTTCGGTAGTCGCGGAGGCGGGCAGCGAGGTCGATGGCATGGTCGAAGGAAGAGGCGGCGGGGGAGAAGTGGGGACGGCGGAGGAGCTCGCTGAAAAATTGGAGCGCTTTCGGTGCGTGGTTCCATAGCCGTTTTAGGGTGTTGTCGACGAGAGATTGGGTCCATTCGAATTGTTGGAGTGTCTCCGAGATTACCTGGTGGTCGGAATTAAGGATGAGGTTGGCTAACGCAGAGTCGTCGGAATTCGGTACCGGAGGCCCAAGGGTGGGATTTGCGGTTGTGGCGGCGGAGATAAGCTCTTGTGGAGGGGGAACATGAAGTGAAGTGAAGTGCCTTAGGGAAGCTCTTTGCAGTGGAGAAAGCATCTCTGAGTTGAGCCGTCGTTCACCGGCGAGACTAGAGAACGAATGTTGGAAAGGGAAACGTTGTAAATTGCTAAATTAGAAAATTCAGGATAAAGATATGCCTATGGAGAAAGTTTTGGGGTGTGTTGTAGCTCTGCATTATTCAAGGGTTAATTATCAACTTGCTTAGCTCTAATTTTAATATTAGAATAAATTGCTAGGTAAAATTGTTTTATGAGAAATTATTTTATTAGATTTGATTTGTAAAAAAATTGCTAACTAAATTAAAAATTCAATTTAATTGGATCAGAATTAGTCATATGGTTTGGAAGTAATTGAAAAAAAAATTGGGAAATAATTTAAAATGATAAAATTACTTTTAAATTTCTTTAAAAATCTATAATTTTCCCATAAATGTTTTTACCAAAAAAAGAGAGACATAAATGCATAATATACGGTAAGAAGAAGTTTAAAATTCAAGGGCAGTTTTATTTTTTAAAATTGAATTTTCTTAAATCACATGCAAACTATATGACCGGTTATATACGTATTAGACGAAATATTTGATGGAACTAACTGTTTTTTTTACAAGCGATAAATGTACTTATGGTGCCACATGTTTGAAATGTGTAAGTTTTTGGTGCAATATGTTTCATTTTGTAGGCTTTTGATGTCATATGTTTGAAAGGTTGTATGTTTTTGGTATTTTCGTTAGTCAACAGTTAGTTTGACCGTTAAATACTTTTATTTGTTCAATTTAGTCCTCAAATTTATATATCTAAAATTTAATATTTACAATTTAGTCCCTATTGTTTGCTCAAGTCACCGTCCAAGGCCGCCGGCCACCACCCACCACCTCCAAGGCCGCCGACCGCCACGAAACGGGCCGGCCACCATCCCACGGCACCGGCAACCACCGCTTGGGGCCGAAAACCGCCCCAATTGGTGGTGGCCACCTCAATTGGGGCGGGCCACCACCAATTGGTGGTGGCGGCTACAGCCCCAATCGGGTCGGCCACCACCAATTGGTGGTGGGTACAGCCCCAATCGGGGCCGGCCATCACCAATTGGGGCCGCCGGTCCCTATTGGGGCCACAGAGGGCTCCAATTGGGGCCGGCCACCACCAATTGTGGTGGTTTTCGGCCCCAAGCGGTGGTGGCCAGTGCCGCGGGGTGGTGGCCGTCGACTTTTGAGGTGGTGGGTGGTGGTCGGCGACCTTGGACGGTGATTTGAGCAAACAATAGAGACTAAA